>JBBDGP010000828.1:2810000-4010000 GCA_037952835.1 Lithobates septentrionalis
GCAGCCATAGGTCCCCTGAACTTAAAACTCGGTAGTTAAGGGTTCCTAGATGCCCCCTAGCTGCAGCCAAAATTTGGGGTCTCTGAACCCAAAGGGTCCCGAAATGACATTGCTGCAGATGGACACAGTTGACCGAATTTGGGGCCCCGTATCTCGGGGCCACTTAGTGCTAAGAACCCCAAATTTGGTGTGCAAACTCAGTGGAACTAGCACCATAAAATTGCCAAAGCTGGGGTTACTAGCACTAAGTGGCCCCAAAAATCAGTTCAGAAAATGTCAAGCACTTTTTTGCAGCAGAGAATGACATTTTCCGAACCGGTTTTGGGGCCCCGTATCTCAGGGCCACTTAGTGTTGGGAACTCCAGCTTTGGATATGTTATGGTACCAGTTCCACTGGGTTTGCACACCAAATTTGGGGTTCCTAGCACCAAGTGGCCCTGAGATATGGGGCCCCAAAGTCGGTTCAGAAAATGTCAAGCACTTTTCTGCAGCAGAGAATGACATTTTCCGAACCAATTTTGGGGCCCCGTATTTCGGGTCACTTAGTGCTAGGAACTTCAGCTTTGGATATGTGTTGGTATCAGTTCCACTGGGTTTGCACACCAAATTTGGAGTTCCTAGCCCTAGGTGGCCCTGAGATACGGGGCCCCAAAGTCGGTTTGGAAAATGAAATTTTTTGCTGCAGAAAAGTGCTTGACTCGAGTATAAGTCGAGGGGGGCACTTTCAGCACAAAAAAATGTGCTGAAAATTTTGACTTATACTCGAGTATATACGGTATATTAAAACAGTAGAATTGCTAATTTGGGGTTCTGTTTAGGGGTTGGTTCATTTTTGACTGTTGTGGATCTGGGTATTCGGATGTTAAATTGGAATCTCTTCCTATGATAATCTGACCAATTGCTTGAAGAATAAAAAGAATAAGATTGTGTAAAAAAAGGTTTCTGTTTGGTTTCAGGGGCATAATATGAAGTTATGGATACTCTTGAATATTACCAACAACCATAATGAATCAACCATCTTTATCTTGTATAAAGTTGTGAGTTGTAAACAGAAATTTTTTAAATACCTGTATATAAATCTCCTCTGTTTTGTAGAGCCATTTTACACAAAAATTAGGGTATTTATGGTGGTAATGGGTTCAATGGTTATGAAGAAATTGGTTTCTTGTAGTAAATCGGATAGCAGGTTCCTCATAAAATGTTTAAACTGGTATTTTTCAGTTCCGATATAATTTCATGGAAGCCTTTGATACGAAAGTTGAAGCATCTTGTGACAGACCTAGCCAGGGGCTTTTGGAGAGGGCTGGGAGCAAGCCTCTCACCCTTACCCGCTTGCCCACTGACTATGGGCCCTGGCATTTAAGGGAACACTACTTTTTGGAAGGTGTATGCCTGGGGGATCCGTGGTCTCGTTTCTGATTCAAGTTCACGTCTCCCCAAAACACACAGACTCTAGGAACTGGAGGTTCCATATCCATATTTGGGGCCGATATGCCTCAAATCAGCAATGATTGTAGATGTTAATGTAATCCACTCAAACCACTGGGGTCCCCTGACATAATGTGTTTATTCTAAGTAGGTCTCCTGCTATAGTCTGTGTCAAGTTTGTATTGTAAATTGTGCTAATTAACTTGCCTATTATTGTCTGCTAGGGGACGTGTTTACACTTGTACTAATGTGTATTGTACTTTGTGAGCTGGATGCCAGCAAGTCTGACCTGGAACGAGACCCTAGCCATACGGTGGCTAGTTTAGTTGTTTAATTAACGTAATGTTTATGGTCTAGGTTAGCTGTTCCTTAGTTATGTTAATTATATTCCTGTGTAAAGTTTGTATTGTTAGGGTAATATGATCGGGGGGGGGGGGTCCTCCTGTGGGGTATATATTCTGTGCAAGTTTATTCAATAAAGAGTTAATTTTGCAGCTCAACTAGTCCTGCCTAGTTCTTGGTTGCAATAGGCGGCTATAATATCTGATATCTATGTTCAGACTGGGGGAAGCGATATACTGATGGAAGCACTCAAGCGGAGTGTGGGATGGTTCCGCCACACATCTCAAATGATTTTTAAGGTCTTCAATTTTAGCATTCACTTGTTCAAATTGTTGCAATTTAATTATACAAGTAGTATTTTGATTGACTCTTGCTATTGTGATGAGTAGTTTATTTTCAAATAAGTCTACAGAATTTCATTTCTGATATTATATATGTGTTCAGGTTTTATCCATTTCAAGCTGTAGCAGAACTGTGGAATTAGAGCGGTGTCTACAGATGACAGATACATTATTAGCATAAAGCTTATTAAATGCTAATACTATGGCGTTTTTAGCTAGAAAGGATGGTGAGGAGGGATATCTTATATGGTTCTAAGGCAAGGGCGTCTGTGTGTCATAGGTCCAACTACCTAACTGAGCAGACATGGCCACAGGGAAGGAATCAGTCCACTGTGTGTCACTGATACAGCACCTTCACATTTCAGTACCTGGACAGAAGTGCTGAGGGTTATGTGGTGGGCTTTGTACTGTTAGAGATGCTTACATTAGGCAGCGGTAATGACATATCAGAGTGTATCAGAGTGCTGTGATGATGCAGTAGGTCGGGAAAGCGAAGAGTCCTTTTGGTGGTGATCTGAAATCTGGAATTAGGATTAGTGTTAAGAGGTTACAGAACACGATCAGAAAACATATGTCTTCTTTCCTTGCATGTGACCCTCTGTCCTTTTGTCATGTCTTTTATGGCCTCTTGTACATGGGAATAAAAAGAAAAAAAAAAAAAGCCACGTTTTTTACTGATCTGGATCTAGATGCATTGTAGTCTATGGAACCATACACACAGTTTTGTACAGGTATAGAAGTTAAACTAACCTGTATTGCACCTACCAGATCTTTTGGGAGACCTGCCGATGAATCTTGGACTCTTCTTAGAAATCAGTCCTGTAAAGTCCTACATTCATATGCATGGCTCCGAATCCACCCACTTCAATGGAAAGCCCTTCAGCAAGCTGACTAGGCGTTCATGAATTATGTTGTACATGAGCTGGTACCGAAATTCCAGACTGGAAACATTACCAAACAAAGGCTGTGCAGTGTCAGCTAGGCCTCAGAGCTGCATTAAAAATTCGTATAACCGACATTTATCTTGCGTAGCATAGGGAACAATGGGGTAGCAGTGGATATTGTCCTTAGAAGTGTACCTTTCCTTTAGTCCTCGTTCAGAATTATACAGCTTCTAATGTGTACCTTATCTTGCTGAAGCAATAGCTTCCAGACTGCTATTATATATCTGTAACATAGATATATAACCCACCTATGAAAACACATACTTTGCTACATTCCGCTTAGAACTTGCCACAGATTCATTTATTCCAAGACGCTTACTGAGGTCACTAAGAAAGCAAAATTATGCATGGCAGTATTCATGTGTCTGCTGCATTCACAGAATATGCTTGCTGGATGAAATTCAATCTTCTCTCACTATGTCGTGCATTAGCAACAGCTGACTATTACTTCCTCTATGAAGCACAACACAGAAATGTGTGAGGCAGCTCCAATCCAACCATCCAAACACATACTTGTGTCCGGTCAGAGCTCACACTGGGCTAGTCTCTGTGCCAAGAGCTACTGCAGGACAGAAGAAACAAATCTGCTATTCTGCTGAGGGGTGGTGAATGTCTCCAGCCTCTTCCAGACAGGACTGCAGAAGATTAGCTCATGTATTAATGTTCAAGAGATCTACACAGTTATCAAACGAACATTACTTTACAAACAGTAAAGAATTTGTACAAAAATAAATAAATATGCATTTTATTGCTGATCACAGACAAATTATGTTATAGATACAATCTGTCAGATAGGTAAAATTTATCAAAAAATGTACTTGATCAGATATGGTTGGTTTTAATGGGATTGTTAGAAAAATCTCACTTAATAGTCACTGGTTCCTTTTGTTGGATTTAAAAATCTAAACTGTATTGCCAACCTAAAGGCCAAAGTTTCTCCACCCTAGACAGTATTTTATGCATTTTTTACACTTTGCAGAAAGTCTTCAGGCCAATTATGTAATGCTCAGAGTCCACTTCTCCAAAGTGGAAGGTCCTCAGTGATGCAGGTGATGAGGGTAGTGAGGTGATGTCAGCACTGCTCTGTACATCATTACACTGTGGCCATGATGCCATGCTGATACCCCTCATATAGGTGGGTGGGGGGTGTTATGACATTCTGCACTCACAGTATGTCCTCAGTCAGTTCAGCAGACTGAGAACACCTTGTTATGAAAAGAGATTTGCCCCCCACCCTGGTGTGCAGCATTTCAACTCAAAGATGACAACAAGGAATGGGCCATGGCTAGTCTACCAAGCTCAGTAAACAGATGGTGTGTGGGAATCCTATTAGTGTAGATTCATTCAGAAGGGTGTGAAAGGGCTAGTGTAATCTGGGTATACCTGTATGTATGTAAAATACCCCAATTAACATTTTTTAGATGATGTGTCTACTCTAATGCCGCGTACACAAGGTCGGACTTTCCGGCATACTTGGTCCGGCGGACCAGAGTGTGCCGGACAATCCGCCCGTGTGTAGGCGGCGGCGGACTTTTCCGGCGGACTTTTTCCCAAAAGCCCGCCGGACCTAGATTTGAAACAAGCTTTAAATCTTTCCGTCGGACTCAGTTTCGGGCGGAAAGTCCGCTCGTGTGTGTGCTGGTCCGACGGAAAGCCCGCTCGTGTGTATGCTGGTCCGACGGACCAGATACGACACGAGGGCAGGGTATTGCATCTCGCGCTCGCTGCAATAGGAAAAACTAATTTTCCTATTGCGGCTAGCGCGGAGCATACCAGGCCCTTAGGTCTGGTATGGATTATAAAGGGAACCCCGCTACGCCGAAAAAACGGCGTGGGGTCCCCCCTAAAATCCATACCAGACCCCGATCCGAGCACGCAGCCTGGCCGGTCAGGAAAGGGGGTGGGGACGGGCGAGCGCCCCCCCCCCCTCCTGAACCGTACCAGGCCGCATGCCCTCAACATGGGGGGGTGGGTGCTTTGGGGGAGGGGGGCGCCCTGCGGGCCCCCCCCACCTCAAAGCACCTTGTCCCCATGTTGATGAGGACAAGGGCCTCTTCCCGACAACCCTGGCCGTTGGTTGTCGGGGTCTGCGGGCGGGGGCTTATCGGAATCTGGGAGCCCCCTTTAATAAGGGGGCCCCCAGATCCCGGCCCCCCACCCTATGTAAATGAGTATGGGGTACATGGTACCCCTACCCATTTACCTAGGAAAAAAGTGTAAGTAATAAAACACACTACACAGGTTTTTAAAATATTTTATTAAACAGCTCCGGGGGGGGGGGATCTTCCTCCGGCTTCGGGGGTCTTCTTCCGGCTTCGGGGGTCCCTCCGCTTCATCTTCTCCCGGCGTCCGGTTGGTTCTTCTCCGCTCTCTTCTCCCGGTGTTCCAGTTCTTCGGCCGGCTCCTCTGCTGTGTTCAGGTAGCTCTCTTGCCAGCAGAGGTCCGGACTTCTGAGCTGCTGGGCTTCTTCTCTTCTCTTCTCTTCCCCCAGATGTTGACACGACGCTCTCTCCGGCTGGACTGGTCTCCGAGGGCTGCGTTGTGACTTATATAGGCGGAGACCCCGCCCCCATATGATGTCACAGTCCCTGGGCATGCTGGGATTGTGATGTTTTAGGGGGCGTGGTCGACCACGCCCCCTAAAACGTCACAGTCCCAGCATGCCCAGGGACTGTGACATCATATGGGGGCGGGGTCTCCGCCTATATAAGTCACAACGCAGCCCTCGGAGACCAGTCCAGCCGGAGAGAGCGTCGTGTCAACATCTGGGGGAAGAGAAGAGAAGAGAAGAGAAGAAGCCCAGCAGCTCAGAAGTCCGGACCTCTGCTGGCAAGAGAGCTACCTGAACACAGCAGAGGAGCCGGCCGAAGAACTGGAACACCGGGAGAAGAGAGCGGAGAAGAACCAACCGGACGCCGGGAGAAGATGAAGCGGAGGGACCCCCGAAGCCGGAAGAAGACCCCCGAAGCCGGAGGAAGATCCCCCCCCCGGAGCTGTTTAATAAAATATTTTAAAAACCTGTGTAGTGTGTTTTATTACTTACACTTTTTTCCTAGGTAAATGGGTAGGGGTACCATGTACCCCATACTCATTTACATAGGGTGGGGGGCCGGGATCTGGGGGCCCCCTTATTAAAGGGGGCTCCCAGATTCCGATAAGCCCCCGCCCGCAGACCCCGACAACCAACGGCCAGGGTTGTCGGGAAGAGGCCCTTGTCCTCATCAACATGGGGACAAGGTGCTTTGAGGTGGGGGGGGCCCGCAGGGCGCCCCCCCTCCCCCAAAGCACCCACCCCCCCATGTTGAGGGCATGCAGCCTGGTACGGTTCAGGAGGGGGGGGGGGGCGCTCGCCCGTCCCCACCCCCTTTCCTGACCGGCCAGGCTGCGTGCTCGGATCGGGGTCTGGTATGGATTGTAGGGGGGACCCCACGCCGTTTTTTCGGCGTAGCGGGGTTCCCTTTATAATCCATACCAGACCTAAGGGCCTGGTATGCCCCGCGACGGGGCTCGCAAGGTGTCAATCTCGCCGATAAAAGCGGCAAGATTGACATCCTTTTCTGGTCCCGTCGCACCTGAGTCACGTTCAAAATGAACGGACTTGGCCGTGTGTGGGCAAGTCCGTTCATTCTGAAAGTCCGCCGGAACTCCGGCGAAAGTCCGCCGGAAAGACGGGCGGACTTAGCCCGCCGGAAAGTCCCGGCGTGTGTGGGCAAGTCCGTCCGTTTTAAAGTCCGGCGCACCTGGCGGACAAAGTCCGTCGGAAAGTGTGCCGGACCAAGTAGGATAGAAAGTCCGACCGTGTGTACGCGGCATTAGGCTGGATTCACACCTATGCATTTTTGGTGCTTTTTGCATTTTGCAGATTTACACTACAGTCAATTTAACATGGTTTCCTAAGGAACTCATTCTGTAGTGCAAATCTGCAAAATGCAAAAAGCGCTAAAAATGCCATAGATGTGAATCCAGTTATAAGTGCTACTCAAACCTGACATCTCAGTTGCTGGAGAATGTAATAGGTTGAATTATTTGCTGGCCCTTAATAAAGTTGAGAACTCGGATGACAGCAACAGTCTCCCTTGTAATTCTAGTCTAGGTTCTTCACTGTAGTCACTAATGAGTTGCATTCTCACTGTTGTCTTTCACATACTCATGTTATAGAAAAGAGTGTGACACCCTTGCTCAGTTTTGAAAGGGTTGTGATGTTATTGCAGAATTTCCATATCTGGTTGGAATATTTAGCCAAAATAGTCATTGATATGTATGAATCTGGCATGCAAGTTCCACAAAAGCATGGTTAAAATACAAGGTATAATGGACGTATATACATGTATTGACATTCTATTTTGATATAGCTCAAACATCCAGAGCATCTGGTACCATATTGTGCCCTTAATTGTGAGAGGTTAAACAGAATTAATATTTTTTAAATTAGTAATTGGGTAGCAAGAAATAAAGACTCCTATCAAAAATAGTTTTCTTTTAGCTTCAGACTGCATTCACACTTGGCGATTTGAATCATGGGCAGAATCGCCACAATTCTGCCTGCAACTCCAAATTGTGAAGCGTGCGTTTGGGTGCCATACTCCTTAATGGCACCCCAAATGCAGAGTGGTTTTCCCAGCAATTGTCGCAATGTGCATTTAAAAATCGCAAGAAGATCATTGCTCAAAAAGATGCAGGAGTTTCTTTTACATGCATGTGCGACACGCAGAATCACTTTAAAAAGTGGGAACGCTATGCGATATGTGAACAGGGCTTCTATGATACTAGATAAAAAGGTCAGAATTTCCGACATTGTATTGCTGCTGTTGCTGAAATAGGAAATGTAGAGAAATTTCTTTAACTCAGACAACAAAAAGGAATACCCCTTTTAAAAGCTAAACACTTGGCATAAATAAAAAAAAAAAATACACAAAACCATAAGTATAGAGCGCGGCTCCATAAACACACACAGCTTGGGAGCTAGCAGGCACGTGTGCACCCCCATAGCAAACGGCTTGCTATGGGGGCACACGGAGAAGAGGAAGAGCCAAGATCACTGCCGAGGAACCCCAAAAGGAGGAGGAACAGGGCCGCAGGTGAGTATAAAATGTTTACTATTTTAAATTTTAAAAAATGCCTTTGTAACGCTTTAAAATAATTGGTTTCTGATATAGAACATACAATCTATAGCCTCAGCATGGTACTGTATAGTTTTGCAGTTTACTTTGCCAAATTGCACCTCTTTATTTGAGCAGGGAAAAAAACACATTAAATAATGTATTAATGATTACGGAGCTGCAATAATTTGTGCTTTTTTCAGCCTAGAGTTTGGGTTAAAGTACATTATATCTAAAAGCAAAACCTTTTATTGTGCATAGAGAATGGTTAAAATCCCTGTGACATTTTTGGCCAACTGTATCCAATTGGGGGAGGTTTTCCTTCAAGTCCTCTCCTGCAGAAAAAAAACAAGTGATAGGAAATCTCTCCAGAGTCAGAGAAATGACAGTTGTTGCTCTTCCCAGTGGAAGTCAAAATGTAGAATTTTCTCTCACTTCCATTTGCAATGACAGTGTTCACTAGAACAAACAGAGCGCGAATCTCCAAATAAAAGGGACAGAGACCTCACAAAAAAAAAAATAAAAAAATGTGACAATGATTTTAGCTACTCATCAATCTGTCCAAAAAAAAAAAAAACCCCACAAAATCTGGCTTTGCCACCAGTTCACACTAGTACGATGTGGGAACCAGTGCGATTCCAGTGCCTGTTCCTGCATCTCATAGGACTTGCAGGCAGTTCAAACTGCCCTATGCGAACCGCTGCGGGTGTCAATAGAAAGTTAAGGACACACCCAGGTGGGTTCGCATATCGCAGGGCGAGCAATCAAATGGTGCATGAATCGGATCACTTGGGTGTGATCCGATTTCAGTGTGAAAAAAAAAAAAAAAAAAAAAAAAAAAAAGGGTCCTGCACCGATTTGGTGCAAATGTGATGCGAATTCAGCCATACAATCTGTTTGGCTGAACTTGCATCGCACACACATCGCATGTGATCTGCACAGCAGTGCGGTGCGAATCACATGCAATGTCTAACATCGCACTAGCTTGAACCCAGCCTTAAAGTCATTATAAAGCTTAATTTTGAATTTTTTTTATTATTAAAATAGTGAGCCATCAAGGGTTTTTTTTTTTTTTTTTTTTTATTATGATGCCAGAGTTATGGACTGTTTACTTTTACTGAAGAAAGCCTTTTGCTTTATTTTTTGAAAAACAAAGTCAAATTTTTCATTTTTATAAGCAGCTGGCTGGTGATCTTGGGCTCCCCATATTAGAGTGCCGTAATTGTACCGTAATTAATATTTTGAGGCATGTACCAGTTGCATCCATGGTATGTTTTGAAAGGTATGCCATGACCAAATACAGCACATCCTGTTTTCTCTCTTGAGAAAAGCAATTTAGACAATGTTATTAGCAGTATGCTTGTTACTCTGGGCTGGCCAAGTTTTATAAGTCACTTAAAAAATAAATAAATAAATAAATAATCACCCCTGGGTATGCAGCCCCAGTCTACCAACTAGACAGCAACGACTCGCACTGTTGCCTAGCGGAATGTACTGAAGGCATAAACCCTCCATAATTTTTACATAGAGGGATATGAAAAAGGCCTCTATTCAGAAAAAGACCGAAGAACACCTTTATAAAAGCCGGCTCATACCCAAAATAATAGAAAGCTCCAGTAAGCACAAAGGTAGCCTCTTGCAGAGTCACACATGGACAATAATGGGGCACCTTTGCCCTGGGTGACTTGGTATTTTGTCAAATCAGTTCTGCAACAATAAAGCCAAGGCACTTATGGAACAGATTACAAATCAGGTTTATGATACTATTCCTATTATTGCTGCCACTTCCCTATACCCTGAAAAATGCACCACTTTCATTCTTACACTTCCTGAATGCCTTCCCTGCAGAGAACATATTTATATGTACTTTGCTGGGAAATGTACTATGTAAAGTAGGGCTGAAACAACTAATCGATTAATCGACAACTAATCGATTATGAAATTAATCGATTACTATTTTCATAATCGATTAATCGGCCAATTACATAATGGGGTTAAAAATAATAAAATTAGCCCTTTTATAGTACAAGAGCAAATAATTGCTACTGTAAATATTACTTTCACAGTTCTACAGTAAAAAAAAAAATGCTTTCTTTGTACTATAAAGGGCTAATATTAGTTTTTTTAACCCCATTATGTTACTAAATGTCTTAGACCTGGTTCAAATTTTTATTTTTTGGTGCTTTTTGCAGAAACGCACTACAGTTCATTTAACATGGTTCTCTATGGGACACGTTCACATCTCTGCTTTTTTTCAGCCGCTGCGTATTTGGAAAGGGTCAAGGACTTTTTTTTTTTTTTTAACGCAAAGCGGTGCTTTTTTGGTTCAATATACATCAATGGAGAAGCTGCAGAAAAGCATGTAATGCATTTTTGCAGCAATTTGTATTTTTTAATCTGCCCGACAACAAATTGGCCAAAAAAATGTATTTCTCTTCTAATCGTGTATACAGTATATCTCCTCTAATAGTGTATATACAGTATATCTCTTCTGTCTGTTATTCTCAGAGTGAATTCAATATTTTGCTCCCTAACCATATAGTTGGTTGTTTATATTTATCACTGCATAGAGATATTTAAGAATAAATTGCTTTTTTTTTTTAAAACTTTACATATTAACTAAATTATACACCACACTTTTTTTTTTAAGGTTATTAACCGATTAATCGATTAATCGAAACCATAATCGACCAACTAATCGATTATGAAAATAATCGTTAGTTGCAGCCCTAATGTAAAGCCTGTCACACTTTAACCACAGGCACAGTGGAGCTAGATTTCACAACACAGACTTAGATCTGGTCGGCTCCTGTGCTGCTCTCATTAAAGAAAGTCAAGGCATTTGGTCATGTGATAACTGCTAAAAACAAGGGATCACAGTTCACACCAGCCATTCCTTCCCTTCAGCAGGAATCATGTGACCAAGTACCTGGGCTTTTGATCCTGAACCCAAAGATAAAAAAAAAGAAAAAAAAAAAAAAAAAAAAAAAAAAAAAAGGTAAAAATCGGGGAAACATTTTCGCAAGGAAAGGTATATTTGTCCTCCTACTGCACTTTATTAATCCATCTACACAAATAATTAGCAAGGTTGACACTATGGGGTTTCTTTACTAAAGCTGGAGTGCACAAAATCAGGCTGACTTCTGCATTGAAACCAATCAGCTTCTAACCTCAGGTAGTTCAATTAAAGTGGTTGTAAACCACAAGTCATAAAATCTGAACAAAGCACGTATATCTGTATTGTTCATTTGTCGCTCTCCAAAGCTGTAAGGCCCCTTTCACACTGTCAGACCGTTCAGGTCCACCTGGCAGTTTTGTGGTCGGACCTGAACGGGCGCTCCATGCTTGTCTATGGAGCGACGGTTGTCAGCGGTGACATGTCCGCTGACATCCGACCCGGTCCGATCCGCTAAAATCAGACTGATGCCCCTACGTTCGGATCCGTCCCTGGTGGACCAGATCGGGTGAGATCTGATGAAAACGGACATGCTGCCTGTTTTCGTCCGATCTCTCCATAGTAACTAGCGGCACTCGACAAGCCCCTCCCCGTTCAGTGAGCAGAGAGGGGCCTGTCATCCGCTGGCTCAGCGGAGATCAACGGAGTGATCTCCCGCTGAGCTAGCGGACAGAGGCAGCGGATCCGCCTCGTGAGAATGATGCCTAAGGCTCCATGTACACTAGTGTTTAAGCTCCTAGAACCAGTTATTAGCATTTTGTTCTGCTCCTAGAAGCTAAATAGTGTTATCCTATGTGTCCATGCACACTACTTTAGGCTATTAGCATTTTTTTGAGCTTCAGCTTCTAGTAGCAGAAAAACAAAAATGGTTTTTGTAGCGTTTCTTGGCACGTTTTTCCCAGCACAAAAAACTGAGGGGTTGATTTACTAAAGGCAAATCCACATTACACTGAAAGTGCAATCACTGTAGATCTGAGGGGGAGATCTGAAATGAGGGGAAGCTCTGCTGATTTTATCATCCAATCATGTGCAAGCTAAAATGCCGCTTTTTATTTTCCTTGCATGTCCCCCTCAGATCTACAGCGAGTGACCTTCCAAGTGCACTTGTAGTGCAAAGTGGATTTGCCTTTCGTAAATAACCCTCTGAATGCACCTAAATGCTACTAACATCTTTTTTTTTTAACTTTTTTTTTTTTTTTTCTCTTCATGTACTGCAAAAATGCTAAAAAAAATCCTAATGCTCCAAAACGCTTCTAAAAGATACTAAAATGTTACTAGAAGCTGGCACAAAAATGCTATTATCAGCATCTTTCATCCAGCATTTTTTCTAGCCATTTTTGAGCTAATGAAAAATGCTAGTGTGCATGGAGCCCAAGTGTAGTTTCTCTCTGGTGCTTTGTTCCTCTGTTATCACTTCTGAGAAGTTTTTCCAACACAAGATAAAATTAGTGATGGGGAGGGAGATTAGCACACAGCTTGTCTATTCAGAATACAGCTCTGCATGATCCTTTGTTTCTCTGCCTATGTGGAGGGGTGGGGTGTTCCTTTTCTCCAATCAGCTCTCACACAGTGTATAAGAGCTCTCCACCCCCTTCATATTGCATAATGATTTTATCACAAATCTGCTGCGGTGGGGGGGGGGGTGATTTTTCATGGGCAATGGCTGGTGTTGGCGCTTTAATCATCACAGCACCATGGTTGTTATGGTGTCAGGGTGATTGAAGCGCATTATTTATATTGTTATATTATTTATATTGGGCGGCACAGTCATGTAGTGGATAACACTTTCGACTAGCAGTAAGAAGGGTCGTTGGTTTGAATCCCAACCACGACACTACCTGCCTGGAGTTTGCATGTTCTCCCTGTGCCTGTGTGGGTTTCCTCCGGGTACTCCGGTTTCCTCCCACACTCCAAAGACATGCTGGTAGGTTAATTGGATCCTGTCTAAATTGTGCCTAGTTTGTATGAATGTGAGTTAGGGACCTTAGATTGTAATCTCCTTGAGGGTAGGGACTGATGTGAAGATACAATGTATATGTAAAGCGCTGCGTAAATTGACGGTGCTATACAAGTACCTGAAATGAATATATATTATTACATTGTAATATACAATGAAATAGTTCAACTTGCCACATCGCCTGCCACTAGATGTGGCTTGTCACGTCACCTGCTAATGCCACCAGATGTGGATTGTCACTTGCCACGTCACCTGCAAGTGCCACCAGTAGTGTATTGCCACTGCATTGGTAGCAGCACTGGTCCATTCAGTAAAGAGGCAGGCCTCTGTGCAGTGGCCAGTTCTGAGTGAGAGCAGGAGAGTGAGATGCAGGCGGTGAGAGATGATGTCATCTCTCTGCTCCTCGCTGCACCTCCGACTTTGAAGAGGCCAGGCTGTGAGGGCGGAAGAGTGGTGATGAGGGGCAGGCAGAGAGATGAGGTCATCTCTCATCCGCCCACACGCTTCTCTCATCCACCCTCATCCACCGGCTCTTTCAGCATGGCTCCGACATGCCGCCCGCCCACCTAGCTCTCATGCCGCCCGCCCACCTGGCTGGCTCCGACATGCCGCTCACCTGGCTCTCATGCCGCCCGCCCACCTGGCTGGCTCCGACATGCCGCCCGCCTGGCTCTCATGCCGCACCTGTCCTGCGGCCTAGCTGCAAAGAGGCCACGGCCCGGTTGTTGGGGACCCCTGCCCTAGAGAATAAAATTGTGGTTGTTGCAATATTTTAATGTCACTCTCTATTTGCGCAGCAGTCTTTCAAACGCAATTTGTTTAGAAAAAATACACAAATGAATTTAAAAAAAAACTAAACCGTAAAAGTTATCCCAATTTTTTTGTATAATGTGAAAAAGGATGTTACGCCGCAGTATCGTGAGAGTATCGTGATCTTTATTCCAAGCAAAAAAATAATTTGATTCTCATTTTAGCCAGAAGTGCAGCTCTAGTATTTTAGTATGCATATCATAATAAAAGAACTTAGGCCAGCCATACACGGTTCAAATCTTGGCCGGTTCAGCAGGTACCGGCCATGATACGAACCGGTAATGGGCAGGCTGAATGTACCAAGTTGATCGATCAACTTGGATACAACCAGCCTCCCGGATTCTCTTGTGATTATTGCTATTGCTTGCTAGCTTCACCGCCCGCCCCTGTTAACACCATTTGTGTTCATGGGGGAATAGTGCAAACTTCTTTTCTGCAACCTGTGGTTGTAGGACAGAAACTCGCACCGTGTAAGGCCAGCCTTAGACCCCATACACACCATGATAAACAAACTGTTAAATCAACATTCATTTTTATTTTTTTAAAAGAAAGTTATGGGTTAACAATCACATTATTAGTAACAAAGCGGCTCAGACAGAATCCTGAGGACTATGAAGTATAAAGACAAAAATCTGCAGAAAATCTAATAGTGTGTACGGGTTTTAGTCCTTGTGAAGTGGACTCTGTCTGAGCTGCTTTGTTACAAATAATGTGATTGTTGACCCATGTCTTGCTTTAAAAAAAATAAAATAAAAATGAATGTTGAATAACAGTTCGTTCGGTTTTCCAGGTAGAAATAATGGTCAATTTCTGTTATGGTACACATATAAAAAAAAAAAAAAAAAAGTTTTGTCATGGTAACAATTACTTTAAAAAGGTCATCAAAAGAGAGCCCCATATGTACTCAATCAGTAATGAGTATAATTACATTGAGAAGTTTTAGAGTGTGCGGTGGACCAGCTGAGCACCACATATTAACATTTCGTCTATCAGGGAGGATGAATGCCTCTTGGGCAGCCAAACATTTGCCACTCTATTTCCAACCTTGACGCCAACACTCTCTGCCGCTTTATTTTACCAAGCTTTCTGCATGAATAGAGATGAGTGCGGGGAGCTGTTCCTTTTGTTTTGTAGAACATATTGAAAACAGCAGTTTATGAATAATGCTGCCTTTACATCAGCTTATAACACAAGTACAAAGTGGTGACTGTATTTTAAACCATCTGCCTTTCGTACAGGGCAGAGGAAGCACAAAACGCTCCATTGTGTTCCCAAGCAGCTCAAAATTCATATCTTGGCTAAACGGACATTTAAGAAGCTTTGTTGTATTTGCCTTGTGTGGTACAATAAATACCAGCCTTCCATAGAAAAACTGGAAGCAAGGAGAGAAGAAGTTTTTTTCTTGGGAAAACGAATTCCCTACCCCCACCAATAAGAATTTAGTCGACATCAGAAAAATTATAGCTGAGGTCCGGTTGGTTGCCATAGACAGAAATCTCCACACCTATAGATGCTGGTTTAAAAACACAGGGCTCAACAATTCTTAGCAGGCAAATTCTACTGGAGTAGTACTCAAGAAATGCAATATTTTTCTTTTTCCAATATTTATATACAGCCTTAATCGTCTTTTAATTCAATTAAACAAAATGTGTAAATAGTTGTAAATCATATCAATCAATACTAAATCCATACGTCCAATATACGCAACGCGGGGGGAAAAAAAAGTCCTAAAAAAAAAAAAAAAAAAAAAAAAAAAGGAATCCAAACTGTTAAATCACTAACTTTATTGTGCAAATACTAGTGTTCCTCCATGAGTTTGTATAAGGCCTGATTCACACCTATGCATTTTTAGTGCTTTTTGCATTTTGCAGATTTGCACTACAGTCCATTTAACATGGTTTCCTATGGAACTCGTTCTGTAGTGCAAATCTGCAAAATGCAAAAAGCACTAAAAATGCCTAGGTGTGAATCCAGCCTTACCGGCCCAATTCCTTCTGCTGATGTGACCACACAGTGAACTTTCTGATAATGGTACAAGCTATGCATCAGGAAATGTAAGTGTGCCAACTGATTTTTCTTTTGTCTTTTTATACTTTTGTTGAATTATTATACAGGATTTTTATAGCACCAACAGTTTGCGCAGTGCTTTATGCTGGCCATACACCATACGAAAAATCGGCCGAAATGTGGTCATTTAGACAGTTCATTTGTTTTTCGGCCAGTTAATGGGCACAAAAATTGAAAATCGTTGGGACGTTTTTGAGCCAAAAAATACAAAGGACAAGTTTGGAAATTTTCTGCCGAACGAACGATAAATTGAAAGGTTAAAGTGGTGTTCCGCCCGAAATTATACTTTTTAAATAAAAATACCCCTATAATACACAAGCTTAATGTATTCTAGTAACGTTAGTCTGTAAACTAAAGTCTGTTTTGTTAGTTTATAGCAGTAGTTTGTTATTTTATAAACTTACAGCAGGCCGTGGCCATCTTAAGTGTGGGCATCTGAAGCCAGACTTTTTCTTCTTGGATCTCATCCTTGCAGATCTCGCACATGGTCAGTGCAGCACAAGCAGTGTAATAGGTTTCAGGTCAGGTTTCCATAGCAATGGCAGTGTCAGAGGAAGTTGCCACCCCTTCCCAGGAGGCATTGCAAACAGGAAATGATGCGATGGGCCGCGGCCAGGGAGGAGGAAGTGAAAAATGAATACAGCAGGTGCTGAGAGAAAAAAATTTAAATACCCAATTCGTTTACAGTGCACAGTTTAGTGAGGGATGCTTAAGAGTTGTAAAAGTGGGTGGAACTCCACTTTAATGTGTTTCCCGTCCGAACTGTCTGCACTAGGTATATGTAAAAAAAAAAAAAAAAAAAACAAAGAGAAATGCATTCATTTATGTCCACTGAACAATTTATCCGTCATTACACGATGGCACTGTCGTTTGTGCTCAAGGCCGAATGTTCGTTTTTCGAAAATGGGTTCGGCCGATTTTTCGGATAGTGTATGGCCAGCATTACCATATAAAAAGGGAGACAGTACAGTAACACAATTCAATACAAGAGGGTTAGGAGGGCCCTGATTTTGAGAGCTTACACTCTAATAAATGGGGTTACACTTCGAGGCTCTGTTTTTTTTTGTTTTGTTCTCTTCAAAGAATCTTTTGGACTGGCATTAATGCCTGCCTATAACCTTCCATAAATGAAGCATTGGTTCGGTTCCATTGGGTGGCCAGTGGAGTGTGCTTACTATCTCCTCTGGAGACAGTGATTGTGACATGAAAAGTTATCATACACCCCCTCAAACATTTATGTCCTACTTTGTAAATGAAGGGTCTGGAGGTGGGGGAATTATTGTTCAGTCAACAAGGTGAAGGTGCACGCGGGGTTTTTTTAAATCACAAGGAGGTTGTGTTTGCCTTCAGAACTGCCTTAAAGTGATTGTAAAGACACTTGTTCTATATATACAATCTCGTGTTCCATAACATTATGTGCCCAGTTCATGTGTTTTATAAAAAAATTGCCGGTTTATACCTCATTTCAGAGTGCTTCTTGGCGTTCACGTGACTGCTCGCCCCTTTCCCCTATCTGACAGCTAAAGCAGGAGGGGCTGGGAATCCCCCGCTGATGTCAGCCAGGAGAGGAGAGTGGCAAGCAGTCGCGTGAGCACCAAGCAGCACTCTGAAATAAGGTATAGAACTACATTTTTTTTTTATAAAACACATACACTGGGCACATAATGTTATGGAAAACAGGGGATTGTATTAAAATAGGCAGATAATTTTAGCAGCGGGGGGGGGGCAGGCACTGACACAAGCTGACAGGCAGGGAGGGGGGAACGGAGGAAAGACAGCGGATGGCAGAGGCACATAAACTGACGACGGTGTCTGGGCTCAGCAGCCATGATAAACCGTGGTCAGTTTACAGAGGGGAGGGCAGCACCAGGAAGGATCAACCAGATATTTTAGATTATACAAGGGGCCAAATTCACAGCACAAGCACTGTGCTGTTATTCATGCTTTAAAGGAACAGGATCCAAATTTTTTTTAGGGTAACAACTGCTTTAATTCTTCATGGTATAGATTTAACAAGGTGTTAAAGGTCCATATTGATATAATTGCATCAAGCAGTTGCTGGAAATTTGTTAGCTGCACATCCATGACGCAAATCTCCTATTCCACCACATCCCAAAGGTGCTCTATTGGATTGAGATCTGGTGACTGTGGAGGCCATTGGAGTACAGTGAACTCATTGTCATGCTCAAGAATCAAGTTTGAGATGATTGAGCTTTGTGACACGGTGTATTATCCTGCTGGAAGTAGCCATCAGAAGATGGGTACACTGTAGTCATAAAGGGATGGACATGGTCAGCAACAATACTCAGGTAGGCTGTGGCGTTTAAACAAAGCTCAATTGGTACTAAGGGGCCCAAAGTGTGCCAAGAAAATTTCCCCCACCAGCGGCCCGAACCCTTGATACAAGGCAGGATGGATCCATGCTTTCATGTTGTTTACACCAAATTCAGACCCTGCCATCTAAATGTCATCAGACCAGGCAACGTTTTTCCAATCTTCTATTGTCCAATTTTGGTCATCCTTTGCAAATTTTAGCCTTGGTTTCCTGTTCTTAGCGGACAGGAGTAGCAACTGGTGTGGTGTTATGCTGCTGTAGCCCATCTGCTTCAAGGTTCGATGTGTTGTGCATTCAGAGATGGTATTCTGCATTCCTTGGTTGTAACAAGTGGTTATTTGAGATACTGTTGCCTTCCGATCATCTCAAATTAGTCTACCCATTCTCCTCTGACCTCAACAAGGAATTTTTTTGTCCACACAACTGCCGCTCACTAGATATTTTCTCTTTTTCGGCCCATTCTCTATAAACCTTAGAGATGGCTGTGCCTGAAAATCCCAGTAGAGCAGCAGTTTTTGAATACACAGACCAGCCCGTCTGGCACAAACAACCATGCCACATTTCAAAGTCACTTAAATTTCCTTTCTTCCTCATTCTGTTGCTCGGTTTGAACTTCAGCAAGTCGTCTTCAAGTCTAGATGCCTAAATGCATTGAGTTGCTGCCACATGACTGGCTAACTAGCAATTTTTGTTACCAAGCAGTTGAACAGGTGTAACTAATAAAGTGGCCGGTGAGTATTTGTATATATATACACACACACACACACACACACACACACACACACACACACACACACACACACATATATATATACACATACATACATAAATACATATATATATACACACACATACACACACATACATGCACACTATTGTATGTCATAGTAATGCATGCAACCTAGAACCGTGTGCAGAAATCACTAAACACAGCCAACTACTGCGTGCAATACCGACAAATAAATAAAATAGTGGGCATGCCATTAGACTTTAAAAGCTTTTAAGAAGCAGCTGTCGTAATGAACATCACCAAGCAGTATAATTATACGGTTTTTGGAACTCCTGAGATA
This sequence comes from Lithobates septentrionalis, assembly GCA_037952835.1. Lineage (NCBI taxonomy): Eukaryota > Metazoa > Chordata > Amphibia > Anura > Ranidae > Lithobates > Lithobates septentrionalis. The sequence goes on from JBBDGP010000828.1 coordinate 2,829,350, forward strand.
ACTGCAGTTTTTAAAATGTAACTGTAGCCAGAATATGGACTTTTAAGTATTCACTTGCATTAAAATAAAAAAAAGGTCTACTTAATGCCTAGCCTTCCAAACCAAAATCACATTTAAAAAAAAAAAAAAAAGTGTTTGCAATCTATACTTTGGGTAGCCTCCCTGGCGGTTTTCCCGAGTGTGGCTCGGGGTTAAAAATCAGGACCATTAGCAATAACCCCGTGCCACACTCGGGATTACATCGCAGGATCCTGGTGTGGCTTTACTTACCTTGTCCCCGGGATCCTGCGATGTCCCCCGCTGTGTCTGTGGGCTCTGTCGTCCTCCGAAGCCTCTCCTTGCCAGGCTCCGTTCCCTGCGAGCGTCGTGACGCACGGGGGCGGAGCCTGGCGGCAAATTTAAAAAAAAAGTAAAAATCATAACACATACAGTACTGTAATCTTACAGATTACAGTACTGTATGAAATGATTTCACATCCCTTTTGTCCCCAGTGCTTTGGTCCATGCCCTGCATGCAGTTTTATGTTTATATATACTGTTCTTTCTGCCTGGAAACTGGAGATTGTCCATAGCAACCAAAAAGTGTCCCTTTACGTCAAAAGTGGCTTTAGACCAGCTAGAAAACAGCGATAGTAAATTAGAACACTTGCAGAATTGAGCGATGGTGAATCGTGGGGAAACTTATTTTATTACTATTTATTTTTATTTTTTTAATTATTTATTATATTATAATTTATGTTTTTGTGTTTCAAACTTTATCATACCTGGGATATCTACTAGACTCTTGTTTGGACAGATTTAAGTGTGTTATTGTTAATAATTACAGACCTACAATATAAAACGCCAAATTTCCATGCAAAATAATTGTACCGCTTTCAGCACCTAAAATCCGAAATAATCATACCGCCAGGGAGGTTAAAACCCACATACCAAAATGAAGCTGCCCACCATGCATAGTTTTAGTCTAAAATTTAACAACATTTTAAAGTGCCATCACTGGCACAGTGATACAACTAAAGTGAGAGCAAAGCATAACGGTTGACCGCTACTGAGCATCATCTGAGAGCAGTGTTTGCCCATTGGTTCAAAATCAATCCAAACCTCTTTTAAATTGCAGCCCAAATATATACATTTATAAAACACCAGAATTAAATTAGATGCAAATTTAGATATCTAGAATAGATGTAGGCTTTAAGGCTGGCCACAGACGGATGGAATCAGGAACCAGGCAAGATTCGAATCGTGTGTGGGCAGGCTCAATGTACCAAGTTGAGCAATCAACTTGGGTACAACCAACCTGCCAGATTTATTTGCGATTACCGCTGGCGGTTGCTATAGCCACTAGCAATCATCACTGTCTATCCCCCCCACCGTGGTTGCAGGAAAGAAATTTGCAGTGTCTATGGCCTGCCTTAGACATCTTTCATACTGGGGTGCCGTGGCAAAAACGAGCGGTGCTTTAGCGCTGTTTAAGCAGCGCTTTTCGGCCACTAGCGGAGCGCTTTTAACCTTAACCACTTCAATACCAGGCACTTAGACACCTTCCCGCCCAGCCCAATTTTCACCTTTCAGTACTGTCGCAATTTGAATGACAATTGCGCGGTCATGCTACACTGTACCCAAACTAAATTTTAATCATTTTGTTCCCACAAATAGAGCTTTCTTTTGGTGGTATTTGATCACCTCTGCGGTTTTTATTTTTTGCGCAACAAATAAAAAAAGACCGAAAATTTTGAAAAAAAAAAAAGTTTTTCTTTGTTTCTGTTAAAACTTTTTGTAAATAAGTACGTTTTCTTCTTCAATGACGGGCACTGATATGGCTGCACTGATGGGCACAGATCAGGTGGCACCAATGAGGTGGCACTGATGATGGGCACTGATAGGCGGCACTGATGGGCACTGATAGGTGGCACGGATGGGCACTTATAGGCGGCACTGATGGGCACTCATAAGTGGCATTGATGGGCACTCGTAGGTGGCATTGATGGTTACTTATGGGTGGCACTGATAGTTGGCACAGATGGGCACGGATGGGCACTGATATATGGGCACTGATAGGTGGCATGAATGGACACTGATGGGTGGCACTGACGGCACTGCTTGTTTGCAGTGATGCCCCTAAGGGTGGCATTGCTGGGCATCACTGCAACATGATGGTGCCAATCAGTGCCCATTTGTGGGCACTGATTGGCACAGATTTGGCACATGTGGATAGCCATGGGGTACATACCTGGCCATCCACATGTTGCCCCTTCCCTGGTGGTCCTAGTGGCGATCCCTGGTGGTCCAGTGGGGTGATCTGAGGGGGGGCTGCGCTGATAAACAATCAGCGCAGACCCCCCCTGCCAGGAGAGCCGCCGATCGGCTCTCCTCTACTCGCGTCTGTCAGACGCGAGTGAGGAAGAGCCGATCAACGGCTCTTCCTATTGACAGCATGATCAGCCGTGATTGGACACGGCTGATCACGTGGTAAAGAGCCTCCGCCAGAGGCTCTTTACCAAGATCGGTGTAGCGGTGTGTCAGACTGACACACCGCTCCACCGATCGCCGCGATGCGCGCCCCCGGGGGCGCGCTGCGGCATGTTATCCTGCAGGACGTCATATGACGCCCAGTCCGGATAACAGAACCACTTCCCGGACGTCAATCCGCCATAGGGCGGGCGGGAAGTGGTTAAAGGTGTTAAAAACTCCAGTTTTGCGGCGCTTTGAAAGCACTGCCTATTCATTCCAATGGGCAGGGGCATTTTGGGAGCACTATATACAGCGCTCCCAACCTGCCCCAAAAAGGTGCTGCTTGCAGGACTTTTTTTCCCGTCCCACAAGCGCACCACCTAGTGTGAAAAGTCACACTGGAATGAATGAGAGGTGGTTTTCAGGCGCTTGGCAGAGGCTATTTATAGCGCTATAGCACCTGAAAACCGCCCCAGTGTGAAAGGGGTATTAGACTTGCAGTTGGGGGTGGCAAAAATGTGCAGTTGAACTACCATGTTTAAATGGCGTGGCCATGATACTTCGTGCCCAGTCACCCGACTTGTAGCAATTGGGAGGTGGTAAGCCAGCCAAACATTACACATTCATGTGAAATAGGGAAGAGCTGCAAATGCCCCACAACCATGAGCAATGCAATGAACGTGGCTGCGGCACATTTGTCAGCAAAAATGGGGTTAAAACAGGTGGTAAGGAGGCGTCACATCGCTTCCTCATAGCCTGTCGGTAGCGAACGTGGATTGGCCTTCAGAGGCAAGGGAGATTTAGCTCAATACTGTTGACTTTGGGTAGATTTAGACTAACATCTATCCAAATAGGAAACTTTCCTAGACAAATACTGCAAGTTAAATGTGGTACAGTAAAACCTTGGTTTGAGAGTAACTTGGTTTGAGAGCGTTTTGCAAGACAAGCAAAATTTTTTTATAAATCGTGACTTGATATACAAGCGATGTCTTGATATACAAGTAGCGTCATGTCACAACTGAGTATACAAGAGAAGAGAGGCGCCTCCAAGTGTAGCAATATGGTTACATTTAATGAAGGTACAACATTTAGTAACATATTGCTACACTTAGAGGCGCCTCTCTTTTATACTCTGTAGCTCCTGCTGGATTTTGCTTCTAATCCCCTTGTGGAGGCTTCCATTGGTGGATGGACATTTTATGGTTACACAACCTATCATATTGCTATAATCTTTTTATATGGACTATAAAAACGGAAAGACTTATAAATAAATGGTTGTGGAATGAATCATCTGAGTTTCCATTATTTCTTATGGGGAAATTCGCTTTGATATACAAGTGCTTTGGATCACTAGCATGTTTCTGGAACTAATTATGCTCGCAATCCAAGGTTTTACTGTATTGAGGAACTTCTTTTGTATTTTGTGATAATAAAGATGCATTCCTATAGATTCAATTTTATATGCATCTCCATATTTATGTACATTCTCTATTATATATGAAGATATTCATGCACACGGTATATGAACAATAGATTTTTTTTTTCATTAATATCAAGTTTTTTCTAATGTCTACTTATATTTGAAAAGTTATTCCATCTCAGCACAATAACCCTGTAATGCAATCTTTACAGCTGACACAAACCCTCGCTTCACTATTTTTCTGGTCTCTACATTTTATTCTTAAAGTGAATAGAAATTCAATTTAAAATTCCATGCTCTAATCACATTACACTTACGGCTGAAAGACAGAAGGTTCATACCCACCAGTAATGTAATTATCTATCCAACCTATCCGATATACTAATTATCATTCTAACACACATATACACAGTCTACCAACCTCCTAATACTGCATTCGTGATTTATTGTTATTCACATAAGAGAACTTCTCATAATATAAATTAAATAGGAAAACCTGCAGCTGAAATCATGCAAATATTCTCATCGTTATGTTAAATTGCATAAAAAAAAAAAAAAAGATGGATTAGAGCAATTGCTCAGAAGTAATGCTTCAACTGTGTCATATCAGCATACTGTAAGGGCTCTTTCACACTGGGGCAGGGTCGGCGGTAAAGGGCCCCTATTGTAAGCGGCGCTTTACCGTCGGTATTCGGCCGCTAGCGGGGCGGTTTTACCCCCGCTAGCGCCCGAGAAAGGGTTAAAAACCACCGGAAAATGCCTCTGCAGAGGCGCTTTGCCGGCGGTATAGCCGCGCTGTCCCATTGATTTCAATGGGCAGGAGCGGTATACACTCCGCTCCTTCACCGCTCCGAAGATGCTGCTAGCAGAACTTTTTTTCCTGTCCTGCTAGCGCACTGCTCCAGTGTGAAAGCCCCCGGGGCTTTCACACTGGAGAGATAGCAGCGGCTGTTTCGGGTCGGTTTGCAGGCGCTATTATTAGCGCAATAGTGCCTGCAAACCGCCGCAGTGTGAAAGGGCCCTTAGTGACATGTCACCTGCTGCCTGCACTCACCCACCCACAGACTTACTGCAGCTTACTGGACTCCGGTACAGCCTTGTCCAGTTAGGATATGGGCCTCCTAAAGCTTAGCTCCTTGGGAAAAAAAAAAAAAACATCTTGTAGCAAGGATGCATGCACCCTGCAAGGGTAAAATGCTTGTTTTTTTGTCTAGGAAATACAGTTTTACTCACCTGGTCCTCTGCATCCCCACGTTGCGGCAGTAGTATATTACACTCAGGATCCTCACGTCCATTGCAGGGCTGTGGGCCCTACACTGGTCTTTATGATAGCAGAGGGCCTTGGACCAGACCACGAGAGTGTAAGGGAGAAGGGGTTGCAGGGACTGACCTAAAAGCACAGAGGAGCCTGCAGGAGCTGAGGATCCGATAAGTAAAAAACAGCTTTTCAAAATTACCAAAGACCCACAGAGTCAGCGAGCATTTAACCCTTGCGATGCGGGGGAAAGCCCCCACTATAGAACTCTAAAATAAGGTCTAACTAAAGATCTATAATTATGTAGTGGAATCAGGACCTCCTTCCTCCTGCAGGTGATCCTTCTAGTGATACACCCTAGAATTCTATTCACTTTTTCCACTACCTGGCCACACGGTTTGCTTACTTTGTAGTAATCGGAAATAAATACCCCCAAAGCTTTTTTCCTCTGTAGTTCTGGCCAACATTGTGCTCAGGATATTGTAATCCTTTATTGTACTCCAGATATGATTCTGAGTTTGACAGGCTTATTGGCAGTGGGGCTGGGCCATGCACCTGTGCCCTCTGCCCCACAGCTCAACTCTACATCTCTATGCATCAGGGATAAACATCCAGTGTGCATGGGACCTTAAAAAAATAGGAAGTATACTTCCCTCTAATGTTTGTACCTATAGGTACTGTAAATATCTCCTAAACTTGCACCGTCTAGGACAGTGGTTCTCAACTCCTGTCCTCAGGACCCACTAATAGGCCAAGTTTGCAAGATAACTGAAATACATCACAGGTGATATCATTTGCTGCTCAGTGATTGCAGTATTCTAGTCTGCATCTCCCCAAGGTAATACTTAAATTCTGGCCTGTTAGTGGGTCCTGAGGACCGGAGTTGAGAACCACCGGTCTAGGAGATATTTACTGTATACTGCGCCAATGATGTCATCGGCGCATGTGCTCTCAAGGAACGGTAGCCCGGGCCTTTTCTTCAGGGCCCTGTGCCGTGACCAACTCCTGCGCGCATGGCCAGTCACACAGCCAGAGTCCGCGGACCCGAAAAGGAAGACGGGCAAAAATGAATGCGGCCTCCAACGGGGACGACGGGCTTAGTTTGCAGGTACATTTCACATAATATGCTAGTATGCAAAGCAGGTGACAAAAAAAAAAAGGCGGTGCTTACTTCCTCTTTAACGTCTTCAAGGTGGCCGCAACGCATATATGCAGCCTCTAGGTGTACCATAATGTAAACAGAGCTGTGTACGCAATGTCTTGTGTGATGGTAGGACAGGTTTCTTTCTGGATCACCTCATTAAACTGCACTGCCCCCTATCAAGTTATTTACATCCCACAGGAAGACCTCCTGTGTAGGAGGACAGAGGTCCTTTCAGATGTTTAGGCCCTATAGGTACATACCCTTTCCCCTGGCCAGGTAACAAACCTTAGGTACAAATGCTTCAACAAAACACTGCAATGGCCTCAACACTACTTCACAAAACACAATACAAAATCATATATAAAAATCATGCTCTGTAACAGACAGAATGTACTGGATGTATTGGACCCCAATCTCATGTCCATAACTAGATTACCTATAGACATAACATGACAATGTACTGAGTAAAGTTGGCCATGTGCTAGTAGAATGTTGTTCGCTTTTCTGGTTTTAAGAACGTTTGTTCAATTTTTCTAATTAGCGGGGTTAAACTGGCATATGTTTTTGACTGCAGTGGTGAGAACATTTTACTCAAACAAATGTCTAACAGATTTTCACTCAGAGAATTACATTTATTCCAAAATCAAAGGTCAAAAGCAGAAAAAAAAAAAAATAAATGAAGTACTTTCACACAACCTGTATTTTCAACTTTCATACGAACAGTTGTTTGAAAATCTACTAGTGTATGACCAGCTTTGGGCTGATTGCTGAAGGAGCACAAGCCCTGAGACAGAGCTTAGAACACACTTGCTATGGGGGACATTTTGAGGGCTTTCATTGCTGGCCGCCTTCTAAAAATGCATACTGTGTGTCTTCAATACCTTTTGGAAGTCAGGGAACACACGTGCTATAAATCAGTGTCATTAAAGCAATCAAAATTCCTTATGTCTCTAGCTGTGCTAAAGAAGAAGTGTCAAAAGAAGTGGACATAAATGGCAGCATACATAATTCTCTAAAGACAGGGATACTTTAAAAAAATCTGTTCCCGTTGCAACTGCTACTTTAGGTAAGGCTAATGGCGTGTACAGACGAGCGGACTTTTCGACCGGACTGGTCCGACTGTTAATCCGACGGACTTTCCGAACAAACGGACTTGCCTACACACGATCACACCAAAGTCCGACGGATTTGTACGTGATGACGTACGACCGGACTACAATAAGGAAGTTGATAGCCAGTAACCAATAGCTGCCCTAGCGTCGGTTTTCGTCCGTCGGACTAGCATAAAGACTAGCGGACTTTTCGACCGGACTCGAGTCCATCGGAAAGATTTGAAACATGTTCCAAATCTAAAGTCCGTCAGATTTTCGACCGAAAAAGTCCGCTGCAGGTCCGATGAAGCCCACACACGGTCGAATTGTCCACCGGACTCGGTCCGTCAGACCAGTCCGGTCGAAAAGTCCGCTCGTGTGTACGCGGCATAACAGCAACATACTCTATGCACCACTATAAATTCACATGCACTAGTAAGCCAACACAGCCTAGATTATACATTTATCAGTGTTCTGCCAAACTCTGAATACTGTTCGCCCTGAGGGTGTCTGAATTGTACCTGCTCCCAACTATCCCCAGAATCAATCTCAATCAGGGTTTCATGGAACCCTCAGCCTGCATTCACACCTGAGCATTTTCAGCTCATAAAACACCCGAAAAAAAACACCTGAAAAACGCCCAACAAGCAAAATCCCATTCATTTCAATGGTACCTGTTCACATCTGAGCATTTTGTCACCTGAAGCAAAAACGCCGGAAAAACGCCCCAAGCTCAAAAAAGAACATGAGCTTCTTTGGGGCAGATTACAGGTGTTTTTCTGCATCTTACATTGGTGACCTGAACAAAATCGCGGTAAAAACGCGCGACTTTGAAACACTCAGGTGTGAATGCAGCCTAAAGGTTCCTCCAGAGGTTGCTACGGATTCCTTAAACATTGACTGAATAATTTCCCATCTGATGGTGTCTGCATAGTTCCAAGTTCAATGCTACTCAACAGAGCCGGCAGTATGACACCAGTGATTTTTTTAGCTTGTTTAAGGGTAGCATTCCAACCACCACTGAAAAGGAGGGCATTCTTCCCAATGACCCCCAAAATACGGGGAATTTTTCTCACTGGCCTATGATAAATTGTCTTTTGGAGGGGTTCACCGAGACCTGAAAAAACTAAACAAATAAAGGACCGCTACAGAGTCCAGTTCTGGAAGGGGGTCCATGGACGTCCCCCGCGCGGCCCCTGGGGCGTGCATCCGACACATTCTGGAATCACTGTGTCCTTCAGCTGATCACAGATTGCGGTAAAGGGCCAATCACAAACTGGTTATCCACATTCCTTTCCTCACATGCTGTCCCAGTGTGAGGAAAGGAGAGCCAGTAACCAGCAATTCTGACAGTTCACATTTACATTGATAATCAGGACACTGAACATCAGTGCCCACCATCAGTGCAGCCTCAAAAGTGCCCATCAGTGCAGTAGAAAAACTACTTATTTGCTAAAAAAAAAAAAATTTTGCTAAATTTTTGGTCTTTTTTTGTTTAGCAAAAAATAAAAACCCAGTGATGATTAAATACCACTCTGTCTGTCTCAAAAAAAAAAAAATACAAATTTCATATGGGTACAGTTTTGCATGACCACGCAATCGTCATTCAAAGCGTAACAGCGCTAAAAGCTGAAAATTGGCCTGGGCAGGAAGGGGGTGAATGTGCCAAGTATTGAAGTGGTTAAGGTCTCCTCAGTGATAAAAAAGTTAAAAAGGAGAAGTAGGACCAAAGCTCTTTTGACCATACTTCTTTTGTAGGTCACTGGGACCTGTATTCAGCCGACAGTGGGCTAAACCAGATTTCAACTGATGTCACAGAGCCAGTCCAGGCTCTGAAGGGATCCTGACTTTAAAGTTTGGATCCATCCAGATGCCTGACTGGCAGGTGGTTCAGCCTCTCAGTGTGCTGCCATATTCGCCCCTCCACAGCCCGGCACTCCAGTGAGTGCTGGAGGGGCAGAGCAGAGAGCCGGTGACTGACCCTGAAGGTTGAGAACTAATGATCAGCGGTCTTTGATCACTCAGTTCTCAGTCTTAGAAGCAGATGGGGGACAGATTTAGCATCCACCTAGCGGAGCATAATTGTTAGTTTTCATTTTTAATCCCACACTTCGCTTTAAAGCTGCATGCACATAAAGCTGAGGGTTGCATTTTTGAGCATTTGTTCAAGCATTTTTATGCATGTTTGTGTACAGCGTTTTTAAGCTTTGATGTTTTTTGAATTAGTCAAAACTATTGTCTGTTTCATAATTTGTTGCTATGTTTTTCAGCTTTTTTTTTTTTTTTTTTGTAAGGGGTTAAAGAAGTTGTAAACCTCCATTTTCAAGTTGTACCTATAGGTAAGCCTATAATAAAGGCTAGGGATGAGCCGAACACCCCCCTGTTCGGTTCGCACCAGAACATGCGAACAGGAAAAAAAGTTCGTTCGAACACGCGAACACCGTTAAAGTCTATGGGACACGAACATGAATAATCAAAAGTGCTAATTTTAAAGGCTTATATGCAAGTTATTGTCATTAAAAGTGTTTGGGGACCTGGGTCCTGCCCCAGGGGACATGTATCAATGCAAAAAAAAGTTTTAAAAACGGCCGTTTTTTCAGGAGCAGTGATTTTAATAATGCTTAAAGTCAAACAATAAAAGTGTAATATCCCTTTAAATTTCGTACCTGGGGGGTGTCTATAGTATGCCTGTAAAGGGGCGCATGTTTCCTGTGTTTAGAACAGTCTGACAGCAAAATCACATTTTGAAGGAAAAAACACATTTAAAACTACCCGCGGCTATTGCATTGCCGACAATACACATAGAAGTTCATTGATAAAAACGGCATGGGAATTCCCCACAGGGGAACCCCGAACCAAAATTAAAAAAAAAAATTATGTGGGAGTCCCCCTAAATTCCATACAAGGCCCTTCAGGTCTGGTATGGATATTAAGGGGAACCCCAGCCAAAATTTAAAAAAAAAAAGAAGACGTGGGGTTCCCCCTAAATTCCATACCAGACCCTTCAGGTCTGGTATGGATTTTAAGGGGAACCCCGCGCCAAAAAAAAAACAAAAAAACGGCGTGGGGTCCCCCCAAAAATCCATACCAGACCCTTATCCGAGCACGCAACCTGGCAGGCCGCAGGAAAAGAGGGGGGGACGAGAGTGCGGCCCCCCCCCTCCTGAACCGTACCAGGCCACATGCCCTCAACATTGGGAGGGTGCTTTGGGGTAGCCCCCAAAACACCTTGTCCCCATGTTGATGAAGACAAGGGCCTCATCCCCACAACCCTGGCCGGTGGTTGTGGGGGTCTGCGGGCGGGGGGCTTATCGGAATCTGGAAGCCCCCTTTAACAAGGGGACCCCCAGATCCCGGCCCCCCCCCTGTGTGAAATGGTAAGGGGGTACTTACCCCTACCATTTCACTAAAAAACTGTCAAAAATGTTAAAAATGACAAGAGACAGTTTTTGACAATTCCTTTATTTAAATGCTTCTTCTTTCTTCCTTCATCTTCTTCTGGTTCTTCTGGCTCTTCTGGTTCTTCCTCCGGCGTTCTCATCCAGCATCTCCTCCGCGGCGTCTTCTATCTTCTTCTCCTCGGGCCGCTCCGCACCCATGGCATTGGGGGGGAGGCTCCCGCTCTTCTCTTCATCTTCTTCATCATCTTCTTCATCTTCTTCTTCATCTCTTCTTCCTTCTTCATTTCTTCTTCGGGCCGCTCCGCATCCATGCATGGAGGGAGGCTCCCGCTGTGTGACGGCGTCTCTTCGTCTGACGGTTCTTAAATAACGGGGGGCGGGTCCACCCGGTGACCCCGCCCCCCTCTGACGCACGGGACATGACGGGACTTCCCTGTGGCATTCCCCGTGACGTCACAGGGAAGTCCCGTCAAGTCACCGTGCGTCAGAGGGGGGCGGGGTCACCGGGTGGCCCCGCCCCCGTTATTTAAGAACCGTCAGACGAAGAGACGCCGTCACACAGCGGGAGCCTCCCTCCATGCATGGATGCGGAGTGGCCCGAAGAAGAAATGAAGAAGGAAGAAGAGATGAAGAAGAAGATGAAGAAGATGATGAAGAAGATGAAGAGAAGAGCGGGAGCCTCCCCCCCAATGCCATGGGTGCGGAGCGGCCCGAGGAGAAGAAGATAGAAGACGCCGCGGAGGAGATGCTGGACGAGAACGCCGGAGGAAGAACCAGAAGAGCCAGAAGAAGCAGAAGAAGATGAAGGAAGAAAGAAGAAGCATTTAAATAAAGGAATTGTCAAAAACTGTCTCTTGTCATTTTTAACATTTTTGACAGTTTTTTAGTGAAATGGTAGACCCCCGCAGACCCCCACAACCACCGGCCAGGGTTGTGGGGATGAGGCCCTTGTCTTCATCAACATGGGGACAAGGTGTTTTGGGGGGCTACCCCAAAGCACCCTCCCAATGTTGAGGGCATGTGGCCTGGTACGGTTCAGGAGGGGGGGGGGGCCGCACTCTCGTCCCCCCCTCTTTTCCTGCGGCCTGCCAGGTTGCGTGCTCGGATAAGGGTCTGGTATGGATTTTTGGGGGGACCCCACGCCGTTTTTTTGTTTTTTTTTGGTGCGGGGTTCCCCTTAAAATCCATACCAGACCTGAAGGGTCTGGTATGGAATTTAGGGGGAACCCCACGTCTTTTTTTTTTTAAATTTTGGCTGGGGTTCCCCTTAATATCCATACCAGACCTGAAGGGCCTTGTATGGAATTTAGGGGGACTCCCACATAATTTTGTTTTTTAATTTTGGTTCGGGGTTTCCCTGTGGGGAATTCCCATGCCGTTTTTATCAATGAACTTCTATGTGTATTGTCGGCAATGCAATAGCCGCGGGTAGTTTTAAATGTGTTTTTTTCTTCAAAATGTCATTTTGCTGTCAGACTGTTCTAAACACAGGAAACATGCGCCCCTTTACAGGCATACTATAGACACCCCCCAGGTACGAAATTTAAAGGGATATTACACTTTTATTGTTTGACTTTAAGCATTATTAAAATCACTGCTCCTGAAAAAACGGCCGTTTTTAAAACTTTTTTTTGCATTGATCCATGTCCCCTGGGGCAGGACCCAGGTCCCCAAACACTTTTTATGACAATAACTTGCATATAAGCCTTTAAAATTTGCACTTTTGATTTCTCCCATAGACTTTTAAAGGGTGTTCCGCGGCATTCGAATTTGCCGCGAACACCCCAAATTGTTCGCTGTTCGGCGAACTTGCGAACAGCCAATGTTCGAGTAGAACATGAGTTCAACTCGAACTCGAAGCTCATCCCTAATAAAGGCGTAACTATTAGGTACAGTAAATATCTCCTAAACGTGGGCCTTTATGAAATATTTACTTTGTACTGCGCCGATGAGGTCATCGGCGCATGCGCTGTGAAGAAACGGCCCTCCGTGCCCTTCCTTCACTAAACGTAGTCAGCAAAAATTGAATAAAACGCTCAACTCAAGCATTTCCATGCATTTCTATGGAACAAAAAACACACCAATCGGCCCGATTCGAGCTACAAAATAAAAAAATAAGAAAGAAGAGCTCCAGAATTTTGAGCTTCAGGCGTCTGGCTTCAGGCGACTTGGAGTGAAAATGTAAAAACTCCACAGAGAATTTTTTTTTTCTCCTCCAGTGTTTTGGAGCTTCGGCTTCAAACTACAAAGCGCTGAGGCGTGAATGGGGCCTTAAGAAAGGCTGCTGTAAATCTACAAGTAGCTCGCCAGACACAAAAATAAAAGATGTTATGCTAGCAAAATGTCCTCCAGCACCTAGAGTACTGTTTGCAATTACGGGACCTCAGGTTGGCATTGCCATACATGAGCATCTGGACTCCCATTCATTAGTAACAAACAGGTAATAACCAAGTCAAAGATTAAAAAAAGTTGTAGATACTTTTCTTTCAGCAAATGCAGAACAGCTTCAAATTCATCTTCTTCCTACAATAGCCACTACAATATCCTCTCAGAAATTACCATAGGGATGTTTTCAGCAAATCCAACACACACTCTCTCCTATCCTAGAGACTATTAGTTGGCATGGTTTCTTCACACCACCCTACTAGAAGTCCCCGAAGAGAGAAGTCGGATTACATCTGCAAAGATAAAACGCACAAGGGAATAAGAGCTGAAATATCCAAACCTTTCCCTGAACGCAGGAAAACATAACACCCTTGACCACACTATCAGCTCTTGTTTTACACAACCTGACAGGGAGGAACAAGAGGTAGAGGATGCTCCTCTACATATCTGTGATGGGGTGGGCGATTCAGTAAGGAGTAGCTTAATTGTGTTCCATTCTACAGAGCCTTGGAGCGTACGCTATTCATTGGCATTATCATTTCTTTGACTTAACAGCATTGCTTGAAGGGGACTTCCAGTACAATGTATTGCAAGGAGAAGTCAAGGACGTAGGCATTTCAAAAAAGATTTATGGTTACTGCATAGTGTAAACACGTTTGCAGAAAAATCAGTGCACCATTTGAAGAGCAAAAACAGTTTTTCCCTGTGTCCTTGTGCGTATTGACCATGTCATTAGTGTGCGGGCAATAGGGAGGTCAAAACTAACCCTGGTGGAGTATATCCAAGCAAGCTAATAGATGCACACACAGCTAAAATCATTACTGCCATTAACATCTATTAAAAAGGAAAAAAAACAAAAAGGTTTTGTCCTTTCCTGATAAAAAGCAAAAAAAAAAAAAAAACGCCAAATAAGCAAACAGGAAACAATCACTAGACCGGAAAAATGTTCAATATTAGAAAGCTGCAATTCCAGTTACAGTAAAGATCAACTTGCATGCCAGTACACCAGTCTGTGTCACAAAAAAAAATAAAACAAATTTGAAAATAAAGGGTATATTAAAACAAGGGGACAATATTTCATAAAAAAAATAAATAAACCAAGTAGATGTACTATGCTGGTGGCTAGACAAGACATCTAGACAATAAACGTTTACATCCTTACTAAAGTCCTCAAACTGACCTTTGCAGAACAATTCAAAGAATGTGTATAAAAAGAAGGCTTACCTCTGTACATAAAATTAATTCCCTAGCTCGTACCTATAAGTGACTATTACTTCCAATTTGGGAGCTGCCATGTTTTTTCCCCCCACATCATGGCAATTAGGCGTGCACATAGGCGTGCGCACAGGGTGTGCCAAGTGTGCCCAGGCACACCCTAATCACACTGTGCAGCACAGATCCCCCCTACTTCCCTGGCTCCCCCCTCCTTCCCCTCGCAGTGCTGCCGTCTTCCCAACTCTCCTCTCCCTCCGGCTGTTGCTGTAGGGATGTTTTAGGATGAGTAGGGGAAGGGGGTGGTAAATATGTAACTTACCGGCCCCTTCCCTTTCATCGTAAGTGATCGGTATTACGTGTTTGAGCTTTGGGGTGCACACCCTAATGCAATAGGCTGCGCACACCTATGGTCGTAAGATATTTTGTGTGTACTGTACATTAATCTGAGTGCCCAGAGCTCATAAGATTTTTCACAAAGACCCCAGATAGGTGACAAAGCAGACACAAAATCACTGGCAAAAATGCCTGGCTCTAGCGTATGTCTCCTTTGCAGAATATATTCCTCCTCAAAGTGAATCACATAGGTAGGAAGGGACAGAACAATATGTAGACAGGCTGGAGAAGTAGTTCAGCCCCACATATAAAAAAGGTAAGCACAGACTTTCTAGGGAAAGTCAATATTTGCATATTGAACAATAGAAGCTCAGCAGAGTGAATTTTTAACAGCTCATCATGACAATGGAAGAACCGAGGACTACATGAAAAGTATACCCACTTTACTAACACCTGAGCACGTGTTTTTTGTATAATCTCTTAATAAAAATTGTGAAGGTACAAAATAACAAGAACAAAAATAAAATTAAAAAGCAGAGTCGAGTGAATTAATCCAATAAACAACCATGTATCTCGTGCCTATGCATGCAAGTATAATACGGCATTGGTGTTGTAATCCTCTTAACACAGAAAAACAGCCAAATACAAAAGGTAGATCACCATAATCCACATAGTATGAAAATAAGAATTATCGGCCTTTGAATAGAAATGGATGTTTGGATAGGAAAAAAATCACATAGATAAACAAAAGCACAAATACAGAAGATGGTCAACTGGGTGCACAAGAATAAGAATGGTCAATTGGGTGCACAAGAATAAGAATGGTCAACTGGGTGCACAAGAATAAGAATGGTCAACTGGGTGCACAAGAATAAGAATGGTCAATTGGGTGTGCAAGAATCAGAATGCTTAGGTGTGGAAAAAACAGCCGAGTATCCACCAGTGGACGGTGCAGACACAGGTTTGGCAAGGAGTTGTGCTCACCTAAGGGGATGTCTCGAATCAGTTTGAGGCAACAGTATTCGAAAGGACTTCCTAATAAGCTGTAATTAGGTATTTTGCTGCTCGGGTTGATTTTGGTCAAATTTTAAATGGATTAATACATCCAGCCAGACCAGATATCACAAAGTGTTCCTGTTTATCCTTGGTGGAAAGAACCCATCACTCTGCTTCCATGACCCCCTTTACATCTCGCTTCTAGTCCTGCAGTGTGGGGCACTGGGACAGTTTCCAAAATTTGGGTATAAGGCTTTTTTCCACATTCAAAAAGATGTGATGTGACGCTATATTTATACAACTTAAGAGAGGAAGGAGGTCGCATGAAAGACAGTGGAGGGAAGAGAATTGTATGGGCTTAAGCATGGGGGCGCCTGGTTTTTGTTCTCTACCTCCGCTCTTTCCCCACCTCCTGCCCCTTATATATTATTGAAATTCTGTAAAGGGAGTCCAAACTTCAGACCCATCACACCCGAGTCCCCTCACCCCTTTTTTTGCCTACTCTACTGTCAGTCTAATTCCCTGACTATCTCTGGTGAAAGTGAGGAAGCCCATTCTTCTTGAGTACCCCAAATCACAATGTTTTTTCCACACCATTTTTTCAAACTCTCATTACCATGTCATGTATTCTTTTTGGACATGTTCTGCACCCTTCACTACATTTTTCGTGGACGAATATGTATGTCTTTCTTAGAGAAGGGTATATATATATATACACATACACATATATATATATATATATATATATTAAAAATAATCGTTAATATAAAAAAAAAATATAAAAAAATCCAAAAACAAGGGATTGCTGCACAAACCGTATTTTGAAATCTTCAAAAGGACATCACCACGACAGCCATAAAATCAGGCATACATAAATCTTTATTCTTTATTTATGTATGCCTGATTTTATGGATGTCGTGGTGATGTCCTTTTGAAGATTTCAAAATAAATACGGTTTGTGCAGCAATCCCTTGTTTTTGGAAATATATATAAATAAAATATACACACACTAATATGTATGTATGTATGCATGCATGCATGTATATGTATATGTACACTACCGTTCAAAAGTTTGGGGTCACCCAAACAATTTTGTGTTTTCCATGAAAAGTCACACTTATTCACCACCATACGTTGTGAAATGAATAGAAAATAGAGTCAAGACATTGACAAGGTTAGAAATAATGATTTGTATTTGAAATAACATTGTTTTTACATCAAACTTTGCTTTCATCAAAGAATCCTCCTTTTGCAGCAATTACAGCATTGCACACCTTTGGCATTCTAGCTGTTAATTTATTGAGGTAAGCTGGAGAAATTGCACCCCACGCTTCTAGAAGCAGCTCCCACAAGTTGGATTGGTTGGATGGGCACTTCTGGCGTACCATACGGTCAAGCTGCTCCCACAACAGCTCAATGGGGTTCAGATCTGGTGACTGTGCTGGCCACTCCATTACCGATAGAATACCAGCTGCCTGCTTCTGCTGTAAATAGTTCTTGCACAATTTGGAGGTGTGTTTAGGGTCATTGTCCTGTTGTAGGATGAAATTGGCTCCAATCAAGCGCTGTCCACTGGGTATGGCATGGCGTTGCAAAATGGAGTGATAGCCTTCCTTATTCAGAATCCCTTTTACCCTGTACAAAGCTCCCACCTTACCAGCACCAAAGCAACCCCAGACCATCACATTACCTCCACCATGCTTAACAGATGGCGTCAGGCATTCTTCCAGCATCTTTTCATTTGTTCTGCGTCTCACAAACGTTCTTCTTTGTGATCCAAACACCTCAAACTTGGATTCATCCGTCCACAACACTTTTTTCCAGTCTTCCTCTGTCCAATGTCTGTGTTCTTTTGCCCATCTTAATCTTTTTCTTTTATTGGCCAGTCTCAGATATTGCTTTTTCTTTGCCACTCTGCCCTGAAGCCCAAAATCCCGCAGCCGCCTCTTCACTGTAGATGTTGACACTGGTGTTTTGCGGGTACTATTTAATGAAGATGCCAGTTGGGGACCTGTGAGGCGTCTGTTTCTCAAACTAGAGACTCTAATGTGCTTATCTTCTTGCTTAGTTGTGCAACGCAGCCTCCCACTTCTTTTTCGACTCTGGTTAGAGCCTGTTTGTGCTGTCCTCTGAAGGGAGTAGTACACACCGTTGTAGGAAATCTTCAATTTCTTTGCAATTTCTCGCATGGAATAGCCTTCATTTCTAAGAACAAGAATAGACTGTCGAGTTTCAGATGAAAGTTCTCTTTTTCTGGCCATTTTGAGCGTTTAATTGACCCCACAAATGTGATGCTCCAGAAACTCAATCTGCTCACAGGAAGGTCAGTTTTGTAGCTTCTGGAAGGAGCTAGACTGTTTTTAGATGTGTGAACATGATTGCACAAGGGTTTGCTAATCATCAATTAGCCTTCTGAGCCAATGAGCAAACACATTGTACCATTAGAACACTGGAGTGATACTTGCTGGAAATGAGCCTCTATACACCTATGTAGATATTGCACCAAAAACTAGACATTTGCAGTTAGAATAGTCATTTACCACATTAGCAATGTATAGAGTATATTTGTTTAAAGTTAGGACTAGTTTAAAGTTAGCTTCATTTAAAAGTACAGTGTTTTTCCTTCAAAAATAAGGACATTTCAATGTGACCCCAAACTTTTGAACGGTAGTGTATATGTATATTTATTTATTTACACAGCACCATTGCTGACTATATACTGTCAACATTAATGTTACACATTGGTTCTTGGTTAAAATGGATGGAAAGAAAGCATGTCTGCTATCATCATGCAATGTCAAAGTTTTAATGAAGGAGTGCCAATCCAATTAGAAGGACCTCGAGGAACTAAGAGGCAAGACATTTATATTAATGTATATATGTTGCATATTTCTTTAGTTTTTTTTATTACATAACCATATATCCTGCTTTGTATTGGTATTCAAGTATTTCTTGAGTACATATCGGACTGTTATATTTCCATGCGTTTACTTTTTAAGGTCTTATTTTAAGAAACATCCTATCCAATGCAATGTAATTGATTTAAAGTCATCCATGTAGTTTGGGACCATCAACTTGCTAAAAATACTACATTATATAATTAATATCTTAACAGACTATAGAGTTTTTAATTTGTTAGCATGAACCAATATATTCTAAAAGCACAAACACCAATATATTACTCAAAGACCTATACGTATTAGTGGAAAGCGATAACCATTCATATTTTCCAAAAGATTAATATTCTGCAATGATACCAAGCGCATGCATTATTAAATAGGCAGTTCATATATCAAGTATCACGGAAGCTTTCTCAAAGTACAAGGACAAGACAGCAGGATAGAAGAAGTATAAGCAAGTACAGTACCAACCTTTGATAATATGGACCAGAGCTATTCAGGGTTTTATCCAGAGCATGGATGCCAATACTGCGGCATCATTTTTTACTTTGACAGTAGTATGGTCACTTTCTCTTTTCTTTATTTCCCCTAAAGAAACAAAAAGAATTGAGATATATTTCTAGAAAAGAATCACAATTTATGAAATGTCAGGAAAATGCAGTCACTATCCTAATATTTAATGCCATTTATATATAATAGCAGAAGAGAATATATATTTTCTTCACAAATTAACAGGAAAAAGAATAAAGCAAGAATACACTTATTAACACAACAGAACGTACTGGAGACAAAATGCAAAATAAATTTGATGACATTATACAAAAAAAGGAACAGGGAAATAAAGCAAAAGGCAAAATATAAAATCAGCTCTGTATAACCCAAAGCAAAAAACGTAGACCGGACTGCACACTGCATCCTCGAGTGCAAGATCAATAAAATGAAAAGCTTGGAGGATCATTCATTGCTAGTAGACTCTGAAAGATGTCAAATCCATCACTGCTTGACACACACATTCTGGCTTGTATACGTAGAGTCCATAAAGCTGGTCATAGATGAGACAATTTTTCATTGGATTATTTTTGGTCCTCACAGTCTATGCTAGTACCAGATTTTAAAGTCCACAAAAAAAAAAAAATCTATCTATACACATACAAATAATCAGCAACTGGAGGTGCATATTTATGAAGGCCATCTCGTGTACCTAAATCCAAGAGAGCTAGCCAACATAAAGAACCCCAAAAAACTGCCAATTTCTGTATAGAGGTCGGGAAATGCAGTTTTACATAACCAGACCCCCACTACCCTGAATTTTACATGCCTTATACACACAAAATACTCCGGGTCTCTGTGCCTCCCCCCCTCTGCATCACACTGCTGCCTTACACAGACTCATCATTGGATCTCACCTTCTTATCCAGCCATGTGCTCAAGCTCCATGCTCTCTTCCACAGCCTCATTAGCACTGCCATCAGAAGTCCCCTGCCTCTCGCTGCACTACTCCCGGTGCCTCCCTCTGAGTTCACAGGAGCCAGGACTACAGAGGAGGCATTGGGAATCAATGCGTGCTGACACTATTGACTGTCAAAGCGCACTGAGAACACTGGAAACAACATTGGGTGGTATACATCCGTCCTAATGTTGATTTCTGGCAGAAGCCCTGGGGACCACCAACATTTTCTCGTGGACTATCAGTGATCCATGGACCACTGGTTGGTGACCGCTGCCCTAGATATAAACAAGTAGTTGACCTCTGCAGTGCAGGAGCAGCCACACTGCAAGGGAGGACATTTAGTATGCTTGGAGTTCAGCTTAGAAGGCACACAACAGATTAGACTTGCAATTATATCAGTAAATGCCGTCCTCATAAGGGCCGGTGTCATCAAACTTTGGGCTTGGGCAAATTCAGCCCACTTTGTGATTTCTGCTTATATTTGACATTAGTTTGAGGTGCTTCAGTGATGGGTTAACTTGACCTGCATTTGACCACATCCTAAGCAGCATTGGCCTGCTTCAAGCTACTTATGCATTCCTATTGGATTTTATGGGGAGAAATAAATAAAAAACAAAACCCACACAATTCTGACCTGAACAAAATACTTTCGACAAAGATCCTAGGACGTGAAAAAAAAAAAAAAAAAAAAAAAAAAAAAAAGATTGCCTATAGCAGCCTTCCTCATCCTTTTTAACACAGAGGAACACTTGCAATGAAGCTTTCAGTTCTCAGGGAACCTCTGCTAAAAATGGACTATCTACAACCCACAAAACATTAGTGTGAAGGTCAGTGGGAAGAATGTTCCTTACGCTTGTGGCCACTCAGAAGAACTACCCCCTTACAGATAGCTAAAAAAAAAAAACCACATCAATGGTGCCAGTGGGAGCTTATCTGGGAGGCAGAATTTGCTCATTGCTGAAGGAACACCTAGCAACCTCTGTAGGAACCTTAGAACCTGGCCTTAATAAACCCACAACAGCATGCTTGTTATACTCACTGTGGAACTTAAGGGGTTAATCTTCTGAATTGTGTAAAAAGACTGTTTGATCTTGTATGTATAGATTCTTACCTTCCTGCACAATCTATCTGGGGAAGGTCAGCTAATACAGGCAGAGTATGCAACCTGCACGTGCTCAGTTGTGTCTCATGCTGGAGAGAACATTTACTTGTTGATCAGAGATACCAAGGTCACATGATATTGACATCACACATGTGGGCCTGTACACAGGCTGCAGTGGAAATCTCCTCCTACCTGAACTCTCAGCACTGGAGAAACTGCAGTTTATCATGTAACAATGGTATACAGATAATCCAAAAAGGTATATAGTGGCAGTATTTTAATGTAAAAGGGCGATTTATGAGCTGTGGGCACTGTGGGAGGGGGGTCAAATGAACCATTTTCATATTACTGGGTTTAGTAACACTCAGTATTGATTAAACACCACTCTTGCTCTTAACCGTATCGTGTTCTGCATGGTCATAAAGCACAGGTTTCACATGCTCTGATTGGTCAAGAGTCTCCACTAATCCACCGCTTTCTCATGCTCTGATCTGCTAAATGCCTTATCAAACCATCCAGTCTTCCAGTAGAGGAACCAGAAAATTACCATATTTACAGGAACTGTAGTCTGTGCCAATGAGATTCATAGATGCACTTTTATGAACATTGACAAACTTCCCCAAACAAATGCTGTTAATGTTGTTTTAGCAATTAAGAATTTGTACATACATTCAAACTGCTCTGTGGTTGCTCTTACACCTTGCTGCTGTTTTTTTTTCAAAGCTCATCAATCACAGAATATAAAAAGGTATTCTTATATGTCTACAAGGGAGAAGGTGCCAAACAGAGCATGAAAAATACATGTTTCATTTGCAAACACTCCAGGAGCTGTCAGACTGCTTGATTTCCATGCGTTTTTTTTTTTTATATCTTAAATGCATCTAGCATAAGAAGCATCCAGATTCCAGAACCAAGCTGCCTGTGCGACCCCAACCGAAGGCCAGTATCTAACAATACTTTACTAGCTAGGAATTGTTCATAAATGTATACTTTTTTATATGATGTTAAGTGATGCAAATATTTTATTCTACGATCAAAATCAGTTTGTATGTTCTCCCTGTGCCTGTGTGGGTTTTCTCCGGGTACTCCGGTTTCCTCCCACACTCCAAAAACATGCTGGTAGGTTAATTGGCTTCTGTCTAATATTGGCCCCAATATATGTATGCGAGTTAGGGACATTAGATTGCAAGCTCCTTGAGGGTAGGGACTGATGTGAATGTACAATGTATATGTAAAGCAGTACATAAATTGACAGCGCTAGATAAGTAACTTTAATATTATTATTAATCAATCAGGGGTAGGCAATCTTTTGAGCACAGTGTGCCGCAAAATGTTTTCAAAGAAATTGAGCGTTCCGATTTTATAAGAAAAAAATGTCAACTTCACACTCTCAATCACAAAAAGGATTATTGTAAATGCTGTAAATTACTTGAGTAGTAGTGAGAAATTAACATCCTGCACTCCCACACCTCAGATCAGCCCCAATTCCTGCAACTCCACACCTCAGATCACAGTGCTTCCTGCTTATCTGCCCCACCACTGTAACCCCCTGCACATCTGTCCCACCACTGTACCATCCTGCTCTTCTGCCCCACCACTGTACCATCCTGCTCTTCTGCCCCACCACTGTACCATCCTGCTCTTCTGCCCCACCACTGTACCATCCTGCTCTTCTGCCCCACCACTGTACCATCCTGCTCTTCTGCCCCACCACTGTACCATCCTGCTCTTCTGCCCCACCACTGTACCATCCTGCTCTTCTGCCCCACCACTGTACCATCCTGCTCTTCTGCCCCACCACTGTACCATCCTGCTCTTCTGCCCCACCACTGTACCATCCTGCTCTTCTGCCCCACCACTGTACCATCCTGCTCTTCTGCCCCACCACTGTACCATCCTGCTCTTCTGCCCCACCACTGTACCATCCTGCTCTTCTGCCCCACCACTGTACCATCCTGCTCTTCTGCCCCACCACTGTACCATCCTGCTCTTCTGCCCCACCACTGTACCATCCTGCTCTTCTGCCCCACCACTGTACCATCCTGCTCTTCTGCCCCACCACTGTACCATCCTGCTCTTCTGCCCCACCACTGTACCATCCTGCTCTTCTGCCCCATCACTGTACCATCCTGCTCTTCTGTCCCACCACTGTACCATCCTGCTCTTCTGTCCCACCACTGTACCATCCTGCTCTTCTGACCCACCACTGTACCATCCTGCTCTTCTGCCCCACCACTGTACCATCCTGCTCTTCTGCCCCACCACTGTACCTCCCTGCTCATCTGCCCCACCACTGTACCTCCCTGCTCATCTGCCCCACCACTGTACCTCCCTGCTCATCTGCCCCACCGCCGTATCCCCATACTCTTCTGTCTTATCACTGAACCATCTGCTCATCTGCCCCCCCCCCAATGTACCCCCTTTCTCATCTGCCCCACCACTGTAACCCCCTGCACATCTGCCCCACCACTGTAACCCCCTGCACACCTGCCCCACCACTGTACTACCCTGCTCTTCTGTCCCACCACTGTAACCCCCTGCACACCTGCCCCACCACTGTACTACCCTGCTCTTCTGCCCCACCACTGTACCTTCCTGCACATCTGCTCCACCGCCATATCCCCATACTCCTCTGTCTTACCACTGAACCATCTTCTCATCTGTCCTAACACTGAACCCATCTGCTCATCTGCCCCCCCAATATACCCCCTTTCTCATCTGCCCCACCACTCTAACCCCCTGCACATCTGCCCCAACACTGTACCACCTCGTTCTTCTGTCCCACCACTGTAACCCCCTGCTCATCTGCCCCAACAATGTTCCCCCTTTCTCATCTGCCCCACCATTGTAGCCCCTGCTCTTCTGCCCCACCACTGTAACCCCTTGCTCATGTGTTCCACTGATGCACCCCCCTGCTCCTCTGCCCCACCGCTGTAACCCCCTTCTCATCTGGCCCAACACTGCCCCCCCGCTCATCTGCCCCACCACTGTACCCCCTTGCTCTTCTGTCCCCACCCCTGTAACCCCCCTGTTCATCTGCCCCATCATTGTACCCCTTTTCTCATCTGCCCCACCAATGTACCTCCTGCACATCTGTTTCACCTCTGTACCCCCCCCCTGCTCATCTGTCCCACCAATACACCTCCTTTCACATCTGCCCCACCCCCTGCTTTTCTGTCCCACCACTGAACCCCCTTCTCATCTGGCCCAACACTAAACCCCCCTGCTCATCTGGCCCAACACTAAACCCCCCCTGCTCATCTGGCCCAACACTAAACCCCCCCTGCTCATCTGGCCCAACACTAAACCCCCCCTGCTCATCTGGCCCAACACTAAACCCCCCCTGCTCATCTGGCCCAACACTAAACCCCCCCCTGCTCATCTAGCCCAACACTGAACCCCCCTGCTCATCTAGCCCAACACTGAACCCCCCTGCTCATCTCTTCCACCACTTTACCTCCCTGCACATCTGTCCCACCGCTGTACCCTCCTGCTCATCTGTCCTACCTCTGAACCCCTCCTGCTCATTTTCCCCACCGCTGTACCCTCTTCTCATCTATGATATGTGTGATATGCAGAGTGGTGAAAGGAAGCAGAGATGAGACACATCTAACTGTCCTGGCACACTCATCCTGCTGATCCACCTCTCACATCCAGCCCACGTGCTTGAATGTGATGTCTGATGTCACATACGAGCATATGGAATGGATGTGTAATGATGAGCTCAGGTCAGGGTTTTTTTCTGAAAGCAGTGGGCCTGTGTACAGGATCATAAGTTGGGCCCCCCCAGCTGAGAAAAAGTGGTTGGTTGTGAGATTTTCTTTGCGCTGAATACTGGCTGTGGCTTAAAGGGACACAGAGTGGAGGGGTTCAGTAGTAAGTGACACAAAGGTTCAGGAATAATTTCAACAAAGTTCCCAGAAGCTCAACAGTAATTCCACAAACTGTCACCTGATTGTGGTTTTCTCAATCACAGTGAAATCCCTTCTTTCTGAGATTGGTAGTGGCAACCAACCGAGTTATCTTCCTCCAGATGGTGGGTGGGGCTCGCAGGACTGTGATTGGCTTTAGAAGTGGCCAATGACAGTCCTCCTCCTGGAAACAGGGACCGCCCCCCCTACCAGAACTGCACCAAATCTCTTCCCCATCACAAAAGCTGATGATCGCAGCTACAGCAAAGTTAGAGAACCAACGTTTCCCATATTTTACAATGTGTGGGGGCACAGTGCCTCCCCTTCAGTGCAGGTGCGGTATTCTGAAATTGGAATGCATTAGTGTCTCACTGACACTTCCCTGCGCTGCTCTGCTGATGGGGAGAGAGTAGAGTGCCGGCAAAAGAGGCTTCTCGTGCAGCACCAGTGCCGGGGGTTGCCTACCCCTGATCTAAATCATTTGTACATCTTTGCTCCAATGTTACTTTGTATACAATGTGTGTTAAATAACCTAAATGAACACTGATGCATTCTTGTGATTCCAGAATGAATGTATATCTGGGAGAAGTTAATAAAGCCTCATGCGCACGGAAATGTACACATTCTTGAGTCTTGTAGCATAACATTTTCAGAGCTTATCTGAGCCTGGAGAGCCACAGTGTGGCGTACAGCTGTCCACAAAAGTGAACAACTGTACGTGGCTGGCTGCTTGTAAACGCCGATGAGTTCTGCATGCCATATGCTCATGCACAGATAAACACCAATGCAGAAGCCATCAGCGTTTACATGCAGCTGGCCACAAACAGCCCGACATTTCAGGGCCTAGGAAAGCGCTGGAAATTTTAAGCTCCATGCTTACACTATAAAGCTAAAAAAACCAGCAAAACGCTGGATGAAAAACAACATGTTATACTTACCTGCTGGGTTCAGTGGTTTTGCACAGAGTAGCCCAGATTCTCCTCTCCTCCGGTTCTCAACAGTACCCCTGGCCCTTCCCTCCTGCCATTCAGACATGGGGCCATGGCTTGCCCTGCCCCCTCTCTCTTCGTTGGCTCACTGACTTTGGTTGACAGCAGCGGGAGCCAATGGCACCCTGCTGCTGTCTTAGCCAATGAGGAGGGAGAGAGACTCTCCTGCAATATTGCTGGATCGAGATGGGGCTCAGGTAAGTATTAGGGGGGCTGAGGGGGCTGCACACAGAAGGTTTTTAGCTTAATACATTATAATAAAAAACCTTCTGACTTTAGAACCACCTTTAAAAACGCTTCTAGACAAAAGATATTGTGCATGGACACATGGGATAACACTATTTGCTTCTAGAAGCAGAAAAAAAAATAAATGCTCAAAAGCTGCTGCTAGAAGTGTTTAAAGCGGGGGTTCACCCACACCGCCAAAAAAAAAAAAAAATATTAAAAGCCAGCAGCTACAAATACTGCAGCTGCTGACTTTTAATACATGGCCACTTACCTGTCCCGGGGTCCAGCGATGTCGGCAGGGGACGCCGAGAACCCGCTCGGTTCTCGGCAGCTGCCGCCGCCATCCTGGGTAAGGGAATCAGGAAGTGAAGCGTTGCGGCTTCACTTCCCGGTTCCCTACTGCGCATGCGCAAGTCGCGCTGCGCGTCCCTAGTGGTCCCCGCTCTCTGCTGGGAGCTGTGTGTTCCCAGCAGACAGCGCGGTCGGGACAGGAAGAGGCGTAGACTCCCATGGGAGTCTATGCCGGAAGTGGGTGCAAATACCTGTCTTTGACAGGTATCTGCACCCCCCTCCCCCCTGAAAGGTGCCAAATGTGACACCGGAGGGGGGGAGGGTTCCGAAAAGCGGAAGTTCCATTTTTGTGTGGAACTCCGCTTTAACCACTTCAATACCAGGCACTTATACACCTTCCTGCCCAGACCAATTTTCAGCTTTCATTGCTGTCGAAGTTTGAATGACAATTGCGCGGTCATGCTACACTGTACCCAAACTAAATTTTTATCATTTTGTTCCCACAAATAGAGCTTTCTTTTGGTGGTATTTGATCACCTCTGCGGTTTTTATTTTTTGCTAAACAAATAAAAAAGACCGAAAATTTTGAAAAAAATAAAAGTTTTGCTTTTGTTTCTGTTAAAAAATTTTGTAAATAAGTAAGTTTTCTCTTTCACTGATAAGGCAGCACTGACAGGCACTGATAAGGTGGCACCAATGAGCGGGCACTGACGATGGGCACTGATATGCGGCACTGATTGGCAGTGATAGGCAGCACAGATGGGCGGCACTGGTGGGCACTGAAAGGTTGCAAAGATGGGTTCTTATGGGTGGCACTGATAGGCGGCACTGATAGGCAGCACTGCTGGGCACTGATACGCGGCACTGTTAGGCATCCCTGGTGGCACTGGCAGTGGTAGGCATTGTGAGTGGGCACTGATTGGCAGCTTCCTGGGCATTGATTGTCAGCTGCCTGGGCACAGATTGGTATTTCCCTGGGGGTCTAGGGGGCATACCTGGTAGTCCAGTGTGGATGGCTTCCCTGGTGGTCCTGGGTGGGATCCGAGGGGGGGGCTGTGCTGATAAACAGCACAGACCCCCCCTGTCAGGAGAGCAGCCGATCGGCTCTCCTCTACTCGCGTCTGTCAGACGCGAGTGAGGAAAAGCCGATCACCGGCTCTTCCCATTTACATTGTGATCAGCCGTGATTGGACACGGCTGATCACATGGTAAAGAGTTTCCGTCAGAGACTCTTTACCTAGATCGGTGTTGCGGGGTGTCAGACACCCCGCAACAACGATCGCCGCGATGTGCGCCCCCAGGGGCGCGCAGTGGCTCAATATCCTGCGGACGTCATATGACGCCCAGTCAGGATATTGAAACCACTTTGCCGTCGTCATTCTGCTATATGGTGGGCGGCAAGTGGTTAAGCAAGTGTTACTAAATCCACGGCCATGCATTCACTATATCTGGTCTCCAACGGTACACAGGAAATTTAATTATTTTAGTAAATATAAACTGCTAGTTAAAGCTTGCATGAGGAGTTTTCATTCTACTCTGACAGTCCTATGAGGTTGCAGGACCCCTGACCCTCTGTCTGGACAGTGCTGACTGCGTGTGATCAGCACAAGGCCACTCTCCCAAAAACACACACACACTTTTTCAACAATTCAGAGGATTAACCCCTTAGGTGCCACAGTGAGTATAACAAGCATGCTTTACTGCATCTACAGACTGATTTTTACTGTTGTGGGTTTACCAACACTTTAAGGGCTGTACACATGATCGGAAATTCGTATGAAAAATACTGCTTTCGAATCGATCGTATGATAATATGATTGTTGGTGCACAGCTTTCGAGAGTCGATCACAAAAATTGACACGATATAGCCTATGGGAAAAGCACGAAAATTTCTCTAGTACTAATACCAGATCATACGATTTTGTCGTTTAATCTGTACAGTTTTTGGCCGAAAATACAATACAAATACATTACTTCCGAATTTTTATTCTGTCGTATGAGAATTTTTTTGTAACCCATTAATTTCTGTTATGGAGACTATCATGGGAAAAAAATGGGCAATCATTCGTTTGATGATTTCATTGTGTGTACCAGGCATTACACTACAAGACTCAAGAGCTTGTAAACACCTGTGTGCATGAGACCTAATTACTCAGATTACATTGGCTGACTTAAAGCGGGATTCCGGACGTGAAAAAAAAAAAAAAAAAAAAAAATATGAAAAAAAGTCAGCAGCTACAAACACTGTAGCTGCTGACTTTAAATAAGTACTTACCTGTCTTGGGTGCGCGATGTCGGCTGCCCGAGGCCGACCCTTCCCTCGGCTCTAGGCACCGCCATCCTAAGTAAGGGAAACAGGCAGTGGAGCCTTGCGGCTTTACTGCCAGTTTCCTACTGCGCAAGCACGAGCGGCGCGGCGCTCTGTGAATGGCCCCGTGGTTTTCTGGGAACACACACAGTTCCCAGAAGACAACGGGGCCGCTCACCGAGGAGCAGAACACGCCGCGGAATAGGAAGAGGCAGATTAGGAAGACTGCCTAGCAACAAGGGTTTAGGCAAGTTTAAAAAAACATTTTTTTTCAATTTTTTATGCAATTTTTTTTTTTTTTTTAGGGTGGCCCTCCACTTTAAAGCGGAGTTCCACCCAAAAATGGAACTTCCACTTTTTGGATTCCCCCCCCCCCCTCCTGTGTCACATTTGGCACCTTTCAGGGGGGGAGGAGGGAGCAGATACCTGTCTAATACAGGTATTTGCTCCCACTTCCTGGCATAGATCACCGCGGTGACCTACGCCACTTCCCGCGTCTACTCTGTCCTCTCCCACTGTCTTCTGGGAGAGACACAGGTCCCAGAAGACAGCAGGGACCAGTAAGGACGCGCAGCGCGACTCGCGCATGCACAGTAGGGAACCAAGAAGTGAAGCCACAAGGCTTCACTTCCTGATTCTTTTACCGAGGATGGTGGCGGCAGCAACCGAGAGCCGACGGATATATCGGCTTCGGCAGCCGACATCGCGGGCTCCCTGGACAGGTAAGTGTCCATGTATTAAAAGTTAGCAGCTGCAGTATTTGTAGCTGCTGGCTTTTAATTTTTTTTTTTTTTGGCAGACCTCCTCTTTAAAAAGTGTCCGGGAAATGCTGGTTCTATTGTTACTACTAGAACCGCAGCCACGGATACACACGTTTCCCTTTGGCAACTGCTGGAGGCAGTATAAAAAACAATAGCCAAAACTCAGGGAACAAGAAAGGAATGCCATGGTTTCATGCAAATGCTGCTCCTTACAAATATAGGTTATGGTGGGGCAATGTTCTACTGTACATGGTTGGTCACAGAAAGGTAGGGTTTTACGGGTAAGGGGTCTGGAATTAGTCAAATATTTCAAATGTGCTGTGATGAGTACCTGGCTCCACTTATGCCGCATACACATGATCGGACATCTCGTCCGAAAAAGATATGACGGCTTTTCTGACGGGATTCCGCTCAAGTTTGCCTTGCATACACATGGTCGCGCAAAAGTTCGCTGAACTTACGACCGTCAAGAACGTGGTGATGTACAACACTACGACGAGCCGAGAAAATGATGTTCAATGCTTCCGAGCATGCGTCGAATTGTTTCCGAGCATGCGTAGGAATTTTGCACGTCGGAATTGCCACAGACGATCGCATTTTCGGATAGAGAACATGCTCTCAATCTTTTGCTGGCTGGAATTTGGCCAGCAAAAGTCCGATGGAGCATACACACGGTCGCATTTTCCGACGAAAAACTCTCATTGGTCTTTTGCGGGCCGAAATTCCGATCGTGTGTACGCAGCTTAAGTGCAACTCTGTTTATGTTAAAACTGATATACCATTTAGTATAGAATTGCTACTCCTGCATGCAGGGACTAGATTTGGGTCTCCCTACACTGTATTCATCAATAGAAACACACAGCCTCGCAATCTAGGCTGGACTGCACTGTCCACTGTTAACTCTTTCCTGTGCAGACCCGAATATTCAGGAAAGCAGCACTGGGAGAGTAGGAGCCAGCAGCGCTGAAAGTTGTAAACTGCAAATGCTGGGATAAAAAATTTTTTACAGAGAAATAGTTTACAGGGGAATGCTTATTTTATTGTGCTCTATGAGTAAGCTAAAGCCTGCTGAGGATTTAATACTTTAAGGCTTACTGTACACAGGATGTTTTAAAATCGCTCCTGAACGATTTAACTTGACAAATAGTAACCAACGTTTAAAAACATCCGTTTTGCCACATTTACGTTTAGAAGCGTTTTTTCTTTTGCAAATAGTCAAAAATGTATCTCCATTAAAAAAGCATGTAAGTGAAACAAGGGTAAATGCGAGTCACCGCGTTTACAAGCGGTTACAGGCATTTGGCGTTTCAAATGC
This sequence comes from Lithobates septentrionalis, assembly GCA_037952835.1. Lineage (NCBI taxonomy): Eukaryota > Metazoa > Chordata > Amphibia > Anura > Ranidae > Lithobates > Lithobates septentrionalis. The sequence continues at coordinate 2,860,296 of JBBDGP010000828.1, forward strand.
CTCTGAACACCCGTCCTGAAGGCATTTTTTTTTTGATTTCCAAAAAATTATTCTAAAACTCAACTGCCTAGAAATGACTATAAAACGCCCTGTGTACATCTATTGATAAGATAACATGGGGGAAGGTTCAGAGGCAGCTGACAAAAAAAAAAAAAAAAAAAAAAATGCCCAACTGCTCCTAAACGTTCGTTTACCAGCAGCCGTGTACATGAAGACTGGTGCCCTGTACACACGACCGGTTTTGCCGTCGGAATAAACTCTGAAGGTTTTTCCGACGGAATTCCCCTCAAGCGGTCTTGCATACACACGGTCACACCAAATTCCGACCGTCCAGAACGCGGTGACGTACAGCACGTACGACGGGACTAGAAAACTGAAGTTCAATAGCCAGTAGTCAACAGCTTCCGTCTCGTACTTGCTTCAGAGCATGCGTCGTTTTTGGTGCGTCGGAACAGTATACAGACGAGCGTTTTTTCGAATAGTAATTTGTTCTGTCGGAAAAAATATAGAACATGTTCTCTAAGTCTATCTGAATTTGACGGAAAAAGTTGGACTCGGACTCTTTCTGTTGGAAATTCCGCTCGTGTGTACGCGGCAAAAGGCCTCATGCACACTGGACGTTTTTACAGCTTCTGTTTTTAGCTTCAGATGTTTTTTTTTCTACAGTCAATAAACTCTCCAGCGTGTTATCCTATGTGTCCATGCACACATGGGCTGTTATCAACCGTTTTTTGGCTGGGGTGTTTTTTGGCTGTAAAAAACCCCCCAAAACTAGTGGGTTCTGAGAGGTGTTTTTTTAGCTGTAAAAATACGCCGATAAACGCAGCTCACCAGCATTTAACGTTTTTGATCCTGCTTAAAAAAAAAAACAAACACACACGCTATTGCAAAAAACGCTGAAAAACTCACCACAAAGCTACTGGCGTTTTTATAACGTTATTATAACGTCCAGTGTGCATGAGGCCTAATAGTTGGTAAAAGATGGGTTTTCACTGCTGTGAGTTACTATATACTGCTTTTGGCACTATATTACAAAGAGTTGGGGTGTAATAACGTGCAACCAGTTTAATATATACTAAAAATATATATATATATATATATATATATATACATACATATACATATATATATATATATATATATATATATATATATATATATATATATATATATATATATATATATATATATATATATATATATATATATATATTATATTTTTTTTTTTTTTTTTTCATACATGAATTATATATACACATACATACACACACCCCATTAGCCTCCCCTGTGTTCTGCCTCCTCCAATAAAAATGTAAGAATGTCATTATAAAACTATTTCTAGCAATTGATACTATGACAAAAAGCAGTCATCTACAGAATGCAACCACAAAATGCCTACATATAAAACCCTTACCTGGCAAAGATAAAAGGCTTGTACCTGTCCCACTAAGAGTGTAACAACATCCCGACTTGCAGAAAAAAATAGCGCTAAAGGTCTTTAATAATGAAGCATTATTTACTATCAGGAAGTCTCCAGCATGGCTTTTTCTGCAGAGGAGGGGTTATGCGAGGATGCCAGCGAGTACCACGCTGAGCAGGGCAGCCAGCCAAACATATCCTCACAAACCATTGCGCTAGTCTCACATTGGAGGCAGAGATAACATGGAAAAAAAGGTGCTGGGCTGCAGATGGAAGTGCTCACACGTTATTAAGGTTTCAACAACATATCAAAGCCAAGATTTCCTACAAGGCTCTCTGATTTATATGTTAATTGGTTTCAAGCATGTAAAATTAATAAGATGCTACTTTATAAAGAGATGCTTGGGCCCCACTGTTAATACCATTTGCTTCAGGACAGCCACATGTGACTTGAATTTCTCAAATGATACAGAGGTTAATTAAGCAACAAAACCACCCACACAAATGTAGTTCCAAAACATCTGGGGTGCCAAGGTTCGCCATCACTGATCTAGGGGTTTGTGGAGTGGAGATATACTTACCCAATCTGCTAACCTTGAGACCGGGCGCCGCCCCCCCCCCTCCCCCGGGCATGCTAGAGGTCTTGTGAATGGACTGTTCCTGACATCATCACGCTCATAGACCGGTGTTCTGCCGAGAAAGTTCCTCTCGGCAGATAAGGACCCCCATCTACTGCGCAGGCGCAGCGCCTGCGCAGTAGGAACCGGCGGAAATAGCCGAAGCTAAATACAGAACAAATCAGCTGTACACGGCGCCTGTGAGGGGGCCCCTCGCGGGCTCGCTTCGCTCGCCACGGCCTCGCTGCGCTCGGCACTTTTTTATTCCCCCTCTAGGTCCACTTGGATGGAGGGGCTTCAGCCTGGACCTAGAGCGCAGGCGTCGTGTACAGCTGATTGAAGATTTTCATCTTCGGCTGTTTTCGGCGGCTCCTGGTCATTCCTGGTCATTCGTACTGCGCAAGCGCAGCGCTTGCGCAGTACAGGTGGGAACTTATCCGCCGAGGGAATTTTCTCGGCAAGACACCGGCTCTGGACGTGAGGATGGCAGGACCAGTCCACCACTGGACATGGGGGAGCGCGGTTTTCTGGAGGAATGAAGGATCGCGCAAGTACAGCTTTCCCTTGCGCCGCTAGACAAAAGGAGCAGTTAACCCACGCAGTGCGGGCAGAGCCCCACTGCATGGGAGAATAAACATTTTTCATGGCGTTCTTCTTTAAAGCGATTGTAAAGTCTCCTTTAAAAAGAATAAAAATAATAATAATATAAAAAAACATGTTATACTTACCCTCTTTGCTGCTCCTGGCCCCTCCCTCCTATCGAGTGCCCCCACAGTTAGCAGATTCCTATGGGGGCACCCGAGTCACAGCTCCTTGCATCTATTCAGACATGGAGCCCCGACCTGGACCCACCCCTTTCTCCTGATTGGCTGACTGACAGCCACGGGAGCCAATGGCGCCGCTGCTGTGTCTCAGCCAATCAGGAGGAGTGTCCCGGATGGCTTAGACATTCATGGACATCGCTGGAGAGAAATGTGGCTCAGGTAAGTAGTTATGGGGGGTGCTGGGGAGTCTGCTACACACAAAAGTTTTTTTTATCTTAATGCATTAAGATAAAAAACCTTCTGCCTTTACAACGCCTTTAAGGAAAAAAACAAAAATGTAATAAATTGCAGCCTACCAGTCCTTGAACGTGGTGGCTGCATTCGTTTTTAATTAGGCCAAGTATATTTTATGCAAGTACAGAAAAATACAGTATCTGTTGAATTTGCCAGAATTCCATTGCCCCGATTCCGTCCTGTGCACCGAACCAATTCAAGTCACATTGCCAGTTTTTGCAGCCATCTTCTGTGAATTACAAAGCACCTCCTTCCTATGTGTTGTAGGGAAAAAGGAGGTGTTTATAAAAACAGCCTTGGGTGACTGCACTGCTCCACTTTATAGATACGGTGCAACAAGTGTTGTCACCCTAGGCCAGGACGTATGTCATTAGCAAGATCTCCAGGTAAAAAAATAAATTGAAAAAAATAAAAATAAAATAAATAAAAGGAGAAGAGAAACTAATGCAGCCAGCACAAAAAGACAAAAGGACAAGCCTTTAGGTGTGTTTACAGGCATCAAGAGCTTGGACATTCATTAAATTTAATTGGCCAGAAGAATAATTATTTCAATGGTCAGAATAAATTAACGCTCAAGCTCTAAAACACGCCTAGCGTTTAGGCGTCAATTGTTTTTTCTGAAAAAAATCTGCGGCTCCTGGACGCACAGGCAGTGGATTTCTTTTCAAGCCCCTGCCACTAAATTCTGCTAAAAGCCTATGTATGCACGGACATATAGGCCAACATACACTGCAAAAACGTCTACTGTGCAGTACAGTAAATCATAATACTCGGCATTAGGTACTCTCAGGTCTTATTGATTTTGTCACCAATAGCCATGGATGTCACAATATAACTCCCAATTCTTTCACAGTTGTACCTCAACCTGTGACATTGTAGAACTATCATTCTCAGAGTTCAGTCCTTCTGCTTCTGCCTTTGTCTCTGACCAGACAGTGTAAAAATCAACCACACTTATACAACTAATTCTCACCCTGCTAGCAGAAAAATCCATTACACACAGATCAGCCTCATTGTTGATTATGTGACACGCCAGAACAATGTCACGAACTAGTGTTTACTTGGGTACTTAGGGAATATTTCCTTCTGCCTGTAAGAGACTGATGATCATCTTCTCTGTAGATAGTCCTCCTCAGGACTGTTTTCAATGAAAAGGAGGTATAGTTTTTTCTTCCCAATATTATACTGTTGCTATATAGATTATATTGTGACAGTGCTAGACCTTGCCATGATGCAAGAGGTAAAGATCTCACAGGGTTCTTGAAGATACAGTTTGAGGGCTTCAGAATATTGGTTCTGAGTGGAGAACACTGGCTTTTCAGGTTTTCTCCAGGTTTTGTATTTTCCAAATTGGGTTTTGGAGTCCAAAGGCTTCAAAATATCTAGGATGGAATAAAGCCTTTAACCCTTGTGTCCAAGTTTTGCCTAGAAGCCAGCAGGCTGTGTGCACGCATGTTTGCACAAGCTTTATATTCAAAAGGCTTGGACAGAAGTTCAGAGTTCCACCCTGCCAAGGAGTTCACAAGACTGCAAGGGAGCAGCTAGAGGGGTGCATGCCTGCACCATACAGGTGAAGTCTGTGAGGGAACAGGCAGAGACCCTAAGCCTAAGGCCCAAGAAGCACAGATCTGCCAGTGTGCAGAAAGCACTGGGGAGGTGCAGAGTTTGCACATAAGCACACAGGTGTTGTGAGGCGGTCTGTGCGACTATGCGGGGTTCCGCATGGTCTGGGGAGGTGCAGAGTTTGCACATAAGCACACAGGTGTTGTGAGGCGGTCTGTGCGACTATGCGGGGTTCCGCATGGTCTGGGGAGGTGCAGAGTTTGCACATAAGCACACAGGTGTTAGGCGGTCTGTGCGACCATGCGGGGTTCCGGCCGGGAAAAAAAAAAAAAAAAATTGAAAAGTCAGTAGCTGCAAACACTGTAGCTGCTGACTTTAAATAAGCACACTTACCTGTCCTGGGTGCCCGCGATGTCAGCCGCCCGAGGCTGACCCGTCCCTCGGCTCTCGGGTCCCGGCACCGCCATCCTAACTAAGGGAAACAGGCAGTGGAGCCTTACGGCTTCACTGCCAGTTTCCTACTGTGCACGCGCGAGTCGCGCAGCGCATCGTGAATGGGACGCGATGTGTTGTGGGACACACAGTTCCCATAACACACCGCGCCCCATTCCCCAGAAGACAATGCAGGGACGAGAAGACAGAACATCACCGCGGCGTAGGAAGAGGCAGATTAGGAAGCATTATGAGATGTGTCTAAAAAGTTTGGCAAATGGCCTATGTTGCCGTTGAGATATCTGACCAAGTGTGTACATATGCACATGGCTATCCAGAGACACAATATAGAAGCGGTGAGCAGAAAAGGTGTTTACGACTGGTTTACAACGCTTTCGCAGAGCGAAGGAAAAGACTGAGAAGGAGCCATCTTCGGGTCGGCCGTCAACAAACAGAACCCCAGACATGATTCAGCGAGTGCGACAAATGCTGGTACAAGATCAGTGACTGACTCTACAATTGATGGCAGAGGAATGGGGCATTAAGCAAGAAAAACGGTACACACCATTATCCACAAAGTTTTGGGTAAGTGGAAAATCTGTTCCCGGTTTTTGCCGCACAAGCTGACAGATGAACAGAAAGCAAAAACGGATGGAAACCTCTGGAGATTTCATTACCATGTGTGACCAGGATCCATCCTTTCTGTGAACCATCCTCACAGGAGAGGAGACCTGGTGCTACCAGTTTGATACAGAATCCAAGCAGCAATCGATGGAATGGCGTTCGCCGATTTCCCTAAAACCCAAAAAGAGCCACCTGCAAAAGTTCAAGGTCAAGACAATGTTGGATGTTGCTGCATGATAATGCGCCTGCGCACTGTGTGACCTAATCCTCCCCGTTCTTGATCATCCAAGATACTACCCTGATCTGGCGCCTGCGGACTTGTTTTCCAGTCTGAAGAGCATCTGAAGAGCATGAATGGCGCGTGTTTTGCGGATCTGGTGGCAATCCAAGATATGTGGCAACGGTTCTGCGATCGACTCCTAAAGAGGCCTTTGGACAGTTTCCAGAAGCTTTACAAAATGTTGCCAAAAGTGTACTGTGAAGGATGGCAATTATTTTGTAAAGATTCTATTTTGTTTGCATCTTCTGTTTGGTTTGTTTTCAGGTACCATTCACCAAACTTTTTAGAGACACCTCATACATATAGGTAGTCCATTAATTCGAATGGGATGCCTAATGCACTAAAGTACACCAATTCCATTTCTGGAAGCATGCAGCAATACGCATTAGAAACGCACATCCCTCGGCAAGGTAATTCAACACAGACACGTTTGAAGTGCACCTTTCCTACTCGGCTTCATAGGCTAAACACATATGGTCATCTGAGGCCAAAAGGATGCCTGAGGGTGGTGGGAGAGTTCCTGCCTATGAGACCAATCTCCATGATCAATGTCAACCTTTACCATTTAATAGCTTCTGCAGCAACACTGATAGAATCTATAACATTGTGTTCTTCTGGAACCGAAGTTAAAACCATCATATTTTCTTCACATAATCAACCATGACAGCTGAAATTTTCTCCCACATGTGCTCCGAAAGATAACGGAATATAAACTGGCTCCTAAAAGAAAAAACTGTCAAGGCAGAACAGTGCACTAACCAACATGATTTTTCAACTAGTTTTGATAGTTAATATATACTTAATCAGTTGAACCTTATAGCACTGAAAGTCAATGTCCAGCATAAAAGTACACTGCCTCAGGAAAGATGTAAAAAGTAACACATTTCTAGGATAACATAATCATTATCTCAATCAAGCTTTGGGTACAGTTAACTTAAAGTGTTACTAACAACAACTACAGTAAAATCAGTCTGTATATACAGTAAAGCATGCTTGGTATGCTCACTGTGGGACCCAAGAGGTTAATACCTTGCATTGTGTATAAAGGTTGTTTGATCCTGTCTCTCTGACCCTCCTCTTCTTCTACAAAAAAGCCTGATATTTACAGAGCCAGGGGACGGGCTGCACATGCTCAGTTTGGTGTGTATTGCTAGATTTTTTTTTTTTTTCTTGGGAAGGTGCATGTGATCAGCACAGGGCCAATCAGCACTGTCCAGACAGAGGATCAGAGGGGGATGAAAACTCCTCCTACAAGCTTTACTAGAAACTGATAGAAGTCACAAGGCTGTTATATACGGCTGATGAGAAAAAGGTGATTTATCAGTTTATATTTACTAAAAGAATTGCATTTCCATGTTCTGTGTACTGTGGAAGACCAGAGATAGTGCATACATGTTCTGGGTTCAATAACACTTTAAAAGCAGAACTTAGCCCAGTAATACAGGTAAGGGGGGGGGGGGAAATACATGGAGGAGGGCATCTACAAAAACGCAAACTTGCCCACACAGCGACTCCTTTCTTTGTCCTCTTCAGCACGCCGCCTCCTCCAAATTCAGATTGCCAATAACACGTCAGGTCCTCCCTCCGGCTGCTCTGCGTACCTGGTCCTGCAACCTCCTGGGAGATATGACGTGAGTATTCCAGTAGGATGCAGGACCAGGGACACATCATTTTGGCCTAGACCAGAATGGTAGTGAGGGGGCAGAGGAAAAAAATAACCTGCTTTTGTAATTGCAGAGGGTTCAAACTGATTTTATTTCAAAACATGATTTTTTAAAATTTAGCTCAAATGCAGCATAAATCTGGTGCGGTTACCACACTTCAGTCCAGAGCCGCACGATTAATCGTTAAAGAATCGAGATCGCGACTCAACCCCCCTTAAAATCATAAAGAGGAACTGCAGTCTGCTCACATAATCTGTAATAAAAACATCTTTCCCACTCTGAAGCTTCCCTCCATCCATGTTGCATATAATTTTATATATACTGTGATTCTGTACTTGCCAAATATGCTGCAGAAATCTCCCTCCACTAGGTCTGGCTGCAGCCATTTTAACTGTGGGCAGCTGAAGCTGCTGCCTGTTCACTTCCTGGATTTACACAGACACACACAAAAAGACATGCTCACACCTCTGCTTGCCTGCACATTTCTCCTCACTGGATGAATCTCTGTGGATCTCTCTGTAGTCTCCTGTTATTTCCGCCCTCATCCAGCCCCTGCAGCTCTCATTGGCCCTCCTTTCCTGGCAAACTCTCAGGAGAGTTAGAGGGAGAGCTGTGCATGATGTCATAAGCCTAGGCTTTTTACCAGAAAAGAAACAGGAAGTGGGCTGTATAAAAAGTATTTACTGGCAGAAGAAAAAAAATTTACTATCCAAAGTTAAAATAACAAGGGCAGAGGATGTAATAGATGGAAAGTTGAAAAAAATGACTGAAGGTCCACTTTAAAAACAGCAATTCCTCAATTCAGTGCAGAGAGTTCTCTACTCACAGCCCACAGCTGTCAAAAATAAATAAATAAATAAATAAAATGAATCACACTGGCAGCCTGCTAAGTTTAAATCCCAACAGCTTAGGCAGAGATAAAGAGAAACATTGTAACATTTGGTTCTTTTAGATCAAAAGGGATAAACTTAGGTCTGTAAATGAAGTCAGTTTAACCACTTAAAAAGACTAAACCTTGACAATTGTTGCTTACAAGTTAAAATATTTTTGCTAGAAAAGTACTTAGAACCCCCAAATATTATATATTCTTTTTTTAGCAGAGACTCTACAGAATAAAATGGCAGTTGTTACAATATTTTATGTCACACTGTATTTGCACAGCGGTCTTTCAAAAGCATTTTTTTTTTGAAAATTTTAATGAAGAAAAATAAAACAAAATAAAAAAAAAAAAAATGTAAAGTTAGCCCAATTCTTTTGTATATTGTGAAAGATGATGTTACGCCGCAAGAATCGTGATCTTTATTCTAAGCAAAAAAAAAATCGTGATTCTCATTTCAGCCAGAATCGTGCAGCTCTAGTCCATATTAATACTAACCGAAGCTAGCCATGCGGAAAAACCTGTAAAACCCTAAGTATTGCATCCTTCTCCACTGATCGCGGTATCAATGCTTTGGAAGCGCCAATGACGAAAATGTATAAAAATTTACTTTTTTTAGTTGTAAACCCTCCCATATACCCAGTGAAAGGACAATCCTCAGGTGATACATAGGAGGTGAGACAAATCCTCCTACATACGTTTTATCTATCTGCAGTCTTCTTTTCTCTACATCTGTTCAAAATGCTCAATTTATAGGTTGCCTTAGAGTTCAGAAAAAAGGGGGGCGGAGATCTGAAGTTACAAACCGCAGAGCTCAGTCAGGAGAGCTCTAAAAGGTAAATGGAAGGGAAGGGAAGGGAAGGAAAGGAAACCCCCCCCTCCTTCACCAAGTAACAGAGCTGAGGATGTCAATCAACTGGAGATCACTCCCCTGTCATTAATTTTCTCTTGGTGTCAGGAAAACTTGTCAGAAGTGACTCATGATGCATTGGGGTTGATTTACTAAACCTGGAAAATGCAAAATGTGGCTCTGCACAGAAACCAATCAGCATCCAGGTTTTTTTTAGTGGAAGCCTAATGGCCTGTACACACGATCCGAATATCGTACGAAAACGGTCGTCCGAGGAAGGATCGTACGATTTTTGGATCGTGTGTACACTACTTTCAACAGCCGATCACGACTGTTCATCTGATCGGGCATGCACGAAAATTTTCCTCGTACAAATCCAGATCGTACGATTTTTCGGTTAGTCAGTATAGTGGTCGTCTGAAAATTCAATACAAATACATTACAACACATGACATCACTTCCGTTTTTTTTTTTCTGTCGTACGAGAATTTTTCGTGACTTTATTTAGCTATTCAATTTCTACTTGCGACTATTAAGTGAAATCGGTCGTACAGTATTCGGATCGTGTGTACGAGCCATAACTAAACAAGCTGAAGTTAGAAGCTGATTGGATACCATGTACAGCTGCACCAGATTTTGCACTTTCCAGTTTTAGTAAATCAACCCCTTAGTGCTTTTAAACTAAGACAAGTGCACACTTTGGAAGGATAAGCTTTGTTCATATTTCATGTCTGGGGTTTACAACCTTTTATATATAAAAACGGGTACATTTTTTTTTTCTTTTGCCAAAAAGGACTTTTAAAAAAAAGGAGGACCTTGGGCCAAAAATCTAAGAAATATTATTTTGCACTTCATTTAGAATTTACTACTAAAAGCACAGCAAAAAAAAAAAAAAAAAATAAAAAATAATAATAATAATAATAATAAATGTAGGAACCTTGGATGATGGTCACTTCACCTAGAAGAGAATCTAATCACTCAGCCTCGTTGTGGGATCCTACACCGGAGATTCCCAAATTATGCACTCCTGTTCTTTTCAGAGGTGCATTTTCATGAGATCTGGGATCCTCAAACTTTCCTTGGATCCCATAAGACTTTTCTGTGTTTTTAATGAGAGGTTTTTAAATGCGGACTTGACTACAGAATAGTAACGCCCCGATTTTCAATGCGAGGTTCACTTTAACCAATGAAGGAAGTTAATAAATATTAAACAAAAGCAACAACACTAAACATCAGAACAATCGTTAAAGAGGAGTTCCACCCAGGGGGTCCATTAAAAAAAAAAAAAAATTAAAAAAAGTCAGCAGCTACAAATACTGCAGCTGCTGACTTTTAATTGGACACTTACCTGTCCCTGGGTCCAGCGATGCGGGGGATCGAAGCCCCGCTCGCCTCCGCCGGTGTCTTGTCGAATACAGTCCCCTATCCAAAAGTGTCCGCCCTGTACTGCGCAGGCGCAGTACGGAGGACAAACGAGACGCCGAAAGTCTCCGAAGTTCAACAGCTGATCGTCAGCTGTACACGGCGCCTGCACATTTATTCTTACCCTATGTCCAGGATCATTCCTTACTATCCAAGTGGACATAGAGTTATAATAAATAGTTGCTGAGCGCAGCGAGGCCGTGCCCGAAGCGTGGCGAGCGAAGCGTGGCGAGCGAAGCGAGCCCGCGAGGGGCCCTCTTACACAGCCATCGCTAACAGGTGCCCGAGCGCCGTGTACAGCTGATGTCAGCTGATCAACTTCGGACATTTTCGGCATCTCCTGCTCCTCCGTACTGCGCAGGCGCTGCGCCTGCGCAGTACGGGGCGGACACTATCTGATAGGAGGACACTATATGTCAGAACACCGGCATTTCAACTGTGGGCGCCGGGCTGTGGCATCACAGCCTGGCACCCACTGCGCATGCGCGAGCGGCGCCGCGCGCCGTGATTGGCCGCTCAGTCACCTGGGACCTGTAATGGGTCCCAGATGATTGACAGGAGGGAGGGAGCAGAGCCGAGCCCTTCCTGTGCCGAGGGGGAAGTGATGTCACCAGCCCAGGCAAAGGAAGAGGCAGACTACGAGGGACCACCTACACCAACAGGCATTTAGAGGTAAGTAAAAAAAAAAAAAAAAAATATCCAAATGTTTTTTTGTTTTTAGAATTTTTCAGGTATTTGTTTTTTTTGGGTGGAACCCCACTTTAATGGCGATAGTGACTATAGTTAAATGTTTTAAACAATGGCTAATAACATGTAACTATTTCATATTGTAATTCAAATTTCAAGTTGTCTCTCCGAATACCAACAGCGCATATATAAAAAAAAAAAAAAAAAAAAAAAAAAAAAAACACAACTTTCAAAGTAAACATGTTTATAAGAAAATCACTTTCTCAATCCTGATCTTCTGGATGAACATGTAAAAGAAGCTCAATGAGACATAAAAGTCAGATGATCAGCTCGGGAACATCAGGAAACTGTAAAAGGAAGTCTTGAAATGAACCAGCCTGAATCAGCAGTATTTGTTGGTCTGGACAACAGATGTCAGACGGGATCAGGGTTATTCATATACACATGAACCTAAGAAAGCACACCAGCACAGAGATGCCAAAACTTATAAATCAACTTACAAGCGTAAATAAAATACATTGTATCCCTAGGCAATCTATGCCTTATCGCTTTGCATAATAGATATGTAAATTAAATAGAAGAGAAGCAGAACACTGGGAAGCAGCTATGGCTTATTTGATTTTAAAAGATGCTAGCACCAAGGGCTGGCATCTTCATCGTTGCTTCACTATTGACCTAGGACACCAGATCGGTATGGTGAGCCCAGGGCCAAACACCTTTGGTTTGTTGCAGTATCTTCCGACACATTCTCACTGGACCATCACTATGACGCACTACCTTACTGGCCAGTAGAAATGAGCAGGAGGTTGAAAACAGCGGACACGTTTCAGAAGGAAGGTCAGAAAGTCCCAGAGCTTTTGCCCAGTATTCAGCCATAACCGCAGGCTTTGTGGATTGTTGCATTGCGCTACAATAATGTGACCTCTTCTGGAATGGGCTGCAAACAAATCTCAAAGGGCAAGAAAAAACATGGCCACTGCGTCCAGGTTTACCCCTGTTGGGCACCCTGTAGAGCAGCAGAAGGGTGCCAGGTGCTGGAATGCTTTCTGCCTGACTCTAGAAATATAGACCCGGGCAAAGAAGCATGTGATCTTATAAAGAAGCATTGAGGGAAGATGACCCTGCCACTGACCACCAATGCAGGGGGTTATTATAGAAAACTAACATCAGTGTTGGGGGTTATTCCTGCAGTCATCATAAATGCTGAGGTTTATTCTTGCAGCCACTGGCACCAATGCTGGGGGTTATTACTGCGGTCACTGCACTAGCACAATGCTGAGGGTTATTATTGCAGTCACTGGCACCAATGCTGGGGGTTATTACTGCGGTCACTGCACTAGCACAATGCTGAGGGTTATTATTGCAGTCACTGGCACCAATGCTGGGGGTTATTACTGCGGTCACTGCACTGGCACAATGCTGAGGGTTATTATTGCAGTCACTGGCACCAATGCTGGGGGTTATTACTGCGGTCACTGCACTGGCACAATGCGGAGGGTTATTATTGCAGTCACTGGCACCAATGCTGGTGGTTATTATTGCAGTCACTGACATCAAAGTTCAAGTTTTTTACTACAGCCACTGACACAAATGTGTCAGTCGTTCACCATTCTACAACCCAAACTGTGCCTACATAGTTACATAGTAGGTGAGGTTGAAAAAAAAAAAAAAAAAGACAGACACAAGTCCAACCTATGTGTGTGATTATATGTCAGTATTACATTGTATATCCCTGTATGTTGTGGTCGTTCAGGTTCTTATCTAAAAGTTTTTTGAAACTTTTGATGCTCCCCACTGATACCACCGCCTGTGGAAGGGAATTCCACATCCTTGCTGCTCCAATGCCCCGTACACACGGTCAAAATTTATGACAGAAAAAGTCAGATGGAAGCTTTTTGTCGGATATTCCAACCGTGTGTATGCCCCATCCGACTTTTTCTGTCGGCATTTCCGACAGAACACGGTCGGACTTTGTTCGGACATTCCGACAACAAAATCCTAGGATGTTTTTCGACGGATGTTGGCTCAAACTTGTCTTGCATACACACGGTCACACAAAGTTGTCGGAAAATCCGATCTTCTGAACGCGGTGACGTAAAACACGTACGTCGGGACTATAAACGGGGCAGTGCGTGGCACTTTGTCCGTCGGATTTGTGTACAGACGATCGGAATTTCCGCAACAGATTTTGTCGCCGGAAAATTTTATATCCTGCTCTCAAACTTTGTGTTTGTCGGAAAATCCGATGGAAAATGTCCGATGGAGCCCACACACGGTCGGAATTTCTGACAACACGCTCCGATCGGACATTTTCCATCGGAAAATCCGACCGTGTGTACGGGGCATTAGAGAACATGTTCTAAATTTTTCCGTCAGAAATGCTGACGGAGGTTATCCTGTTGGCAAGTCCGACCATGTGTACACGGCATTACAGTAAAGAACCCTCTATGTAGGTAGAGGTTAAACCTTTTTCCTTCTAATTTTAATGAGTGGACACGTGTCTTGTTAAACTCCCTTCCGCAAAAAAGTTTTTAGTATTGTGGGGTCACCAGTATGGCATTTGTAAATTGAAATCATATCCCCTCTCAAGGTGTCTTCTGCAGAGAGAATAAGTTCAGTGCTCGTAACCTTTCCTCATAACGAACATGCTCCAGACCCTTTATTAGCTTTGTTGCCCTTCTTTGTACTCGCTCCATTTCCAGTACATCCTTCCTGAGGACTGGTGCCCTGAACTGGACAGCATAGTCCAGGTGCAGCCGGACCAGAGTCTTGTAGAGCAGGAGAATTAATCATTTTATCTCTGGAGTTGATCCCCTTTTTAATGCATGCCAATGTTCGGTTTGCTTTGTTGGCAGCAGCTCGGCATTGCATCTACTAGGACACCCAGGTCCTTATCCATCCTAGATTCCCCCAGTGTATAGATTGCATATATATTTTTGCCTCCAAAATGCATCATTTATATTTTTTCTACATTGAACCTCATTTGCTATGTAGTTGCCCACCCCATTAATTTATTCAGATCTTTTTGCAAGATTTCCACATCCTGTGGAGAAGTTATTGCCCTGCTTAGCTTAGTATCATCTGCAAATACAGGGATTGAGCTGTTTACCCCATCCACCAGGTTGTTTATGAACAAATTAAATAGAATTGTTCCCAGCACAGTACCCTGGGGGACCCCACTACCCACCCTGACCATTCAGAGTATTCCCCATTTATCACCACTACATCTGTTTGGGTGAAGGTGATGTATGTCCAACAAGACCACGCACTGATTATATTTTCTTGAATTAATTGGGAACTAGAAAAAAAAATTGCTTAGTGTAGAGTCAGCTTAAGTATATGATTTGATAAGAGGCAACCATTCACTACAGTATAATGTCTTTTACCTACAGACTTCAGGTGTGGGACTGCAGATATACTGAATGTTTCTGCTATGAAGTTTAGTTTGAGGCTAGACGCTATGCTAAAACAGGAGGTAGTGGGGGAAAGAAGAATGTAAGGTTACGGTCAAAGCCATATACCTCTTTAGAGTTTTAAGTGTCTCTTCACACCTGGGCACTTGTAGTGTCATGCCTATTACAAACACTGCTTTAAACTGGTTTGAGAAATTATTGTGCTGTTTAGACAAAACAAAAATATATAAATATTTAATATTATTATTCATTTTAATTATATTTTAATATTTAATTATATATATTTTTTTCTTTTGTTCTGTTTTATTGCATTGATCATAATTCTCCATCTACATTTGGTTGTAAATAGTAATTGCTATAATATACTAGTGCAGTAATTTGTCCTATACAAGATTTCTCCAATACAAACTTTATATCAATGTGACAAAATATTAAATAAGGTGAAAAAAAAATGATATGAATAAAAGGGAGTCCTTAAAAATAATCTGTGCAGATGTCCGTGTCCGTGTCTTTCATGACCAATTGTCCATTAATCAACCGGTCGATTTGTGCGATCCTCCTATATAACCTAGTACATATTCCACCATATACTGTGCCACCCCCCTTCACCAACATACCTGTATACACACTTCCTGTATTTGACCAATAAGTATTTTAGGTTAAAATGTGTCCCCCACCCCCCTTTTAACCAGGGTCGGTATAGCCACGGTTACTCTGCATTGGATCTCCACCAGAACCCAATCCATATCCATCTTACAACTACTACCCTTTGTTCCACTTGACCCTCCCTTCTAGATTGTAAACTCTAATGAGCAGGGCCCTCTGATCCCTCCTGTATTGAATTGTATTGTATTGTAATGTCTTCCCGATGTTGTAAAGCGCTGCGCAAACTGTTGGCACTATATATAAATCCTGAATAATAATAATAAAACAACAACAACAAACAATAATAATAATCCTCGTGCCCCTTAAGGAATTTTTCCTTAATGCTGCAATTTTCATTTATAGACAGCAAACCGAGATAAAACTGGGGTGAGATGGTCCAGTTCAGCAGGTATGGCGGGCAGGAGACAGGAGGAACGACTCCTCCCCCGTATGAGGGCCTCTAGCAGACAGAGTGGAGTACACGGTATGCACAGACCCTCATAGGGGGGTGGGGGTAGTCACTCCTGGACCAACTCGCTTGCTCATTGCTCTTTAAAATGTAAAAAAAAAAAAAAAAAAAAAAAAAAAAAAAAAGGAAGAAGGACTAATGGCAAGGGTCGGTTTTCAAATTCTTTAAAAGGAGAAGACAGGTTCTGCCCATACATTCTGTCTGCCATATGTCTTTATGTTCAGTACCTCTGCTCCAGATCCTCTCTTGATAACATAACAGCTCTGTCTATAGTTAAACATGCAGGAATTTAATCTTTAAAATAATCTACCATATAAGCACTGTTACACCAAGGCTTTATACTTCCCAATATTATAGAACTACAAATTAAATTAAAATTATTACAAAAAGGGTAAAGAGGGATGATTAATACTTACAGGCTTCGCCTGTTCAAAGTGGCATTTTTTTTTTTTATTAGTGTCCGTGTAGAGTTTCTAATTCTCCTCTTGCATTTACTGTTAAAGCGGAGCTCCAGTAGCTTTTTGTGTATTACAAAAAGTGTAGCTGCTGACTTTTAATAAACACACACTCACCAGTTCCAGGATCCAGCGATGTGCTCACCCGAACCATCGCTTCTCTCCCTCTCCGCTCCCCAGGGCTGGCATTTCAACTGTGGGCACCCGGCTGTGACAGCTTGCGCCTCTTGAATAGTCCAGCAGTCTTCTGGGACCTGTGACGTGCCCCAAAAGACTGCAAGAAGGGAGAGGGGAGAGAAGAACTTCCACTCAGATTGCCTAGAAATGGGAGTGGGTACCTGTCAAAACTAGGTACCCGCTCTCCCCCTCCCTCAAAATAAATAAATAAAATAAATAATAGGACATGCCAAATATAGCAGGGGAAGGAGGTGTGCTTAAAGCGGGACGTCTCCTTTTGGGTGGAGATCCATTATTTTAAAAGGGAACCAGACAGGATAAATAAAAAGGGAGCCGCCATGACCAGCTTGTTTTAGGAGGGCAGTTGTGGGTCACCTCCTCACCATTGCATTACTGTTACATGAATAGTCACATGCAAGCATGTGAGCACTGAAATGTCAGAAAAATTACAACTTCAAACAAACCTAACCCATAAAAGAACACCGAAAGCCCAATTAGCTTAGTTGGCCCAATTTTAACAATACTTCCTTATCAGTATTATTAGCCAAGGGTCCTGCACCAAAAAAAAAAAAAACAAACAAAAAAAAAAAAAAAAAAAACACCTTGGCCAGAATACTGGCGATGAAAACCAATGTCCTGAATAAAAGTCTGCTCCCCTCCTCCACTTCCTCTAGTCATGCCCTTAATTTACAATTTTTTTGCATAATGTCAGACAAATCTCCCAGCAATTTACCAAGTGTCACGTTCCTTCTGAACCATGCTCTTCCTCCTTCACAATAACTCAATACCCACTAAAATATATTGGACATCAGTCTTAATAGCCCTTCTAAATGCAGCCAAGGCTTGTATTCCCATTGGCTGGGGGGGAGAAAACCCCTGCCATCCCCGTCCATTCAGATGGGGCTCAATAAAGTAGAAAACTTTACAAGAGCTGACTCATTCCCAATACAAACCAACCAGACACAGTCAAACCCCGTTTTATTTGATCCCCCTTTTTGTTTTCCTTCTATTCTTCCTCCCGTTTTGTATCCAGGCCTTAAAGTGGAAGTCCATGCTAAAACTACAATCCCTGCATCTATAGACACCCACGATCGAACACTAACCTATCTAGCCCTGTAAAGGAAAAAAAAAAAAAAAAAAAAAAAAGGGGGGGGTATACATACCTTTTCTGAAGCCGATCCGACCAGATTTCCAGCGACAGAAGCTCTGCAGAGGACACAGTCAACAACGGCTGGGAAATGAATGGGAAGTGATGTCACCCATAGACTTCCTATGTGGCTTCCGTTGTCCGACGCGATCCTCTGCGCCTGCCTCCACAGTGAAGCATGGGATCGGGTCGGATCAGCTTCAGAAAAGGTATGTATACTCATTTGGTTTCTTTACAGGGCCTGATAGGTTAGTGTTAGATTGTGGGTGTCTATAGATGCAGGGATTTTAGTTTTAGCATGGACTTCCACTTTAAGTCCTGGTTCACACTGCCGCGACTTGTCATGTGACTTGAGAGTGCAAAGTCATATGACAAGTTGCACCCCATTAACGGCAATGGGACCGTTCTCATCGGTGCGATTCAAGTCACTCCAACTTAGAAATAGGTTCCTGCACTACTTTGGGGCAACTTCAACACGACTTGCATTGACTTCTGCTAACCACTTGCTTACTGGGCACTTAAACCCCCCCCCCCCTCCTGTCCAGACCAATTTTCAGCGCTGTCGCACTTTGCATGACAATTGCGCGGTCATACAACACAGTACCCAAATGAAATTTTTATCATTTTTTTCCCACAAATAGAGCTTTCTTTTGATGGTATTTGATCACCTCTACGATTTTTATTTTTTGTTAAAAAAAAATTGAAAAAGACATAATTTTTAAAAAAAAAATTATATTTTTTTTATATTTTGTTATCAATTTTTGCAAACAGTTAATTTTTCTCCTTAGTTGATGTACGCTGATGAGGCGGCACTGATTGGCACCGATAGGTGGCAGTGATGGGCACTGATGGGTGGCGGTTATGGGCACTGATGGGTGGCAGTGTTGGGCACTGATTGATGGCAGCACTGCTAGGTGGCACTAATAGGTGGCACTTGTGGGCATTGATAGGTGGCACATGGCACTTGGAGGCACAGATGAGGCATCTGTGCCTCCTTCCTCTTCGGGACCGATGTCCCTTTGACATAAGCCGGTGATCGGCTTTTTTTTCCTCCTCACACTGTCAGCGTGAGGAGAAAACGAAACCGATCACCGAGCTTTTGTTTACATCATGTGACCAGCTGTCATTGGCTGACAGCTGATCACATGGTAAGGGGCCGGGACCGGCCCCTTACTCGGATCTGTGATCATCCGAGTCTCCGTGACTCGGTGATCACAGCGCGCACACTGCGCGCCCTGCAGGGTGCGCGCGGTGCGCGTGCATAGGGGAGGACGTCATACGACGTCCTTTCCGGAGATTGAGGTCCGCGCTGTAGCCGTCATTCAGCTATGGCCCGGATTTCAAGTGGTTAAAGAAGTCGTATGCAAGCTGCGATGAAGTCGCAGGGATGTCAGATTCAAAGTTACGGCAGTGTGAACAAGGGCTACCGTTCTGTGGACTCCCTTTTTCACATGCCACACCTTGTATAACTCCCTCCCCCAGGGGTTCTCTAAATTCTCTTTCCCCCCCCTCTTCTCTTTCAGTTTACCTTTACCCGTTTTTTCTACTGAATACACACCAATCATCATCCTCCCTGTCCCATCCTACCCATACCACCCTCATTTTTACTAACCTCCTTCCCAGCACAGTGACTGAGCTGTCAAACAGTTCTTGGTCTCTAGTAATGGTCGGCAGTCCTTCCTGCCCCCTAAAGATCCACATAAAGTGACACTGGACTGGGGCTAGACAGGAAAGGGTTAACAATGCATAAATCCTGTATAATAATAATAATAATAATAATAAATGAATACAGAGCTATATAAGAGTGATTGTAGAGCTTCGATTTAAAATAAACTGGTTTATACTTACCTGCTCTGTGGCTGGGGACCCTGGCTCCTCCCCCTCCAGTGAGTGCCTCCAAACCAAGCCTCTTTCTATGGGGGTGCTCGTGCGGGATTGCTTCCGAACCTCCCTCGTCACTGTCTTTGATTGACAGCAGTGGGAGCCAATGACTCAGCAAAGCCTGTGAGACCAGTAAGCGAGGCGAGAGAAGAGCTGCAGATGTGCACAGTGCTGGATCAAATGGGGGCTCGAGTAAGTAAAAAGGGGGGGTGAAGGGGGATGCTGATGCCTAAACATTTTTACTGTTGTGCAAAGAATGCATTAAGGTAAAACATATTTAGGCTTTAGAACCACGTTAATGAAGTTCCATTAAATGCACAATCAATAAGCAAATTTGGCATGTGTCCTCAGTCTAAATGGACAGCATCATTTAGCCCACTTCTTTTGAGTCCTGGTCACAATAGACCTGCCCCAGTCTATAACTGAACAGTGAAATGAGAAGCAGCACAAGTGATGAGCTCATCTCTGTCACCGTTTTCTCTTTCTATTAGCATTCTTCTTGTCAGCACATTAACGGATTGGCTCCTTGTGCTGCTTCTCCCTCTCACACTCCAGCTCTGCTGTAAAGAGAATGCAAGAGGCTAATACCAGGCCAAATTCAGGTACTTACATGGTTTGTATGTCAAACATACATGAACTGATGTAATAATGAATCTGGAGCCACCATAAAGTGGGTTTTTTACACCTGCCCACAAATAGGGAGCAATAAACACTTTTACTTCAGCAAAAGTAACTGCCAAAGCTGTTTTTCTATTGTGTTCCTACACAAATGAAATTTGAAATCAGGTTTGAAGTTCAACCGTCAGTGGATGTTTAGATGTGGGAAGTACTAAGGGCTATATGTAGGTGAAAATTCAGGGTCAGCACTGTGGTGACTTTTACTAATAATGCTAAGAGCTCATTCACACGCGTGTTGGATTATGAAGAATCAAGCAATGCCCATTAATGAGCCTATAGCATTTATAACGGTTTTATGGCGCGTTTTCGTTGTGCTTATGAAGCATTGAAAAAGCTTCAAAGGATAAATGCCCATGAAAGCCCCCCTGCCAGAACACTCTGGATCGGGAGTCGGTTGGCATACATTTTTTTGGCCATGACCCTTCTGTTGGACCAGCTACAGTACACACAAGCCGAATGTCGGCCGGTTTCTATTGGACGCGCTGGTGCCACCCAACTTTCCACCTGTGTGTACCAGACTTTAAATCACTACCAGTTTCCGGCCGTACGTTCTTTGCGGTTACCTGTCTGCTCACTAGGGGTGCAACGGATCGTCATCGACCAGTGATCCGATCCGTGGAGGTTGATCCGTACGGGACACCCGCGATCCGTGGAGCGCTCTGTGGCCTTGGCCATAGGAAAGGCCGCGGCTTCGGCCTAGCTCCGGAGCGGCGGCCATCTTGGTACACCTGGCGGCCGTTTAGCATGTGATCGCTCCGTCAAGTGACGGAGCGATCACTTGTAACAAACCGGCGTCATGTCATGACGCCGGTTCCTCTCTCCCCCTCTCTGTGTACTGATCTGTACAGTGGAGGGGAGAGATGGGATGGCAGCAGTGCCAATACTCTGCAATGCCCTGCCAATACTTTGCTGCAATGCCCTGACAATACTCTGCTGCAATGCCCTGACAATACTCTGCTGCAATGCCCTGACAATACTCTGCTGCAATGCCCTGACAATACTCTGCTGCAATGCCCTGACAATACTCTGCTGCAATGCCCTGACAATACTCTTCCATACCCTGACAATACTCTTCCATACCCTGACAATACTCTTCCATACCCTGACAATACTCTTCCATACCCTGACAATACTCTGCCAATAGTCTGCCATACCTTGCCAATATACCCACCAATACCCTGCCAATATACCCTGCAAAACTCTGCCAATACTCTGCCACACCCTGCCAATAGGGAGATTGTGGATATTACAGTGGGGGAGATTTTTTTTTTGTTGATCTGAAAATGATCCGAACCGTGACTCCTGATCCGAGGAACGATCCGAACCATGAGTTTTTTGATCCGTTGCACCCCTACTGCTCACAGTCTTCTAATGAACACATTTTTTTTTCTGCACACTCTAGCTGTGCCGTAATGACGGACTACCGTGCACATGCGTGGGGTCATGTAATTTTCTGACCAGTTAATTAAGAGGCTGAAAACCTGGCCCCTGGAATAGCCAGGGAGAAGATGAATATGTCTGGCGAGGGATTTGCAGCATTGTGGGAATGAAAAGATGAGGATTTCTGGGTGTTGAGTTTGGCTTTAAAATTATTTTGTCTGAGATTTCCCCAAAATGATTCAATGGTTTAACATTAAAGTGATTGTAAACCCACTTTTTGGACTTCTGCCTATAGATAGGCCTAGAATAACGCTTACCTATAGGTAGTGGAAATATCTCCTAAACGTGCGCCGTTTAGGAGATGTTTCACTTATAATCCACCGAAAATTCCAAAGGCGCATGCGTGGGGAAGTAACAGAACTAAGTGCCGTTTTTCCCTAGCCTGTGCCGTTAATCGCGGCTCCCGTGCGCATGCGCGGGAGTGAAGTCATGCGGCTCCGGAGAATCACAGAGCCAGAGTCCGCAGCCCGGAAGGAAGAGGGGCCAGAAAAATGGACGCTGCCTACACAGGGGACATCGCTGGATTCTTTTGTAGGTAAGTGGCACATAATGGGCTAGTATGCAATGCATACTAGCCCATTATGCTTTTCATTTGCAGGCTTTGCAGCGAGAAAAAGAGGAAGTAAAACCCATCAGGGTTTACTTCCTCTTTAAGGCCTCATTAACCTACTGAACCCTGTGGGGCAGGGGTAGGCAACCTGGGGCCCTTCAGCTGTTGTGGAACTACATTTCCCATGGGGCATTGCAAGGCTGGCAGTTACAATTACTCCCAGAGGCATGATGGGACTTGTAGTTCTGCAACAGCTGGAGAGCCCCAGGTTGCCTACCCCTGCTGTGAAGCAATATATGAAGTGAGGCAGAGCTGTGGTGGTTTTGTACATATCTGATGAATGAATGAAAGATTTAGGTATGATGGGCAGTAATGGGGTGCACAATCTTATGCTTTTCAGAGGTGACCGAGTGGCAGTTGACTGCCACCTGAATATATCAATTGGCCAGAATTTCCTGATGGACAGGCAGGGCGGTTATGTCACAATTTCCACCCCGTCCAAACACAGAACGTCTTGCATTGAGAAAGATACAGGGCATTCTCTGAATGACACTTGTCCTGAGCGGGAGACTCCCTGTGGTTACTGTGCAGTCACTCAGGACAGGACCCGGAAGCAGCGGCCAATACAGAGATTCTCTGCTTCCACGGGGATCAGCCAGGTATGCAATATGTACACCTACATTATTCCAAGCTGGACCTATTAACTATGCAAGAAAATCAATCCCTAAAATTCAGTTTCCACAGATTGATATTGTTCACCAAAATTCCTGCAACCCCACCAAGCTTCTGAGGAAACCAACACAGCAGGAGGGCGGTAGTAACGCACAGCTGCAAGGCAGACCTTACATCTGTTGACTTCCGCCATGTTGTTTAGAACCTATTCCAGCATTTTCCATTTGCTAGGCAGTGTTTATGTTCAGCTTGACTCAGTTATACTCTCCAAGTCTGCAACAAACTGATAGTCTGTACAACTGGGTACAATAAAACCGAGTGCTACTGTACATGAGTTTGCACTTTCAGAATTGCATTGGTTTCCTGTTTCAGTTGCATAGGGAATCAGTACGTTCAGCTTTTTAACAATGAGGAAAGTGTGCACAGTCAACAAATTCAAACAATAGGCATTAACGGATAACTGTATCACAGCGAGGCCACAAGGAAAAAAAAAAAACAAACAATGAGAACCAATTGGGTACACGCAGTATGACCAGACTGGGATATTCTCACTTTCACTTAGTATCCACACACAGATAGACTGGAGTTTAAAGTGTCATTATCCTTAAGGGCCCATACACACAGGGCTGAATATCCATGACATCGGCCGGTTCAATAGAAACCAGCCAACATTCGGCCCGTGTTATAGCAGCCGGTTCGTCCGGCTTCTGTTGAAGAGGCATGACCTAAAAAAGGGTCTGCCGACTGGCTTCCCAGTCATTGGCTGAGATCGCTGACCGGTGTGTTCCGGCTGGGAGGCCGCCCCCGTCAGAACACAATAGCTCAGTGGGGGTGATCGCTGTACTAACATCAGATTGTTAGGAATGCTTCTGGGTTTTTTCTCGTTCAGCCCACTGGGTTGAACGAAAACACAACTACTAGTGTGTACCAAGCTTTAGAACTCATGCTCACGGGACACAAAAAGCGCCGCTTTGAGGTTTTGTTTTTTTTACACCTCTGAACGCAAATGCATGTTAGCTAATGTGTCCATGTACATGCAGACATTGCAGTGCATTTTATTAAGTGGTGGGCAAAAAAATTGCTAAGTCATGCGGTCCAGGAGAATCGCTTATGCATTTTTTTCTGCACAAGCGTGCCTAAAAGGCGCACAAAACGTGCATTGATTTATTCTAGTGGGAATCAGATTTTTTTTTTTTTTTAGCCCACTAGCTAAACAAAAAATAAAAATAAAATCATCATCTAAATCATCATCTATGGCCAGCTTTAAGCCTAATCTGATAATATTGCCATGTAGTTAAATTCTAAAGCCGTGGCCAAAGGTTTTGAGAATGACACAAAGTCGTTGCTTCAGTGTTTTTAGATCTTTTTGTCAGATGTTACTATGGTATACTGAAGTATAATTACAAGCATTTCATAAGTGTCAAAGGCTTTTATTGACAATTACATTAAGAGCAGTTTCACACTGAGGCAGTGAGAGTGTCGGCGGTAAACCCCCGCTAGCGGCCGAAGAATGGGTTAATACCGCCCGTGTAGCCATGCTGCAGAAGTGCTTTGCAGGCGCTTTGGCAGTGGTGCCTATTCATTTCGATGGGCAGAGGCGTTTTAGGAGCAGTGTATATACAGTTTCTAAACCGCCTCAAAGATGCTGCTTGCAGGACTTTTAAGTCCCGCAAGTGCACCGCTCCAGTGACAGGAGAGGCGCTTTACAGTCCTTTTGCAGGCGCTATTTTCAGTGCTAAAAACACCTGTAAAGCCCCTCAGTGTGAAAGTGGCCTAACTTTATGCAAAGAGTCATTTGCAGTGTTGACCCTTATTTAAGACCTCTGCAATTCGCCCTGGCATGCTGTCAATCATCTTCTGAGCCACATCCTGGCTGATGGCAGCCCATTCTTGCATAATTAATACGTGGCGTTTGTCAGAATTTGTGGGGGGGGGGGGGTTGTTCACTCGCCTAGGGGATTGACCACAAGTTCTCAATTAATGTCTGGGGAGTTTCCTGATCATGGACACAAAATTTTGAGGTTTTGTTCCCCAAGCCACTTAGTTATCACTTTTGCCTTATGGCAGGGTGCTCCATCATGCTGGAAAAGGTATTGTTCCTCACCAAACTGTTGTTGGATGGTTGGGAGAAGTTGCTCTGAGGAGGTTTGTATAGCATTCTTTATTCAAGGCTGTGTTTTTAGGCAAAATTGTGAGTGAGCCCACTCCCTTGGCTGAGACACAGGACTGATGGTAGCGCTCAACTTTTCTTCTCCGGACAATAGAAAATGACTTTACCCCAGTCCTCAGCAGTCCAATCCCTGTACCTTTTTCAGAATATCAGTCTGTCCCTGATGTTTTTCCTGGAGAGAAGTGGCTTCTTTGCTGCCCTTCTTGACACCAGGCAAATTCCTGGTGTTAAGAAGGGCAGTCTTCTCCTCACGGTGCGTGGAAATGCACTCACACCTGCCTGCTGCCATTCCTGAGCAAGCTCTGAACTGGTGGTGCCCCGATCCCGCAGCTGAATCAACTGTAGGATACGGTCCTGGCGCTTGCTGGACTTTCTTGGGCGCCCTGAAATCTTCTTCACAAATGCAGTGGAAATTTTTTTTTTATGGGATTAAGTGCATTTTCATAGCAAAGAGGGACTTCATCATCTGATCACTCTTCATAGCATTCTGGAGTATGCAAATGCAGACTTGGTGAAAATTAATATTTGTGTGATTATTAAATTTGTACTCTGCTAAAAAGCACATGTGCTTAAAAGGGGTTGTAAAGTCAGTAGGTTTTTTTATCTTAATACATTAAGATAAAAAGCCTGCGTGCAGCAGCTCAAGCCAACCCCCCACCCCCCATACATACCGGAGCCCCATCTCTGTCCACGAGTGTTTCACTCGTCCGGGACTCTTCATCCTGAAACACAGCAGTGGCGCCATTGGCTCCCACTGCTGTCAAAGTCAGTTAGACCAGTGGTTCTCAACCTGGGGGTCAAATGATGATTTGCCAGGGGTCACCAAATCCTTGGCTGTTCCTGAAGCCCGCACCGCTCTCCCAGCCTTATTGCGGCTGCCCAGCAGGGATGTCCCTGGAGCCCGCAGCCGCCCACTCAGCCTCTTCGCAGCCCATTCAGTTCACGGCATGACTGGGGGGCAGAGACTAGAGGTCAGCTGACTCGTGAGGAATGTGAAGTGGGAGGGGCTGGAGGAGACCCTATTGCCTGATTTCGGCATAGGTGTCACTGCTACCAGACACCACAAAGTCGGAGACACATTTAGTAACACTACCTGTGATTAGAGTTGCCATTAAAAGGTCCCCACTACAGTTCTCAGATCAGCAGATGACCTTGATCAAGAGCACCTAAGTTGGCTGATCAGAACTCCCCCCAGCACTGCCACTGATCCCACCCCCCACCAGCACCGTCACTCATTCCAACTCCCCGCCACTCATCCCATTCCCCCCACCAAGGAGTAAGAGAAGGAATAAAAATAGAGAATACATGGAAGGGAGAGGAAAAGAGGGGGAGGAACAAAGAAAAAAGGGAGAGAAAATATAAGGGAAAGAACAAAAAATATGGTTAGAAAGAGGGACAGGGGGAAAAAAAAAAACAAGAAATTAGCAAAGAGAGAGATAAAAGGGAAAGAAAGGAGAACAAACAAAGAGTGGTACATCTTAAAATGTACCATAAGGGGTTTTAATACTGTAAGAGTGGAAGGGACTCAGGGAGCGCTAAATGTCCATGGGTTAGGGCCGCAAATTACTTGTCTTGCCTTGGGTGCTGACAACCAACGCTATGAAAATAATTTTACGGTTGGGGGTCCCCACAACTTGGGAAATTTTATCAAGGGGTCACGGCACTAGAGGGGTTGAGAACCACTGAGTTAGACAATCAGGAGAGAGAGGGGCGGGGCCGAGCCGGAGCTGAATGAACACACGGAGCTGTAGCTCGGCTTGGGTGTGTCCATAGCAAGCTGCTTGCTGTGGGGGCACACAACAGGAGGGAGGGGTCAGGAGTATAGAAGAGGCACTCGAGAAGATGATCCGGGCTGCTCTGTGCAAATCCACTGCAACAGAGCAGGTAGGTAGAACATTTGTTATTTTTATAGAGAAAAAAAAAAAACAAAACAAAGTACAAGACTTTACAATCACTTTAACCACTTGCTTACAGGGCACTTAAACCCCCCTCCTGCCCAGACCAATTTTGAGCTTTCAGCGCTGTCGCACTTTGAATGACAATTGCGCGGTCATACAACACTGTACCCAAATGAAATTTTTATCATTTTTTTCCCACAAATAGAGCTTTCTTTTGGTGGTATTTAATCACAGCTGGGATGTTTATTTTTTGCTAAACAAACAAAAAAAGATGGAAATTTTTGAAAAAAAAAAAATCATGTTTAATAGTTTGTTATAAAATTTTTCAAACAGGTAATTTTTCTCCTTCATTGATATGCGCTGATGAGGCGGCACTGGTGGGCACTGATAGGCTGCACTGATGGGCACGGATAGGCACAGATAAGGCGGCACTGATGGGCACAGTTAAGGCGGCACTGATGGGCACAGTTAAGGCGGCACTGATGGGGACAGATAAGGCGGCACTGAGGGGGACAGATAAGGCGGCACTGAGGGGGACAGATAAGGCGGCACTGATGGCCACGGATGGGTGGCACAGATGGGTGGCACGGATGGGCACTGATAGGTACCACTGATGGGGGGGCACTGATAGGTTGCACTGATGTGGGTGCTGATGGGTTGCACTGATGTGGGTGCTGATGGGTGGCACTGATGGGTGGTACTGATGGGTGGCACTGTGGGCACTGATGGGTGGCACTGATGGGTGGCGCTGATTGATGGCACTGTGGGCACTTATGGGTGACGCTGGTGGGCACTGGTAGGCAGCACTGCTGCCTATTGCCTTGTGTTGGAAGATCGCCGTGATCGGGACTGATGTCCCGATCACGGCCGCCGGTGATCGGGTTTTTTTTTTCCTCCTCGCGCTGTCAGCGCGAGGAGGAAAAATAGCCGATTACCGGCTCTGTTTACATCACATGATCAGCTGTCATTGGCTGACAGCTGATCATGTGGTAAGGGGTCGGGACCAGCCCCTTAGACTCGCTGATCACCGAGCGCGCCGCGCGCGCCCTGCAGGGGGCGCACAGGCCGCTCGTGCACGGGACGACGTCAGTAGACGTAGTCCCGGCAATTTAGATCCGCGCTGTTGCCGTCATTTGGCAATGGCCCGGATCTGAAGCGGTTAAGGGAAATCTGGTCAAAGTAAACTTGATGCAGTAATGCGCTGCCAAACCATGGCTGCCTAATACCTGAACAGTGACTGCATTTGAGAAGATGCAGTCACTGTTCGGCCAGATTTGGGCCATGGCTCCTGCGTCACCCGACTCCGCCAATGCATGTCGTCACAGTCATATGACTTCCTCAGGGGTGACCATGGCGACATGAGTTGGGCGGAGTCAGGTTCATAATACAGGCGCAAACCATCAGAGGATTAAAAAGGGGAGCCTGGCTTTGCACTCCAGTGTGGGGAAAGGCTGGTTTGACAGGTCAAAACTGGGAGGTGAGTGCATTTGTGAGCGGTAGGGAGAGAGGAGAGGAGAGGGAGAGAGAGAGGAAAGAAAAGATCATCACAAAAATGGTGGATTACCATATATGAACTGTTTATCACTGCATAGAATATATGAAGGGATTTATATTTATGCATTTTAGTCACTGCATTAAATAAATCGTGCAAAGGGGGACTGAATTGTTTAATGTATAGGCACGTGTGTAACCTTCATTTATATTGGTTAGTCATGTATGGTTTGTTTAAACGCCTGCCTACCGTGCTATAGCCATAGGACTCAACGCATCACGGATCACAGTAAATGGCCGCTAACAGCGGCCGTTTACCACTTGATCGTGCCGTCAAATGACGGAGCGATCACTTGTAAATAAAAACCGGCGTCACGTCCGGTTCCTCTCCCCCCTCTGTATCGATCGGTACAGAGAGGATTGAGATCAGAGGCAGCAGCGCTGTGGGCTGGATTTGCATATGACAACTCCAGCCATCCAGCCATGCTCAGCCATCCATCCTCATCAATACTCATCCATCCATCCATCCTCAGCAATACTCATCCATCCATCCATTCTCAGCAATACTCATCCATTCATACTCATCCATGCTCAGCAATACTCATCCATCCATGCTCAGCCATCCCATCCGTACTCAGATGTACCCAGCAGTTTTTCAGTCCCCAACTTGCAAGCTTATACGGCGGCAAGTATAGCTCCATTATTTCATCTCAATGAAACATACTAATTGCCATTATGGGCCACCATTGATTGGTGGATTCCTATCCCATTTACATTCCTTCCTTACCACCGCCTGAATACATTAGGGCCGTGTCTCACCAACTGTTTGTCGGTAGGACTCTAAACTTTTCGGCGTGCTTAATCCCCCCCCCCCCCCCCATCTACCCTTACTTCCTCTTATTCATTGCCCACCATTTCCCCCAGATTAGGGTTTTCACAAACAATTTTCCTGGTGGACGGACAATGGTGTTGTAGACATTTATTGCTTGTTTATCCCTATTAGGATAACATGTGAACGCTATAGCCATTTGCAACTCAGACACTTTGTCCTACAACTTATAAATTCTCGACCTATGCCCTACATGTTGACCTCCTTTAAGAGTCTATATAGGGCCCGACCTCACTCCCCAGGTCTCATTTCATTAATTTACTCATCTGTAATTTCCTTCAGGTAACCCCCATTGCGGTCTTACCATGTTCAATGGGAGAGTGAGTTAGGGAGGCAGATAGACCCAGAGGACTGGCAGGTCATGACCATAGCCCTTTCTAAGGGTTTAAAAAAAATGTTCTCATTTTGGAGAATGCCTACAATGTGTTGTACAGGTGGTTAGGCTGGCTTGCTTTATCCCATCTTATTCGCCTCTCTGCTTCTGGGAATGTTCACAAGAAGGCACACTTTGATGGTCTTGTCCGAAGGTATGCAGACTATGGGAGGGCTTGGAAAACTCCTGTACTTAGCTTTGAAGTGGTAAAAAAAAAAAAAAAAAAAAAAAGTTTGAATGATATCATGGTAAAATGAGAAACAGACGGCTTTCCTCTCGGATACACATGATACATTTCTTAGGGTCTGGCATTCATGGATAGCATATAGCCAACCTTCTAGATTTGATAACACACTACACCCCATAGGACTCTTCTCCTTCCCCTTATTTATTTTCCTTAGTTTCTCCTTCTCTTCTAATTTTTACTCTAGCCTTATTCTGTGTATCTATTTTATAGGCTCTTCAGGCCGCCAGGCGAGGTCCTGGTAAAGATTGTTACGGAGAAAGCACTTTTATGGTTGTATATTGCATTCTCACCCATAGATAAAACTCTATTGTCAAAGAGCTTCCATGTTTTACCATTTTTAGCAGCAGGCTTGGAATTCCATGTCTCAAGTCAGTATCGGGATTCTTAAAGTTCCCTTATTTATTTAGGGACTTATGGACTTTAGTTAAAACGTAGTACTGAATCTGAAACTTACAAATGTTTGTACATTGTTGATTTGTTTGTTTCATGGCATTTGATTGTCTCACATGCAATGTAACCATCTCATTGTTGGCCTAATCTGTTGGATTGAATCTTAATAAAATCTTTTGTAAAAGAAAAAACTCTTGTCAGTATATTCAATACTGTCAACAGAGACTTGACAAATGTTGTGTAGCCAAGGTGTTGCAGCTAGTAACAATCCGCCAAATCACCCCACTGCCAGACTTTATAAATCACTTCCAGAGACAATGAACAGTCTTTTGCAAGTTTTGTTTTTGTTGTTTTATTGGGGGGTACAGCTTGGATAGGGATAGGAATATGGGATGCCCATAGGATAAGTCATTGCCATCATATTTTTAGGATTTGAGTACACTCCGATAAAGTTAGAGCCAGAAAAGTGAATGTGCATATTAAATCAGGCATGAATCTCCTCCTGCATCTCCATGCAGACTGTTGCTCCTCCTCAGCAGACTATTTCATCTAAGAGTTCTTTTACCATCACCGTGTAAAGGACAGAGACATCACCTTTGACCGTGTAAATGTGATGGTCTTAGATCTCTTTCACCTCCTGCCCAAAACTTATCTCCTACTGTACAGTCTTGGTTCCTCCTGCACAAAACTTGTAGTTAATAATTCAAAGACCTGTCACATCCTCTTCTTTTAAGGGATAAGGGCCCACTCTGAATAAACCCCTAGACAGGCTCTGGTTGCTCGCTGCTACTAGGCCTGAGGCCTGCATTACCTCTCCCCGGAGGTTAAAAGCAGTCTTTTGGATAATGAACTACTGTTCCCAGCCAGCCCAACTTGCAAATCATGTGCCAGCAGGCCACATCAACTTGACACACATCCCCACAGTTTCTTCTCTGATTCAGGACTCCCCATCATCCACAGTGTGTTTGATGAAGACTCTGCTAATGACTGTGTAAAAGCAGAGTTCCCTCACAGACTCCTTGGCACCTCCAGCCCTCCACTGTGGTAACACTCACCGACTTTCCAACAGCCCTGAGTCCTTGATGAGGAACTTGACTGGACCATGCGTTCCAACAGCTTCACCTGCCCCTCTGCTCCAGGAGTTCTCACCTTCCGACCGTGTGGTGGCAGAGACATTGCCAATGACCCTTCACAGAACTCCCCAGGCCTCCTCCTGCGATCGGCGCACCCCCCCAGATGGGGACAGCCTTCTGCTGCTGCCTAGCACTCCGATCCTCACTTCACTCAGCCGACTTCTCTTCCCCCAGCGGCATATCACCTCAGCTTATATATGAGGCCTGCCCCCTGCCAATTCCAGCTGGGGATTGGTCAGGGCACACACACACTCCACTTCCAGGCCCAGTCCCTCTTCCAGAAACTTCTCCCTGGAAGCAGGGGAGGCGCCTCAGAACTGAAGTGCAGGTGATCACACCCACTGCTACTCTGACCACTCCCAGCCCCCAGATCAAAACAGACAGGCCTAGCATGCAGCATAGGCCTGCCTATATTTGCCTGTGCTGGATAACCTAGTAAAAATAAACCTTACTAGCACCTACCTATTGGTAGAGGGTGCTACAGTTGTTTGAAAGAATTTGGAGGAGTTGGAAAGCATGACATCACCACCCTGTGTCGCCACTTCATCCAGTCAGAGGCACTTTGCACTCATTCAGAAAAATGCAAAGCATTTGATGAATGGGGTCCGTGCTGAGCAGCCAACATCCTGTGTTGAGAAAGCAGGAGAGCTTCTCCGGGATCTGGAAGGAAGTGGAGATTACTTAAGAGTAGCTGTGTCTACTCTAGCGAGTTCCAATTTCCAGGGGCATCAGCCAGGTATGGTATATTATATTCCTATCTGCCTACCTAGGAAATTAAACATGTCATACTTACCTGCTCTGTTGCAGTGGATTTGCACAGAGCAGCCCTGATCCTCCTCTTCTCGGGTCCCTCTTCTGTGCCCCTGGCCCCTTCCTCCTGTTCAGTGGTCCCACAGCAAGCAGCTTGCTATGAGGGCACCTGAGCTGGCCCCGCCCCCTCTCTCCCCTAAATTTGCTAGTGGACTTTGATTGACAGCAGTAGGAGCCAATGGAGCCAATCAGGAAGGAGAATCGCGGACTGCTGAGACACTAGTGGACATTGCCGGAGAGAGATGGACCTCAGGTAAGTGTTGGGGGGCCGCTGCACACAGAAGGCTGATCTTAATGCATAGAATGTATTAACCGGTTCAATACCGGGCATTTTCACCCCCTTCCTTCCCAGACCAATTTTTAGTTTTCAGCGCTGTCGCACTTTAAACGACAATTGCGTGGTCGTGCAACGTTGTACCCAAACAAAATTGACGTCCTTTTTCCCCCCACAAATAGAGCTTTCTTTTGGTGGTATTTGATCACCTCTGCGGTTTTTATTTTTTGCGCTATAAACAAAAGAAGAGCGACAATTTTGAAAAAAAACACAATATTTTTTTACTTGCTATAATACAGGGTTCGACAAACCCCGGGCGCCAGGTCGCATTTGCGACTAGAATTAGCGACCTGGCGCCTGGGGCGGCACAGCTGGGGTATCCTGTGTCCGTTCGACACCCCCCCCTCCCGGCGCGATCGCGATGGGCCGCGCCGGTAATTGAGGCCGCGGCTTTGCGGCCTACTGCAGTCCTATGGTTCCTTCTGCAATCAGGCGCCCTCTGGTGGTGGCCGTTGGTATGACAAGACATCCATCAATGCTAATGGAGCTTTCCCTACCTGTTTTCACTGCCCGCTCATCTCCTTCCCTTTACTTAGAACCCCCAAACATTATATATATATATATATATTTTTTATTCTAACACCCTAGAGAATAAAATGGCGGTCATTGCAATACTTTCTGTCACACCGTATTTGCGCAGCGGACTTACAAGCGCACTTTTTTGGGAAAAAACTTTTTTTTAAATTAAAAAATAAGAAAACAGTAAAGTTAGCCCAATTTTTTTTTATATTGTGAAAGATAATGTTATGCCGAGTAAATTGATTTCCAACATGTCAAGCTTCAAAATTTCGTCCGCTCATGGAATGGCGACAAACTTTTACCCTTTAAAATCTCCATAGGCGACGTTTAAAAAAATTCTACAGGTTGCATGTTTTAAGTTAAAGAGGAGGTCTAGGACTAGAATTATTGCTCTCGCTTTAACGATCGTGGCGATACCTCACGTGTGGTTTGACCACCGCTTTCATATGCGGGCGCTACTCACATATGCGTTCGCTTCTGCAAGCGAGCTCGGCGGGACGGGGCACGTTTAAAAAAATAAATTTTTTTTCTTATATATTTTACTTTTTATTTTTACACGGTTTTTTAAAAAAAAAAGTGTGTCACTTTTATTTCTATTACAAGGGATGGGGCACATTTAAAAAAAAAAAAAAATCTTATTTATTTTAACTTTTATTTTTTCACTGTTCTTTTTTAAAAAAAAAAAAAATAAATAAAAAGTCACTTTTATTCCTATTACAAGAAATGTAAAAATCCCTTGTAATAGAAAAAAAGCATGACAGGACCTCTTAAAATGTGAGATCTGGGGTCAAAAAGACCCCAGATCTCATATTTACACTAAAATGCATTAAAAAAAAAAAAAAAAAAAAAAAATTGTCATTTGAAAAAAAAAAAAAATAATAAAATGTCCCTTTAAGAGCTATGGGTGGAAGTGACGATTTGACGTCGCTTCCGCCCTGCAATGACTTGGAGATGGGCGGGGGGGCCATCTTCCTCTCACTCGTCTCCATGTCAGGCCAGGGACAGATCCGGATCGCCTCCGCCGTTACCGACGGCCACGGTAAGCGGTGAAGGGCACCGGAGCGCGGCGGTAGGGGGGGGCCCTCTCCTGCCGCCGATAAAAGTGATTTCGCTGCGAATCTGCTGCAGAGACCACTTTTATCTGAAAGAGAACCGCCGGCTCTTGAAGAAGATACCGGGGTTATGGTAGCTAGCTGCTACCATAACAACGGTATTTCTCTTCAAAGACAGGACGTATATAGTCGTCCTGCGGGAAGGAAGTGGTTAATTAAAATGAATTTATTATTTGTCATCTCCCTGCTTGGCCCCTTTCACACGGGCTGTCTGATCAGGTTCGCCTGGCAGTTTTTCAGGCGGACCTGATTGGATCCTTAGCGGGAATATGGTGGTCTTGTGTCCCCGCATGGCAGGAAATAAAAGCAGTCACATTCGTTCTAGTCGTCTCTGTGTAAATTTAAGATTGGTTAATTTTTATATTGAAAATAAAGCTGTCGGTCGTTTAAAAAAAAAAACCTGGCTCCTAACTTTTTTAGCTGGCTCCTAGATTCCAAGCAAATTTGTCAAGCCCTGCTATAATAAATATCCCAATTTTTTAAAAAAAAAAAAACGAATTTTTTCCTCAGTTTCGGCCTCACCCCCATCTTTACAATCACACGTAAGAGACTAAGTGAAAGTGTGACATATTGGGAAAACAAAGCAGGGCTTCCTTTCATGCCAAACAATATGACATAACAATAGGAAACCAATTTCAGACAGAGATTTTCTATGGTGTGTGTTGTACAGAAGGAGAAAGCCCTGTGTAACGTCCCCTTTCTGATGAAAAATTCCACTTATCAATGGCTGGGTTTGGATTGTAATCCGTAAGTGGTGGTCCACAGCAAATCATCAAAAAGGTCATCCACTGTACACATCATTACTGCCTTGTTAAATAATTTAATGCTACTGTATATTAAATGTAGCATTAAAAAAATAAATAATTCAAACCAATGAATGACACTTTCACTGATTTAGGATGCAGAGAGACTAAACAGTGGAGGACAGCACTGGACAGGGGAGCTGCCAAAGTTAACTTTCCCTATTAACAAGCTGGTGATTGGTTGCTAGGCAGTCTGAGCAACCAATCACCAGCTTAATAGGAAAAGTAAAAACTTTAGCAGACCCCGCCCAACCCCCCTCCCCGCCGCCACCTCATCTAGTTCTTTGCCGACTCCGCTGTATGCCAGGCCCTGCTAAGAGAATGACAGGGGGTGGAGGATGGGAGGAGAATCAGCTCTCGCTTAACCCCACCTGCCAGCGGTGACTGAGACTCAGTCTCCTCAAGTATCACTACTTTACTAACAGATACATCAGTCTGGATGTCACACCACTTCCTCAAACTCAATCTATCCAAAACTTACCCCGAACGTATAAAACTTTTCCTCCACCACGTGCCCCTTCCCCTGATCTGTGTCAAAAATCAATGGCACAACTATCAGCCCATCCCCACATGCCAAGGTTCTAGGTGTAGTCCTGGACTCTGAACTCTCCTTTAAGCCCCATATCCAATCACTGTTCAAATCCTGCCGCCTCAACCTCCGGAACATCTCCAAAATACGCCCCTTTCTAACCAATGACACAACAAAGCTCTTAATTCACTCCCTGGTCATCTCTCGCCTCGATTACTGCAACTCCCTACTCATTGGCTTACTTCTACATAGTCTATCCCCCTTCAATCCATCCTGAATGCTGCTGCCAGACTCATCCACCTTACCAATCGCTCTGTGTCTGCTACTCCTCTGTCAATCCCTCCACTGGCTCCCGCTCACCCAATGAATTCAATTCAAAATGCTAACAACTTTCAAAGCCATCCACAATTTAGCCCCCCAGCTAGATCACTCAAAACACCAACCTAATCGTCCTTTGTTCCTCTCAAGACCTCCTGCTCTCTAGCTCCCTCCTCACCTCCAGGACTTTTCCAGAGCCTCTCCAATCCTATGGAAATCCTTACCCCAACCTGTCCGATTATATCCTACTCTATTAGCTTTTAGATGATCCCTGAAAACCCTTCTCTTCAGAGAAGCCTATCCTACCCACACCTAACAACTGCATTTTAATTTTCTTCATCAATTCATCCCCAACAGTTATTACCTTTTGTTTCACTTGACCCTCCCTTGTAGATTGTAAGTTCTAAGGAGCAGGGCCCTCTGATTCTGCCTGTATCGGATAGTAACTGTACAGTCTGCCCTCATGTTGTAAAGCGCTGCGCAAACTGTTGGTGCTATATAAATCCCGTATAATAATAATTTGGTTTCTATTTACTCACTGCATCCTCATCTTTTATATATTCTATCAAAAAGAAATTGGTAATATACTGTGTTTGCATGCACTAAAATCAACTTTAGCGTGCAAATGCTCGCTTTCAGAAAATATATAATGTTGGGGGGGGGGGGGGGGGGGTACATAGCAAGTTCTGTAGTTATACAATAAGAACGAAAGA
Organism: Lithobates septentrionalis; assembly: GCA_037952835.1. NCBI lineage: Eukaryota > Metazoa > Chordata > Amphibia > Anura > Ranidae > Lithobates > Lithobates septentrionalis. The sequence goes on from JBBDGP010000828.1 coordinate 2,897,045, forward strand.
ATTTCTCAGTGGTGTGAGCTCAGCATTTCCCTGTTTTAGTCTCAATTCCTCTCACTTCAAGTGAATCGTACAGTAAAATCTAAGGTCCGTTTGCACGTTCATGGCCCCCTCTCTTCATTTGCCTACTAATAGCAGTTGTAAAATATACCTGTAAAGAAACAAGTTGGGTTTGTACTTGCCCACATCTTCCACCCGTGGCACCTAGGCGAGGAGGAGGTCACACTCCTTCAGGCTAGTTCCTGATGAATACAGAGCAGCCAAAATAAGGCAAGAAGATTCTCCAGCAATGGACTGGAATGTATTCTCCTGAGATGTCACCTGCTCCAAAGTCCCCAGAAGGATGTAAAAGACTTGGGTAAGGCAGCCCATACATCCATACATTATGCAATTTTCTTCAACCACAGGTTGAAGGAAAGAAAATATAGTTTGATTCTCTCTCTCCCCCCCCCCCCCCCAAATCAACACTGTAAGGGTTGATGGGGGAATCATTCATGCAGCACTATTGTATGCCTTCCCCACCGGCAGAATACAAATGATCACGCAAGAGTTTTAGGCATTCCCTACTTTATCCAGAACCAACAACAAATAACACACACACACACACACACACATTTTTAAAGGGAATTTGAAGAGGTAATGATCATTCGTGCTAGAAGGCGGGTTTGGGAATGAACCCACAGTTGTACGAGGCAGCCCCCTCCACCTGACATCCTTCAATTTACCAGTTCAGTAAAGAATTAATGTAAAAAAAAAAAAAAAAAAAATTTAATCTCCAGAAAATATTTTATATTTTCTAAAAGCAGAGGCCCTGTAGAATAAAAAGGGTTGCAAAATTGTATGTCACATGAACTGTATTTAAAAAAAAAAAAAAAGGAGGAGGGTATAAAGCGGAACTTTGCCTTTAGGGTGAAGTTCTTCTTTAAGACTGTGGGATACAACGACCAATATTCTTACATACTTGTCACATTCTTGGATATATGGTATAAAATAACAGACATGCCCACTCCTCCAATTCATAGTAAATATCCTTGAGGACCCAATCACAATATATGCAGTGGGTTGACTTGGTCAGTGTCCTCCAACCCAGTCCCAGGGCACAGACAACACAATATGCCTTTTGTCCCATCAGTTCATACCAATACGCTGCATTGGTGTGATGCAATGTAACAACGCATTATGCCACCCCTTCACAGAACACCCTAGCAACGGAATGTTGTAACGCATAGGCCCTAAGGCATTGGCAGTGAGCTTAAAAAAAAAAAAAATCCAACAATGGACCCTCAAAGACTGGAAAGAAATGGTCTTTTTCAATTATTCAACTGCAGCACCATGATGGGACGAACTATAAGACAGCAGCTATATAAAAAGGAAACTTCCACATCCTAATCTCGGGTAATGATTTCAGCAAAGTTTGCATAGTACATTTTACCAATGAGGAAGGAAGACAATGACAAGCAGAGTACATTACAACTAGTAACAGAGAGAACATGCATAATACCAATCACCCTGTATTCAGTCTACAAATAAATTCAGAATAAAAATGCAGAACAAACAGTAGTAGGTGTGAATTATTACAAAGAAACAAAAAGTATATAAGAAGAGCCACAATATTACAGAGATCTTACTCAGAGATCTACAGAGATCTAACAGCTTCAAGGCTCCGTTTACACTTGTGAAAACTCCAAAGTCGCACAATTTCCAGTGCCATTTTGGTCTGACTTTACACTTTCTGGACCAAAGTCGCATCAAAGTAGTGCAGGCACCTTTTCAAAATAGCTGCGACTTTAAGTTGCATCGAACTAAATGGGTGCCATAGAAAAGAGTGGTCATGTCTAAAGTTGCACAAGTGTGAATGGAGTCTCAAATACACACTGTGAGAAATCTTCAGTGTGCATGGAATTCCGAGTAAGCAGTTTCAGTAGTGGAGAGAATCCCCTACAACTCACTGCGTAAGAATGAAGGTAGGGCTGGAGTCCAGCTTTAAAATGTGGTTATCTGAGCAATGGTAAACTTCCTGATAATGTGTCCAAAGTCTTGACACTACTACTGGGGCATTTTACCTTGAGAATTGAGGTATTATTTTGCCCTGTACTCTCTAGATACTGAGAAGTATTAGAACCCTTTCACACTGAGGCGCTTTTACGCAAAAAAAAAAAAAAGTGCCTAAAAAGCTCATGAAAACCTATTTTCATTAAAATCAATGAATGCTTTCACACTGGGGCAGTGCACTGGCAGGGTGGTGAAAAAACACCCCTCTCCATTGAAATGAATGGAAAGCGCTTCAAAAGCTCTTCAAAAAAGTGCTGTGTTTTACTGGCAGTTTAAAAGTGCCTCAGTGTAAAGGGGCCTAAGCTGGCTACACATACTTTTTTTTTTGTTCAATTTCCTTTTAGATTTACCTTTAACTATGTAGTGCAGGGGCCTGCCTGATTGCATAGAATTTAAAAGGGTTTAGGTTTGACCTCCTATTATATGGTTTTGGCAAATCTAAAAAAGTAGTGGTCTCCAAACTGTGGCCCTTTGCTTGCCTTTATCTGGCCCTTGGGGCACTATTTCACCAACACCAATGATGGAGCACCATTGCCTCTACTGACACCATCAATGGTGCACTCTTCTTCTCATTGATATCAACAATGGGGCACCATTCCTTCCATTAAGGCCAATGATGGAGCATTGATGCCAGGACATGTTCTACTCCTACTGGCCACAGTCCGGCCCCCCTAAAGCCTGACAGACAGTAAACTGGCCCTTCGCTTAGAAAGTTTGGGGACCCCTGATCTAAAGGAAAACTGTACAAGAATTTTGTATAATGTGTAGCCAGCTTTAAATTCCTAGGAGGACAACAGTTTCTAAGTTGCTGCAACCACTATATCTGGTATGGAGAATCATTCCTAGGTGAGATTTGCTTGAATCTGACATATTACCCATTAATCATTTTGACCATGCTTGCATGCTTTAGGTGTTAAGTTGCAGGCAAATGATTACCTGTCTAGCCATTTATATTAATAAGGAATTGCATCTAACAAAGTGGTCACCAAGTACATGTTCCATCATCGATACCCAAAGATTAGGCCAGGAACCAACATTTCTGAGGCACCTTGGCATGTTGTGTGGTTTCCACATATTTTTCAAAATCCAAAGGGTTACACTATGAATAAGCCAATCTGGGTCAAACGCATCATAGGCCGTGGCTTATGGAGGGGGGACTGTGCTGGAAGCCGGTCTCGCTGAATAAATGCTATGGTGTGATATCTACAGAGCGCCGATTCATAGTCCACATTACTATATAGCCGAGCTCCTGGTGTAGTGAAGGATCTGAGGATTGTGCACAAAGCTTGGAGCAGTGCAGTGCGGTTTTAATTTTGAACTTCTACATGGTTTTGTTTTTTGTTAGAAACAGTTTTAAGCTGGCCACAGATAGTTCGAATCTCTGTCTATGGCCGGCCTTAGGCTATCATTGCATTGCTTAGTTTTAACAACGGGATATTGTGGGAACTGTAGGCAACAATGGCCACACTACACATAAATTATCAGTGTAAAAGGAAGTCTGAAAGTGTCACCGAACACATATATTAACAATGAAAAGGAAGGAAAAAAAAAAAAAAAAAAAAAAAAAAAAAAAAAAAATTTGCAGCACTATATACTGTATATGTATGGAAAGTCATGTCTGTTCTGATTTGTAGATGTATTCAATTTTAATCATGGATCTTTGCTCTTTTTTTTTTTGATGGTGGCTATGCTACCTCTTCATGGTCTCTCTGTATATCTATTGTAGCCAACATCCTCAGTGCAGTCTTGTAGTGGACTACATAACTAAATGTGGACACAGCAAGAGAATGAACGTAAAGTCTACATTTACAGGATAGGATGGAGCATGTGGTTATGTGCATTATTGAACGCCAGCACAAGGCCTCTCAGAAGATGTAGTCTGAGGCTGGTAATGACAACGATCATACATGCACTGCTAAAACCACACACCAAAAGTTGGGGAATGATGCTTCAGAGCATAATCATTGGAAAATTCACTTCTAAAGCTCATTCAGCAAGAAAAGTTCTAGGGTGGGCCATTCTTCATTATTACAGACTTTACCATATGGTTTTTAAGTGGAGGTTTAGTAAAACTTTACATAAAAACGTTTCTAATATTTCAAGGCCTCCAGGTTTACATAGGATGTGTGTAAAAAGTGGACAGAAACGAAAGCCCAAAACAGGAAAATGCTGACCACAAGCCTCCGAGATGTACTTCTTCCACTTCTAATGTCAACTACAGATGTTGCTGTTCTTTTTTTTGGAGACACCGAGACAAATATAAAAACACTACCCTGTTTCCCCGAAAATAAGACCTAGCGTGATTGTCGGTGATGGCTGCAATATAAGCCCTCCCCTCCAAATAAGCCCTGGTTAAAGCCCTTGTAGGTCTTATTTTCAGGGTAGGGCTTATTTTCGGGGGAAACAGGGTAGGGCTTATTTGGGGGGTAGGTCTTATTTTGCAGCCATAACCGACAATCATGCTAGGTCTTATTTTCAGGGAAACAGGGTATAATACATTACAAAGCTAGCAGTAGACAATGCACAATAAAGAACATGGGCAAGGCACATTGCAACTAGACAGTAGTACCCTAGGTTCTTCCACAGCATTTTTGTGTTTAAAAGTCCCACAAAGAATATTAGTACATTTAGTAAATTTGATAAAAGAACAGATGGGCATCAGATTGGGGCTGGACAAATCTCAGACACTGCAATACATATCCCTATGCTGCCAATAAAATGACAGCTGGCACCTAGCTCACAATGTACTGACAACCAGTCCAATCGCTCTTTAGACCTGATTCACACCTAGGCATTTTTAGTGCTTTTTGCACTACATTTTGTAGTACAAAATGCACTAAAAATGCATAGGTGTGAATCAGGCCTAATGCCGCGTACACACGATCTGACTTTACGGCATACTTGGTCCGGCGTACCGGATTTCGTCTGACAATTCGATCATGTGTGGGCTCCAGCGGACTTTGTTTTATCAAAAGTTTGACGGACTTAGATTTGAAACATGTTTCAAATCTGACAGACTCGAGTCCGGTCGAAAAGTCTGCTCGTCTGTATGCTAGTCCGATGGACAAAAACCGAGGCTAGGGCAGCCATTGGCTACTGGGTATGAACTTCCTTGTTTTAGTCCAGTCGTACGTCATCACGTACGAATCCGTCGGACTTTGGTTGATCGTGTGTAGGCAAGTCCGTTCATTCGGAAAGTCCGTTGTAAAGTCCGTCGTAAAGTCCGGTCGTGTGTACGCGGCATTAGACCACACTCCACAAAAAGGACTCATTGACCAAAACGGATTACCAGAAAACATGGCAACATGGTATATAACGTATAGATCAAGGCGATTCAAAATATGGCATATTTGGAGATGGCCAGATATATTTTAATATGTAACAACCTAAGGGCCCAGCCTTTTTCTGACATTTGTTGTTCACAAGTAAAAATCTGTATTTTTTGCTAGAAAATTACTTTCATTAATTTTTTTTTCTTTTAGCAGAAACCCTACAGAATAAAATGGCGGTCGTTGAAATTTTTTTTTAGTTTCACACTTTTTTTGCGCAGCGGTTTTTCAAACGAAATTTTTTGTGAAAAAATACACTTTAATGAATTGAAAAAATAAATAGATTAAAAAAAAAAAAAAAAAAAAAAAAACCACAAAATCACAATATACACCAATTGTTTTTGAATAATATGAAAGATGTTACGCCAAGTAAATAGATGCCCAACATGTCACGCTTTAAAACTGTGCGCCCTCGTCAAATGGCACCAAAGTACAGTACTTAAAAAAATCTCCATAGACGATGCTTTAACATTTTTTACAGGTTACCAGTTTAGAGTTACAGGAGGTATAGTGCTAGAATTATTGCTCTTGCTCAGATGTTCACAGTGATATCTCACATGTGTGGTGCAAACACTGTTTACATATGTGGGTGTGACCTACTGCACGCAGGGACAGGAGCACATAAAAAAAAAAAAAAAGTTTACATGGCCTGAGAACCGCTCTGGTCCTCCAATGCCATAGAGATGAGAGGTGGCCATCTTGCCATCACTCATCTCTATGGAAAGCCGACCGCTGGCACAAGATTGTTTCCAGGCTTAGCGCTCGGTAATGTAAGCCCTGGAACCATGGGGAAGGGGGAAGCGGCGAGGAGGGCCACCTCCCCCACCGCTTCTTAAAGTGAGCCTGTGGCGCAGCTGCCGCAGGGATTACTTTATCTGAAAGACCGGCCCCTAAGGGAAAAGAAAATACCGGGGTTATGGCATCTGGCTGCAGCCATAACCCCGATATTTAACGTCAAAGTCATAACGTATTTTCCCAGTTAGCCGGTCTGCAAGTGGTTTAAGAAAAGTAACAAGTCTCTGTAGCTTAGGGCAGGGTTTCTCAACTCCAGTCCTCAAGGCGCCCCAACAGGTCATGTTTTTAGGCTTTCCATTATTTTGCACAGGTGCTTTGATCAGTTTCACTGCCTTAGTAATTATCACAGCTGTTTCATCTGAGGGAAATCCTGAAAACATGACCTGTTGAGGCACCTTGAGGACTGGAGTTGAGAGGCTAGCCAAACACGCATAGATTTCTCTCGTTCCGCCTGCAGGTCAAAACGAGAGAAATCTAAAAGATTCCTCTACAAACCAAATAGAGAGGATGGAGGAATCTCCACTGCTGGTTATTGCAGCTGCAACACCCGCAGCAGATTGAATACCCAAACTGACTGCAACTGATTGAATGCAATCACTGTTCGCCCAACAATTGCCCACCTGGCTTGTTTTCCCCAAACAAAAGTTTGTCGAGTCAAATAGTACAGACAGGACCAACCACGGCTTGAACTGTGAATGATTCAGCTAAAATTTGAGCATGTATGGCCAGATTGAGAAAGAATTTTCTTTTTAAAAATCAGAAATTTTGTGATCCGATGTTGCCTTCACCGATTTCGAAATTCGTCCAACCAAGCCTTCAATGTCACCTCATGTTGCTACAGAAAATAATTTGTGACTGGGAATCTCCTTTTCTTTCCAGGAATTTTCTTTTCGAGTACATTTCTCGCACGATTCTCCCATCATGGATTAGAAAATAGTTTGTTTTTCAAAAACTTCCAACATGCCCGATTACTCAAATTCGACGGCTGTGTGAAAACCAGCGGTTGCTGCAGCCCCACTAATGGTGTGGAAATTCGAAAGAAAAGTTTTAGATAAGATTTTCAAGAGCAAATTCTTTCGAAATTCGACCCATGTATGGCCTGCCTTAGACGTCATGGGCCTACTTCTTATTAATTGGTGGTATATCCTTCTAAAAAAGAAGAAGCTCAACATATTGAGCTCGTTTACACTTGCAGCAGTCTCTGGATCATCGGATCACTTTTCAGGGAGCAATGGTTGATGGCCATTCAGGTGGCAGTACTGCTGCCTCCTGAATACCCCTTTTTTTTGGACAGACGAGCGAGGTTTTTGAATAAAAATACACCCCCTACCCCTTTGCAAGTGTAAAGAAGCCCATAAAGTAACAACCTCCAAGGCGCAGTTCACCCAGCTGCGATTCGATTTTGACTCAATTTGCAGTGCAACTTTGATTGTGTTTTGGATATGGTTTAGATAGATATTCTACGGGACAAGATCGCACTTTACATTGCACCAAAGTAGCACAAGACCCTTTTCCCAAGTCACTGTGCTGCTTTGAAGTAAATGGGAAGCACTGGAAGCAATGTTTAATTCTATTGTCATGAGGGATTTGAAATCGCCTCAGATTGAACAAGGCCTAACAGTGCATGTCTTTTGTTTTCATAAAACCATTAACATGATAAAAGATAAAAAAGAGTCATATGCTGGTGTATGGGGGATCTAAGGACATGCTGGAATTCCTCATAACAAAAATGCAATACCTGTACTGAAATTTTAAACAGGTTGAAACATTACAAATTGTAAATTAGACTTGAATTGGATATATAATATAAATCGCTGTTCAAATCATGTACAGATTTTTGTAAAACTGTTATTCAATCAAATTCTTCAGGAGATGAACAGGTTATGAATGCCGTTTTTAACAAAGTATACACAGGCTGAAGATCAGCCAGTTCAGCAGGAACTGGACGACTTTTGGTCAGTGTGTACAGCTGTCTTTCCATCAGAAGCCAGTCTAACAGGCTGAATTGAGTGAGGGGGGGAAAAAAAAAAAAAAACCCAAAAAACACACACACACACACACACACACACACACACACACACACACACACACACACACTCCCATGGAAGCTTATGGCTCAAAAACGCTGATAAACGCCAAGTTGTAGCCAAGTTTTTTGGCGTTTTTTTTAGAGTCTGAGCATTTTTACAGCTAAAAAAAACTCCTCAAAACCCACTAGTTCTGGGTTTTTTTTCCCCATGCCAAAAACTGCTGGGAACAGCCTATACATGCATGGACACATAGGATAACATGATGGGGAGTTTATTGGCTGCAGAAAACGAAACAAAAAATGTCTGAAGCCAAAAACAGCAGCTGTAAAAACGTCAAGTGTGCATGAGGCCTTATAATTAGAAGATTTTATTCAGCGCTTGGCAATGCTAAGATAAAATAAATAGTGCAACCTTGACCGTAGACACAGGGCTAGTTCACACTACATCTAGTGGGTGGTTGAAAACTCTTGGGGGGGGGGGGGAAATAAAAAAAGTTTCCTCCTGCAAGGCAATATCATAATGTGCATCGCATACTAGCACATTATGAGAGACACCTTGAAACAAAGCCCACTAATGGCGTGCAGTCACCGCTGCAGAGACCTCCATCTTCACCTGGTCTTCCTTCTGGGTTTGTGGGCTGCAGCCACTTGAATGGCCGAGCCGCGATAACGTCACCCCTGTGCGGGAGTGCCACGGCACACAGCTCTGAAGGAACGGTATGCAGTTCCTTCAGAGCGCATGCGCTGGCGACATCACCGGCTGCTGCTCGCTAGACTATCTCCTAAACAGTGCACGTTCAGGAGATATTCACTTTACCTACAGGTAAGTTTTATTATAAGCTTACCTTTAGGTAAAAATCTAAAAATATCAAGTTTACTACTGCTTTAAGCTGCACTGAAGCAGATCAGCGCAGGCTCAACGCAAGTGCACACAGAAAACGTGATCACACCATAATGCTGCATTGAGGTTGGTCACTGTGTAACGCACTGCACCTCCCAATGAGCTGCAGTGCAGAAAAAGTTGATTAAAACGTCATTCTGTGAGCCCAAGTTTAACAAGAAAAAAAAAAATAAATAAAATATCAAAAGTATCACACCGCCCCTATGAAAACACACACAAGACACAGCACACACTGACGACTGCTGCAAAATTCATATACAGTTTTATAATCCATAAAGAGTTAGTAATTTTGTTTAGCAACTGTTCACATACCTCTAGCACAATAAGGTATGTAATAATTAACTGTACTGGTTTTTCTGTGTATTTTAACCCCTTCACGACTGCATTTTAAAGCCCAACTCAGGGCAAATAGAAATGTATCCCTTGCAGTGGGGCTGTGCCCAGCTGCAAGAATTAAAGGGGGTTATTTACTAAAGGTAAATCCACTTTGCACTACAAGTGCACTTGGAAGTAAAGTCGCTGTAGATCCGAGGGGGACATGCAAGGGAAAAAGAAAAATAAACACAGCATTTTAGCTTGCACACGATTGGATGATAAAATCAGCAGAGCTTCCCCTCATTTCAGATCTACCCCTCAGATTTACAGCGACTGCACTTCCAAGTGCACTTGTAGTACAAAGTGGATTTACCTTTAGTAAATAACCCCCAAAGTGTTACTAAACCCAGAACCTGCATTCGCAATATCTGGTCTCCCACAGTACATGGAAATGCAATTCATTTTAGTAAATATAAAATTGCTAAATACCTTTTCTCATCATCAGTATTTAGCAGTCATGTGACTTCTATCAGTGTCTGGTTAAAGCTTGTAGGAGGAGTTTTTATTCTCCTCTGACTGTCCTATGAGGCTACAGGACCTCTGTCTCGACAGCGCTGATTGGCCCTGTGCTGATCACATGCACCCTTCCCAAAAAAAAAAAAAAAAAAAAACACAACACACAACACTCTAGCAATACATGTCAAACTGAGCATGTGCAGACTGTCCTCAAGGCTCTGTACTATCAGAAGATGGGGGACAGTGGAAGAAGGGGAGGATCCGAGAAGACAGGATCAAACAGCTTTTTACATAATGCAGAGGATTAACTCCTTAGATTCCACAGTGCATATATGAAGCATGCTTTACTACATATACAGACTAATTTTTCTGTTGTGGGTTTAGTAACACTTTAAGTGCTTGTTTACGGTATGTCTAGAGGGGGGGGGGGGGGTACAATAAAAAAGGAGATAAACTTACCTGGTCCTGTGCTCCTCCCCACAGCTATAGCAGGCTCTGCACCCCATACTCCAGCAGTCTAGGGTCCTGACATCATCAAGACCAGAGCGCTGAGACAGTCCACTGCCGGATTATTGGGGGAGTGGAGGACCAGGTAAGTAGAACGTTATCTCCCCAAAGCAAAAACAAGCTAAATATCCCTTGCAGCGTGGGCACAGCCCCGCAGCCAGGACTCATTTTATCAGTCAGGAGTTGGGCTTTAATTCCGCGTGAAAAATGCCCCTTGCAGTGACACCATTAACCTTTGCAGCACAGAAAAAAGGAGTGTGCAGCTGTGTGTGTTCCTAGTTATGAGCTCCAATGTCAAACTAAAAAAAAAAAACAAAAAAAAAAAAAAAAAAAAAAAAACAGTTATTGGCAAGTTAAACTTCAGAAGAGTTAAGTGAACCTGCCACAGACATATGCCATTCAAACTGAAATTCAGTTAGCTGGGCATGTTTTACAGGAACTTTAAAGATTTGCACACAACAGCGCCCCCCCCCTCCCCCCCATCAACACTGACTGCGGGTTGAAGGAAATATAAAATTGTATAATGAATGGCCTGCCTTAAAGTGAAATTCGGCAAATAGGCAAGAATTTTAATACAGAAGAAGAGATACGCTTTGTCTCTTCTGAATTAGGCCGGATTCACACCTATGCATGTACGTCGGCAGAATGGCACGGCTGGGCAACTGGGCGTACAGGTAAGTCTCATTGAATTCCCCGCCGTGCCATTGCGTGCTGGCCGGGAGCTCCGGGAGTCGGGTCGCGGGTTCCGCTGACTCGATCGCCGCGGGGATACCCGCGATTGCCTCATGGAGAGGATGAACGGGGAGATGCTGATGTAAACAGCATCTCCCTGTTCTGCCTAGTGACAGTGTCACTGATCTCTGCTCCCTGTCATCGGGAGCAGAGATCAGTAACATGTCACAGCTAGCCCATCCCCCCATCAGTTAGAAAACACTCCCTAGTACCGACTTAACCCCTTCACTGCCAGTGTCATTTACACAGGAATCAGTGCATTTTTATAGCAGATTGCTGTATAAATGACAGTGGTCCCAAAAATGTCCGACGTGTCCGCCATAATGTCGCAGTCACAAAAAAGAAAAAAAAAAACCACGTCAATTTTGTTTGGGAGCCACGTCGCACAATTGTCAGTTATAGCGACGCAGTACCGAATCGCAAAAAAACGCTCTGGTCAGGAAGGGGGTAAATTCTTCCGGGGCTGAAGTGGTCAAGCATTTTTGCACTACAGATTGTGTTCCATTGGAAACCATGTTAAATGGACTGTAGTGCAAATCTGAAAAATGCACTAAAAATGCATAGGTGCGATTCAGGCATTAAAGTTACTTACCTGCCTGTCCGCCCCTGTACAGTGAGCTATGCACACACCATTCGCTGCAAAAATTAGGCAACGCCAATCTGACATAACTCCCGTGCATGAGCGGGAGTGAAACATCATCTCGGCCTGGCCAATGACAGCCTGAAAGTGTCAACGACCTGCGGTGGATAGCTCATCGCTGGATTTGAGCCAAGTATAGTTCTGCTTTAAAGGGGTTGTAAACCTTGGTGTTTTTTTCACCTTAATGCATCCTATGCATTAAGGTGAAAAAACTTCTGACAGTGACTGCCCCCCCAGCCCCCCTGTTTTACTTACCTGAGCCTGTTCGTTCCCTCAGCAGAGACGTGCTCACCTTCTCTGCCCGGGGTTCTCGGCTCTTGATTGGATAGATTGACAGCAGCGCGAGCCAATGGCTGCGCTGCTATCAAAAAAAAAAAAAAAAAAAAAAAAAAAAAAACACACGTCAATTTTGTTTGGGAGCCACGTCGCACGACCGCGCAATTGTCAGTTATAGCGACGCAGTACCGAATCGCAAAAAAACGCTCTGGTCAGGAAGGGGGTTTATACAATGCAGGGGAGGAGCTGGTAGAGCCGCCAGGGGACCCCAGAAGAGGATGATCGGGGCCACTATGTGCAAAACAAACTGCACACTGGAGGCAAGTATGACTTTGTTCTTTTTTTTTTTAAATAACAAAGAGCCTTTACAATCACTTTTAGTTTTACTGATCCAATGGATATATGGTTTTCATTTAAAGTTCATCTCTGGGCAAAAATTATTTTCATTTAAATTTATTCCTCAATAGAGACACATGGTATTTGCGCAGCAAATTTTCATATGATATTTTTTGGGGGGATAAAAAAAAATGAAATAAAAAAAATACGCTTTAATGAATTTTAATGCAAGAAAACAATAGATAACCCAATTTTTTGGTAAAATATAAAAGATGATGTTACGTCAAGTAAATAGATACCAAACATGTCACGCCTTAAAATTGCCCACACTCACGGAATCACGCCAAACTACAGTACTTAAAAATCTCCATAGGCGACACTTTAATAATTTTCACAGGTTACCAGTTTAGCGCTACAGAGGTGGTCTAGCGCTAGAAATATTGTTCACCCTCCAACAACCGCATCAATACCTTACATGTGTGGTTTGAACGCTGTTTACATATGCGGGCGTGACCCAAGTATGCGGTCGCTTCTGCATGTGAGCACAAGGGGATGGTGGCACTTAAGATTTTTTTTTTTTTTTTTTTTTGTTATATCTCCACTCAAAGTCAATGACGTCCACCTGGGGGGAAATGGGTAAAAAGCCAGTTATCACATTTAAAAGTGGCAATGACATCATCACTCTAGGAGGGGGTTGGGTACAAGACCAGACACTCTGCACATGCAGAGAAAGCAGCAGTGACCGGCTTTTATTACTGGAAGCTTCTAAGCCAAGGCAAAAGCATAAGAGCATTTTTTTTGCTGGGATTACTGCACAGATATGGAAGAAATACACAATATGAGACCATGACAGAATACACGTTTCCAGGGTTTAGCCCAAAGTTTGGCTTTAAAGGGTAAATTCACCTTGTCGAGAAAAATTTAAAAAAAAAAAAAAAAAAAAAAAAAAAAAAAGGGGGGGGGGGGGGTGGGAATGAACTATTTTCTCCAGACCCTGCTGCACAAGGCAGCCATGATGCTGGTGGTCTGTACACTGCAATACACAGCCTTGGAATGAATATACTGTACATCATAAGGCTCACAATGGCAAGCACTCATTGGTCAGTGCGAACATTGAGAAGCGCTTCGTTCTAGGACAGCCTCAGATGTGCTTCTCATTGGTTAGCATGGTCACATGGCTGCGCTGACCAATGAGTGCTTGCCATTGCAAGAATTATGATAAATACTCACTCCAAGGTTGTGTATTCCAGTGTACAGACCGCTATACCAGCAGCATGACTTCATGGGCAGCGTGTTCCGGAGGGGTGGCCACTGGCCAGGAAATTCAGAATTAGACCACCTTCTTTTTATTTTTTTAAATTCAGGGCAAAGCAATAGGTTGGTTTTTACCTAGTCCTCCAAAACAGGATATACTCTGCTCTTCCTCTCTAACCCAGTGTTTCTCAACTCCAGTCGTCAAAGCACTCCAGCAGGTCATGTTTTCAGGATTTCCTTCTGTGATAATTACTAAGGCAGTGAAACTGATCAAATCAGCTGTGCAAAATAATGGCAAGCCTGAAAACATGACCTGTTGGGGCGCTTTGCGCACTGGAGTTGAGAAACATTGCTCTAACCCACTCCATACACAAAAAAAAAAAAAAAAAAAAAACGCTGAAGAGCCAAAAAGGAAACACCCGGTACTACTGGGTATGAAGAAGCATGGCATTCACCCCACGTGACAGCGCTGAGCTAGTAAGAGCCATCCTAGGGGAGTCCAGGATCTGATCCGCAATCTGGGCCATAAAAAAAGTACATTTCCAACTAAACTGGACATATATGCAAATTTGTGTGGATATAAGCACTTAAAAAGAACGATCATCATAGAGATCTTTTAGTACAGGAAATCCCTGTAACATGACCCAACCAAGAAGTATAATCAATGCACCTCAATGCAGATTTTTGGAGAGGTCACGCACTGACAATAATACATTGGAAAATACTGATTACTCCAATAAATGACATATTTTAGGCAAACTATAGAGAAGAACTAGATAAAAAAGGGACAAATTTACAATTAGATAATAATAGACTTGTACTGGGCTTCCTAGTAAAGCAGAGGTATGCAGACAAGTCTCAGTATTTTCCTCCTACAGTACAGGACATTTTCACTTCCTTTAGCAGTGCAAGAAAGTGTTAAGCTGTCCATTTATGTATAGATTTTCCTCATTCAACCTGCAGGCTAACACAGAAAGAAAAAAAAAAAAAAAAAAAAAAAAAAAAAAAAAAAAAAAAAACACCCTTAACAGGATTCTTCCGTCCACACTAAGGCTGGCCATACATTATCCAATTTTCCTTTAGATTTACTAAAACCATATAATGTGAGGTCAAACCTAAACACTTTCAATGTGTATGCAATCAGGCAGGCCCTTGCACTGCCTAGTTGAAGGTAAATCTAAAAAGGAAATTGAATAAGAAAATTGTATAATCTATGGCCAGCTTAACAGTGCAAAAGGATGACTCAGCAGCTGTCAAAATACCCCAACAGTGTCGGCATCTGATTGGCTGCAGCTGCTGTCCGGCTGGCTCTTTTGATTTTTCAACCAAAGGATTTAAATCGGACAAGAGGGTGTGAACAGGGACACCCAATAATCAAAATTTCGAGGGTGAGTCGGTTTACAATTGGGCATATAATAGTTGTGCCACATCCAACGTTTACAAGAAATGAAACAAGATCCCCAGGTGGCGGACTTGAGTCCTGGGCAAGGTGCTGGAGCGAACGGTCACATTATTCCCACAGCTGTGGCATTCGCAGACAGCTTCTTCTCTTGTTGCGTTTTTCTTACCACACAAATAGCAACGCAGTCAAGTGATTTCCACGCACCGCTGTGCAGGGTCCCTTCCTGCTTTTCAGCCCCAGTGGGTCCTCTGGCTTCCTCTCCTCCGGGTTGGTGTTGTGTGGGCGTGGGGGAGCTGGGCCAGCACATACGGGCAGGCATTTTCCTGTTCTTGAGATATGCCTGCATATTGAACTCTGTGCCTAAAGCAATTTGGAAACAACTGCTCTTGGCACCTCTATATTTTTTTAACAATTGTGACTTCCAGTCTATAATACTGAGTTTCTTGTTTAAACTATCCCCCTGAAGAAGGAGGATTACATTTTCACTCCGAAACGCGTTGAGTACAGGAAACACTAGTCCGTTATATGTATTCTGATTTGTATGACAACACTGGAATGTTTATTCTCAACATGTTTTTTATTAAATGTTGTGTATTTTTAATATTTCAATAAATACTTTTCATATTAGAATATACCTTTTTACCATTTTGTACCTTAAAAATCCGCCACCTGGGGATCTCGTTTCATTTCTAATAATCAAAATTTCAGCCGAATCAGCAGCAACCAACTGAAATTTGCTCCATGTATGGTCAGCTTAAAGTGGTTGTAAACCCTTGGGCCCCGTTCACACCTGAGCGATTTTCTGCTTGAAACTCTAAAAAACGCTCAACAAGCCAAATCCCATTTATTTCAATGGCCCCTGTTCACATATGAGCGTTTTGTCGCCTGAAGCAAAATGCCTGTCGCTTAAAAAAGTACATGAGCTTCTTTTTGGCAGATTACAAGCGTTTTTTGGTCAAACAGATTTCAATAGAAACGTCTGATTTGAGCGCTTTATGAGCCTTTTGTCGCTCATTTTCTGCTCAAACAGCAGCTCTCTACCACTAATCTCCTCTCCCTCTCCTCCCCCTAGTGCTTTCTATATGCTAAACTAAAAAAGAAAAAAAAAAAAAAAAGAAAAACACCCGAAGCTGTAAAACACTTGTAATACTCTTTTAAAAACACTTAAGGAAGGGCGTGAATGCAGCTTTACATATTAGTATATAGTGACTGGCCTCAGGAGATACACAGAGATTAAGCAAATCCTCCTACAGTTATACCTGTTTATCTGCAGTCTTCTCTTCATCCAAAGTGCTGAAATATAAAGCTCGTCTGAAAGTTCAGAAAAAAGGGGGCAGAGAGCTAAAATCACACTCTGAAGAGCTCATTAAGGAGAGCTCTGGGAGCTGATTGGAGGCAACACACACACACACACACACACACACACACACACACACACACACACACGGGAACAGAGCTGAGGCGGTCAATCTGCTGAAGGTCCCTCCCATCACATTTTTTTCTCTGGGTGTCAGGAAAACTTGTCAGAAGTGATTCATACTGATAGAGGAACAAAGCAGCAGAGAGAAATGACACTTACTGCTCTTAATTAAGTACACACTATAGAGGGATATGCTTTGTTCATATATCATGTCAAAGATTACTTACTCTGCACAATGTCTGAGCCAAGTGGCCCTGATTGTACAGTATTCTTTTGTAAACACAATAGGGTTTCCTTTATAACAAGTGACAACATTTCAGCTGTATGTAAAATGAATAATTCCATGCAAGCCAGACCCAATCCTTGCTTTCCGTTTATTGACCATTCAGGTTCGTGGGCAAGCTACACAAGCCATTGGTTTGTTTGTCTTCTCTAGCCTATCCTGTGGAGCAGATCATGCCCTCTTAGCCTATGCCAAGGCGCATACCATACCTTAGCCCAGAGGTAGGCAACCTGGGGCCCTCCAGCTGTTGTGGAACTACATTTCCCTTGAGGCATTGCAAAGCTGGCAGTTACAATTACTCCCAGAGGCATGATGGGACTTGTAGTTCTGCAACAGCTGGAGGGTCCCAGGTTTCCTATCCCTGCCTTAGCCTAGCCCAAGGCGCACGTCACACCAAAGCCTAGCCCAAGGCGCACGTCACGGTTTAGCCTATCCCAAGGCGCACGTCACGGTTTAGCCTATCCCAAGGCGCACGTCACGGTTTAGCCTATCCCAAGGCGCACGTCACGGTTTAGCCTATCCCAAGGCGCACGTCACGGTTTAGCCTATCCCAAGGCGCACGTCACGGTTTAGCCTATCCCAAGGCGCACGTCACGGTTTAGCCTATCCCAAGGCGCACGTCACGGTTTAGCCTATCCCAAGGCGCACGTCACGGTTTAGCCTATCCCAAGGCGCACGTCACACCTTAGCCTATCCCAAGGCGCACGTCACACCTTAGCCTATCCCAAGGCGCACGTCACACCTTAGCCTATCCCAAGGCGCACGTCACACCTTAGCCTATCCCAAGGCGCACGTCAAACCTTAGCCTATCCCAAGGCGCACGTCAAACCTTAGCCTATTCCAAGGAGCACGTCAAACCTTAGCCTAATCCAAGGAGCACGTCAAACCTTAGCCTAATCCAAGGAGCACGTCACACCTTAGCCTAATCCAAGGAGCACGTCACACCTTAGCCTATCCCAAGGCGCACGTCACACCTTAGCCTATCCCAAGGCGCACGTCACACCTTAGCCTATCCCAAGGCGCACGTCACACCTTAGCCTATCCCAAGGCGCACGTCACACCTTAGCCTATCCCAAGGCGCACGTCACACCTTAGCCTATCCCAAGGCGCACGTCACACCTTAGCCTATCCCAAGGCGCACGTCACGGCTTAGCCTATCCCAAGGCGCACGTCACGGCTTAGCCTATCCCAAGGCGCACGTCACGGCTTAGCCTATCCCAAGGAGCACATCACGGCTTAGCCTATCCCAAGGAGCACATCACGGCTTAGCCTATCCCAAGGAGCACATCACGGCTTAGCCTATCCCAAGGAGCACATCACGGCTTAGCCTATCCCAAGGAGCACATCACGGCTTAGCCTATCCCAAGGAGCACATCACGGCTTAGCCTATCCCAAGGAGCACATCACGGCTTAGCCTATCCCAAGGAGCACATCATAGGCTTAGCCTATCCCAAGGAGCACATCATAGGCTTAGCCTATCCCAAGGAGCACATCATAGGCTTAGCCTATCCCAAGGAGCACATCATAGGCTTAGCCTATCCCAAGGAGCACATCATAGGCTTAGCCTATCCCAAGGAGCACATCATAGGCTTAGCCTATCCCAAGGAGCACATCACGGCTTAGCCTATCCCAAGGAGCACATCACGGCTTAGCCTATCCCAAGGAGCACATCACGGCTTAGCCTATCCCAAGGAGCACATCACGGCTTAGCCTATCCCAAGGAGCACATCACGGCTTAGCCTATCCCAAGGAGCACATCACGGCTTAGCCTATCCCAAGGAGCACATCATAGGCTTAGCCTATCCCAAGGAGCACATCATAGGCTTAGCCTATCCCAAGGAGCACATCATAGGCTTAGCCTATCCCAAGGAGCACATCATAGGCTTAGCCTATCCCAAGGAGCACATCATAGGCTTAGCCTATCCCAAGGAGCACATCATAGGCTTAGCCTATCCCAAGGAGCACATCACGGCTTAGCCTATCCCAAGGAGCACATCACGGCTCAGCCTATCCCAAGGAGCACATCACGGCTCAGCCTATCCCAAGGAGCACATCACGGCTCAGCCTATCCCAAGGAGCACATCACGGCTCAGCCTATCCCAAGGAGCACATCACGGCTCAGCCTATCCCAAGGAGCACATCACGGCTCAGCCTATCCCAAGGAGCACATCACGGCTCAGCCTATCCCAAGGAGCACATCATAGGCTGCCCATACATTATACAATTTTCTTTAGGATTTACCTTTAACTATATAGTGCAAGGGCCTGCCTGGTTGCATACAAACTGAAAGGGTCTAGGTTTCATACTATATGGTTTTTGGTAAATCTAAAGGAAATTTGTACAATGTATGGCCAGCCTTAGCCTATCCTAAGGAGCAGATCATTCCCTAGGGCTACACTAGGCTATGAAATCTCTGCTATTGATAATCAGAAGTGATTGATTACCGGTATGTCCTGGTCATTACCAACAACCGGTGAGCTGTGCTGGTAAATGGGCAGTGTATTGGCAGGTTTGTGCCAGTCTGCAGTGGGCACAGGCTGGGCATCCATGAAGAATGAATGTTGCCAGCCTCCCCTAGATGGATGCAGTGCTGCTCCAGGCCTACCATGACAGTACGATGGACGATCAGGTCCAATGCAGCCATACAATGCCATTGTTCCCCGGGCAGGGATGATGCCATGCCCCCCTGGCACTCACCAGACATGCAGAGCCAAGGGCTCCTCGGATCTCCTCCTCTATTGCGGTCCTCCCAGCATGCTGCTGTCAGCCGATCGTCTATGATAGATCCCGGGCACACAATACAACACGTCCTCGGCCAGTCCTACAGACAATCGCTTCCTTCCTCCAAACGTCAAGGTGAGCAGAGAAAGCAATGGAGAGGATAGGGCAGGGATCTGCCAGGCTGGGTGCCTCCTTTCTTCAGTCCTGCTAGGTAGGTACAATGGTGCCAGCTGCTGCTCTTCTGCTTCTCCGTTCCATCAATGCCCCGTCCTCCCATCCCGGAAAGTCAGGAGTTGTTGCTGTTCCCAGCAGTTGCTGGTGGCCATTTTTAATCTTGATTCCTCCTCCCTCTTCCTGACTCACTCCTCGCTCTTCCCTGTCCCTCCCTTCCCCCTCTCTGCCTGTGTGATGGTGATGATGACACTGCCTGCCTGCTCTATTCTTCTGGATGGATGGAGAGAATGGGCAGCTTTTGTCACTTCCCTCCCTGCACACTGCCTTGTGGGAGACACTGAGCCAAGGAACACTCCCAGTATGGTCCATTCACAGGGCAACCATCCTTCCATGGCACTCAGATCAGGTGGGCACTCAGATCAGGTGGGCACACACCAAGTGGATCAAACAAGGCATTCACCCTCCAATAAAATATCAAATATATTGAATGAAAATACAATCTATCAGAAATCATCTATTGAAAATATATATGTAGCAATAACTCTCGGTGGAGCTGCTGGTTTAAGCGGGCTTGTTACCTTCACTCTCGACACCTCTGTTTCACCGGCGCCGGGTCTAGGGTTCTGTTGAGTTTACCTCTGAACGATATAAGCACCAAACACTTGAATAGGTTTTCCAATGCTTTAATAAAACGAACAAGGGAAGTAGCAGGAAAGAGGTAGTAGGAAAGCTGCAAGGAAGCTCAAATACCTTTCTGTTGTATTTCTTCAGAACATTCTTTGGAATTGAACACTTGCAATTGAATAGTCTCCCCCTTTCGTAGGATTTAATCTTTGCCCGCCTGGATAGACATCTCTCACTTGCCTAGCAGCCAGTGCGTAGCACGAACAAAAGTCTCTGCCACAGACTTGTTTGGAATAAAACCCGTACGATCCTCTGCCACAGGATGTATTGGTTTGTGGTGAAAGTCAGATACAGTACTTGAACCTTTAAGCCAACCCGGCAGTACTATACTGTAAGATTACTTCAGGATACGTCCTCCAACCGAGTCACCAGGCCCCTCTCCAGACCAGCACTCTGCATGATCCTTCCATGACGGGTCCTCCCCTGGGATCTCCTCAGTTGTCCAGCTTCTTCACTCAGGATAGACAGCCCAGGACCATTCCTCTGCCGCTGTGGTAGGCCCCAGACAGGCTTCTGGGCCCACCCACCAGCCGCAGCGACCCGGGCCTCCGGAACGGAGGACCATGAGGTGGTATTCCTAGTGCATACCTGTCGGCCAGGAGGGCCAGCAGGTGGCTGAAAACGAACCCTAAAACATTGCGTCTGTCCCATAAATACCCTCTCCCAGAATGCAACTCGGAGGACCACCTCCACCGAGTTATCTCCGGGACAGAGGAGCACTCATACGCTTCAACACGTTGCCTTTCCAACACCTGCCGATGGTGACAACAACACCCACCGGCACAATGTGGAACTGCATGAAACATCAGCCAAGCTGGAACAGAGGCAAATCTAACTTCCTATAATAAGCGACCCACTAAATTTACCTATCAGCGGTAGATAAAAATCTACCAGCGCTACATATATATTTTTTTCAAAACAAGGGTCTCCAAACTATGGCTCGCCCACTACAGGATTGTATCTGGCCCCACAGCTAGGATTAGCAGCAGGCCCATAGGGCGCGCTGGGCATTTGCCCGATGGGCCGGGGCTGCATGTCCTAACAAGAGCTGGCTAATGCAGTGGTCCCCCTGGCCATGGACTGGTACCGGTCCAAGGCACAGCAGGAGGTAAGTGGTGACCGCGGTCAGGACAAGGGAAACAAAGACTGCAGTCGCCGCTCACCCCCCCCCCCCCCCCCTCCGCTATACGGTCATACCTGTGTCTCCTCACCAGCCCCACCAACAATGTCATCCTATCAGCCACCATACAAGGACTGGAGATCTGCACAGAGGGCAAGAGTCTTATAATATTAACCACTTCAATACCAGACACTTTCGCCCCTTCCCGCCAAGGACAATTTACAGCTTTAAGCGCTGTCGCACTTTGAATGACAATTACGCAGTCATGCTACACTGTACTCAAACAAAATTTTTATCATTTTGTTCCCACAAATAGAGCTTTCTTTTGGTGGTATTTGATCACCTCCGTGGTTTTTTTTTTTTTTTGCTAAACTAAAAAAAGAACAACATTTTTGAAAAAAAAAAGTTTTTCTTCATTTCGGTTATAAAATCTTGTTTTCTCCTTCACTGACGGGCACTGATGAGGTGGCACTGATGGGCACTGATGAGGCGGCACTGATGGGCACTGATGAGTTGGCACTGATGAGGATGCACTGATATGTAGAATTGATGGGCACTGATATGCGGCAATGATATGCAGCACTGATGGGCACCAATAGGCGGCACTGATATGCAGCACTGATAGGCACTGATAGGCGGCACTGATGGACACTGACTGGTAGCTATGATGGGCACTGACAGGCGGCTGTGATGGGCACTGACAGATGGCTGTGATGGGCACTGACAGGCGGCACTTATTGGCAGATAGGCGGTACTGATTGGCACTGACAGGTGGCACTGATGGGCAGCACTGATGTTAAGGTACTGACAGATTTTATTGCTGGGCACTGAGATGGGCACTGACTGGCACTGTGGTGGCCACTGATTGGCACTTTGATGGGCACTGTGAGCTGTGTTTTAATTGGGGCACTGACTGACAGCTGGGGGAGCACATCTGAGGTGTTGTGGCACATCTGAGGGGGCTGTGCTGATAATCAATGTGCTGATTATCAGCACAGACCCCACTTCTGACAGGGAGAGCCGCCGATCGGCTCTCCCTGTCAGCGCGAACCGAGAAATGCCGTTTACCAGCACTTCCTGGTTCTCGCGATGATCAGCTGTGATTGGTCACAGCTGATCACGTGGTAAGAAGCCTCTGACAGAGGCTTCTTATCACGATCGGAGATGCGGGGTGTCAGACTGACACGCCAGACTCGCGATCGCCGTGCTGCGCGCCCCGCGGGCGCGCGCCGGCATGTTATCCTACTGGACGTCATATGACGCCCAGTCAGGATAACACAACCACTTCCCGGACGTTATTCTGCATACGGCGAGCGGGAAGTGGTTAAAGCAGAGTTCCACCCAAAAGTGGAACTTACGCTTATTTGCTTCCTCCCTCACCCCCCCCCCCCCCCGGTGCCACATTTGGCACCTTTCAGGGGGGAGGGGGGGACAGGTACCTGTTTTTGACTGGTCCATGTCCCCACTTCTAGGAGACAACACAGCGGCACCATCCCTTCGGAATTTCACCCTCCTTCTTCCGTCGCCGGGCCAATTATTAATCCCAGCGTGCTTCACGCATGCACAGTAGGAGACCCTCTGTGAAGCCGAAAAGGTGGCGGCAGCACCCGACAGCCAATACGAGGATCGGCTGGGGTGCCAAAATCACGGGCTCCCTGGACAAGTAAGTGTACATATATTAAAAGTCAGCAGCTACAGTAGCTGCTGAGTTCATTTTTTTTCCCAGGCTGGAACACCTCTTTAACAAGTGGGTAATCACTCGCTTGTTAACCACTTCCCGCCTCATATGACGTCCTTCAAAACGGGCCACTCATGCGTGCCCCTCTGGGGAGCGCAGCGCGGCGATCCATTGTGTGGTGTGTCCCTCAGACACACCGCATCACCGATCATGGTAAAGAGTAAGGATGAGCTCCAGCGTGTTCGCACACTCGACGTGCAGAGCCTGCCAGGAAGTCGACATGGCGCTGCGCTAATCACAGGCAGTGAGACATTTCCCGATCTCTGCAGCCACGCATCGGGACAATGTCTCAGTGCCTGTGATTAGCGCAGCGCCATGCCGACTTCCTGGCGGGCTCTGCACGTGGGGTGTGTGAACATGCCTGAGCTCATCCTCAGTAAAGAGCCTATGACGTAGGCTCTCTACCATGTGATCAGCTGTGTCCAATCACAGCCAATCACAGTGTAAATCAGAAATGCTGGTTATCTGCACTCCTCTCCTCATGCTGACAGTGCATGAGGAGAGCCAATAAGCGGTTTTCTTCAGTGGGTACATGCACAGATAATCAGTGCAATGATTTTCAGGGCAGCCCTATCAGTGATGCCTGCCAGTGCCCACCAGTGATGCCAATCAGTGCCCACCAGTGATGCCGATCAGTGCCCATCAGTGCTGCCTTTCAGTGCCCATCAGTGATGCCGATCAGTGTCCATCAGTGCTGCCTTCAGTGTCCATCAGTGATGCCTGCAAGTGCCTCCTCATCAGTGCCGCCCACCAGTACCCATAAGTTCCACCTATCAGTGCCTCCTATCAGTGCCCAACAATACAGCCTACCAGTGCTGCAAATCAGTGCTGCCTATCACTGTCTATCAGTGCTGCATATTAGTGCCTCTTTATCAGTATTATCAGTGCCCATCGGTGCTACCTCATCAGTGCAGCCTTATCAGTGCACATCAGTAAAGGAGAAAATGTACTTATTTACAAAATCTTATAACTGACACTAAGAAAAACATTTTTTTTTCCAAATTTTCCGTCTTTTTTCGCTTGTTTAGCAAAAAATAAAATACCCAGTGGGGATTAAATACCACCAAAAGAAAACTATAATGCCCCGTACACACGGTCGGACTTTGTTCGGACATTCCGACAACAAAATCCTAGGATTTTTTCCGATGGATGTTGGCTCAAACTTATCTTGCATACACACGGTCACACAAAGTTGTCGGAAAATCCGATCGTTCTAAACACGGTGACGTAAAACACGTATGTCAGGACTATAAACGGGGCAGTGGCCAATAGCTTTCATCTCTTTATTTATTCTAAGCATGCGTGGCACTTTGTGTGTCGGATTTGTGTACACACGATCGGAATTTAACCAATCGGATTTTGTTGTCGGAAAATTTTATAGCCTGCTCTCAAACTTTGTGTGTCGGAAATTCCTATGGAAAATGTGTGATGGAGCCTACACACAGTCGGAATTTCCGACAACAAGGTCCTATCACACATTTTACGTCGGAAAATCCGACCGTGTGTACGGGGCATTACTGTCTCAAAAAAATGATAAAAATTTTGTTTGGGTACAGCGTTGCATGACCGCGCAATTGTCATTCAAAATGTGACAGCGCTGAAAGCTGAAATTTGGCCTGGACAGGAAAAGTGCCCGGTATTGAAGTGGTTATAATGATCCAGATCTTCAGCTTCTCCCACCCCCTGCCCTGCTGATAGGATGACATCTTTGGCAGGGCAGGAGACCCTGGAGAGGACACACAGGCGGAATCCTGCCTCAGGACTGTGCAGGGGAGGCAGAAAGTAAAAGGGGGCACTGTGATTACAGAGAAAAGGAGGGGGGCATAACTGCAAGGGGCACTGTGATAGGGGGCTGTGATTGCTAGGGGCACTGTAACATAAAGGGGCACTGTAGCAAAAAGGGGCACTGTGATGGGGGGCTGTGATTGCTAGGGGAACTGTAACATAAAGGGGCACTGTGATGGGGGGCTGTGATTGCTAGGGGCACTGTAACATAAAGGGGCACTGTAGCATAAAGGGGCACTGTGATGGGGGGCTGTGATTGCTAGGGGCACTGTAACATAAAGGGGCACTGTGATGGGGGGCTGTAATTGCTAGGGGCACTGTAACATAAAGGGGCACTGTGATGGGGGGCTGTGATTGCTAGGGGCACTGTAACATAAAGGGGCACTGTAACATAAAGGGGCACTGTAGCATAAAGGGGCACTGTGATGGGGGGCTGTGATTGCTAGGGGCACTGTAACATAAAGGGGCACTGTGATGGGGGGCTGTAATTGCTAGGGGCACTGTAACATAAAGGGGCACTGTGATGGGGGGCTGTGATTGCTAGGGGCACTGTAACATAAAGGGGCACTGTGATGGGGGCTGTGATTGCTTGGGGCACTGTAACATAAAGGGGCACTGTGATGGGGGAGGGGGATATGATTGCTAGGGGCGCTGTAACATAAAGGGGCTCTGTAATATAAAGAGGACTGTGCTGTGGATCGACTCTGTGAAAATCCCATCACCAACCACCCCTCAATGTGCACTGATTGAATATTAAAGCGGTTGTAAAGTCTATTTGTAAAGGCACACTTATCTGCTCTGTGCAATAGAATTGCACAAACCGGCCCCAATCCTCCATTTCTGGGGTGCTCTGCTGGTGCTTGTGCCTCCTTCTCTTCTTGGTGTGCCACCATAGGAAGCCACTTGTACAAAAAAGTGGAAACCACCCCAACCTATAACTAGCCTTTTCTGCAAGGTGCACATGGAAGGACAATGCACATCACAAACAAACAAAAGATTTCCCATCACTTACCAGCCAGCCCGCAAAACAACCAAATGGTGGCAGACCTGCAAGCTCCAACCCGAGCCACTCTTCTGCATCCACAGACACACTGTTCGGCTCGTCCCCACCTCCCGCTCTCTGGTCAATGGCTCCTGCTGCTATCAACAAAGCCAGTGAAAGCAAGCTAAACCACTACAGATGGCCACAGCGCTAGATTGAGTGAAGCTCAGGTAAGTATACAGTGCAATACAGATACTGGATCATTTTTTACCTTACTACAGAAAATGCATTAAGGTAAAAAATATTTAGGCTTTAAAACCACTTTAACCGCTTCAGCCCCGGAAGATTTTACCCCCTTCCTGACCAGAGCACTTTTTGCGAAACGGCACTGCGTCGCTATAAACTGACAATTGCGCGGTCATGCAACTTTGCAGCAAAACAAAATTGACGTCCGCTTTTTCCCACAAATAGAGCTTTCTTTTGGTGGTATTTGATCACCTGTGCGGTTTTTATTTTTTGCGCTATAAACAAAAAAAGAGCGTCAATTTTGAAAAAAACACATTTTTTTTACTTTTTGCTATAATAAGTATCCCCCAAAAATATATAAAAAACTATTTTTTTCCTCAGTTTAGGCTGATATGTATTCTACATACTTTTGGTAAAAAAAAAAATCGCAATAAGCGTATATTGATTGGTTTGCGCAAAAGTTATAGCGTCTACAAAATAGGGGCTAGTTTTATGGCATTTTTATTTTTCATTTTTTTTATTAGTAATGGCGGCGATCTGCAATTTCTATCGGGACTGCGACATTATGGCGCATACGTCGGACACTTTTGACACTATTTTGGGACCACTGTCATTTATACAGCGATCAGTGCTATACAAATGCACTGATTACTGTGTAAATGACACTGGCAGTGAAGGAGTTAACCACTAGGGGTAATGAAGGGGTTAAGTGTGGCTTAGGGAGTGATTTCTAACTGTGGGGGGATGGGCTACTAGTCACATGACAGCGATCACTGCTCCCGATGACAGGGAGCAGTGATCTCTGTTATGACACAAGCCAGAACGAGGAAATGTCTTGTTTACATAGGCACTTCTCTGTTCTGAGGCTCCATGACACGATCGCCGGGAGAACGGCGGACTCGGGCACGGTCGCGCTGTACGCGGCGGGCGCGCCTGCTATCCCCAGGTCTTAAAGGGGACGTACACGTATACCCATTTGCCCACCGCTGACATTGTGCCAACGTATGTCGGCGTGCAGCGGTCGGCAAGTGGTTAAAGCAGAACTAACCCCCCACCCCCACCAAAAAATACTTACCTCATAATGTGGTGGTTATATCCCCCACCAGCCACTGTCATCTTCTCACCAGCTACTTCTGGGTGGCAGGTTTTCAGCCTCTTGATTGGTCGGTGAGGTAATGATGACATACCACATATGCGTCCAGGAGTGTGTCAGTCTGGCACAGATATGACTCAGGTAAGTATTTAGTGGGTGAGGGGCGATACAAACACTGGGACATTTTTTACCTTAATGCAGGGAATTTGGCAATCTTCAACTTTTGAGTTCACGTTTTAAAGTGATACTAAACATACACTATTTGGGGGCGTGGCCAGGCAGCGAATGTAGCAGGACGCACTTCTCCTCTGCTCCGCCGAGAATCCTGTAATTAATCCTGCGGATTACCCATCTGACCCGATAACATCCCCGATCGGAACCGCACACTATTGGTGACTCGTCCGGTCCATATCGTCGTTCGATCCGCGGCTGATTAACATGCCAAAACGGGGCAAGTTAAAAAACCAAAACGTGTAGCGCTAAAAGGAAAATGAGGCACCTTCAAACTGAAAAGGTAAAGAGCCAGTGCCCTACATACAGTTTAACTGAAACACAGATAAATGTCTCACATTAAAGAAATTATTATAGATACAAATACAATTTAAGTGAAGAAGTCCGTGAGTGAGAAACTGAATGGGTCACCGCTTATGAGTGATGTGTAAACCACCTTCACCGGCATAAGGCCATAAAGTCTTTGAAATGATGATGAACAGCTGGTTTTTAAAAATCACACATGTCCATGTTGGATGGATCAGCTCTAAAACATCACACCACAGTGTCTTCTCAAACGTGCAAATCACTCAAACGGTGAAGATGGAGGCTTACCGGAGGGTTTGAACCCAAGACAGTGTATACTGTAAGGGTCAAATCGGCTTTTATTGCTCGCTGGCAATAGTGGGAAGACCTTGACAGCCTGAAGGGATCACAGGGGGTTCATGAAGGTGTATCTTCTCCAAATGTAACAAAGGATCTCCCCGCATATGGCAATAGTACCAATAGATGGCCCATGGATACCGGACCAAGTTATTAAATGGGTAAGAATACAGTCCCCTTAAGTATAGAGGTGAATGGAATATCTGAATGTATAAAAGCTGCGCTTATCACATAGGGGGAGACCTTTTGTTGGGGCTCAAGTTAGTATTGCCGCATACATAGGGGAAAAGTGTGCCCCTTTTGGTGCTACACCCCTGTGGACGGCTTTCCTTGCTGTGTGTGATCCATTCATGCACTATCCAACATGGACATGTGTGATTTTTAAAAACCAGCTGTTCATCATCATTTCAAAGACTTTATGGCCTTATGCCGGTGAAGGTGGTTTACACATCACTCATAAGCGGTGACCCATTCAGTTTCTCACTCACGGACTTCTTCACTTAAATTGTATTTGTATCTATAATAATTTCTTTAATGTGAGACATTTATCTGTGTTTCAGTTAAACTGTATGTAGGGCACTGGCTCTTTACCTTATCAGTTTGAAGGTGCCTCATTTTCCTTTTAGCGCTACACGTTTTGTTTTTTTATTTTGATATGTTGGGCAATTATTCTGTTGCTGTGTTAGCGGCTTAGCATCTTTGAGTAAGCGCAAATTTACTACTTGGGTTGTTTTTGTTGCAAAACGGGGCAAGGAAGGCGCCGGCCCGCCTGTGACTCAGGCCCAAGATGGCGCTCTGCCACAGAGAACACAGAATGAGAAATACAAGGAGGCCGCTCAGAGACTCCTGTTTGGCAACAAAATCTCCAAAGAGCCATCCTCACCCGTATCCGACCTTAGTGAAGAGGAGGGAGGACAGCTGGAGTTAGACAACACTATCCCGCTGGAGGATGGCACTGGATCCCCTGCAGACTGGGCCGCAGTGAGTACAGCGCCACACACATGCCAGGACACCCAGACACCAAGCATGCCAGTGGATAATACTGAACCCACTCTCAGGGACATACTCTCAGCAGTGACTATATGTAACAAATCCATATCACATCTGACGGATGAAGTTAAAGGAGTCAAAGCTGAGATATCCTATGTGAGACAGGACATGCAGAAACTGAGAGAGCGCACAGCTGCAATAGAGAGCAGGGTCAGTGTGATTGAAGACGATCTTGTACCCATGCAGAGGGACGTAAAATATAATTGTCACTTAGTAGACCAGCACGCAGCTCGTTTGGATGATTTAGAAAACCGCATGCGCCGCAACAATGTACGCGCACTGGGATTCCCGGAAAGAATAGAGGGTAAAGACCCGGTCACCTTCATTGAGCAATGGCTTCTCAACACATTTGGAAAGGATGCTTTCTCTCCACTATTTGCGGTTGAGAGAGCGCACAGAGTGCCATCTCGCCCACTACCACCTGGCAATCATCCTCGCGCCTTCCTCTTTAAACTTCTCAACTACAAGGATAGAGATGTCATCCTTGCCAAGGCCAGAACCATGGGAGGTAAACTAGCTGTGGAAAACTCCAAGATATCCCTATTCCCGGATTTCTCGGCTGAACTCCAGAAACAGCGAGCAAAGTTCATGGATGTCAAGCGAAGATTGAGAGATCTGAATCTACCCTATGCAATGTTGTATCCTGCCCGCCTACGGGTGGTTGCACTCGGGGAAACCCGCTTCTTTGACCGGCCGGATATGGCGGCTCAGTGGCTGGACAGAGAAGACAGAGCCCTTAAAGCTGCTAGACCGCAAAGAGATGTTCCCCCTTAAGAGATGTGCCTTGTGTTGGTGTTGGACTGATAGGATCCAGCCTCCTTCCACCCCCCCTTTTTTATTTCTCTCCCCCCCTTTTTGGGGCGGGCGCCTGAGCCGGACGCAGGCCTCAAGATCCGAATCTGCAGATAAATGTGGACAGTCCCTGCACTCATATCCGTTGCCTAGGCGGATGAGGAGTCCTGTTTATTTCAACTTCCCCTTCTTGCTTTTTTTTTCCCCCCTTCCTCCCATTCTTCTTCATTTTTTCATCCCCCCCCCCTTTTTTTGATTACAAGCAAAGAAGGACTACGTGCCTGCCGTTTCTGTAAAACCCCTGCAAGAACTGACCTGTTGGTTAACCGGGAGTTTTCAAGGCTTTTACCCCCCCCCCCCCCCCCCCCGCACCTGTTGTGTGGAGGAAAAGTTAACAATACAAATGTTGCGGTTGTGTGAACTACCAACCGTTAGAGTTATGCCATACAGAGCAATATACCCTAAGCTTAAAATTTATTTTTTTCTGTGCTTATACCCTAACATATTAGAGTATTTTTCTTTGCTTTGTATTCTGATTCCATGTCTACGGATGCCTAATTGTCTCCAGAAAAGGGAAATTAAGATTGATATGGTTTTTCTTTTATGCCATTGGTGTCATACTGATATACAACCTGTGTGTGCTAATAAGGGATATACTAGACTGACTAATGTCTCTAAAGCGAAATGGGGATGGCTAGTTTGACAGTCGTGACTTGGAATGTCAGAGGGCTGGGTTACCCAATCAAACGGATGGCGGTCCTCAGGCATCTCAAGTCGTTGGGTGCGGGGGTGGTCTGCCTGCAGGAGACTCACTTCTCGGCGGATCCTACCCCTAACCTCAACCCACGATTATATGTAGCCCAGTTTCATGCAACCCACTCCACCTATAGAGGAACAAGTATCTTGATTAGGAGGGATGTTCAATTCAACTGTATACAAAAACGCATAGATACAGGTGGCAGATATATATTTCTTCTATGCACAATCTCAAACCTAAAATGGATTCTTGCTAGCATTTACATTCCCCCACCGTATACCTCCGAGATTGTTAAACACCTGGCAAGTTTCATGGCCCAATACCCAGAAGTACCCTTGTTGGCAATGGGAGACTATAATAATTTTTTTAACACTATTAAGGATAAATTACCTATACCTATTGCTAATACATGTCAGATACAAGGTAAAACTCCTTTTGCTAAACTGCTTGAAGAAATAGGATTGACAGATGTGTGGAGGTTCAAACATCCTGGGGACAAAAAATACTCCTGCTACTCGGCCTCCCATGCCGGATTGTCTAGAATAGATTTGGGTTTGGGAAATCATAAGATGCTACAACTAGTTTTGGAATCAGGATATGCAGATAGGAATATCTCTGATCATTCTGCCTTCTGGGTGACCATTTCACTACCAAATAAGATCAGACGCCCAGTCTGGAAGCTTAATCCTTTCTGGCTTTCGCTGTTTGCTGAACCTGACCCTATACATGCAGCACTTAGGCTGTTTCTACAGGATAATATTGGCACTGCTAGGTTGGGGGTGGTCTGGGATACAGCGAAGGCCTTTTTGAGAGGGCAGCTTATTAAAACAATTTCACAGATTAAGACTGACACCAAAGCCTGGGAATTGCTGGTACGGAATATGGTCACCGAGACTGAAAACACTTACACTAATGACCCCACAGAAGATACTAAAAGAGCATGGTTAAGCGCGCAGACAATGTCTGGCCAACTAGCACTGCAGTTAGCGGAAAATAAACGCTTTTTTCTGCAACAATCACACTTTGAGGAGGGGGAGACAACTGGACATATGCTCGCAGTAATGGCAAGGTCTCAACAATCATCCTCTCTTATTCCCGCCATTAGTGATGAGCAGGGGTCTCTGAAAACCTCTACCTCTGATATTCTGAAAGTCTTTAGTGATTTCTATGCCAATCTCTATTCCTCCAAAGTGACACCCACTGACAGTGCAATAGAAGATTTTCTAGGAAGTTGTGAGCTCCCCAATCTCCCAATAGAAGATAGGACCATGCTTAATGCCCCTTTAACGGCAGAAGAACTAGACCTTGCCTTATCCCAAACTAAAAATAACAAATCACCAGGCATGGATGGCCTCCCGTCAGAGGTATATAAACGCTATGCTGACTCTATGCTCCCCACATTATTAAAAGTTTACAATGAGGCACTAGAGGAAGGCTCCCTACCAAACTCGATGAACGAGGCTATCATTGTTGTCCTCCTAAAACCGGGTAAAGATGCGAACTCCCCTGGCTCCTATAGGCCCATATCATTGCTCACATCTGATATTAAGTTGCTGGCTCGGATGTTAGCAAACAGGTTAGCCAAAGTAATCCATAAAATAGTGCATAGAGACCAATCTGGGTTCATACCCACGAGATCCACAGCCCAAAATATAAGACGGCTATTTCTGAACTTACAACTCCCAGTGGACAACCCAGGCAATAGGGCAATTTTTTCACTAGATGCAGCTAAGGCCTTCGACAGTGTCGAATGGCCTTATCTGTGGAAGACACTACGGAGCATGGGACTGGGAGACACCTTTATCCGATGGATACAGCTTCTGTATGCCACGCCCATGGCCAGGATCCGAATTAATGGGGAGCTTTCGGAACCCTTTCCTCTATTCAGGGGCACCAGGCAGGGGTGCCCACTGTCGCCCCTGCTGTTTGCCCTGGCCTTGGAGCCCTTGGGGGCCAAAATTAGAGGGGACTCAAGAATAGTGGGTTTTCAGAGAGGAAGGAATAAGGATGTGGTATCCATGTATGCAGACGATACCCTGCTGTATT
Organism: Lithobates septentrionalis; assembly: GCA_037952835.1. Classification (NCBI taxonomy): domain Eukaryota; kingdom Metazoa; phylum Chordata; class Amphibia; order Anura; family Ranidae; genus Lithobates; species Lithobates septentrionalis. Next base: position 2,929,890 of record JBBDGP010000828.1, read on the forward strand.
TAGGAGACACAAAAGATACATTACAAACGGTCATGTCCCTCATAAAGGATTTTGGAGAACTATCAGGCTTCTCCATTAATTGGGACAAGTCGGTGTTGATGCCACTTGACCCCCTGAATACTCCACTGCCCATGGGAGCAGAAATGATACAACAGGTGAGCTCATTCTGCTACCTGGGGATTCAGGTGACATCGAACCCGGCCACCTATATTGATCAGAACCTAGCACCCCTTTTGACTAAATTCCGGGAAAAAGGCAGAGCTTGGTGTAAGCTACCCTTGTCAGTGGCTGGGAGGGTTAACCTTATTAAAATGGTTTGGGCGCCGCAATTATTATATATTTTTAATAACTCCCCAGTATGGATACCTAAGAGATGGTTCGATAGGATAGAAACCCAATTTAGGGAGCTTATTTGGAGGAAAAAGATAGCAAGGATAAAATTATCCACGTTACAATATGGCAAGGAGGAGGGGGGACTTGCTGTTCCTCATCCCAGAATGTACTACTTAGCATCCCAACTGCAACAGCTAGGAGGATGGGGCCTATTGGACCCCACAGACCCGATTCGGATACTTACAACAGGGGATGAAAACGATTATTCAGCACTGGCAAACTTGGAGGCGGGGTTCTTACATTTGGACCCTGAGGCCCCTACGGTTAAATTGTTGATCATGCTATGGTCTTTTGTTAAAAAATTACTGGGCGTTACAGGTTTTTTGTCCTGCACACCTCTATGGAAAAACAGACAATTTAAGGAAATACAAAAATTAAAAGGTTTTAAGAACTGGGAGGACGCAGGTATCAAATATATTTCACAACTATACCAAGATAATACCCAAATCATTCCAGCAGATTCAAATAGAGTTTGAGATCCCACATAACAATTTCTATAAGTATCTCCAATTGCGACACGCTATACAAACCCAGAACAGAACTGTCAGGATCCACCACACAGAACATCCGATTGTTCAGGAAGTCTTCATGGAAGAAACTAAAAAGGGGATGATATCCCGCTGCTATAACACCCTTATCACGCGAATACAAGATTCCTCTAGACTACCATGTAGACAGCGCTGGAAGGAGGACATAGGGGCAGTAGACGGAGATAGTTGGGATGTATGCTTGGTGAACGCCCCCTTGGTCTCTCTATCTGCATCTCAGAAAATCTCACACCTCTATTTACTTCACAGAGCATATAGAACTCCCCTTCAACTATATAAGTGGGGACTTAGAGATTCTCCCATGTGCCCAAAATGTGAACGTGATCATGGAGATTTACTCCATATGATCTGGAAATGCCCCAAATTATTTAGGTACTGGAAGGATGTACTAGACACAATAACAGAAATATTTACGATACCTCTCGAGAGAACCCCAGTAACATGTATATTAGGAGGAATAGATGACGAGTCGATACCCCCACCCACCCGTATAGCACTCGTCCGACTATTATACATGGCAAGGAAATTAATTGCTCAGTGGTGGATCACTCCACGAGTGCCCACCAAGAAGCAATGGATAGACAGTGTCAATAGGCTTTTAATAAGAGAAAAGATAGAAACAAAAGTTTCTATCGATATGGCAAGCATGGCTGGATGTTCCTGGTCTAGCCCCACACCAATTAATCAAAGATAGGTTACTTTTGGGTTGATGTGAACATGACCATTATATGGATAATAAACGTATGTAAAAGAAAGGGATAGACAGGGCAATACGCTCCTTGTGAGGTATGAGGCAGAGTATGCAATATTGCAATGTATGGCAAGATTTGGCTTCATTTTGTTATGGTTTTTCTCTTTCTCTTTCTTTCCTTCTTCTTTCCTTTTATTGATTCATGTTTTCTTTTTCCTCTCTATGCTGGAGAATATTATATTGCACTAAATATAATGAATATAGACAAGGATAATAGAGCTATATTGCACTGAGTTTGATCCCACTGATTCTACTAGAAGATTATTGTGCCTCCTCTTTGCACAGTTTAAGGATATAATATAACACAGGAGTTCTCTCTGTACAAGGGAGACACTAATCCAGTTGAAATCCGAGTATACTATAAGACATCCAGATACATACTTTCTACGAGGCATATTATACGCCAAATTTATTGTTAAAGGATAATAATGCAATGGCCCTTACTTCTGTTATGCCGCGTACACACGGTCGTACTTTTCGTCTACAAAAGTCCAACGGACGCTGACGGACTAAAGCTGGCTGGTAATCCGATCGTGTGTGGGCTTCTCCGGACTTTCAACGTACTTTTTTAGCCTCAAATCCGACGTACTTTAGATTTGAAACATGCTTCAAATCTTTACTTCGTAACTACGACGGACCCCGAAACCCGCTTCGTCTGTGTGCTAGTCCGACGGACAAAAAGCCACGCTAGGGCACCTATTGGCTACTGGCTATGAACTTCCTTATTTTAGTCCGGTGTACGTCATCACGTACGAATCCGTCGGACTTTTGTGTGGTCGTGTGTAGGCAAGTCCGTTCGTTAGAAAGTATGCCGCAAGTCCGCCGCAAGTCCGCCGAAAGTCTGCCGGAAGTCTGTCGGACAGGCTGTCTGACTTTTGTAGACGAAAAGTCCGACCGTGTGTACGCGGCATTAGAGTGCAAATAGAACATCTTGTTGGCAATCTTAAAATGTTGATAACTGTATTCATGACAGACTGTGCTAAAACTCTAAAATGTGTATACATTCAATATTTCAACATGTATGCTGTATGGTTTTGTTTCTTATGCAAAATAAAAACCTTTCTGATTTAAAAAAAAAAACATACACTATTTAATTTACATTATCTCTTCTATTTCTGTATGTGGGTGATGGTACTGTAATTATTTTAATAAAAAAACATCTAAGTACCTTGACCCAGATCTTTCCCAGCCTGTCTGCAGAGAAACATAAGCATGAGGAGCTTTTAGTCCTCTGCTGCTGGTCACATGTTCAAAATAAAAAAAAAAACAGCCTTTGGAATACAGAGTTAAAATAAATAAATAAATAATATCAACAAACAGTTTTATATTGGCATACAAATAAATATTTGAAATTAAATCTTTATTTTGTGGAAATAACATGGTGTGGGCAGATTTCTGCCAGTCACAGGCTGTGTCACTCCCCTCCTACCTGTGCCTTAGAAAAAGAAAGGGGGTGAAGTCACCATGAATCTATATGTAATATCCCATCCCCATGTTTAGCTGGTTAGTGGGCATGGAGGGAGTGGGCAGTCATTTACCGCTGTGTATATGCCCACATGTGAGAGTTGCCACCCCAGCTGCAACATCCCTAGCTGAATTGGGGACATAAACAGAAGGTGAAGATAGAGAGCAGCAGGATCAACCAGGTTTTTTGCAGAAAACAGAAAATGAATCTCAAAGTGACTGAGTATGAACAGCATGTAATACACTTTTTATTGATAGTTTTTTATGATGTTTAGTGACACGTTCATGTGAAAATTGTCCAGGCTTTGGAACCACTTTAATGTCCAGGCTTTAGAACCACTTTAAAGCCCAACACCTAGCAAATTTGTTTTCCTTGTGCAGTCTGGCTGTGCCTGCACTGCATCGTTCAACTGCTCGTTTATTCTAGGGGTGAGCAGAAAGTTCATACTCAACTGATCCTCTGATCCTCCGGTGGATTGTTCCTGTCTATGGAGGGAGCTCTGACGTCAGGAGCAGGGTGGGGAGTGGTTTGGTCAGGAGCCGTAGGGAGGATCGGCTGGTCAGGTATGTATATTGCCACTGTCCTCTCCCCTAGAACAAAATGAGCAATTAACCTGTGCATCTGAACTCCAGGAATGAGACAAACTATACCCTTGTAGTGTCCCCCCTCCATTACTTGCCCTAGTCCTGAGTCTGGCAACCTCCAGCTCTGTCCTCTAGCTGTAGGTTGTAGGTGGTCCCTTAGCATCATCCCGCGCAGGGCTATTAATTCTGCATTGTACGGTACGAAGTTGCTTAGAGAGGACTCTGTGGGGGACCAGTCCTACCGCTGCCAGGAATAAGGTAAGTATCCTTAAAGTGGTTGTAAACCCTCACATGTACCCAGTGAAGTGACTGGCCTCAGGTAATACACAGAGGTGAATCAAATTCTCCTACTTCAATTGTACCTGTTTATCTACAGTCGTCTTTCCCCTACGTTCAAAGTACAGAATTGACACCCCAGAAGGATAACGTGACAAATTTGTGGCGTTGTTGAATTGTAAGTCTTGTTAACTGCACATTTTCACCGGCAAGTTTTACACTTACAGAGCATTTGAAGCACAAGTTTTAGTTTACACTTTTCCAATTTGTAGCAAATGTGCGTGGCAAGTCTCTAGCAAGAGCAAAGTTGCAGTGGCGAGTCTACAGCAAGAGTTCTGCAAGTCACAGTGACCCCTGTGGTGGGATGACTATTGCACAACATAACTGATCCAGAACTTGCAGCAGACTTACAGAATTTTTGCAAAGAAAGTTGATCTGGAGTCATGCAATGTGGACTTGCTGCAATTGTGCAACAAACTTGTGAAGCCTGGCAAGTCTAGCAGTAGTTTAGCAAGTAGTTTTCAAACTTGCAGCTCAATTGCTTGCTGTCTGCGACAGGATCTCTGAAAAGCAGGGGGTTTGAGAGCTGAAGTTACATCAGTGGGTAGAGATCTGAGAGCTGATTGGAGGGAAGCAACACACCCCCTTCACAGAGCGCACAGGAAAAGAGTTGAGGCTGTCAATCAGCTGGAGCTCCCTCTACACCATTTTTCTCTTGGTGTTAAGAAAACTTGTCAGTGTTGACTCTTCTTTTTCAAGACCTCTGCAATTTGCCCTGGCATGCTGTCAATCAACTTCTGGGACACATCCTGACTGATGGCAGCCCATTCTTGCATAATCAATGCTTGGAGTGTGTCAGCATTTGTGAGGGTTTTTTGTTCACCCGCCTCTTGGGATTACGGTCTGGGGAGTTTCCTGACCATGGACCCAAAATTTCCATTATTGTTCCCCAAGCCAATTAGTTATCCATTTTGCCTTATGGCAAAGTGCTCCATCATGCTGGAAAAGGCATTGTTTGTCACCAAACTGTTCTTCGATGGGTGGGAGAAGTTGCTCTCTGAGGAGGTTTTTGTAGCATTCTTTAATCGTGACTTTATTCTTAGGCAAAATTGTGAGTGAGCCCACTCCCTTGGCTGAGAAGCAACCCAACACATGAATGGTCTCAGGATGCCTTACTGTTGGCATGACAAAGGACTGATGGTAGCGCTTACCTTTTCTTCTCTTGACAAGGTTTTTTCCAGATGCCCCAAGCAATCAGAAAGGGAATTCATCAGAGAAAATGACTTTACCCAATCCTCAGCAGTCCAATCCCTGAATCTTTTGCAGAATATCAGGCTGTCCCTGATGTTTTTCCTGGAAAGAAGTGGCTTCTTTGCTGCCCTTCTTGACACCAGGCCATCCTCCAAAAGTCTTCTCCTCATGGTGCGTGCAAATGCACTCACACCTACCTGAGCAAGCTCTGCACTGGTGGTGCCCCGATCCCGCAGCTCAATCAACTGTAGGAGACGGCCCTGGTGCTTGCTGGACTTTCTTGGGCGCTCTGAAGCCTTCTTCCCAAATGCAGTGAAAATGTTTTTTTATGGGATTAAGTTCATTTTCATGGCAAAGAGGGAATTTGCAATTAATTGCAATTCATCTGATCATTCTTCAAAGCATTCTTACACAAAACACCCCTTCCCTTTAATATCTAAGCTATTCGACAGGTTGAAGGGGGCTTCCATTTTCACCAAGTTGGATCTCAGAGGTGCATACAATCTTATTAGAATACGGGAAGGTGACGAATGGAAGACTGCGTTTAACACTAGGGATGGGCATTACGATAACCTGGTTATGCCTTTTGGTTTGTGTAATGCTCCAGCTGTGTTCCAGAACTTTGTCAATTAAATCTTCAGGGATCTACTGTACCAGTTTGTTGTCATCTATCTGGATGACATTCTCATCTTTTCCGAAAATCTGCTTGCTCACAGAAATCATGTCCGCACCGTACTTCAGCGCCTTAGAGAGAATAATCTCTATGCCAAGCTGGAGAAATGTTCCTTTGAATGTCCTGAGGTCCTGTTTCTGGGATGTTTTGTTTCTAGTTTGGGTCTTCGCATGGATCCCGGAAAGGTCTCGGCCATTACCAACTGGCCCCTTCCTGCTAGCCTCAAGGCCACATAGCACTTTCCTAGCTTCACAAATTATTATAGGCAGTTCATAAGGAATTACTCTTCCATTGCCGCGCCTATTATCGCTTTTACCAAGAAAGATGTGAATGCCAAAGACTGGCCTCCCGAGTCTGTCTCTGCGTTTCACGATCTGAAACAGGCCTTTGTTTCTGGACCTCTCTTGAGGAGACCAAATCCTGGGGACCCATTTTTTATTGAAGTAGACGCTTCTTTGATGGGGGTGGGAGCTGTGCTACTTCAGTTCTTTGAGAAGAGACGTCAACCATGTGCGTTCTTCTCCAAAAAATTTTCTCAGGCAGAGAGAAATTATTCCATTGGTGATCGGGAACTTCTCGCAATTAAATTGTCGTTGGAAGAGTGGCGTCATCTCTTGGAGGGTTCCCCTCACTCCATTATGATCTTTACTGATCACAAAAATCTACAATACCTACAGAATGCTAAACGTCTGAACCCCAGACAGGCCAGGTGGAGTCTCTTCTTTTCTCTTTTTAAATTCACGATTACGTACAAGCCTGGTTCCTGCAACGGTCGGGCTGATGCGCTCTCTAGGTCATTTGACACTTTGGACAAGGAGTCCACCCCTGATCCTGAGACGATCATTCCGACCTCATGCATTGTTGCCCATTCTACCACCCTGGAATCAAAAATTCCTCCTGGCAAGACCTTTGTTACCACGGAGCTAAGAGCTAAGATCCTTCGTTGGAGACATGATTCCAAGGTGCAGGTCATGCTGGGTTCCTCCGATCCTTCCTGTTCATCAGTCGTCTCCACTGGTGGCCTAATCTCCACTCGGATGTTAAAGATTACGTTAAGGCTTGTCATGTCTGTGCTCAGTCTAAATCTTCCACACAAGCCCCTGCTGGTCTTCTCATGCCCTTGCCCATTCCTAAGGAGCCCTGGTCTCACATCGCCATGGATTTTATCACCGATCTTCCACTGTCGGAGAATAATACGGCCATTTGGGTGGTAATCGATCGGTTATCCAAGATGGCTCATTTTGTTCATCTTCCTGGTCTCCCTTCTGCCTCTGCCTTGGTTCCCATTTTTGTACGAGAGATTTTCCGCCTTCATGGTGTTCCTTCCCATGTCGTTTTGGACAGGGGTGTTCAGTTTACGTCCCATTTTTGGAGAGCCTTTTGCAAATCCCTCAACATTACCTTGGATTTTACCTCTTCTTACCATCCCCAATCCAATGGCCAGACTGAGAGGGTTAATCAGGAGTTGGAGGTCTTTCTCCGTACCTTGGTCTCGGCTTATCACGATGATTGGGCATCACTACTCCGTGGGCAGAGTTCTCCTACAATATCATGTCAATGTCAGTTCTCAGAAAACACCCATTGTCACTGTTTATGGAAGACATCCTCAACTCCCTCTTCCTATGACCTGTTCTTCCGACATTCCAGCTTTGGCTACTGTTCAGGAATCATTAAATTCCATGTGGGCTGATGTTCATGATTCCCTTCAGAAAGCTGCTAACAAATTCAAGAGTTTTTGGCAGTCATGGTTATGCAATAGAGTTTTGTCTGTCAGCTTACCTGTCTCCATGTGTTCATCTCTAGAGACCAGCTGACTCTCACCTGACTGCTTTTATAATCTCACCTTTAGCATGGCTCCACCCCAGCTCCTATCAGAGAACTCTATATTATATTAACCTCTGCACTGCAGGCTAGCCCTGCTGATCAACCTTTGTGTGTTTTGGCTTCCTGTTTCCTGCCTGCCGTGTGCTCTACGTTTGTTTCTGTTACTGACCTTGGCGCGTTCTCAACTATTCCTGTCTGCTCATGACCCTGACCTTTGGCGTGTCCCCGACTATCCATGTTTGCCTGTGACCCTGAACCTTGGCGTGAACTCTGTTGTCCTTGTCTGCTTGTGGCCCCGACCTTGGCTTATTCCCTTAATTTCCCTATTCTCCTGTTGCCTACTGTGGGTGTGAGCTGGGGGACCCTGGGGGTCGCGACCTGAAGCCAGTTGCAACCCAGTCCATTCTCACCACTAGAGGCTCTGGTGAACACCTGCTGGCTCTTAGACTCCGCACCCCAGGGAATCTTAGGCTCTAACCCCGGTGGGATCTGTGTTGGCGTTCCAGCGGCCCTGCCTTCCTTACCACCCTGACTCCCATCTGCAGCAGTCAGCCATAGGGTTCACTACCTTGCGGTGCACTCCTGATCCCAACGGTGTGCATCTAGGTGACCTGACACTTCTGACATGCTGTACGTGACTGAGCAATGCACATTGTCACTACATGCAGACCTAACCTGTTTCTATATATCACCCTAACCTGGCACTATATACCCACCTAACCTGGCAGTATATACCACCCTGACCTGGCACTATATACCACCCAGACCTGGCACTATATACCCACCTAACCTGGCTCTATATATTACCCTAACCTGGCACTATATGCCACCCTAACCTGGCACTATATACCACACTGACCTGGCACTATATACCACCCTAACTTGGCACTATATACCCACCTAATTTGGCTCTATATATCACCCTAACCTGGCACTATATACCACCCTGACCTGACACTATATACCATCCTGACCTGGCACTATATACCCACCTAACCTGGCTCTATATATCACCCTAACCTGGCACTATATACCACCCTAACCTGGCACTATATACCACCCAAAATTGACACTATATACCAACCTAACCTGGCACTATATACCACCCTGACCTGGCACTTTATACCTCCCTGACCTGGTACTATATACCCACCTAAGGCTCTATATATCAAAAAAAACTGAGGCAGCAGACTTTTCAAAACTTTGGCCACGGCTGTAGATGAGCTGACAATTTTGATCAAGGTTTGATGGATCAAGCATTGGGAAATACTACTAACATTGGGATCTTGTTCCCTCCCGTTTTGCCTGACAAGTGGGACACTTGCAGCCACACATCAAAAGACCAGGGATGTGAGAAGGAAGAGGCACATCATGGGTCAGAAGCAGGGGCCACGACTATTAGTGCACCCCTTTCCTTGCCAACAAGGAGGCAGATGTGTTTGTATGGCTACATTATGCCCATAAGCTACTGATGCCGTTTTGACCATTGGATTCCCACATCAAAGTATACAGTAATATATCACAATTTTCAGAGCTAAGGCAACAACACTCAGAAAAGGATGCTTCATCCTGAGTCATTAGGATTTGTCAATAATAACACATTTGCAAAACACACCAAGACTTTCTTTCAGGCCTCTCTGCTCCTCCCCACCTGCTGATGTTTTGCTGTGAATATGACATGTGAGCTGATGGTTGGTGATCAGCTTGTTCACGATTGCCTAAAATAAGGCTTACCTGTAGGTAAATGAATATCCCCTAACCCTGGATGCAGCCGCTGACATTACCGGCGCATGCTCTCTGAAGGTCCAGCATACTGTGCCGGACCTTCAGAGCTTCTTGCCGGAACTGAGGGCTCCTGCTCGCATGCACAGGAGTGATGTCATCGCAACTCCGCCCACTTACAGCACTGGAGCCTGCGAACCCGGAAGAAAGACCGGGGGAATATGTCAGCCCTCTCAGCAGGGACAGCGTGCTGCTGGAAGAGCTTCATTCTATGGTAAGTAATTCATAATGTGCACATTATGCCTTTGTTTTACAGGTTTTTTGTTTTTTTTAAATACTGCAGTGGTTTACTACTGCTTTAATACGGCCTTTTTAGGTTTGCAGTCCTCAAAGTGCAGCATTTACTTGTCATTGATCAAAAGAAAGAATCACAGCTTACTGTCTCTCTGGCCCTCTGGTGCACAGAAAAGCATGTTAGTTTCCTGGCAAACTATACTCTGGTCAGAGAGAGAAGGAAGTTTTGTTCCTTTCTTTTGTTCAGCAATAACTGAATGCTTCACGTGTGGATGGTTTTCAATTATTAACAAAAAAATACTAATGCACAAACACTATTCATTAAAGGTTAATTTCACCTTTTGTTTTTCTAAAATCCAGCTCCCCTATGTACCAATATACCATTAATGTACATCTGTTGCAGAAAAATACAAGCTTTCTTTGATTTTGAGAACGAGGCCTTACCTTAGCCCTTGCTGTGTTTCTTAGAAAGCTTCATTGTGTCCCGAAATTAGATGTAGGATGGAGAAACCAGTAAGAGACAGGAATGATTTTACCAGCTGACCTCATTAGCACACCTTCACCCATCAGCTATGTTTTCACAGCATCCCAGGCATCCCCCCACACGTTAATTTTACCTGGCTTCCTCTGCATCCCCAACAGATGGGCTCAGGCTGCATGCTAAACTCCCTGGGGCCGCATGCAGCCCATGGGACACCCCTGATATAGTGCAAAAGCCTGCCTGATTGGATACAGAGTGATTGGATAGATGGTTTGTCCACCTGCTATATAGTTTTGGTAAATCTAAAGGAAATTTATACAGAGATTGTGCAATCAGATTATATAGTGGCCACATGTATACACCTAAAATTTCCTAGTTGTGCTTTCAGTGTCATTAATTGCTAACGGCACACCAAACACAGAAGCAAACACACATTTTGTCACATGAAAAAATTGGTGACAAATTCAGAGGTAAAAAACACGCAACTCGCTCCACACCAAAATGTCCCATTAGCTACTTTGACATGTGTAGCGCAGCCCATTAAAAACAACGGGTTGCCCTATGTGTGTCACTGGAGAAACGAGCCAAAAAACATGCGCTCCCACTACTCTAGGTGTGAATGGGGCCTGAAAGTGAAATTGGTGAGTTTACATAATGACTCATTTTGACGCATGGCAAACCACACCAAAAATGCGCTCTTTGCCATGTGTTTCAGAAACACGCTGCAAATGTGCATCGTGCTTGTGTTGAAATTACATGTTAAAGGCACCCCAAGTGTGGCAAACGCACCAAAAACTGTAGTAACACGCCATGCTCCATTTAAAAAAAAATTCTGGAGCTTTTCTGGGGCATTTGTTGTCATTCAAGTGAATAGGCTGCCCTATGCCTAACGAGCGAAAATGATCCAGAACACCCAAATCACATGAATACGGAAATGAGAGTTTTCTCTACGTGGGGATGTGAACAAGGCCTGACAACTGAGTATCTGCATCCATTCCTCCTGCTATGTACTTGTATAAAGATGGTCTTACACTGCAGTCTGATTGTATAATCTCTGTACAATTTCCTTTTAATTTACCAGATCCATGGAATCGGAGGACACACCTGAACAATCCATTTAATTTGTCTCCAATCAGGCAGGCACTTGTACTACATAGCTGATCGAAGATCTAAAGGAGATTGTATAATCGGATTGTATAGGAAGTAGATGGAAGGTAGTATTGTAATGAGGGAGGTGTGGTCCAGAGTGGTAAACACACTCTATCACACCCTCTTCTGTGATGCAACAAGGAAGTGAAGGCTTCTGGGAGATGGCCTACAGGAAGTGAATGCTCAGAGACGATCTACAGGAAGTCATTCCTAAATTTTCCTACAGAAAATCATTTTAAAAATTCAAATAAACTGACAAGATTTTAAACCTCCTGTGGATAAGATAAGTGAGAGAAGAGCACACTGGGACATCTTTGCCAGTAATGGCTTTGGGAAAACACTTCTATTTATTATGAAAAGTGAAATTCTGCACGAAAAGGTGAATTTTTCCTTTAACCCCTCGGCGGCCTCACTGCACTAGGCTTTTTGCCATGGGGCTGCATATTTGCGTACCTCCCTTTGTGCTGGGAGTGAGCCGCATGGTGACCGGGATCTCACCGAGAGCCCCAGGCCCTGTTCTGACGAACGAGACCTGGAACATTCGATTCTGGGTCACCTGATCGCTGTTGTACCCTCTGATTAGCTATCACAGTGATCAGTCACTGTAAAGCCCACCCCCATGTTTTTTGTCTCTGTGAATGGACAAGAAAGATACCTTATATCTTTCTCTGACCTCACAGAGTTAGGGTCCTTTTCACACGGACTTGTACGTGTACGGACTCAGCTCAGCAGGGATCGATCCACTGATCTTCGCTGAGCAGGTGGATGACAGGTCCGTCTCTGCTCACTGTGCGGCGGAGATGTACCTGTCAAAACCCCGCTCTCCTCTATGGAGATTGGATGAAAACGCACCACCTGTCCGTTTTCATCCAATCCGATTCTCCAGACGGATTGAAAATAAGGTTTCCATTCGTGTGGATTTCACAGACAGGATCGGATCGGATATCACTGCTGACATCCGCCGCTCCATAGGGCTGAATGGAGTGTCCGATCAGGTCCACCTGAAAGTGGACCTGATCGGAAATCCCGTGTGAAAGGGCCCATAGAAAAAAAAAGTATGTACGGAAAAAAAAACCCATATATATATATATATATATATATATATATATATATATATATATATATATATATATATATATTTTAAATACCTAGATCAAGGTTTGGTCTAGGTCACTGTCAGGGTTTGTAATTGGGTCAAGGTCAGGGTCAGTATTTTTTTGGACGGGATTTTTTTTTTTAGTTAGTATCAGTGCGTTTTAGGTAGGATAAAAAAAAAGCAAAATGTGCATTATTGTTTCTGGGCTGTACTATGGGTACAAACAACAACTAAAATACACATATGTGGTATCACTGTGATCGGCAAGAGTGGGAGAATTTGTTTTGAGTTGTTCTTTGGTGGTAGGTTATGGTAGTATAATAAGAGAAGCTGCGCTAAATTAGTCCCAATTGATGCAAATGGATCCTTGATTAAATACCATGACAATATGTTTTCCATAATTGAGGATGGTGAGGAAAATCCTTTTCACAATGACACCACAGTGATTCACATCAAAAAGTGCACGGCCACCTTAAGACAAACTTGCTTACCAGATAGCAAGCAAAACCAGGCGTGTGGCTATAGCACAGAAGATCTTATGGACGATAATCACTGGATGGATGGCTGCAATGTCTCTCATACACTGGCAACACTGTGGCAACACTGTAGAAAAAAAAGACTGGCCTTAGTGTGATATTGCCTTACAGGTTTATTGTAGAAAAAAGTAATGCACTTACATTGGTAGATTAAAAATTTGCATGGGTTAAAACAGAGTCGGCCGGCTCGCAACACGCGCCCATCCTCCTGGTACAGACAGCGTGGTGATGTCAACACGTCCCCTCCTCCAAAATTATGTTATGCTAGTAGCCAGAAATATACAGCTAAATTTAAAAAAAAAGATTTTTTTCTTATTTTGGTCCAGTTTTTCTTTGATAATAAAAAAAAAATCAGGAGATATCCATTACCATTTAAATATCCATTACCATTACCATTTACCACCAAATGAAAGCCCAATTTGTCCTTAAGCAAACAAGGTATAATCCACCGGAAGGCACAAAGTAGTTGTGATGATATGTACGGTTTTACTAATACATGTCAAAGTTGCAAAATTGGGCTTATGCATTAAGATTTGTTTTACCCTTAGACGAGAAGGGTAATTATCACATCCCCCTATCCCCATAGCAAGCATACAGTCAGGCATACATCTCTTAGGCCTCTTATCCACTATTAAACCTGTCCTACTGCTGGGTAATTTTACACTGCTGTATCATCTGTGGTCTCCAAATTCTTAATGAGAGTTTGTTAGAAAATGGCAAGTGGCAGGACAGTTTTGCATCAGCGACATTCAGGACAGCCTCAGTGAACCAGTGGCCAATTTCTGCTTGCAAAAATGTTACGTTGCACCCTAAATATGGGTGTAACATGGTATAAAAGGTGGAGTTGAGTGTTTTCAATGTCACCCTTGAAGCCACATGAATAAACTCTCTACCCCCTGTTTTGTATTTTTTTTTTATGTTGCCATTAGTACATGTGCCCTGCTACTTCTTAAAGTACAGCCAGGTCCATAAATATTGGGACATCGACACAATTCTAATCTTTTTGGCTCTATACACCACCACAATGGATTTGAAATGAAACGAACAAGATGTGCTTTAACGGCAGCTTTAATTTGAGGGTATTTACATCCAAATCAGGTGAACAGTGTAGGAATTACAACAGTTTGTATATGTGCCTCCCACTTTTTAAGGAACCAAAAGTAATGGGACAGATTAACAATCACCCATCAAACTTTTAATACTTGGTTGCAAATTCTTTGCAGTCAATTACAGCCTGAAGTCTGGAACGCATAGACATCACCAGGCGCTGGGTTTCATCCCTGGTGATGCTCTGCCAGGCCTCTACTACAACTGTCTTCAGTTCCTGCTTGTTCTTGGGGCATTTTCCCTTCAGTTTTGTCTTCAGCAAGTGAAATGCATGCTCAATCGGATTGAGGTCAGGTGATTGACTTGACCATTGCATAACATTCCACTTCTTTCCCTTGAACTCTTTGGTTGCTTTCGCAGTATGCTTCGGGTCATTGTCCATCTGCACTGTGAAGCGCCGTCCAATGAGTTCTGAAGCATTTTGAATATGAGCAGATAATATTGCCCGAAACACTTCATCCTGCTGCTTTTGTCAGCAGTCACATCATCAATAAATACAAGAGAACCAGTTCCATTGGCAGCCATACATGCCCACGCCATCACACTACCTCCACCATGCTTCGCTGATGAGGTGGCATTCTTTGGATCATGAGCAGTTCCTTTCCCTCTCCATACTCTTCTCTTCCCATTACTCTGGTACAAGTTGATCTTGGTCTCATCTGTCCATAGGATGTTGTTTCAGAACTATGAAGGCGTTTTTTAGATGTTGTTTGGCAAACTCTAATCTGGCCTTCCTGTTTTTGAGGCTCACCAATGGTTTACATATTGTGGTAAACCCTCTGTATTCACTCTGGTGAAGTCTTCTCTTGATTGTTGACTTGGACACACATACACCTACCTCCTAGAGAGTGTTCTTGATCTGGCCAACTGTTGTGATTGTGAAGGGTGTTTTCTTCACCAGGGAAAGAATTCTTCCGTCATCCACCACAGTTGTTTTCTGTGGTCTTCCGGGTCTTTTGGTGTTGCTGAGTTCACCGGTGCGTTCTTTCTTTTTAAGGATGTTCCAAACAGTTGATTTGGCCACACCTAAGGTTTTTGCTATCTCTCTGATGGGTTTGTTTTGTTTTTTCAGCCTAATGATGGCTTGCTTCACTGATAGTGACAGCTCTTTGGATCTCATATTGAGAGTTGACAGCAACAGATTCCAAATGCAAATAGCACACTTGAAATGATCTCTGGACCTTTTATCTGCTCTTTGTAAATGGGATAATGAGGGAATAATACATACCTGGCCATGGAACAGCTGAGCAGCCAATTGTCCCATTACTTTTGGTCCCTTAAAAAGTGGGAGGCACATATACAAACCGTTGTAATTCCTACACCGTTTACCTGATTTGGATGTAAATACCCTCAAATTAAAGCTGAAAGTCTGCAGTTAAAGCACATCTTGTGTGTTTCATTTCAAATCCATTGTAGTGGTGTATAGAGCCAAAAAGATTAGAATTGTGTCGATGTCCCAATATTTATGGACCTGACTGTATATGCTTTTAGGAAGTGTGTGTGGAGAGGGTGGTTCAGGGGTTAAAGCAAACCTTTTATCAATTGGGCAAAGCATAGGGTATACTGTATGCTTTTAGCTCTCTCCAGGCAGTGCTGTTCAGCATTCACATAATATTTGTTTTGTCTCTCATGAAAATAGTGGCTTTTTTCACGAAAAAAAGGCTGCTAAAAGCACTTAATGTCCAATTTGCAAGCCTGAGAGATGGTGATTCAAGTCTGGCCATTTCTATGGCACAATCTGTGTTTCCAGCGTTTTCTTATGATATTAGTAGGCTCAGAAATAATGGATTACTTTCAGAACTTACAAACACCTTTAAACATAGTTAAACTGGATAGTTAATCAGGCTTAAAGTCCAACTCCAGGAAAACTAAAAGTCCTTGGTTAAATGCGTGTTTCTGTCCAGGTGGTGGGAAAATCACTTTTACTTATCCGATCCTCTGCTCCCCCTGGCAGACAACAGTCCCCTATGCTTCGTCAGTGGACTGTCCCTTGGCAACCTCATGTCCAACGAATGGCTTTGGGCCCTGAATTATTCTTGATGACGTCAGAAGACCTTAGACTCTTGGAATGCAAGGGAGAAGAGGCTCCAGGGACCGGTCCAGCAGCATGGAATTGCCTGCAGGAACAGAGGATCAGGTAAGTGCTTTACCAAGTCCCCTAAACAGAAACAAGCTGTTAACACTTGCAGTGGAGGCATGGCCCCACTCCAAGGGAGAACTTTTAGTTTTTGCCAGAATTAAGCTTTAAGAAAATACAATTTTATTTTTTTAGTACAGTGGTTTATATAGCACCAACAATTTATGCAGCACTTTACATTTACATACTGTAAATTCACATCAGTCCCTGCCCTAAAGGAGCTTACAATCTAAGATCCCTATTTCACATGGATACAAATACATACTAGGGCCATTTTAGACAGGAGTAGGGATGAGCTTCGTGTTCGAGTCAAACCCATGTTCGACTCGAACATCGTCTGTTCGACCGTTCGTCGAATTGCGAACGATATGGGCCGTTCGCGCCAAATTCGTGTGGCGCGTCACGGCCCATAATTCACTGCGGCATCGCAGTGCATTGCTGGCTGATGATTGGCCAAGCATGCACTATGACCCGCATACTTGGCCAATCACAGCGCCGTCAGTAGAGAGAGCTGTAATTGGCCAAAGCCAGGGTGGATTTGGCCAATTTTGGCTCAGGGGGTTTAGAACACGCCCCACACTATATAAGGCCGCCTGCACGGCGGCCCTGTGTAGTGTATTCCGGCGTGCTGAGAGATAGAGAGAGACAGTGTAATTTCATTTGAGTTAGATAGATTAGGCAGGACAGTCAGTCAGTTAGCTGCACTTAGAGTGTATTGTGTATATATATATATATATATGCATCACAGGTGTTGTATATATATATATATACACTGTATTCAGTTTAGCTAGATCCGTTCCTGTTATCTTCCTACTGACAGGCAGGCTTGTCTTGTTACAGTATTTACAGCTACCTGAAGAAAATTGCTGGTGTTCTTTTGATCCTATTAGTACCACAGTCAGGCAGCTACACTATTTACAGTTAGTGTAGTGCGTCCTCCTCACAGTGTTCAGCTAAAGCTACAAGTTAGTTTAGTGTGACCTCTGCACAGTGTTCAGCTAAAGCTACAAGTTAGTGTAGTGCGTCCTCCTCACAGTGTTCAGATAAAACTACAAGTTAGTGTAGTGCGACCTCTGCACAGTGTTCAGCTAAAGCTACAAGTTATTTTAGTGCAACCTCTGCACAGTGTTCAGCTAAAGCTACAAGTTAGTGTAGTGCATGCTCTGAACAGTGTTCAGCTAAAACTACAAGTTAGTGTAGTGCGACCTCTGCACAGTGTTCAGCTAAAGCTACAAGTTAGTGTAGTGCGTCCTCTGAACAGTGTTCATATAAAGCTACAAGTTAGTGTAGTGCGTCCTCCTCACAGTGTTCAGCTAAAGCTACAAGTTAGTGTAGTGCGCCCTCCTCACAGTGTTCAGCTAAAGCTACAGGTTAGTTTAGTGTGACCTCTGCACAGTGTTCAGCTAAAGCTACAAGTTAGTGTAGTGAGTCCTCCTCACAGTGTTCAGCTAAAGCTACAAGTTAGTGTAATGTGTCCTCCTCACAGTGTTCAGCTAAAACTATAAGTTAATGTAGTGCGACCTCTGCACAGTGTTCAGCTAAAACTACAAGTTATTTTAGTGCGAGCTCTGCACAGTGTTCAGCTAAAGCTACAAGTTAGTGTAGTGCGTGCTCTGAACAGTGTTCAGCTAAAACTACAAGTTAGTGTAGTGCGACCTCTGCACAGGGTTCAGCTAAAGCTACAAGTTAGTGTAGTGCGTCCTCTGAACAGTGTTCAGCTAAAGCTACAAGTTAGTGTAGTGCACAGTGTTCAGCTAAAGCTACAAGTTAGTGTAGTGTGTCCTCCTCACAGTGTTCAGTTAAAGCTACAAGTTAGTGTAGTGCGTCCTCCTCACGGTGTTCAGTTAAAGCTACAAGTTAGTGTAGTGCGACCTCTGCACAGTGTTCAGCTAAAGCTACAAGTTAGTGTAGTGCGTCCTCTGAACAGTGTTCATCTAAAGCTACAAGTTAGTGTAGTGCGTCCTCTGAACAGTGTTCATCTAAAGCTACAAGTTAGTGTAGTGCGTCCTCCTCACAGTGTTCAGCTAAAGCTACAGGTTAGTTTAGTGTGACCTCTGCACAGTGTTCAGCTAAAGCTACAAGTTAGTGTAGTGCGTCCTCCTCACAGTGTTCAGATAAAACTACAAGTTAGTGTAGTGCGACCTCCTCACAGTGTTCAGCTAAAGCTACAAGTTAGTGTAGTGCGACCTCCTCACAGTGTTCAGCTAAAGCTACAAGTTAGTGTAGTGCAACCTCTGCACAGTGTTCAGCTAAAGCTACAAGTTAGTGTAGTGCGACCTTTGCACAGTGTTTAGCTAAAACTACAAGTTAGTGTAGTGCGACCTCTGCACAGTGTTCAGCTAAAGCTACAAGTTAGTGTAGTGCGTCCTCTGAACAGTGTTCATATAAAGCTACAAGTTAGTGTAGTGCGTCCTCCTCACAGTGTTCAGCTAAAGCTACAAGTTAGTGTAGTGCGCCCTCCTCACAGTGTTCAGCTAAAGCTACAGGTTAGTTTAGTGTGACCTCTGCACAGTGTTCAGCTAAAGCTACAAGTTAGTGTAGTGAGTCCTCCTCACAGTGTTCAGCTAAAGCTACAAGTTAGTGTAATGTGTCCTCCTCACAGTGTTCAGCTAAAACTATAAGTTAGTGTAGTGCGACCTCTGCACAGTGTTCAGCTAAAGCTACAAGTTATTTTAGTGCGAGCTCTGCACAGTGTTCAGCTAAAGCTACAAGTTAGTGTAGTGCGTGCTCTGAACAGTGTTCAGCTAAAACTACAAGTTAGTGTAGTGCGACCTCTGCACAGGGTTCAGCTAAAGCTACAAGTTAGTGTAGTGCGTCCTCTGAACAGTGTTCAGCTAAAGCTACAAGTTAGTGTAGTGCACAGTGTTCAGCTAAAGCTACAAGTTAGTGTAGTGTGTCCTCCTCACAGTGTTCAGTTAAAGCTACAAGTTAGTGTAGTGCGTCCTCCTCACGGTGTTCAGTTAAAGCTACAAGTTAGTGTAGTGCGACCTCTGCACAGTGTTCAGCTAAAGCTACAAGTTAGTGTAGTGTGTCCTCTGAACAGTGTTCATCTAAAGCTACAAGTTAGTGTAGTGCGTCCTCTGAACAGTGTTCATCTAAAGCTACAAGTTAGTGTAGTGCGTCCTTCTCACAGTGTTCAGCTAAAGCTACAGGTTAGTTTAGTGTGACCTCTGCACAGTGTTCAGCTAAAGCTACAAGTTAGTGTAGTGCGTCCTCCTCACAGTGTTCAGATAAAACTACAAGTTAGTGTAGTGCGACCTCCTCACAGTGTTCAGCTAAAGCTACAAGTTAGTGTAGTGCGACCTCCTCACAGTGTTCAGCTAAAGCTACAAGTTAGTGTAGTGCAACCTCTGCACAGTGTTCAGCTAAAGCTACAAGTTAGTGTAGTGCGACCTTTGCACAGTGTTCAGCTAAAGCTACCTGTAGAAGGTTGGTGGTGTTTTCCTGATCCTATCACTACCGCAGGCAGCTAAAGTATTTACACGTTAGTGTAGTGCGACCTCTGCACAGTGTTCAGCTAAAGCTACCTGTAGAAGGTTGGTGTTTTCCTGATCCTATCACTACCGCAGGCAGCTAAAATATTTACACATTAGTGTAGTGCGACCTCTGCACTGTTCAGCTAAAGCTACCTGTAGAAGGTTGGTGGTGTTTTCCTGATCCTATCACTACCGCAGGCAGCTAAATTATTTACACGTTAGTGTACTGCGACCTCTGCACTGTTCAGCTAAAGCTACCTGTAGAAGGTTGGTGGTGTTTTCCTGATCCTATCACTACCGCAGGCAGCTAAATTATTTACACGTTAGTGTAGTGCGACCTCTGCGCAGTGTTCAGCTAAAGCTACCTGTAGAAGGTTGGTGGTGTTCTCATACTGTAGGCAGGCAGTTGATTTTCCTATCTGCAGTATCAGTATATATATATATATATATATATATATATATATATATATATATATATATATATATATATATCCCAGCTTAGTGCAGCTACAGGCCATTAGTATGTCTGGAAGGCCAACAAGGAGAGGCAGACAGTCCCAAGCCAAAAAAAAAGAGGGCAAGCAGGCTCTGTGTCTAGAGGCAACGGTGTTGGTCGTGGAGACGGTGCATCCTCATCAGCACGTGGCCGTGGGACACGCTTGGCCTTTTTTTCGGCAGCTGGCCGTGTTGAGCCGCAACATGCGGAAGACATGGTCGAGTGGATGACCAAGCCGTCCTCATCCTCCTCATCCTCCCTCACCCATGATTAGGGTACTATGTCTGGCAAAGCAGCTGCCAACGCAGCCTCTTACCTCGGCTCAATGGCATCAGTGACTCCTTCCCTAGCCCCACCATGTCCTCCTGAGGAGTCTCTCGATCTGTTTGACCACAGTGTTGGGTACATGCTCCAGGAGGATGCCCAGTGTTTAGAAGGCTCTTATGATGATACTGAGCTAGATGAAGGCAGTAACGTGAGCACGGACAGAGGGGGTGCCCAAGAAGGACAGCAATCTGGCAGTCATGCTCCCCCTGCTGCAGCATACTGCCAGGTTTGCTCCAGTGATGAGGAGGGAGGGGATGATGAGGTCACTGACTTAACGTGGGTGCCTGATAGTAGAGAGGAGGAGGAGGCACATCACCAATGAGACAGGATGCCCTCCAGGGGCCAGCCTAAGGGCAGCACACTGACTGCATCACACCGCAAAGCTCCGCATGTGCAGGGCGCTGCTGTCTCTACGCGTTATTCCAAAAGTTCTTTGGTGTGGGCCTTTTTTGAGACGAGTGCATCAGATCGCACCACTGCTATTTGCAACATATGTCTCAAGCGTATCTCGCGTGGCCAAAACATCTCCCGCTTGGGCACCACATGCTTGACCAGACATATGTTGACCTGCCATGCAGTGGATGCATCAGTGACACTGTCCCCCTTGTCCACCTGTTGAGCACACGCTGCGTTTAATAATGGACAGGGCACTTGAGGCAGAACAGAGGCAGGAAGAGGAGGACTTCCTTAGCTCTCAAGGCCCCCTTTATTCAGACAGTGTTCCTGCGTGTCCGCCGATCACGCAGGAAGAGGACGAGGAGGAAGAGGAGGAGGATTGTGTCAGTATGGAGGTGGAGCCTGGCACTCAGCATCAGCAGCAGTCTTTAAGGGATCAGTCCCAAGAAACACATGGACTCGTACGTGGCTGGGAGGAGATGGCTGCGGACCATGTTGTCCTTAGTGACCCAAAGGACTCCGGACCGAATGCCTCAGCAAACCTACGCTGCATTGCCTCCCTGATTCTGCAAAGCCTGCGTAAGGATCCTCGTATTCGTGGTATCAAGGAGAAGGACCAATACTGGCTGGCAACCCTCCTTGATCCACGTTACAAGGGTAAGGTTGCGGACCTTATCTTGCCGTCGCAGAGGGAGCAGAGGATGAAACATCTTCAGGAGGCCTTGCAGAAAGGTCTGTGCAACGCGTTCCCAGAGACTGGGAGGTTACAAACTCCTGTTTCTGGACAACGTGTTGCTGAGGCTTCGGTCAGTCAAAGAAGGAGTGGTGGAGAAGGTGGCCGTCTGACCGATGCGTTCAGACAATTTTTTTAGTCCGCAGCCCCAAGGTATGATCGGTTCCAGCAACCATCGCCAGCGTCTGTTTTACATGGTGCAGGAATACCTAGGGGGCAAGATCTGACTTGGACACCTTTCCCACCGAAAATCCTCTGGGTTACTGGGTCTTGAGGATGGATCACTGGCCAGAGCTTGCACAGTATGCAATTGAGCTACTGGCCTGTCCTGCATCCAACAGGAAGTGAGATGAAATCTACCCCATAGGAAGGGAAATTCTCTCCTGTAAGAGTTAATATGGGAAAAACTTTTCTCCTTTCCACTGATGCTTTATCACCAATCCTTGTTTCACTAAAAACCCCAAATTTTCAAAAAACATTTGTAATTGAGACAAAAAGTCAGGTGAAATCTTCTGAAGAGGAGCACAGACAGCAAAACAAATGTCACAGGGGTGATAACCCTTCCCTATGTTTTCCAAAATGCTTAAAAACTGATTTTTTTGGCTGGAGCTACACTTTAAAAATGTACCAGTTCAAAATTACAAACAGATTCTACTTAACAACCAACCTACAGTCCCTGTCTTGTTTGCACTCCCTGTATACTACTGTTCAGAGTATATAGGACCTGGGGGCCCCACGCCTTTCCTTTTTTTAATTTGGGTGCGGGATTCCCCTTAATATCCATGCAGGATCCAAAGGGCCTGGTAATGGACTGGAGGGTACCCATGCCGTTTGTTTCACTGATTTTCATCCATATTGCCAGGACCCGACATTACATTAAAGCCGCAAGCAGTTTTAAATTACTTTTTTTCCTTTAAAAATGTAATTTTGTGCAGGTACTATTCTAAGCACGGGAAACACGCGCCACTTTACAGGAATACTATTGACACCCCCAGGTACGATATTTAAAGAAATATTTCACTTTTTTTTTTTTTTTTTACTTTAAGCATCATTAAAATCACTGCTCCCGAAAAAAACGGCCGTTTTTAAAAGTTTCTTTTGCATTGATACATGTCCCCTGGGGCAGGACCCGTGTCCCCAAACCCTTTTTAGGACAATACCATGCAATTTAGCCTTTAAAATTAGCACTTTTGATTTCGAACGTTCGAGTCCCATAGACGTCAATGGGGTTCTAATGTTCGTGTGAATTTTCGGTCCGTTCGCAGGTTCTGGTGCGAACCGAACCGGGGGGTGTTCGGCTCATCCCTAGACAGGAGCCAATTCACCTTCCAGTGTGGGAGGGTACCCACATAAGCACACGCCTTGCAGATAGTGTTCTGGCCAGGGTCTAAACTGAGATCTCAAGTTCTGCAAGTCAGAAGCTAACCACTAACCCACTGTGCTGTATAAATAAAATAGAACATTTCATCAGCATTTAAAACCACCAAGCTTGAAACCCAATTTAAGTCTTAGCCCAAATGATAAAAATAAAATAAGAGTGCAGCAAAATTATAAGCTTTCTACACCTTTTTTGGTTAAAGTGGTTGTAAAAGCTGAAGGTTTTTTTTTTTTACCTTCATGCATTGTGGGCATGAAGGTAAAAAACCTTCAGTGTGCAGCTCCTCCCCCAGTCCCCACTAAGCCCAATCTCGATCCATTAATGTGCACGAGAACCGAGGCTCTCCCAGGTCTCCCTCCTGATTCCCTAAGATGGAGCAGCAGGAGCCATGTTGTCAATCTTAGCCAGTGAAGCGGGAGTCGGGGGTGGGGCTCAGACAGCCCGCTTAGAAACAAATGACTTCCTATGGGGGCACTCAGCAGGGGGGGGGGCCCAGAGCGCCTATGGAGGACCTGAGAAGAGGAGGATTAGGGCTGCTCTGTGCAAATCCGTAGCAGGTAAGTATAACATGTTTGTTATTTAAAAAGAAAAAAAATATCCTTTAAATCCCTTTAATTACTCCCCAGTTCCAGCCAAATAGTTGTTCATGGAAAGGTCTGCTGTGCTCTCTGCGGGAGCAGCGGCCTCTCTGCATTGGCCTGACACTCCCCTCCTGTGTCAAACATACAGCTATCCAATCAGTAGTGCTTGCTGAAGTAAGTGAGTGTTGCTGATTGGATAGCTGTAGATGTGACACAGCAGGACCTGTGTCAGATTTTGATGCACCCTACCCAACTAGGGTTCCATCTCCTCCTTGCAGTGGATCAGATGTGAAGATCCTTCAGACAGTTTAGCCCAGCTGCAAAGCGAAGACTTTACAAACAGCCACCAAGGCAGGTAGAATGTCTCTTCTTTTACTGCTCCTTTTGTGGTTTCCTTATTTTTTTTGTCTTGCTAAAATATATCTGAAGCTTATAGGACACACAATAAAAGCGGGGTGCAGGGATAGAACTGTGACGTATGCTTCTAGATTGTAAAATATTTGCTCCAAAGTACCTTTATCAGATGTTTTTTTTTTACAATGCTCACCTAACTCTTTTTCTCTCTTTGTCATTTAGCATGAAAGTGGCTGTGAGTGGGCGAGAAACTGCAACTTGACCTCCACTTGAAGTGAAGACAGAATATGGTGCCTCCGCCACTCAACCTATACAAGGCCGGAATAAATTGCAGTGAAGCTACGTTGTGCGTAGCCCTGATCACCTGACTCAACAAGTTCACACTGTGAAGGGTGACAACTGCACTGCTGTTTTGATAACCAGTGAGTGGGCATTGTCACCCTGCGTAGGTTCCACATGCTACTTAATGATAGGATCAACAAGTAAAATGTATTAATCATAGGAGACATGGCTGCCATTAGAAATTGTGGGGCCAGCAGCAAAAAATAGTGATTGCCACATCATGGAATTCGACATCCAACCCATTTGAACTGGTAAATTCCAAATTATCATGGTTAATGATAAATGAAAAATTATCTGCCATCCTAAATGGTACAGTAAAAGCTTTCAAAAAGATTTAGGGCCCATGGATAAAATAAATCACTCGTGGAACATAAAGAACTTAATATCTTGACCCCACAGATAATAGGTTATTTAATTTGAGTTCAGATCCCCCTCCTTCTTTGCTTTATTTTCTGGTGACCCCAATCCCTTTTTTATCTCCTTTCACCTTTCTATTCTTACACACTATTTAGTGACTAGTGGTGATAAAATACCACCAAAAGAAAACTTCATCTGTTTCAAAAAATGATATAAATTTCATATGGGTACAGTGCTGCATGACCACGCAATTGTCATTCAAAGTGGGTACAATTTTCACTGAAAGCTGAAAATTTGCCTGGGCAGTTAGGGGGTGAAAGTGCCCAGTAGGCAAGTGATTAAATAAAATTTCCCTGGGCCTCAACAGTTCAGCAGCAGGGGCCAGGGAGAGAGAGGGAGCTATTTTGGCATCAGGCGGAGTGATCCGCAGTAGTTGGCAGCTCCAGACAATTACGGTAAACTAAAGTGCTGTTCAGCTGATATAGAAAAAGAGGCCAGAAAATATACAGTGCCTTGAAAAAGTATTTATACCCCATACATTTTTACAACCAAACACGTAACACATTGTTACAACCAAAAACGTAAATGTATTTTATTGAGATTTTATGTGATAGACCAACACAAAGTGGCACATAATTGTGAAGTGGAAGAAAAATGGTAAATGGTTTTCAAAATTGTTTTACAAATAAATATCTGAAACGTGTGGTGTGCATTTGTATTCAGCCACCCTGTACTCTAATACCCCTAACTAAAATCTAGTGGAACCAATTGCCTTCAGAAGTCACCTAATTAGTAAATAGTGTCCACCTGTGCGTAATTTAATCTAATTATAAATACAGCTGTTCTGTGAAGCCCTCAGATGTTTGTCAGAGAATCTTAGTGAGCAAACAGTATAATTAAGCCCAAGGAACACACCAGACAGGTCAGGGATAAAGTTGTGGAGAAGTTTAAAGCAGGGTTAGGTTATAAAAAAAATATCACAAGCTTTAAACATCTCATGGAGCACTGTTCAATCCATCATCTGAAAATGGAAAGAGTAAGACACAACTGCAAACCTACCAAGACGTGGTCGTCCACCTAAACTGACAAGCCGGGCAAAGAGACCATTAATCAGAGAAGCAGCCATGAGGCCCATGGTAACTCTGGATGAGCTGCAGAGATCCACAGCTCAGGTGGGAGAATCTGTCCACAGGACAATTATTAGTCTGTGCACTCCACAAATCTGGCCTTTATGGAAGAGTGGCAAGAATAAAGCAATCGTTGAAAGAAAGCCATAAGAAATCCCGTTTGCAGTTTGCAAGAAGCCATGTGGGGAAATAGCAAACATGTGGAAGAAGGTGCTCTGGTCAGATGAGACCAAAATTTAACTTTTTGGCCTAAAAGCACAATGCTGTGTGTGGCAGGAAAACTAACTGCACATCACCCTGAACACACCCACTGTGAAACGTGGTGGTGGCAGCATCATGTTGTGGGGATGCTTTTCTTCAGCAGGGATAGGGAAGCTGGTCAGAGTCGATGGGAAGATGGATGGAGCCAAATACAGGGCAATCTTAGTAGAAAACCTGTTATGCTGTGTACACACGGGCGGACTTTTCGACCGGACTGGTCCGACGGGACGAATCCGTCGGACAATCTGACCACGTGTGGGCTTCATCGGACCTTCAGCGGACTTTTTCGGTCAAAAATCAGACGGACTTTAGATTTGGAACATGTTTCAAATCTTTCCGACGGACTCAAGTCGAAAAAATCCGCTCGTCTGTATGCGAAGGACGAAAACTGACGCTAGGGCAGCTATTGGCTACTGGCTATCAACTTCCTTATTTTAGTCCGGTCGTACGTCATCACGTACAAATCCGTCGGACTTTGGTGTGATCATGTGTAGGCAAGTCCGTTAGTTCAAAAGTCCATCGGAAGTCAGTTGAAAGTCCGCCCGTGTGCACACGGCATTAGAGTCTACAATAGACTTAAGACTGGGGCAAAGGTTCCCCCTCCAGCAGGACAATGGCCCTAAACATACAGCCAGGGCTACAACGGAATGGTTTAGATCAAAGCATACACATGTGTTAGAATGGCCCAGTCATGTCCAGACCTAAATCCAATTGAGAATCTATGGCAAGACTTGAAAATTGCTGTTCACAGACACTTTCCATCCAATCTGACAGAGCTTGACTTATTTTGCAAAGAAGAATGGGCAAAAATGTCACTCTCTAGATGTGCAAAGCTGGTAGAGACATCCTCAAAAAGACTTGCAGTTGTAATTGCAGTGAAAGGTGGTTCTACAAAGTATTGACTCAGGGGGGCTAAATACAAATGCATGCCACACTTTTCACATATTTATTTGTAAAACTTGAAAACCATTTATCATTTTCCTTCCACTTCAGAATTATGCGCCACTTTGTGTTGGTCTATCACATAAAATACGTTTTTGGTTGTAATATGACAAAATGTGGAAAATTTCAAGGGATATAAATACTTTTTCAAGTCTATTTAATTGCCAGGATCCACTGCATGTGGGATTACTCTGCCTGCTCCCAAAAATTAGCAAATAGCCCCCACTCAATCTCCGGCCATCTATTCTCTGTGGGATTATTGTACAGGTGACCATTGGTATTTAAAGTGTCCTCTCTATGCCCCTGGGCCCCCTGATGAGCTGAATGGTTTCAGGCTCTGTACAGGAGGGCTAGCTCTACCCCTCCTAACACTGGCCATGGTAGGAGAAAGCATTACATGTGCTTCCTAGTGATGTGATCACAGTACCCAGCTTTCACAGCGATCAAGGGCCATCCCCACCAGCTACCGATAGAAAACAGCGACCAGAAGCTGTCGGTGACAGCATGCCCACAGTGCTGGCAGGCCCAACTGAGTACATATATGTGACAGCTTGGCATTAAAGCCCACTGCTGTGCTTCCACATATGCATACAGCTGATGGGAAGAGGTTAAAGGAACGTAATTTTTTATTTTGGGTTTATGTAAGTCAACCTGAAATAAGCTTGTCTGAACTCCCATGCTGCTTGCTTTTTCCAGATCAGTAGCTCACTCAGTAGTAAGGTCAGGATCAGGATGATCCCTGAAGCCTGGACGTTCCAGAAAAAAATCAGCAGATGGAACACTAATATTTTTATCCTTATAGTTTAACTATTTCACTAAATACAGAGTAGGATAGAAACAACCACAACATCATTTCTCCAAACTGATACATTTTATGTATGCATAGAATTTTTGTAAGATATATGAAATGAAAATCCTACTTCTTTATAGTCTACAATGTTCAGTGAATTCAGTAGCCTTAAATTGAAAATTTCCACATAAGCGTTTAATAGTTATGACTCATGAGCAGTCTTCAGAGTCAGTTGGTAAGAATATTTCCAGAGAATTTAAACATTTTGACAATTTATTACAACACTTTGTGTGCTTGAGGTCCTGGTTCTGTACACCTACGTTATGGAGACATTCCTATTCTCTCCTTGGGTTTTTATAATCTATCCTGTTCATCTATGCTTACAGTACTGTAAAAAGGAGCAAAAGGAGTTTTAGTTTTCTCTAAGTTTTGACCTAATATAAAGATGTTTAAAATAATAATTTAGAGGGTTTAATTGTTTAGGAGGGAGAAGTGATAAATATTGGTGTTGTGTTCTAAATAGAATGGGTAAAAAAATATATATATATATTTGTTGGACTTCTTGAAAATGGCTGTCGCATTGGAAGGGTTCTGTAGAAATGGAGGAAGTGAGCGGGTTTATAACACATTTTTATTTGGCCTCCCTCTTCCTCTCAGCCCAGAAGTGTGCATCTTCTTCCTGTTCACTCAGTATGTAGAGCGCCCCCAAAGTCTAAAAAGGCTTACTGCCTAACCATCAGCAATCAGCACCCGCCACAAGATGTCAGGGGTTGGTTCTGGTAAACATCTTATATTTACCAGCTCTTCCTGAATGAACACAGTGAGCAATCAGTGCCAATCGTTAATTCATCACTGGAGCATAGTAAACTATGTTTACTATACTTCAGCTTGTGAATTAATAATCTGTACAGAGACTTCCATTAATTCCTATGTAATGCAACTGAGGCATCAGAGAAGGGAAACGAGGACTCACAAAAAAAGAGATAGATTGTGTTTTCGATCAATACCATATTTGTTGCACGGTTCGATATGACACTGACAATGTGAGGCCCTGCCAATATGAAAATGAATGTAGAAAAGATACAGGGTTCACACAAATGTAAGGTTGAGTGGACAAAACTGTTTTTCCTGCTTTTTCTGAGTTTTGGTATTCCCAAGTTGGGCTGCAGAGTTTGGAGATTTCGAAGTGCTTTGGGAGGGATGAAATCTCCAACCCAGTGTCCATGTCTTGCTGAAGACCAGCAGGGTGTGTGTCCAGGTGAGCACAGCCCTTATAACTCTTATGGGGCGTACACACGGTCGGACTTTCTAGAAAGCTAGGTCCGACGTACTTGCCGCCAGACTTCCGGCGGACTACCGCCGGACTTTCTGAACGGCCGGACTAGCCTACACATGGCCGGACTTTCCAGAATCCGGTCTTCCCGACGGACTTCCGCCGGACTTTCAGAATGAACGGACTTTCCCACACACGGACAAGTCCGTTCATTTTGAACGTGACTCGGGTACGACGGGACTAGAAAAGGAATTCAATCTCGCCGCTTTTTTTGGCAAGATTGAAACCTTGCAAGCCCCGTCGCAGGCATCCCAGGCCCTTAAGTCTGGTATGGAACTTTAAGGGGAACCCCCTACGCCGAAAAACCGCGTGGGGGTCCCCCCAAAATCCATACCAGACCCCGATCCGAGCACGCAGCCCGGCCGGTCAGGAAAGGGGGTGGGGACGAGCGAGCGCCCCCCCTCCTGAACCGTACCAGGCCGCATGCCCTCAACATGGGGGGTGCTTTGGGGGAGGGGGCGCCTTGCGGTGCCCCCCCACCACAAAGCACCTTGTCCCCATGTTGACGAGGACAAGGGCCTCTTCCCGACAACCCTGGCCGTTGGTTGTCGGGGTCTGCGGGCGGGGGGCTTATCGGAATCCGGGAGCCCCCTATAATAAGAGGGCCCCCAGATCCCGGCCCCCCCACCCTATGTGAATGAGTATGAGGTACATAGTACCCCTACCCATTCACCTAGGTAAAAAGTGTCAATAATAAAACACAACACAGGTTTTTAAAATAATTTATTAAACAGCTCCGGGGGGGGGTCTTCTTCCGTCTTCGGGGGTCCCTCCGGTTCATCTTCTCCCGGCGTCTGGTTGGTTCTTCTCCGCTCTCCGGCCTCTTCTCCCGGTGTCCCAGGTCTTCGGCCGGCCCCTCCGCTGTCTTCAGGTAGCTCTATTGCCAGCGGAGGTCCGGACTTCTGGGCTTCTGGGCTTCTTGTCTTCTCTTCTCTTCTCTTCCCCCAGATGTTGACACGACGCTCTCTCCGGCTGGACTGGTCTCTGAGGGCTGCGTTGTGACTTATATAGGCGGAGACCCCGCCCCCATATGATGTCACAGTCCCTGGGCATGCTGGGACTGTGACGTTTTAGGGGGCGTGGTCGACCAAGCCCCCTAAAATGATTTTGGGGGGACCCCCACGCCGGTTTTTCGGCGTAGGGGGGCTCCCCTTAAAGTTCCATACCAGACCTAAGGGCCTGGGATGCCCCCCGCGCTCGCCGCAATGGGAAAATTTGTTTTTCCTATTGCAGCGAGCGCGAGATGCAGTAACATGCTCCTCCGTCGTATCTGGTCCGTCGGACCAGCATACAGACGAACGGGCTTTCCGTCAGGAACTGAGTCCGGCGGAGTTACGACGTAAAGATTTGAAGCAAGTTTCAAATCTAAAGTACGTCGGATTTCCGAGCGAAACGGTCCGTCGGAAGTCCGATGGAGACCACACATGGTCGGACTTTTGCAGGTGAAAAGTCCGACCGTGTGTACGCCCCATTAGCTTGGGCACATCTCAGGGGTCACTTCAGGAGACAGGCTTGTGCTGTATCCAGGAGACGAGCATACTCCTGTCATGGTACAGTTGAGGGCACCACTCAAGAGACAGCACTCCATGCGGGAGTGGAGATTCCATGTCCAACAGGCTGAGAGGATCAAGACAGCTAAGAAGCTACCAATTGCTCATACATACTGTAGATAGATAATAAATCTGTATATGTATGGACATCTTTGGTAAATTTGTAGAATTTTTTTAAAGTTATTGGGTAATCCTGTGGCATTGGTGTACTTGCACCTTTTCCCCCACAGTATATTCCTACTAGTCTTTTCACTATCCTTTGATAGCTCAAACCATACTGGCAGGTTTTGGATTAACTATTTACTTTCTAATAACTCAGTAATTTCAGTTAATATTATTATTATTATTATACAGGATTTATATAGGGCCAACAGTTTGCGCAGTACTTTACAACATGAGGGCAGACAGTACAGTTACAATACAATTCAATACAGGAGGAATCAGAGGGCCCCGCTCGTTAGTGCTTACAATCTAAAAGGTAGGGTTAAGTGATACAAAAAGTATTAACTGGAGGGTGATGGGCTGATGGAGAAGATAACAGTACAGTTGCTGGAAATACACTACAATGTTGTGTACAGGCAGAATGTATGTTAAGGGATCTGTCCCTATGTGTTCTATACATAGGGTGGGGAGGGGGGGGGGGGTAAAAAAATAAATTACAGAAATAATTAACAATACACTAAAATCACTGGCCCAATAAGGATTAGGGTCACCCCTTACATTCCCAAGAGTTCCAATCCTCCTTGGAATGCTCTCAATCATGCCTTGAACAGTATGTGTATTGGGATATTTTACCAGTCTTCCAGCTGAAAATTCATCAGTTCTTTGAGGGATAAAGAGATGAAAATCTACTTTGCACTCTGGATCCCAAAATAGCCCCATTAAGTCTCCGTGATATTTAGATCTGGGGCAAGGGTTGGTCAAGGTGTTTGGCTTCATCGTGGTGTTAATGATGTAGTCCCACGGTATTGATCTGCAAAACAATGGGGGGGGGCATTTATCAATTGTGCCTCACTGCAATTCTAATTAGAAGCAGTAGGATAGAATATGAGGCATGTTTACTGTAAGGCTGTAGTTTGATGTATACATTTATCTCCTTTTGCTCCAAAGTAGTACTGCAACTACAAAACTTGTCCCTGGTATCTTCTTAATTGTGCATCTGTTTAGCTGCAAAGGCAGGGGGTACACATATGCTGTAAATTTGATGATGCTTGGCACAAATTTCCCCTCTGAAGTGTTTAACAGGCAGTACCAAATGCAACCCATTCAAGTAAAAGGGGCAGTGCCGCAACTGTCCCACAACCGTCCAGCAACCACATTCAATGCAATGTAGTGGTGCAGGCTTTAAGATGTTACAACAGGCACTGAGGAGGAGGAATATCCTCATTTATTGTCAAACGCCCTGTGAAAAGTGATCGACCCTGGATCTACCGCATGTGTAAACGCGCCCTTAGTACCAAATCTGTCTTCGACCTTTGCAAATCTGCGTCATATGGTTACCCAGAAGTCTAGTCCCAAATACACAAAAAAACAAAACTGTTGCATTGAATTTTCCAAATGGAAGTCAGCTTGATTTGCATCTAAGTTTGTTGTTAACTTGCTAGTCAAATGTCCCCTCCATAGGCATGAGTACTTTGCTGTCAACCAGCCTCTAATGAGCAGTGGGAAAGGTGAAATGCGCATTCACGTGCCCTAAACCCAGATGTAGGCAGCATCGCCCATCCGCAGTACATTGTGGGTGGTCAGCAAGAGGTTAAACCCAGTTTGATTTGAAAACATACATATCATAGTGCTAACCAGCCTAAATCGTATTCCAATACAGAAATAAACCTAAAGTGATTTTGCAGCTTTGTTTTAGTTGTGTTAGCGACCCAAATTTTTTCATTTGTTTCTATTATTTTGTTCATTCCAACATTTACTTATTGCAGATCACTAGATTGTACAGTCTAAGGTTTTGTAAATCACTGTTTTCTACAGTTTTATAGTAGTTACTATTTACAAATTTATGTGTAATGCCCTGTACACACGGTCGGACATTGATCGGACATTCCGACAACAAAATCCATGGATTTTTTCCGACGGATGTTGGCTCAAACTTGTTTTGCATAGACACGGTCACACAAAGTTGTCGGAAAATCCGATCGTTCTAAACGCGGTGACGTAAACCACATACGTCGGGACTATAAACGGGGCAGTAGCCAATAGCTTTCGTCTCTTCATTTATTCTGAGCATGCGTGGCACTTTGTGCGTCGGATTTGTGTACACACGTTCGGAATTTCCGACAACGGATTTTGTTGTCGGAAAATTTTATAGCAAGCTCTCAAACTTTGCGTGTCGGAAATTCCGATGGAAAATGTGTGATGGAGCCCACACACGGTCGGAATTTCCGACAACAAGGTCCTATCACACATTTTCCGTCGGAAAATCCGACCGTGTGTACGGGGCATTAAAGTGATTGTAAACATTATATATTTTTTAAACGCTAAATATGTTGCAATGGTATTGCACAGAGTGGCCAGGAATCTCCTCTGCTCCTCTGTCTTGTTGTCCCTCTTGGCTCCTTCTCTTCTCTGTGCTCCACCATATCAAGCCACTTCTAATGGGGCGCACCTGCACACTTATCCCAAAGTCAGGCTCTGTGTGATTACATACACACACAGCCTGGCTTGGCCCCATCCTGTCCCTCCTCACAGGATTTCATTGACAGCAGCAGGAGCCAATGGCCTTCGTGTCCTGTGAGGATAGAGTGCAGGGAAAGTGCAGTTGCAGGCAGGCACAACCCTGGATCAACAGAGGATTCCGGTTAGTATTTAGAGAGGTAAAGTGTGTGTGTGTGTGTGTGTGTGGGGGGGGGGGGTTGGGCTTGGCTAGGCAACACAACAACTGGGGCATTTTTTACTTTAGTGCAGGAAATGCATCAAAGCGGTTCCAAAGGCTACAGGGTTTTTTCTTTACCTTAATGCATTCCCTGCTTTAAAGTGGTTGTACACCCCATTCATGAAATCCGACCTGGGCACATACTGTATATCTGTAGTGTTTACTTCTCTCTCTCCAAAACTCTAAGTCCCGTTTCTTTCTGATGCTTTGTTCCTCTGTTATCAGCATGATAACTTCTGACAAGTTCTCAGACGCACAAGATAAAAACAGCTGGAAATTTGTGTCAGGGAGGTAACTTAGAGATAGATAAGCAGATAGATAAGCAGTACAGCTCTGCATCTTCCTTCCTTCCTTCCTCTGCCTATGTGGAGGGGTAGTTGCCTTTCCTCCAATCCACAGACTCTCCTCACACTACTGAAACAGGAAGTAAAATTTTTAACATGATGTGCACTTTCTAAAGAATGTCGAAAGCAAAAGACAGCAGATATACATATAAAACTTATGATTCATCTCTGTGTATCATCTGAGGCTGTTCACTTCACTGGGTATAGGAGAGAGTTTACATCCACTTTAAGGTAAAAAAACATTCTCTGTTCAGCTCCCTTCCCGGCCTCCCCTGATACCTGCCTGAGCCTAAACTCAATCCAGTGATGTGCACAAGAGCAGGGGCTCCCTTGGCTTTCTTCCTCCTCAAGGCTCAGAGACAGCAGCGGAAGCCAATGGCTCCTGCTGCTGTCAATCACAGCCAGTGAGGAGGGCTCGGGAGCGAGCATGCACAAATGCCTCCATAGCAAGCAATTTGCTATGGGGGCACTCCTTGGGGGGGAGAAGACAGGAGCTGAGAACAGGATGATAATTGGACAGAGAGGCAGCAGCGGGAGCTATTAGCTCCTGCTACTGTCAATCACAGCCAGTGAGGAGGGAGCAGGGGGCAGGGCAAAGCCGCACAAGTGCTTCCCCATTGGTAGATTTCTCCTTGATTTCTGTTCTGGTGACAACCCAAAATTTTAAATTTTCTTTTACTTTCACTCTGTAAAAACAGTAAACATGACAAATATAGAGGGTAAACTTCTGCAATGGAGGCACAGACAGAAATAAAAGTCTGTCAGTTTTTTTTTTTTTTTTTTATACCTCTCCACTCCATTCAAAACTAGATATAGTAGCCATAGAAAGAAAGAGACTTTAAAAGTAACTCCCAGGAGACCAAATATTACATAGAACTCAGGTACACCAAAGGATAAAATCACAAATGTATTATACAGACTCCAAAAAGAAAGCACCTCAAACATATCATAAAAGAATACACATAGAGGGTTGCAATTACGGCGCCCTAAGAAATTGTTATTCTGTGAACGCAATTCACAGAGACCACTTCATCAAGACATGGATGCCAGTCTCCAAAGTTGCTGTAGTGTATATCTAAAGGTAAAACAAATGTCCATAAGAATGTAAATATAGAATAGTAAAAAAAAAACACATCAAACAGTCCGTGACTACCACTTTTTTAAGACTGATTACAAGTACCGATACTTTTTTTCAAGTACTCTCAGATACCGATTACCGATACAGTTTTTTTTATATCATGTGACAGTGGCACTAATATAAAGCACAATCAGTAGGTTTTTTTTTTGTTTTTTTTTTACAATTTTATTTTTTACAACTTATATATATATTTTTTTCAATGCTTTCTTTTTTTTTGGGGGGGGGGGGGGCAGTCAGTGTCACTGTTTATTGTATGTTTTTTTTTTGTGTTTTTTTTACGGTTTTACTTTAGAATATTTATTTTTTATTTTTAATCAATCTTAGGGTAGGGGGGGGCTTCGGTGAGATGTCAGGGGTGTAAACACACCCCTGACATCTCCCATTTCAGACATGGAAAGAGACTGAGGATAGAGATTCCCCAGTCCCTTTCTCAGGAGCCACTGCTGCACTGAAGATGAATGAAGAGGAGACAGCGGCTCCTCTCCATTCATAAACGGAAGCATTGTAAACACAGTTTATGATGCTCAGTTATGAATGGACAGAGCAAGTGACCACTGACTCTGTCAATTTGGAAAAGGAAGGAGCCGGTAAATTACATATTTACTGGCTCCTTCCTCTGCTCTCCATCCTGAAAGATCTGGGACAGGAGGGGGGGTTCGGGGGCGGAGGAGGATGGGGGGTAGCGGATCGGAGGAGGACGGGACCGGAGAGCTCACAAAGGGGGAGTGGAGGAGGACGGGCGGGGGGGGCGACTGGAGGAACGCACTGAAGGGGACCGGAGGAGGACAGGGGGGGACAGGAGAGTGCACAGAAGGGGACCAGAGGAGGACGGGGGGACCAAAGAGCGCACAGAGGGGGAGCTGAGGAGGACGGGGGGGGACCGGAAGAGCGCATGTAGGGACACAGAGGGGACCCGGGGAAGGGTACCGGGGACGCTTAGGAACAATCAGTGCGTCGGCGGGGGAAGTTATAATCACCGATCTCCCTGTGTGCTTCTCCTTCTCTCCCCTCCGCAGCTTTCAGCTGCCTTACTGAAAGCCACACAAGGAGATCGGTGATTATAACTTACCCTGCCGCCACACCGGTTGTTCCTGAGTGTCCATTTATTGGACTAGGCATCTGGAGCATTTGCAGGAGTACAAGTATTCCTGCAAATACTCGGTATCGGGACCGATACTAGTATCGGTATCGGGACAATCCTAGCTTTTATATACAGTCTCTATGTATAGCTTCTCTTTTTTTCCTCCAGCACCCACTGCTTACAGAACCCAGCTGGAACTCTGTGAATTATCCAACAGTCACTCAGATGAAGCAATAGCCCATTACAGGCCTCTTGGTTGTGTAGCAAAATTTCAGCGTCCAGCTTACATTTCTCCTGTGGCTACTGATCTCAGCACCACCTCTTCAGGCACTGCCAACCCACCTGGCTGCAGCTGCCCCTTTCACTAGCCCTCCAGGCAAGCTTCTCACCGCAGTCATCCAGACTGAAACTCACCAGCCCAGCTGGTTGACCCTCGGGATATCTCCCAGATGTGCTGCCCTGCTCCTGCTGTCTTTTCTCCTTGCTCCTGTGCCTCCAGAAAGGGTTTCCTTCTTCTGTTTTAAGGGGAATCTTCCAGAACATGAGCCCCAGGCCTGAGATTCCCCCCCCCAGGCTAGGGGGCACCCTCAAGGGTCACCAACAGCCTCCTTAGCGTTCCATCTCTATCTTCCACCCGACTGCCCCTGCTGGCATGGCTCATGACTATTTATGAGGTAAGCTCTGCCCCCTGCCAGCCCAAAGCTGAGAATTGGCCTCATAATAATGCATAGCAGCCCCTTCTTACTCCCACCCTCCAGCTCTGGAAGTTTCTACTAACTTCCAGACCAGGGGGAAATGCCAGAGAGAGCTGCCAGATGAGTCATTCAGCCCCTGAGTCACTGAACCCTGACCCAGATTCACAACCCAGCTTGGCCCCCAGTGAAGCTAAATTTCCCTACACTGACAACTACTTCTAACACACTAGAGCAGGCATCATTATATGTTGGACCGTGGGCCAAATGCGGACTGCGATACATTCCTATTCGGACCACCGCGGTACCGCCATTTAGCAGCCTTTTCTTCTCCCCCCTCCGTCGCTCGTTAATCCTCCAGAGCTGACAGCGGGAGGTGGGACAGTTCTGGATGGAGGCGAAGCTGCCTGAGGTTAACAAGCAGGTGATTGGCTGCTAGGATGAAGAGTTGTCCTAGCAACCAATCACCATCTTGCAACACCCGCCCTCCATCCAGACATGCTGTGCCTCTCTCCGATCTTCGGTCTGTGTAACTGTAAGGTAAAAATTGTAGAATCAACCTGCGCTAGTGAGCATCTAAACGAACAGGTGCAGCTGCAAATAAAACTCCAAATATCTATGGAGTGACAAACGTAAAAATAAACTTAATTGCGCTAGCAATAAAATGAAAACCAAAAAGTGCTAAGACAACACCATACATGTGATGACAGTGAGTGTGTAAACATCTTATCTCAAAATATGAACGAATTAAAAGTCCATAATCATAAGCAACAAAAAAACATCCGTGATCAGTCCATAATAATATGAATCTCATTAAAGCAAATTAAAGAAAAGTCCGCTCCATATGTTTCATCACCAACACGCCAGGGATATGGTAGGCCAAAATACTTCTGTTCAGGTATACAGTGACAACGATGAGAGAAGTAATAGATGTGCGCTTACCCCCAGTGTTGGACCTCCCCTGTGGCAAGGTCATACGAACTTGCAGATTTCACCCTCTGCAGGGATAAGTTGTTGATCTCCTGGTCCTGGCAGCATGTAACGCCGACTTCCGTGTGGCCGGGACGAACCAACTCTCCAAACCTCGGAGGGGGGACTCGGGAATGCAAAAAGTCCAAGAACAGGAGAGGGAGGCAAACGGAGAAAAAACTCCAATAGAGTGATATCGTTTTTAGGGTATTTATTAGTTAAAACATACCACAAGAAATCATTTTAAAATTCAAGTAAAAAATTCCTAAAAAAGCCGGCATATTCAAAGGCAGAACGCCCGTGCAAACAAATAATTCCAAACACGTGATGGCTAGCACTGCGAGGCCACGCCCTACATGTTTCGTCATACGGTACTTCTACGGGGGCACGGGCGACGCAATGAGCCATCACTTTATATATCGAAAAACAAAACAGTAACCACGCCCACATCTCCACCCATGTCCGTCATTCGACCACGTCATTCGACAGGGCATGTGTGGAGATTCGACGGAGCCGTCAATAAAGACCGCCCACAGGGCGGAACGAACATGAATAGTACACAGGGAAGCATTGACCAAGCCTCATTCTGGCGGACGCCTAACGCGCTCGTAGGCATGCGCAAGGACGAGCCAAGCCTCGATCTGGCTGGCGATAAAAAACGTTCATATAGAGGCTAAACGGAAACCGGAAGGAGTCAAGTGTGTACCCCAGATGAATTCTAGAGATACACATCCGTGTTGAATACGGAACTTCCGGTTCTAAGTGACTGAGACTATCGCTCAAAAAACATTAATATTGAGTTAAAAAATTCTTTTATATTATAAAAACCACTCCAACAGTGCGAAAATTATATAATATATATACATGGCCACTGACCGTAAATTATCCTAATCATCTTAAAAAAAATTTTTTATTTTTCCTTTCCGTTTAGAAATAACCTAGACAGCATATGTGTCTAGAGGGGAACAGTGTTCAACCAATATCGTATAGGAGCACAGATCAATTGATTTAGACTCTGTGTGAGCAAAAAATACAGATAATTGGGAATACAGTCTTGTTTCTCAACTGCACAAAAACAGTACCAAGCAAATTATTTTATATGTACCGATAGCCAGAACAAGACTCAGCTCCTCCCCTTACAATATCAAAATT
The DNA here is from genome assembly GCA_037952835.1 of Lithobates septentrionalis. Lineage (NCBI taxonomy): Eukaryota > Metazoa > Chordata > Amphibia > Anura > Ranidae > Lithobates > Lithobates septentrionalis. The sequence goes on from JBBDGP010000828.1 coordinate 2,968,874, forward strand.
CCGAAACAAAAAAAGAGAAGAAATAAAAAGAAAAAAGGAAAAAAAAAGGCAAGGAAATAAACAATGAGCATAAAAGTGAAGCAATCCAAATATCCCTAGACCTTCCTACCAGAAAATAGGGCGGGGGGGGGAAAGGGGAGGGGGGAAGGATCATTTAAGTCAGCCACCAGGGGTAGTTATTATAACTCGGGGCTCATCCAATCCTATAATGCCCATTCTATCATGCGTTATCAATAAATGCGTTAATCTCAATATCTACATTAAGCCCTTTTGGTTTGAGACACCCCATCTTAAATATCCACCCCATTTCAAGTTTGGATATAGCTCTTCTCTTAGGTCCCCCTCTCCATGGAATACTCAACCTATCAATACCAATAAACTGTGTCCCTCTTGGATCCTTGTCATGTACATTCAGATAATGCTTAGACACTGGATGTCCTATGAATCCTCTCCTGATGTTGCTGATGTGCTCGTTTAACCTGACCTGAAGAGGGCGAACAGTGCGTCCCACGTACTGAAACCCACATGGACAGGTTAAAAGATATACTACATGAGTAGTAGAACACGTAATAAATGATTTTATTGTAAAAGTTTGTGAGGTACTGGTCGCATGGAAATGTGTTACCTTCCGGTCCTTGATGGTATTGACCGTACAAACCGCACATTTCCTACATCTATAATACCCCACTAAGTTCTGGAAAAACATTGGTTTCCTTATTGGAGGATCGCATACACTAGGGGCTATTGCTGCTCTAATAGACGGTAATCCCTTGAAGACTACCTGAGGTCTCTCCGGAAGGAGTGGGCCCAGTACATTATCATTTTTGATTATGTGCCAATATTTATGTATCAGTTTCCTTATTACAAAATGTTGATGAGAGTAATTAGTTACAAAAGGGCAAGTAAAGTCCTTCTTTGTGGTATTCCCTATCTCTGGACGATCAATTAATAAAGATTCCCTATCCAATCTCTCAACCTCCTCTACTCGCTCCCTCAAAAAGGATGCATCATAGCCCTTTTCTAGAAATCGCTCCGTAAGGACTTGGGACTGAGTCCTAAAATCATTAATAGAAGAACAATTACGTCTGATTCTTACGTACTGGCTTTTAGGGACTGAGTCGAGCCACGCTTTATGATGGCAACTATCTCGCGATATAAATGCATTACGGTCTGTAGATTTGAAATATGTGGAAGTCATTATCTTATCTCCTTCCCCCCTTACTACAAGGTCTAAAAAATTAATCGAACTCTGACTGGATTCATAATTAAAATGGATCCCTCTATCATTTACATTTAAGCCTTCCATAAACTGGTGCAGGGAGTCATGGGTACCATTCCATAAGAGGAGGACGTCATCAATGTATCTTGCCCATAAGACCAATTCTGGTCTACGTTGGGCGTAGATGACGTCCTCCTCCCATTTACCCATAAATAAGTTAGCCAAACTGGGGGCAAATTTTGCCCCCATGGCTACTCCCTTTTTCTGTAAAAAGAAAGTGTTCTTATGCCAGAAAAAATTATGAGTTGTGGTGTACTCCAACAGGTCCATAATAAATTTCTTTTGTTTTCTTGGCAGTGTCACGTCCTTGTACAGATAATGCTTGACTGAGGATATACCCCAAGTATGGGGGATCGCCGTGTACAGTGACGTGACATCCGCCGTAGCAAGCCAATATCCACTTTTATACCCACAATCCCTTAATAGATTGATGGCATGCCTGCTGTCCTTGATATAGGCGGGCAGAGAGCGGACCAGGGGTTGCAGGAAGTTGTCAATATATTTACCAGCCCTTGAGGTGATCGAATCAATTCCGCTAATGATTGGGCGGCCGGGTGGATGGACAGGATCCTTATGGACCTTTGGGAGATAGTATATAATAGGTATCCGTGATGATACGGGAATCAAAAACGATTTTTCTTTTTTATTAATAACTCCTAATCTGAATCCATATTCTACAATGCTCTCAAGTTCTCTCTTATACTTATTCCTAGGGTCAGACCTTAGGGGGATATATGTGGTAGTATCCCCTACTATCCTATCCAATTCCTGAAGGTAATCCTTTTTACTCAGGATAACGATTCCCCCCCCCTTGTCGGCTGGTCTCACCACTAGATCCTTTCTTTTACACAGTTGGTCTAAACCTGATTCCAAATCGTTGCTCATTTTAGTATTTTTGCTTTTTATGCCTTCCAAATCCTTTATAAGGAGATCTCTAAAAACTTTAATAGAGGCTGGTAGACCACCCGGTGGGTTGAACAATGAAGCATTCGCCAAACCTGAGTGTTTGACATTTGTGGGATTATTATTTAAAGTATTGATGGGATTAGTCAACAGATACCGCTTAATATTCAGTCTCCTGGTATACTTGTGTATATCCATATATGTCTGAAACTTATTGAGCGGTTTCGGAGGTGCAAATTTAAGTCCCTTGTCTAAAATGGCAGTTTCCTCAGAGGTCAAGGGAATCCCACTGAGGTTGAAAATGCCTTGTCCGGTTATACCCGTTTTCTCTTTGCTCCTAATCTTCCTCCCCCCTCTGACTCCTCTCTTTCTTCTATTGGTCGTTGGAAGTTTTGATCTCCCCTGGGAAAACCCCAATGCTGAGGTTGTGAGTACTCCTCCCGATGAAACCGTCGGGGGGTGTATTCATCCCTCTGTGTATCTCTTTGGGGGGGAAAGGAAGGCTGATGACGGGGTGGTCGGTTATAACCCCCATTCCTCCTTGGAGTGTGATAACTTTGATTGAACTCTCCATAGTAATCAGTATCTCTACCATAATGTTCCTCCAATGGTTGGAAACGATTCTTATGTACAATCTCCAGCCCGGAATGGGAGAGTTCCCACTCAGGCCCCTAAAAAGAAAACAAAAACTCAAAAAAATCAGAAATTTAGGAGACAATATAAAGAAGGGAATCAATCTCATCAGGTAGAAACAGGAGGATACCAGGATGTTCGTTATGACAATCAATACGACCATTATGGTAGGTCCTATATAGATAATCAGTCCCCAAGATACCCTATATCTACACATAATCGTTTCCAACCATTGGAGGAACATTATGGTAGAGATACTGATTACTATGGAGAGTTCAATCAAAGTTATCACACTCCAAGGAGGAATGGGGGTTATAACCGACCACCCCGTCATCAGCCTTCCTTTCCCCCCCAAAGAGATACACAGAGGGATGAATACACCCCCCGACGGTTTCATCGGGAGGAGTACTCACAACCTCAGCATTGGGGTTTTCCCAGGGGAGATCAAAACTTCCAACGACCAATAGAAGAAAGAGAGGAGTCAGAGGGGGGAGGAAGATTAGGAGCAAAGAGAAAACGGGTATAACCGGACAAGGCATTTTCAACCTCAGTGGGATTCCCTTGACCTCTGAGGAAACTGCCATTTTAGACAAGGGACTTAAATTTGCACCTCCGAAACCGCTCAATAAGTTTCAGACATATATGGATATACACAAGTATACCAGGAGACTGAATATTAAGCGGTATCTGTTGACTAATCCCATCAATACTTTAAATAATAATCCCACAAATGTCAAACACTCAGGTTTGGCGAATGCTTCATTGTTCAACCCACCGGGTGGTCTACCAGCCTCTATTAAAGTTTTTAGAGATCTCCTTATAAAGGATTTGGAAGGCATAAAAAGCAAAAATACTAAAATGAGCAACGATTTGGAATCAGGTTTAGACCAACTGTGTAAAAGAAAGGATCTAGTGGTGAGACCAGCCGACAAGGGGGGGAATCGTTATCCTGAGTAAAAAGGATTACCTTCAGGAATTGGATAGGATAGTAGGGGATACTACCACATATATCCCCCTAAGGTCTGACCCTAGGAATAAGTATAAGAGAGAACTTGAGAGCATTGTAGAATATGGATTCAGATTAGGAGTTATTAATAAAAAAGAAAAATCGTTTTTGATTCCCGTATCATCACGGATACCTATTATATACTATCTCCCAAAGGTCCATAAGGATCCTGTCCATCCACCCGGCCGCCCAATCATTAGCGGAATTGATTCGATCACCTCAAGGGCTGGTAAATATATTGACAACTTCCTGCAACCCCTGGTCCGCTCTCTGCCCGCCTATATCAAGGACAGCAGGCATGCCATCAATCTATTAAGGGATTGTGGGTATAAAAGTGGATATTGGCTTGCTACGGCGGATGTCACGTCACTGTACACGGCGATCCCCCATACTTGGGGTATATCCTCAGTCAAGCATTATCTGTACAAGGACGTGACACTGCCAAGAAAACAAAAGAAATTTATTATGGACCTGTTGGAGTACACCACAACTCATAATTTTTTCTGGCATAAGAACACTTTCTTTTTACAGAAAAAGGGAGTAGCCATGGGGGCAAAATTTGCCCCCAGTTTGGCTAACTTATTTATGGGTAAATGGGAGGAGGACGTCATCTACGCCCAACGTAGACCAGAATTGGTCTTATGGGCAAGATACATTGATGACGTCCTCCTCTTATGGAATGGTACCCATGACTCCCTGCACCAGTTTATGGAAGGCTTAAATGTAAATGATAGAGGGATCCATTTTAATTATGAATCCAGTCAGAGTTCGATTAATTTTTTAGACCTTGTAGTAAGGGGGGAAGGAGATAAGATAATGACTTCCACATATTTCAAATCTACAGACCGTAATGCATTTATATCGCGAGATAGTTGCCATCATAAAGCGTGGCTCGACTCAGTCCCTAAAAGCCAGTACGTAAGAATCAGACGTAATTGTTCTTCTATTAATGATTTTAGGACTCAGTCCCAAGTCCTTACGGAGCGATTTCTAGAAAAGGGCTATGATGCATCCTTTTTCAGGGAGCGAGTAGAGGAGGTTGAGAGATTGGATAGGGAATCTTTATTAATTGATCGTCCAGAGATAGGGAATACCACAAAGAAGGACTTTACTTGCCCTTTTGTAACTAATTACTCTCATCAACATTTTGTAATAAGGAAACTGATACATAAATATTGGCACATAATCAAAAATGATAATGTACTGGGCCCACTCCTTCCGGAGAGACCTCAGGTAGTCTTCAAGGGATTACCGTCTATTAGAGCAGCAATAGCCCCTAGTGTATGCGATCCTCCAATAAGGAAACCAATGTTTTTCCAGAACTTAGTGGGGTATTATAGATGTAGGAAATGTGCGGTTTGTACGGTCAATACCATCAAGGACCGGAAGGTAACACATTTCCATGCGACCAGTACCTCACAAACTTTTACAATAAAATCATTTATTACGTGTTCTACTACTCATGTAGTATATCTTTTAACCTGTCCATGTGGGTTTCAGTACGTGGGACGCACTGTTCGCCCTCTTCAGGTCAGGTTAAACGAGCACATCAGCAACATCAGGAGAGGATTCATAGGACATCCAGTGTCTAAGCATTATCTGAATGTACATGACAAGGATCCAAGAGGGACACAGTTTATTGGTATTGATAGGTTGAGTATTCCATGGAGAGGGGGACCTAAGAGAAGAGCTATATCCAAACTTGAAATGGGGTGGATATTTAAGATGGGGTGTCTCAAACCAAAAGGGCTTAATGTAGATATTGAGATTAACGCATTTATTGATAACGCATGATAGAATGGGCATTATAGGATTGGATGAGCCCCGAGTTATAATAACTACCCCTGGTGGCTGACTTAAATGATCCTTCCCCCCTCCCCTTTCCCCCCCCCCCCCCTATTTTCTGGTAGGAAGGTCTAGGGATATTTGGATTGCTTCACTTTTATGCTCATTGTTTATTTCCTTGCCTTTTTTTTTCCTTTTTTCTTTTTATTTCTTCTCTTTTTTTGTTTCGGAATTTTGATATTGTAAGGGGAGGAGCTGAGTCTTGTTCTGGCTATCGGTACATATAAAATAATTTGCTTGGTACTGTTTTTGTGCAGTTGAGAAACAAGACTGTATTCCCAATTATCTGTATTTTTTGCTCACACAGAGTCTAAATCAATTGATCTGTGCTCCTATACGATATTGGTTGAACACTGTTCCCCTCTAGACACATATGCTGTCTAGGTTATTTTTAAACGGAAAGGAAAAATAAAAAATTTTTTTTAAGATGATTAGGATAATTTACGGTCAGTAGCCATGTATATATATTATATAATTTTCGCACTGTTGGAGTGGTTTTTATAATATAAAAGAATTTTTTAACTCAATATTAATGTTTTTTGAGCGATAGTCTCAGTCACTTAGAACCGGAAGTTCCGTATTCAACACGGATGTGTATCTCTAGAATTCATCTGGGGTACACACTTGACTCCTTCCGGTTTCCGTTTAGCCTCTATATGAACGTTTTTTATCGCCAGCCAGATCGAGGCTTGGCTCGTCCTTGCGCATGCCTACGAGCGCGTTAGGCGTCCGCCAGAATGAGGCTTGGTCAATGCTTCCCTGTGTACTATTCATGTTCGTTCCGCCCTGTGGGCGGTCTTTATTGACGGCTCCGTCGAATCTCCACACATGCCCTGTCGAATGACGTGGTCGAATGACGGACATGGGTGGAGATGTGGGCGTGGTTACTGTTTTGTTTTTCGATATATAAAGTGATGGCTCATTGCGTCGCCCGTGCCCCCGTAGAAGTCACGTATGACGAAACATGTAGGGCGTGGCCTCGCAGTGCTAGCCATCACGTGTTTGGAATTATTTGTTTGCACGGGCGTTCTGCCTTTGAATATGCCGGCTTTTTTAGGAATTTTTTACTTGAATTTTAAAATGATTTCTTGTGGTATGTTTTAACTAATAAATACCCTAAAAACGATATCACTCTATTGGAGTTTTTTCTCCGTTTGCCTCCCTCTCCTGTTCTTGGACTTTTTGCATTCCCGAGTCCCCCCTCCGAGGTTTGGAGAGTTGGTTCGTCCCGGCCACACGGAAGTCGGCGTTACATGCTGCCAGGACCAGGAGATCAACAACTTATCCCTGCAGAGGGTGAAATCTGCAAGTTCGTATGACCTTGCCACAGGGGAGGTCCAACACTGGGGGTAAGCGCACATCTATTACTTCTCTCATCGTTGTCACTGTATACCTGAACAGAAGTATTTTGGCCTACCATATCCCTGGCGTGTTGGTGATGAAACATATGGAGCGGACTTTTCTTTAATTTGCTTTAATGAGATTCATATTATTATGGACTGATCACGGATGTTTTTTTGTTGCTTATGATTATGGACTTTTAATTCGTTCATATTTTGAGATAAGATGTTTACACACTCACTGTCATCACATGTATGGTGTTGTCTTAGCACTTTTTGGTTTTCATTTTATTGCTAGCGCAATTAAGTTTAACTGTAAGGTAAGACAGTGAGGAAGGGGGCGAATTTACAGGGAGTGAGGACACTAGTATGAAAACCTGAATAGGATCTGAGGAGTTTGTGTGCTTAGGTCAGGGATATGGGGGGGGGCAGAGGACAGTGATATGGGGAGCTGAGAACATTGATATGGGGGGCTGAGGACATTGATATGGAGGGGGCTGAGGAAGGTGATATGGGGGCTGAGGACAGTGATATGGGGGATGGGGTCTTAAGGACATTGATATGGAGGGGCTGAGGACATTGATATGGGGAGCTGAGGACAGTGATATGGGGGGCTGAGGACAGTGATATGGGGGGCTGAGGACATTGATATGGGGAGCTGAGGACAGTGATATGGGGGGCTGAGGACATTGATATGGGGCTGAGGACATTAAAGGGGGGCTAAGGACTTCAATGTGTGTGTGGGGGCTGAGGACATTAAAGGGGGGGCTAAAGACATTAAAGGGGGGCTGCTAAGGACTGTAATGTGTGTGTGTGGCGGATGAGGGCATTAAAGGGGGGGCTAAGGATTGTAATTTGTGTGTGTGGGGGCTGAGGACATTAAAGTGGGGGACTGAGTACTGTAATGTGTGTGTAGGGGGGTGCTGAGAACATTAAAGGGGGGCTAAGAACTGTAATGTGGAGGGACTAATGATTGTAATGTGGAGGGAGCTGAGGACATTAAAGCGGGGAACTGAGGACTGTAATGTGTGTGTGTGTGGGGGCTGCAGACATTAAAGTGGGGGGCTGAGGACTGTAATGTGTGTGTGTGTGTGTGTGTGTGTGTGGAGGCTGAGAACATTAAAGGGGGGGGGCTAAGAACTGTAATGTGGGGGGACTGATGATTGTAATGTGGAGGGAGCCGAGGCCATTAAAGTGGGGGACTGAGTACTGCAATGTATGTGTGTGGGGGCTGAGGACATTAAAGTGGGGGACTGAGGACTGTAATGTGTTGAAGTGAGTGGAGGCTGAGGACATTAAAGTGGGGGACTGAGGACTGTAATGTGTGTGTGTGGGGGCTGAGGACATTAAAGTGGGGGACTTAGGACTGTAATATGTGTGTGTGTGTGTGTGGGGAAGGGGGGGTGGCTGAGAACATTAAAGGGGGGGGGGGGCTAAGGATTTAATGTAGGGGGACTGATGATTGTAATGTGGAGGGAGCTGAGGACATTAAAGTGGGGGACTGAGGACTGTAATGTTCGTGTGTGGGGGCTGAAGATATTAAAGTGGGGGATTGAGGACTGTAATGTGTGTGTGTGTGTAGGTTGAGGACATTAAGGGGGGGGGGCTAAGGACGGTAATGTAGGGGGGACTGATGATTGTAATGTGGAGAGAGCTGAGGCTCGTTAAGTGCGGGAGGCTAAGGACTGTGATGTGAGAGGGCTGAGATATGTAATGTGGGGAGCAATGAGGACAGTAAAGGGGGCTGAGAACTGTAATGCGGGGGTTGGGGGGGGGGGCGGGGGACTGAGGACAGTAATGTGGGGGGATAATGTAAATAGTGGCAGTGGACAGTACTGTAGGGGGGTTGATGTCAAGGAAGTGTGAGAACATTACTGTGAAAGGGGTGGAGGGGGGTGATGTAAAGGGGGACCTGAGGGCACTCATCAAGAGGAAGGGGACTCTGATGTGGACTGGGGACTGAGGACGCTGATGTAAGAATGGGTTCACACCTGTGCATGTGCATTAGGTGCAATACCCGCAAGAAACACGAAGAAAGAAGTGCTTGACCTTTCCTTCCAAAATAGCACCGCACCAAGCTGCATGGTGCTGTATCAACATGCAGTTTGGCACATGTGAAAAGGCATCACAGATACCGACATGATGTTCAGACCTCTGCTAGAAGAAAATTTTGCTGACCGGGCCTCTGTGAATTTTAATTCAATACCCCTGCACTAGAGGGTGCTACACTGGTTACAGCCTCCTCTTCTAATCATGCATCTCAATGAACTGCTGTATGTGGTGGCAGTGGGTCCTGGGAATTCCAGTACACAGGCTCTACATGTTGTACAGCCCCCGTGTGACCATGTGCATGAAGCATTAAAAGGGAATAGCTTTGGAACATATTTTAAATTGGAGTTGATAGCTTGAGTATGGAATCTACTTATGTAGCATGCAGTTCTCATTTTTCTGTTAAAGTGGTCATTGTTATACTGACCTTTTTACTTCTCAAAAATATGAGCCCTCTTTCACCGCTAAATTGTCTATGCTATCAGACACTACTCCATCCCTCACTGCCACCATCTCCTTTGATGCTAATTCTGGGTCCTCCGTCTTCCTCATGGCCATTAGGCTATTGATTATGTAACTCCGGCACCCAGCTCCGTTCTCTGGCATTTTACAGATGTCAGGAAGGAGCCAAAATTTACACTGGGCAGCATTTGTTCGATACATTGTAGAAAATAAAAAAAACGCTAGAAGCAAGAAGCTGTAGTTGTTTGGCATTACATATTTTGCATGTCTCTTCTGCCAAAAACCTTTTTTTTTATTTTTACATTTATGTCCACTTTAAGATTAAGATTCATTTGACCTAAAAGCTTACTTTTCAAATACCCTGTAGCCCTTTAATGTATTTGTTTAGATTTGTGGAAACCACCTAACAGTTTATTCTGATTAGAAATTCTTACATGAAAAAAGTCTTTAATCCGGATACACATTGTTGCATAGTGATAGTCAGGGGCTGATCTGCAACTTTTGGCCCAGGGAGCAAGCACAACCCAGAGGCCCATGGTGCAACAACTTTGTCCCCCTCGCGCTCTACCTCTTCCCTGCTTCCCCCCGACCCCCATCCCAGGCTGATGCTCCGCTCCAGGTCCTCTCTGCTCACTGGGCGAATTGGGCTGGACAACACCTGCTGCACGGACTCCGGGTTCCTAAACTGGCTGGTAGGGGTCGCCTGAGAGCTGCAGGGGAGCTGCGGGGGGGGGGGGGGTTGGGCATTTCAGTCAGGGCTGGCCAGGGGGAGGAGTGCCTTTGGACACGGCGTACACCATCCAAGATGAAGGGGGGCGGCCTGCGCTTTGTCCTTATCCTTATCCTCAATACTGTGCATCCCTAGTGCAGTTGCTACTACTTTCCTGGTGGTGTACACAATACATACAATGCACCCATAGTTGTTATTAAACTTCTGTTGGTGTACACAGTACCGTGCACCCCTAGTGCAGTTGCTACTACTTTCCTGGTGGTGTACACAATACATACAGTGCACCCATAGTTGTTATTAAACTTCTGTTGGTGTACACAGTACAGTGCACCCCTAGTGCAGTTGCTACTACTTTCCTGGTGGTGTACACAATACATACAGTGCACCCATAGTTGTTATTAAACTTCTGTTGGTGTACACAGTACCGTGCACCCCTAGTGCAGTTGCTACTACTTTCCTGGTGGTGTAAACAATACATACAGTGCACCCATAGTTGTTATTAAACTTTTGTTGGTGCACACAGTACCTTGCACCCCTAGTGCAGTTGCTACTACTTTCCTGGTGGTGTACATAATACATACAGTGCACCCATAGTTGTTATTACACTTCTGTTGGTGTACACAGTATCGTGCACCCCTAGTGCAGTTGCTACTACTTTCCTGGTGGTGTAAACAATACATACAGTGCACCCATAGTTGTTATTAAACTTCTGCTGGTGTACACAGTACCATGCACCTAGTGCAGTTGCTAGTGCTACTACTTTTCTGGTGGTGTACACAGTACACAATACATAAAGTACACCCATAGTAGTTATTACACTTCTGTTGGTGTACACAGTACCATGCACCCCTAGTGCAGTTGCTACTACTTTCCTGGTGGTGTACACAGTACACAATACAGTGTAGTGTTTTTTTGCTAAACAAAATTTACAGCATGTCCGGAAGGCCACCAAGGAGAGGCAGACGCTCACAGGCCACTAAAAGAGGGCAAGTAGGCTCTGTGTCTACAGTCAACATTGCTGGTCATGGACCTGGTGCATCCTCAGCATGTGGCCGTGGGGCACGCTTGTCCTTTTTTCGTGCAGCTGGCCGTGTTATTGAGCCACAACATGCAGAAGAGTTGGTGAAATGGATAACAAAGCAGTCCTCATCCTCCTCATCCACTGTCACCTAGGCTCAGAGTAGTTTGCCTGCCAATGCAGCTGCCAAAGCAGCCTATTCCATCGGCTTCATGTCAACAGTCACTCCTTCCCTAGTCCCACCATCATGCACGGAGGAGGTCAAGAAACTGGCAGTCATGTTCCCCCAGCTGCAGCATACTGCCAAGTTTGCTCCAGGGACGAGGAGAGAGGGGATGATGAGGTCACTGACTCAACTTGGGTGCCTGATAGAAGAGAGGAGGAGGAGGCACATCTCCAATGAGGTAGGATGCCCTCCAGGGGGCAGCTTAAGGGCAGCCACCCTATTGAATCACACCGCAGAGCTAAGCAGGTGCAGGGTGCTGCTAACTCCCCACATATTTTGAAAAGTTATTTGGTGTGGGCCTTTTTTGACACCTGTGCAGGAGATCGCACCGTTGCTGTTTGCAACATATGTCTGAAGCGTATCAAGCGTGGCCAAAACAACAGCCGCTTGGGCACCACATGCTTGACCAGACATATGATGACCTCCCATGCAGTCCGTTGGCAACAGCACTTAAAAGACCCACATCAAAGAACAAGGCGGACCTCTCCTTGCCCCTCATCAGCTGGGTTCTCCAACCCCACTATACCTCCAGTCCTCTCAGAAACCTGCACTGAGAGGAATGAAGTATAGTAATAGGTGTCCCAAGTACTTGCAGCCAATTTGCTATCAGTACACCTCCATCTGATTTTAGCAGGCAAATTTCCCTACCCCAGTTGCTAAACTGTCAAAAGAAATTCGGTCCCAACCATCCACATGCTCAGCATCTGAATGCTAGCTTGGCCAAATTGCTAGCACTGCAACTGCTGCTTTTTCAGCTGGTAGACTCTGCCCCCTTTCATGAATTTGTGGAATGTGCAGTACCTCAGTGGCAGGCTCCCAAACGCCATTTCTTTTCACGGAAGGCCATTCCGGCTCTCTACCAGTATGTGGAAGGCAATGTCTTGGCCTCGTTGGATAGGGCGGTCAGCGGTAGGGTGCATATTACTGCTAATTCATGGTCCAACAGGCATGGACAGAGACGTTACCTTTCTTTCATGGCGCACTGGGTAACTCTGCTGGCAGCTGGGAAGGATGCAGGACAGGGTTCAGTATTGTTGAAGCTTGTTCCGCCACCACGCCTCCAAAATGCTAGTGGTGATTCTGCCACAGCTCTCTCCTCCACCCCCTCCTCTTCTTCCTCTATGGCCTCTTCCTCTGCAGATTTCTCCTCTGAACCAGCGGTGCTCCGTAGGCGTTCAAGGGGCTACGCAAGCACTCAGGCAAAAAGATGCCATGCAGTGCTTGAGTTGGTCTGCTTAGGGGACAGGAGCCACACTGGGGCAGAGATTCTGTCAGCTCTGCAGGGGCAGGCTCAGAGGTGGTTGACGCCAGCTTCAGCCAGGAATGGTTGTATGCGACAATGGCACCAACCTCCTCTCCGCCCTCCGACAGGGACTCTTGACCCATGTTCCCTGTTTGGCTCACGTCCCGAATTTGGTGGTGCAGCGGTTGTTAAGCAGGTACCCGGGCTGACAGGATCTCCTGAGGCAGGCCAGGAAAGTCTGTGGTCATTTCCGCCGGTCATATAATGCCAGTGCTCGGCTTGCTGACAGTCAAAGAGAATGCAACCTGCCCAAGAACCGTCTCATTTGTGACATGCCCACCAGGTGGAACTCACGTTGGCAATGCTGCAGCGGCTGCACACGCAGCAGAGGGCCAACAATGAGTACCTGTGGAGTATGGCACTAGGACAGGGTCAGGGGAGCTTGGCTTTTTTTTGCCACGCCAGTGGCTACTGATCAAGGATGCATGCACTGTCCTGTCACCATTTGAGGAGGCCACGAGGATGGTGAGCAGTGACAGTGCATGCATCAGTGCATCAGAGCACATGCTTTGTGGAATAATGGACAGGGCACTTGAGGTAGAACAGCGGGAGGATGAGGAGGACTTCCTTACCTCTCAAGGCCCCCTTTGTCCAGATACTAGTATTCCTGCAGGCCCGTCAATCACACAGGAAGAAGAAGAGGAGGAGGAGGATTGTGTCAGCATGGAGGTGGAGAATAACACTCAGCATCAGCAGCAGTCTTCAAGGGATCATATGCAGTCCCCAGAAACCCATGGCTCTGCAAACCTACACTGCATGGCCTCCCTGATCCTGCAAAGCCTGCGAAAGGACCCTAGGATTCGTGGTATCAAGGAGAGGGATCATTACTGGCTGGCAACCCTTCTTCATCCACGTTACAAGGGTAAGGTTGCAGAACTTATCCAGCCTTCGCAGAGAGAGCAGAGGATGAAACATCTTTGGGAGGCCTTGCAGAAAGGTTTGTGCAGTGTGTTTCCAGAGCCTGGGAGGATACAATTTCCTGGTGCTGGACAACGTGTTGCTGAGGCTTCATTCAGTTACAGAAAGAACGGTGGAGAAGGTGGCCGGCTGACCCATGCTTTCAGGCAATTCTTCAGTCCTCAGCGCCCAGGTCTGATCGGGTCCAGCAACCATCGCCAGCATCTGAATTACATGGTGCAGGAATATCTAAGGGCAAGATCAGACTTGGAGACCCTTACACCAGAAAATCCACTGGGTTAATGGGTCTTGAGGATGGACCACTGGCCAGAGCTTGCTCAATATGCAATTAAGCTACTGGCCTGTCCTGCATCCAGCGTTCTTTCTGAACGCACATTCAGTGCTGCTAGAGGCTTTGTAACCGATCACAGAGTGCGCCTGTCCACAGACTCTGTTGATCGGCTCACATTCATAAAAATGAATCAGTCTTGGATCACCAGCTACCAAGCACCTGATGCTGATGTAACCGAATGATTTTTCTATGGATGTGGGATCCCTTGAAGACTGCATATGCTGAGTGACTATCCTATTATGCTGAGTGACTATCCTATTCCTCCTCGATTTTCATGATGATAGCTTTGGTTCAGGGCACCACCACCACTACCTAAGGCCCAATTTTTCTGCCCCTGTTTAACAGGGGCGCATAATTACAATTTTTGATCAAATATTTAACAGCAGGGCTCGTTCCTGCGCTCAACAAGAGTATCTGTGTGGGGTTGCAGTGTTGTGGCACCACCACCACTGCCTAAGGCCCAATTTTTCTGCCCCTGTTTAACAGGGGCGCATAATTACAATTTTTGATCTAATATTTCACAGCAGGGCCTGTTCCTGCGCTCAACAAAAGTATCTGTGAGACTTTACAGTGTTGTGCCACCACCACCACCACCGCCTAAGGCCCACTTTTTCTGCCCCTGTTTAACAGGGGCACATAATTACAATTTTTGATTTAATATTTCACAGCAGGGCCTGTTCCTGCACTCAACAAAAGTATCTGTGAGGCTTTACAGTGTTGTGCCACCACAACCACCACCACCGCCTAAGGCCCAATTTTTCTGCCCCTGTTTAACAGGGGCGCGTTATTACAATTTTTGATTTAATTTTTCTCAGCAGGGCCTGTTCCTGCATTCAACAAAAGTATCTGTGAGGCTTTACAGTGTTGTGCCACCACCACCACCGCCTAAGGCCCAATTTTTCTGCCCTTGTTTAACAGGGGCATGTAATTACAATTCTTGATATAATATTTCACAGCAGGGCCCGTTCCAGCGCCCACCAAGAGTAACTGTGAGGGCTTACAGTGTTCTGGTGCCACCAACACCTAAGGCCCAATTTTCCGCAGAGTGTATAGGGCAGTCCCCTAGTATATACAGGCAGTCCCCTATTTTCAAACATCCGACTTACAAACGACTCCTACTTACAAACAGAGGCAGACAACAGGAAGTGAGAGGAAATTTACCCCTAGGAAGGGAAATTTTCTCCTGTAAGCGTTAATATGGGAAAAAAGGTGTTTCCCCACTGATGCTTTATCACCAATCCTTGTTTCCCTAATAACCCAAAATTTTCAAAATCCAATTGTCATTGGGACAGAAAGTGAGGTGAAATTTTCTGAACAGGTGCACAGACAGCAAAACAAATATTACAGGGGTGATGGGATAACCCTTCCCCATGTTATCCTTAAAAATAGATTTTTTTGGCTGGAGCTACACTTACAAAATGTACCTGTTCCAAATTACAAACAGATTCAACGTAAGAACAAACCTACAGTCCCTATCTTGTTTGTAACCCGGGGACCGCCTGTATACTGCTGCTGTTCAGAGTATATAGGGCCTGGGGGCCCCACGCCTTTTTAATTTGGGTGTGGGGTTCACCTTGATATCCATACCAGACCCAAAGGGCCTGGTAACGGGCTGGGGGGGGGGGGGGGCAACATTACATTACAGCCGAATGCACTTTTAAATGACTTTTTTTCCTTTAGAAATGTCAATTTGTGCAGGGACTGTTCTAAACACGGGAAAAATGCGCCACCTTACAGGCATACTATAGACACCCCCCAGGTACGATATTTAAAAGAATATTACACTTTTATTGTTTCACTTTAAGCATTATTAAAATCACTGCTCCGGAAAAAACAGCAGTTTTTAAAACATTTTTTTGCATTGATACATGTCCCCTGGTGCAGGACCCCAAACACTTTTTATGACAATAAATTGCATATTAGCCTTTAAAATTAGCACTTTTGATTTTTAACGTTCGTGTCCCATAGACTTTAACGGTGTTCGCACAAATTTTTGGACTGTTCTCATGTTCTGCCGCGAACCGATCCGGGGGGTGTTCGGCTCATCCCTACTTCTGACCAGCTTTCCTGTCCCTGCTGAAGAAAAGCATCCCCACAACATGATGCTGCCAGCACCATGTTTCCCAGTGGGGATGGTGTGTTGAGGGTGATATGCAGTGTTTGTTTTCTGCCACATATAGCGTTTTTCTTTTAGGCCAAAAAGTTCAATTTTGGTCTCATCTTAGCAGAGAACCTCTTCCACATGTTTGCTGTGTCCCCCACATGGCTTCTCGCAAACTGCAAACGGAACTTCTTATGGCTTTCTTTTAACAATGGCTTTCTTCTTGCCACTCTTCCATATAGGCTAGATTTGTGGAGTGCATGACTAACAGTTGTCCTGTATACAGATTCTCCAGATTCTTTTTGTTTTTTGTTTTTTGAGACAGCGCGGTATATATTTGTTTATAATTTACAGATTCTCCAACCTGAGCTGTGAATCTCTGCAGCTCCTCCAGAGTTACCATGGGCCTCTTGACTGCCTCTCTGATTAATGCTCTCCTTGCCCGGCCTGTCAGTTTAGGTGGACAGCCATGTCTTGGTAGGTTTGCAGTTGTGCCATACTCTTTCCATTTTCAAATGATGGATTAAACAGTGCTCTGTGAGATGTTCAGATGTTCAAATCTTGGGATATATTTTTTGAACCTAACCCTGCTTTACACTTCTCCACTTCTCCACAACTTTATCCCTGATCTGTCTGGTGTGTTCCTTGGCTTTCGTGATGCTGTTTGTTCACTAAGGTTCTCTAACAAACCTCTGAGGGCTTCACAGAATAGCTGTATTTATACTGAGATTAAATTACACACAAGTGGACTCTATTTACTAATTATGTGACTTCTGAAGGCAATTGGTTCCACTAGATTTTAGTTCGGGGTATCAGAGTAAAGGGAGCTGAATACAAATGCACGCCGCACTTTTCTCATATTTATTTGTAAAAAAAATTGAAAACCATTTATCATTTTCCTTCCACTTCATAATTATGTGCCACTTTGTGTTGGTCTATCACATAAAATTCCAATAAAATACATTTGGGTTTTTGGTTGTAACATGACAAAATGTGGAAAATTTCAAAGGGTTTGAATACTAGAGTGGCAAGTGTCTGAAAAGCTAGGGAAGGCGGAGTTAAATAACCTTTTCTAAAGATTGACGGATCGTGCAGCAGAGGATTTCCACTGAAGTACAATGGCCTTGCGTGCATAATAGACTAATAATCTCAGGAGGGTTCTGACCGCTCGACTATGAGCCGGGGGGTCGACAAGACCTATCAGGCACACATCCACCGTTAGTGGGATCTGGATGGTGTTAACCGTGGAAATAACCATAGTGACCCCTTTCCAAAAGTTTTTTTAATTTGGGGACTGGTCCAGAATACAAGAATAAAACCCACTGATGGTGCAACACACCTCCAGCAGGAAGCTGAGACAGACAGGTATATTTCAATTGCTCTCAGGTTGCTGGCACCTACATTGTGGGCCCGCGAGCTGGAAAATCTTTGTGCAGGGTGCAGCTGAGAGTGGCATTGTTACATACAGTAAGTGACAGTGTGGTGTGAGATTGGTCAGTCCTTTGTCACGAGTTGGTGAGGAAGGCAGGGGTCTGGCATCCTCTTTCGTCACAATATACTTTGTTCATTTTTCAATTTAGGAGTTTACAATCACTTTAACAGGCAACTAAATGCTACTTTTTACCACGAAAAACAGCAAGACAGCATAACCCCTTCCCACCGAGCGTACGCAGATGTGCGTACTCGGCTTTCGGGGGTTATACCGGGATGATGCCCGCAGCTCCAGGCATCATTACCCTCCCGCTGCCTCCAGCTGCTCCTACCGGGCTTCCCGTTCCACCAATCTGCCGCCTCCGGCGGCTTCTGATATTCTGGAACGAAGCCATGAGCGGCTTCGTTCCAGCCTCCTAATAGTAAACACGGAAGCGACGTCATGACGTCACTTCCCGTTTACTCGGCTGCCAATGGCGCCGGTTTTAAAAAAAATATACAGTATTCAGAATCACCACCTATTACTGTCACAAGGGATGTTTACATTAAAATTTTATTTTAAAAAAACACAATTTATTAATATAAAAAAAATAAGAAAAAAAATGTTTTTTTAACCACTTCCCTACCCGCCTATAGTAATATGACGTCTACAGATGGGATCTCCCATCCTGGGTGGACGTCATATGACGGCCTCGGGTTCCCGGCCGCCTAGGGGGCGCGTGCGTGCGCCCGCTGCGTTGCTCGGGACCCAGTGCGTGTGCCCGGCGGCCTCGATGTCCGCCGGACACCCGCGATTGCCCGTTAACCGGGCCAGACCGTGGATCTCTGTGTGTAAACACAGAGATCCACGTCCTGTCAGCTCAGAGGAGAGCGATCTGTGTTCCCAGAACGGAGGAACACTGATCGGTCTCCTCCCCTTGTACGTCCCCGCCCCCTATAGTTAGAAGCATTCCCTAGGAAACACATTTAACCCCTCCCCGCCCCCTAGTGGTTAACCCCTTCACTGCCTGTCACATTTACACAGTAATCAATGCAATTTTATAGCATTGATCGCTGTATAAATGTGAATGGTCCCAAAAATTTGTCAAAAGTGTCCGATGTGTCCGCCATAATGTCGCAGTCACGAAAAAAATTGCGATCGCCGCCATTGCTAGTAAAAAAAAAAAAATAAATATTTTTTTTTTAATAATGCCATAAATCTATCCCGTATTTTATAGACGCTATAACTTTTGCGCAAACCAATCAATATACGCTTATTGCAATTTTTTTTTTTACCAAAAATATGTAGAAGAATACGTATCGGCCGAAACTGAGGAAAACATTTGTATTTTTAAAAAAAAATTGGGATATTTATTATAGCAAAAAGTAAAAAATATTGTGTTTTTTTCAAAATTGTCGCTCTTCTTTTGTTTATAGCGCAAAAAATAAAAACCGCAGAGGTGATCAAATACCACCAAAAGAAAGCTCTATTTGTGGGGGAAAAAAGGACGTCAATTTTGTTTGGGTACAACGTCGCATGACCGCGCAATTGTCGTTTAAAGTGCGACAGCGCTGAAAACTAAAAATTTGTCTGGGAAGGAAGGGGGTGAAAATGCCCTGTATTGAACCGGTTAAAGCGCCCCCGTCCCCGCGAGCTTGCGCAGCAAAGAAAACGCATACGGAAGTCACGTCCGCATATGTAAACGGTGTTCAAATCACATATGTGAGGTATCGCCGCGATCGTCAGAGCAAGAGCAATAATTCTAGCACTAGACCTCCTCTGTAACTCTCACCTGGTAACCGTAAAAAAATTTAAAGCGTCGCCTATGGAGATTTTTAGGTACCGTAGTTTGTCGCCATTCCACGAGTGCGTGCAATTATAAAGCGTGACATGTTTGGTATCTATTTTCTCGCCGTAACATCATGTTTCACAATATACAAAAAAATTGGACTAATTTTACTGTTTGTTCTTTTTTTAACCACTCGCCTTACACTGATATACGTCGGCAGAATGGCACGGGCAGGCGGAATCACGTACTCATACGTGATCTGCCTCCCGCGGGCGGGGGGTCCGATCTGACCCCTCCCCGGTGCCCGAGGCGGTCGGCTTGTGGCTGGGAGCGATGAGAGGTGAGGGGGAGACCATCCGTTCGTGGCCCCCCCCTCCTCGCGGTCGCTCCCAGCCAATGAGAATCTTCCTTTGCTGCTGTATGCTAAACAGCAGCAAAGGAAATTATGTCATCTCTCCTCAGCTCTGTATTTTCCGTTCCGGCGCCGAGGAGAGAAGACATCACTGTGAGTGTAAAACACAAACACACTCAGTAATACATGCCAGGCACTCATTACACCCCCAATCCCCCCCCCGATCGCCCCCCGATCACCCCCCAATAACCCCTCCCTGTCACACTGACACCAAGCAGTTTTTTTTTTTTTTTTCTGATTACTGCATGGTGTCAGTTTGTGACAGTTACTGTGGTAGGACAGTTAGGGTTAGCCCCCTTTAGGTCTAGGATACCCCCCTAACCCCCTAATAAAGTTTTAACCCCTTGATCACCCCCCGTCGCCAGTGTCGCTAAGCGATCATTTTTCTGATCGCTGTATTAGTGTCGCTGGTGACGCTAGTTAGGGAGCTAAATATTTAGGTTCGCCGTCAGCGTTTTATAGCGACAGGGACCCCCATATACTATCTAATAAATGTTTTAACCCCTTGATTGCCCCCTAGTTAACCCTTTCACCACTGATCACCGTATAACTGTTACAGGTGACGCTGGTTAGTTCGTTTATTTTTTATAGTGTCAGGGCCCCCGATGTTTATTACCGAATAAAGGTTTAGCCCCCTGACCGCCCGGCGGTGATATGCGTCACCCCAGGCAGCGTCAGATTAGCGCCAGTACCGCTAACACCCATGCACGCAGCATACGCCTCCCTTAGTGGTATAGTATCTGAACGGATCAATATCTGATCCGATCAGATCTATACCAGCGCCCGAAGCAGTTTAGGGTTCCCAAAAACGCAGTGTTAGCGGGATCAGCCCAGATACCTGTTAGCACCTGCGTTTTGCCTCTCCGCCCGTCCCAGCCCAGCCCACCCAAGTGCAGTATCGATCGATCACTGTCACTTACAAAACACTAAACACATAACTGCAGCATTCGCAGAGTCAGGCCTGATCCCTGCGATCGCTAACAGTTTTTTTTGGTAGCGTTTTGGTGAACTGGCAAGCACCAGCGGCCTAGTACACCCCGGTTGTAGTCAAACCAGCACTGCAGTAACACTTGGTGATGTGGCGAGTCCCATAAGTGCAGTTCAAGCTGGTGAGGTGGCAAGCACAAGTAGTGTTCCGCTGCCACCAAGAAGAAGACAAACAGGCCCGTCGTGCCCATAATGCCCTTCCTGCTGCATTCGCCAATCCTAATTGGGAACCCACCGCTTCTGCAGCGCCCGTACTTCCCCCATTCACATCCCCAACCAAATGCAGTCGGCTGCATGAGAGGCATTTTCTTTATGTCCTCCCGAGTACCCCTACCCAGCGAACCCCCCCCAAAAAAGATGTTGTGTCTGCAGCAAGTGCGGATATAGGCGTGACACCCGCTATTATTGTCCCTCCTGTCCTGACAATCCTGGTCTCTGCATTGGTGAATGTTTTGAACGCTACCATTCACTAGTTGAGTATTAGCGTAGGGTACAGCATTGCACAGACTAGGCAAACTTTCACAGGGTCTCCCAAGATGCCATCGCATGAGATACCCGAACCTGGAACCGGTTACAGTTATAAAAGTTAGTTACAAAAAAAAGTGTAAAAAAAACAAAAAAAAAAATATAAAATAAAAAAAATAGTTGTCGTTTTATTGTTCTCTCTCTCTCTATTCTCTCTCTATTGTTCTGTTCTTTTTTACTGTATTCTATTCTGCAATGTTTTATTGTTATTATGTTTTATCATGTTTGCTTTTCAGGTATGCAATTTTTTATACTTTACCGTTTACTGTGCTTTATTGTTAACCATTTTTTTGTCTTCAGGTATGCCATTCACGACTTTGAGTGGTTATACCAGAATGATGCCTGCAGGTTTAGGTATCATCTTGGTATCATTCTTTTCAGCCAGCGGCCGGCTTTCATGTAAAAGCAATCCTGTCAGCTAATTAGCCTGTAGACTGCTTTTACAAGCAGTGGGAGGGAATGCCCCCTCTCCCCTACCGTCTTCCGTGTTTTTCTCTGGCTCTCCTATCTCAACAGGGAACCTGAGAATGCAGCCGGTGATTCAGCCAGCTGACCATAGAGCTGATCAGAGACCAGAGTGGCTCTAAACATCTCTATGGCCTAAGAAACCGGAAGCTACGAGCATTTTATGACTTAGATTTCGCCGGATGTAAACAGCGCCATTGGGAAATTGGGGAAGCATTTTATCACACCGATCTTGGTGTGGTCAGATGCTTTGAGGGCAGAGGAGAAATCTAGGGTCTAATAGACCCCAATTTTTTCAAAAAAGAGTACCTGTCATTACCTATTGCTATCATAGGGGATATTTACATTCCCTGAGATAACAATAAAAATGATTTAAAAAAAAATGAAAGGAACAGTTTAAAAATAAGATAAAAAAGCAAAAAAATAATAAAGAAAAAAAAAAAAAAAGCACCCCTGTCCCCCCCCCTGTTCTCGCGCTAAGGCGAACGCAAGCGTCGGTCTGGCGTCAAATGTAAACAGCGATTGCACCATGCATGTGAGGTATCACCGCGAAGGTCAGATCGAGGGCAGTAATTTTAGCAGTAGACCTCCTCTGTAAATCTAAAGTGGTAACCTGTAAAGGCTTTTAAAGGCTTTTAAAAGAGTATTTATTTTGTTGCCACTGCACGTTTGTGCGCAATTTTAAAGCATGTCATGTTTGGTATCCATGTACTCGGCCTAAGATCATCTTTTTTATTTCATCAAACATTTGGGCAATATAGTGTGTTTTAGTGCATTAAAATTTAAAAAAGTGTGTTTTTTCCCCAAAAAATGTGTTTGAAAAATCGCTGCGCAAATACTGTGTGAAAAAAAAAAATGAAACACCCACCATTTTAATCTGTAGGGCATTTGCTTTAAAAAATATATAATGTTTGGGGGTTCAAAGTAATTTTCTTGCAAAGAAAAAATAATTTTTTCATGTAAACAAAAAGTGTCAGAAAGGGCTTTGTTTTCAAGTGGTTAGAAGAGTGGGTGATGTGTGACATAAGCTTCTAAATCTTGTGCATAAAATGCCAGGACAGTTCAAAACCCCCCCAAATGACCCCATTTTGGAAAGTAGACACCCCAAGCTATTTGCTGAGAGGCATGTCGAGTCCATGGAATATTTTATATTGTGACACAAGTTGCGGGAAAGAGACAAATTTTTTTTTTTTTTTGCACAAAGTTGTCACTAAATGATATATTGCTCAAACATGCCATGGGAATATGTGAAATTACACCCCAAAATACATTTTGTTGCTTCTCCTGAGTATGGGGATACCACATGTGTGAGACTTTTTTGGAGCCTAGCCTCGTACGGGACCCCAAAAACCAAGCACCGCCTTCAGGCTTTCTAAGGGCGTAAATTTTTGATTTCACTCTTCACTGCCTATCACAGTTTCGGAGGCCATGGAATGCCCAGGTGGCACAAACCCCCCCCAAATTTTGGAAAGTAGACACTCCAAGCTATTTGCTGAGAGGTATAGTGAGTATTTTGCAGACCTCACTTTTTGTCACAAAGTTTTGAAAATTGAAAAAAAAAAAAAAAATTTTTTTTTTCTTGTCTTTCTTCATTTTCAAAAACAAATGAGAGCTGCAAAATACTCACCATTCCTCTCAGCAAATAGCTTGGGGTGTCTCCTTTCCAAAATGGGGTCATTTGGGGGGTTTGTGCCACCTGGGCATTCCATGGCCTCCGAAACTGTGATAGGCAGTGAAGAGTGAAATCAAAAATTTACACCTTTAGAAATCCTGAAGGCGGTGATTGGTTTTCGGGGTCCCGTACGCAGCTAGGCTCCTAAAAAGTCCCACACATGTGGTATCCCCGTACTCAGGAGAAGCAGCTGAATATATTTTGGGGTGCAATTCCACATATGTGTGAGCAATATATCATTTAGTGACAACTTTTTGTAATTTTTTTTTTTTTTTGTCATTATTCAATCACTTGGGACAAAAAAAATTAATATTCAATGGGCTCAACATGCCTATCAGCAATTTCCTTGGGGTGTCTACTTTCCAAAATGGGGTCATTTGTGGGGGTTTTGTACTGCCCTGCCATTTTAGCACCTCAAGAAATGACATGAAATGTACCCTAGTTTGTAGGCGCTATAACTGTTGCGCAAACCAATAAATATACACTTATTGACATTTTTTTTTACCAAAGACATGTGGCCGAATACATTTTGGCCTAAATGTATGACTAAAATTGAGTTTATTGGATTTTTTTTATAACAAAAAGTAGAAAATATCATTTTTTTTCAAAATTTTCGGTCTTTTTCCGTTTAAAGCGCAAAAAATAAAAATGGCAGAAGTGATCACATACCATCAAAAGAAAGCTCTATTTGTGAGAAGAAAAGGACGCAAATTTTGTTTGGGTACAGCATTGCATGACCGCGCAATTAGCAGTTAAAGCGACGCAGTGCCAAATTGTAAAAAGTGCTCTGGTCAGGAAGGGGGTAAATCCTTCCGGGGCTGAAGTGGTTAAATTCATGAAAGTGTCCCTTTTCCCAAAAAGTTGCGTTTAAAACACAGCTGCACAAATACCGCGTGATATAAAATATTGCAACAATCGCCATTTTTTTCTCCAGATTCTCTGCTAAATAAATATATTTATTGTTTGGGGGCTCTAAGTAATTTTCTAGCAAAAAATACGGATTTTAACTTGTAAACACCAAATGTCAAAAAAAGGCTTAGTCATGAAAGGGATAAACAAAACTTGAGAGTGAACAAAGGCAATAATATGCCAGCAATCTGAGCTTAACTTTCAATGTAAAAACAGTAAAGTGCTTTACAACTACTGTCAGTACTGTGGCATAAAAAGCTTGTTTACTTATACTTTAAAGACATTACAACTTCCCGTTAGTCCACGAGGAAGGACACTGATTGATTGTGTAAGATTTTAGTCAAAATTGTAGTAGCTAAAAATAAACATCCCAGGAAGATTTTGACTGTGACAGTGTTACTTTTGGGATGTCCCAATGACTTGTCATTATTTTTATGCAGGAAATAAACATCAAACAAATACTGGTAGTTGTTTTCACAATGTTTTTAGTTAAATAGCTAAATAAGGCTTCTTCTACATAGGCGGCCAGGGGGCGACCACCCACCTACAATCGGATATGGTGCTGCTTGGAGGAGTACACATTGCCACAGTAATTGTAATGCTAAATGCAAGGACTGACAGGTGGCACTGCCTGTCACACTCTCCTGAGTAAGTGAATAGGGCAGCTTGATTCGTAGTTGTCAACACAGTCCTGCAATATAAAATTGCCATCACCACGAAAAAAGTAAAAAAAATAAAAAAAAATAAAAAAGGCATCAGGAGGCAACAGGATCTCATCTTGAACATTTGCAAACCTCTTTTCACCATCCTCTGAAAAGCAAAACACCATGGATCACTTTTTAGGGGGAGATAAACACTACTGCTAGTGTGAAAACAGCGTGAATGTGAATGAAAAAGCTTCATGTTTTAATAAAAACATTTCTTAATGAGCCTGTTATAACCCCATAATTTCTAAGAGATTATTAAGGTACAATCTAGCGTCCCTTAACCAATTGCAGCTACTTACCTTACCACTTATCAAGCACTCAGTGGAGAGCATTTTTCACAACAGTTACACTTCTCTGATGGAGAAGAAAAGAGAAAGCTATACATGGAGAGAAGCCTCAATGTGAGAAGAAGGGAGATTTGTGTCCTTGTGATTTCTCGTGAAATTATGGGCTTAGCTACACACTGAGAATTAAAATATGAAATAGGAAAAACAACACCTAAATAATAAATAACAGAGGTCGTAGGGGACTTATACATTATATACACTATCTCACAAAAGTGAGTACACCCCTCACATTTTTGTAAATATTTTATTATATCTTTTCATGTGACAAAATTACACTTTGCTACAAGTAGTACTGTAAAGTAGTGAGTGTACAGCTTGTATAACAGTGTAAATTTGCTGTCCCCTCAAAATAACTCAACACACAGCCATTAATGTCTAAACTGTTGGCAACAAAAGTGAGTACACTCCTATGTGAAAATGTCCAAAATGGGTGCAAAGTGACAATATTTTGTGTGGCCACCATTATTTTCCAGCACTGCCTTAACCCTCTTGGGCATGGAATTCACCAGAGCATCACATGTTGCCACTGGAGTCCTCTTTCACTCCTCCATGATGACATCACGGAGCTGGTGGATATTGGAGACCTTGCGCTCCTCCTCCTTCCGTTTGAGGATGCCCCACAGATGCTCAATAGGGTTTAGGTCTGGAGACATGC
The DNA here is from genome assembly GCA_037952835.1 of Lithobates septentrionalis. NCBI lineage: Eukaryota > Metazoa > Chordata > Amphibia > Anura > Ranidae > Lithobates > Lithobates septentrionalis. The sequence goes on from JBBDGP010000828.1 coordinate 2,994,897, forward strand.
TTGGCCAATCCATCACCTTTACCCTCAGCTTCTTTAGCAAGGCTGTGGTTGTCTTGGAGGTGTGTTTGGGGTCGTTATCATGTTGGAATACTGCCCTGTGACCCAGTCTCCGAAGGAAGTGGATCATGCTCTGCTTCAGTATGTCACAGTACATGTTGGCATTCATGGTTCCCTCTATGAACTGTAGCTCCCCAGTGCCGGCAGCACTCATGCAGCTTCAGACCATGATAATTGCACCACCATGCTTGAGTGTAGGCAAGACACACTGGTCTTTGTACTCTTCACCTGGTTGCCGCCACACATGCTTGACACCATCTGAACCAAATAAGTTTGTCTTGGTTTCATCAGACCACAGGATGTGGTTCCAGTAATCCATGTCCTTAGTCTGCTTGTCTTCAGCAAACTGTTTGTGTGCTTTCTTGTGCATCATCTTTAGAAGAGGCTTTCTTCTGGGATGACAGCCATTTGATGCAGTGTACGGCGTATGGTCTAAGCACCGACAGGCTGAACCCCCACCCCTTCAACCTCTGCAGCAATGCTGGCAGCACTCATACGTCTATTTCCTAACGTCAACCTCTGGATATGATGCTGAGCACGTACACTTCTTTGGTCGACCATGGCAAGGCCTGTTCTGCGTGGAACCTGTCCTGGTAAACCGCTGTATGGTCTTGACCACCATGCTGCAGCTCAGTTTCAGGGTCTTGGCAATCTTCTTATAGCCTAGGCCATCTTTATGTAGAGCAACAATTCTTTTTTATCAGATCCTCAGAGAGTTCTTTGCCATGAGGTGCCATGTTGAACTTCTAGTGACCAGTATGAGAGAGTGAGAGCGATAACACCAAATTTAACACACCTCCTCCCCATTCACACCTGAGACCTTGTAACACTAACGTGTCACATGACACCGCATGCACATTCACAGTAATATATTTCAGGCATTTCTTTCTTTTAATTTTGATGATTATGGCTTACAGCTAGTGAAAACCCAAAATGTATTATCTCAGAAAATTAGAATATTACATAAGACAATAAAAAAAAAAGGATTTTTAATTCAGAAATGTTGGCTTAATGAAAAGTATGTCCATGTACAGTATAGTATACACTCAATACTTGGCCAGGGCTCCTTTTGCATGAATTACTGCATCAATGCAGTGTGGCATGGAGGCGATCAGCCTGTGGCACTGCTGAGGTGTTATGGAAGCCCAGGTTGCTTTGATAGTGTCCTTCAGCTCATCTGTATTGTTGGGTCAGGTGTCTCTTATCTTCCTCTTGACAATAACCCACAGATTCTCTAAGGGGTTTAGGTCAGGCGAGTTTGCTGGCCAACCAAGCACAGTGATACCATGATCATTAAACCAGGTATTGGTACTTTTGGCATGGCAGGGGCCAGGTCCTGCTGGAAAATGAATCAGCATCTCCACAAAGCTGGTCAGCAAAGGAAAGCATAACGTGCTCTAGAATTTCCTGGTAGAGGGCTGCGCTGAATTTGGGCTTGATAAAACACAGTGGACCAACACCAGCAGATGACATGGCTCCCCAAATCATCACTGACTGTGGAAACTTGACACTGAACCTCATACAACTTGGATTCTGTGCCTCTCCACTCTTCCTCCAGATTCTGGGACCTTGATTTCCAAATGAAAGTCAGTGATGATTTGGGGAGTCATGTCATGAGCACCAGTGCCCCTATCTCCCTCTACAGAATACCAGTGCCCTGCTCTCCCCTCACAGATTACTGAGTTCTACCAGCACCCTTATAATCCCACTGAATACCAATATTCCCCCTCTTCCCCCACAGAGTACCAATGCTGCCCCCTTCCTCCACAGGGCATAAGTGCCCCCCCTTACCCCCCACAAAGTACCACTGCCCCCCCTTCTTAATTCATTACACATGTATTTTTGCTGCTTCATGCTCTAATAAAAGCATTTGAATAAAAAAGTGGAACTGATGACAGGGTCTCTTTAAGATAACAAAATAATACATATATAGTTTTCGTTACAAACAAGGCTTTCGCTTGCCAATATTGACTTGCAGAAAATAATATTTCTTCTATGAAAACACAAAATGTGCTTTTCTATAATTTGATTTGATAATTTGTTTGTTTTAAAACAACTATTTTACTCATGTTACTGTTATGCCGCCTACACACGATCGGAATTTCCGACAACAAATGTTCGATGTGAGCTTGTTGTTGGAAATTCCGACTGTGCGTAGGCTCCATCGGACATTTGTTGTCGGAATTTCCGACAATAAAAATTTGAGAGCTGGCTCTCGAATTTTCCGACAACAAAATCCGTTCTAACGCACAAAATTCCATGCATGCTTGGAATCAAGCAGAAGAGCCGCACTGGCTATTGAACTTCATTCTTCTCGGCTCGTCGTACGTTTTGAACGTCACCGCGTTCTTGACGTTCGGAATTGCCGACAACATTTGTGCGACCGTGTGTATGCAAGACAAGTTTGAGCCAAAATCCGTCGGAAATAAATCCAGGATTTTGTTGTTGGAATGTTCGATCGTGTGTATGTCGCATAAAACATTATTTTGTCCTGTTTATATTGGCACTAAAATTACAAAGCATGGTGATGTTGTTGACAAAAGAAATAAAGGCTTTTTTCCCACTTTGCACATTTTTTAAAATGTGTCGCTGAAAAAAAAAAAACGAAGGGATAAAACAAGTGAAAGCTAAAAAAGTTTAAACATTAGTGGTTAAAAAAAAAAAACACCCCCCCCCCCCCCCCATCTTTTTTCCTTTTTTTTTTCTCCCCACTTTCTCAGCTTTATGTTCCATCAGCTTCACCCTGATGTTATAATAAACCCCAGGGACATAGTGAATTCCCTCTGGCTAGAGGGTTCCTTACTTCACCACTAAAGCCATTGCCAGGAAATGAGCTATTAAAAGTTGATTATGATTACCTAAGGGTTAATAAATCTTTAATTAATGCAATATTTTATATATTTTTTTAAATATTAGGGTCCCATTACCTGCTATGGATGAGCTGTACTCAGTATCCCTGTGGGATACGACTCACCCCTAGCTGTTCTGCCTCCAGCAGGATAATAAGTTGTTTTGCCTGCAGATTTGACCACAAGATGGAGTCAGTGGTAAATTTACTGTTTTTGCAGAAACTAGAAACTGTTCACCTTTAACAAAAGTTCCCATCATTCTTCAGTCTGAGGAAGAGAAACAGGTGCATCCTGGGAACTCAGACTCCATCTTAAAGACTGAAAGGGGTTGTAAAGTCAGAACTTTTTTTTATCTTAATGCATTCTATGCATTAAGATAAAAAAGCCTTCTGTGTGCAGCAGCCTCCCTCAGCCCCCCTAATATTTACCTGAGCCCCATCTCTGTCCAGCGGTGTCCATGAGTGCCCTGGCCACCTGGGACTTTTCCTCCTCATTGGCTGAGACACAGCAGTGGCGCCATTGTCCAGCTGCTGTTAATCAAAGTCACGGGCCACAGCTCTATGTCTGAATGGACACAGGGAGCTGTGACTCAGCTCGGGTGCCCCTATAGCAAGCTGCTTGCTGTGGGGGCATGCAACAGAAGGGAGGGGCCAGGAACACAGAAAAGGGACCCGACAAGAGGATGATCTGGGCTGCTCTGTGCAAATCAACTGCACAGAGCAGGTAAGTATAACATGTTTGTTATTTTTATAGAGAAAAAACAGAGATTTTGCAATCACTTGAAACAAGGAACCTGCTATTAGAGCACATGTTGGACTAAAACTTGCATCTACTTGCATCCCTTAAATGCAGCATCGCTGGTGAGAATTACTTATCACCATCTACAGTCTGGCTTATTCATTGTATTTCTGTATACTTCATATACTGCTTATATGTATCCGTATTTGTTTTTTCTCAATAGTTTCACCCCACCCTGTTTTGTGAATAAAGCTTCAAAATGACACTCAGTCTGACTTATTGCAGAATAGAAAGGTTTAGCTGCATGCTGAGCTACACACTTGAAAATGTGTAGTGGGGACAGAACACCTACCAATGAATAGGGCTGCAGAGTGCATGCAAAGTAATAAAATAATGTTTTGTTGGAAAGGCTGTGTAGGCAGGGCCACACAGTGAATATAGAAGGAACGGGGAGAAAGTATATAACAGTAGTATGACAGCAATCTACAATCGGGGAGGGGGGGGGGAGTGGAAATTATGTAGCCTGGGATTTTTGGACTACTTATGAGAATGATAGTTGCCTGAGTATTATTATACAGTGTCCAATGTAGATACCACTGGCAGCACCGGAAAACATGGATGTTTTGCATATTTCCAGTAAAAAAAATGGGAAGATAGTAAACAGACATATGCATACCTCACAACTTTTTGATATGGGAATGAGGGACACCTATCAGCAAAAGCATGCAGGCATAGGACATACCCCCTGGCCACGCCACCTTAAAGGAGAATTGTACAAAAAAAACAAGATTGGTTAAATCCACAAGTGTTTTTTTTTACCACTACTATTCCTTTATATTGGCTTTTGGAATTTACAAATGCAGCAATTTAGGAATCAGATGAATGGTTTAGTGCTGGAAAACATTTTTTGATAGATAAAAAGTGCATTTTATATACATCTATATAGATCAGACCAAAATGAGGGACAAATGAGGAGGAATGAGGGACAGAGGGACATTGCTCCAAATCAGGGACAGTCCCTCGAAATCAGGAACAGTTGGGAGCTATGCATATCTAATACTTCAATATTTGTGAAAGATTTAAAAATGAGACATTTAATGTGGAAAAGAGCACACAAAAGTAACAAATGTTTGCTTTAGTAAAGCAAAGCAAATGGCGCGTATAAGCCAACAGTAAAGTGTGAGCATATATGTCTAAAGAAATTAGATGGCTAAAGCAAACACACACAGGCATAAAAACACACACACACACACTTATTACTAAACCCACAACAGTAAAATCAGTCTGTATATGCAGTAAAGCATGCTAAATACTCACTGTGGGATTAATCCTCTGCAATGTGTAAAAAGGCTGCTTGATCCTGTCTTCTCTGATCCTTCCATTCTTCCACAGTTCCCAATTCATCTTCTAATAGTAGAGCCTTGGAGGCAATCTGTACATGCTCAGTTTGGTGTGTATTGTTTTTTTTCATGGGAGGGTGCATGGGATCAGCACAGGGCCAATTATCACTGTCCAGACAGAGGGTCAGGGGTCCTGCAGCCTCATAGGACAGTCAGAGTAGAATGAAATCTCCTCCTACAGGTTTTAACCACTTCAGCCCCGGAAGATTTTACCCCCTTCCTGACCAGAGCACTTTTTACAATTTGGGACTGCACTGCTTTAACTGGTAATTGCACGGTCATGCAAGGCTGTACCCAAACAAAATTTGCATCCTTTTTTTCCCCACAAATTAAGCTTTCTTTTGGTGGTAATTGATCACCTATGCAGTTTTTATTTTTTGTGATATAAACAAAAAAACAGAAAATTTTGAAAAAAAAAATATTTTCTACTTTTTGTTATTAAAAAAATACAATAAACTCAATTTTAGTCATACACTTAGGCCAAAATACATTCAGCCACGTGTCTCGGGGAAAAGAAAATTCAATAAGCGTATATTTATTGATTTGCGCAAAATGACCCCCCAAATGACCCCATTTTAGAAAGTAGACACCCCAAGGAATTTGCTGAGAGGCACATGAATTTTTTTTTTTTGTCACAAGTAATTGAAAAATGACAAAAAAAAAAAAGTACACAAAGTTGTCACTGAAATGATATATTGCTCAAACATGCCTTAGGCATATGTGAAATTACACCCCAAAATACCTTCTGCTGCTTCTCCTGAGTACGGGGATACCACATGTGTGACTTTTTGGCAGTCTAGCCGCATACGGGACCCCGAAATCCAATCACCGCCTTCAGGCTTTCTAAGGGTGTAAAATTATGATTTCACTCCTCACTACCTATCACAGTTTCGGAAGCCATGATATGCCAAGATAGCACAACCCCCCCCCCCCAAATGACCCCATTTTGGAAAGTAGATACCTCAAGCTATTTGCTGAGAGGCATGTTGAGTTCATGGAATATTTAATATTTTGCCACAAGTTTCGGGAAAATGACATGAGAGGCATATTGTGTATTTTGCAGATTTTGCTTTTTGTCACAAAGTTTTGAAAATTAAAAAATTTTTTAAAAAATAATCTTTCCTTTTCTTTCTTAATTTTCAAAAACAAATGAGAGCTGCAAAATACTCACCATGCCTCTTAGCAAATAACTTGGGATGTCTACTTTCCAACATGGGGTCACTTGGGGGGGTTTGTGCTATCTTGGCACAAGATCTTCTTTGGGGTGATCGTTGGGTAGAGGTACCAGGGAGGACATATGGAAAATGCCTCTCATGCAGCCAACTTACTGAATTTGCATTGGGAAGTTGGGGCACAGCACCGTCTGGAAACAGAAGGGCTGTGATGATCTCTTCCTAGTATTTAAGGAAGGATCCAGTTCGTCCTGACGCTTTTTATAGCACATAAGCGTTCATGCATTCGTGGACACAGAGGGGATTCTCCACAACACCAGTCATCGTTGGAATTTGAACCATATCGGCATTCAGGTCAGGAACCAGTTAACCAGTGCTCGGCAAGACGCTGATAGAAGTCACAAGACTGCTATATACTGCTGATGAGAAAAGGTGTTTAGCAGTTAATATTTACTAAAATAATTGCATTTCCATGTTCTGTGTACCATGGGAGACCAGATATAGTGAATGCAGGGTCCTGGGTTTAGTAACACTTTAAGCGAGCCATACACTTTTAGATTTCTCTCATTCAGCCCATGGCCAGAACTAGAGGCAATTAATAGATTCTTGCATCCAGGCTAAACAGCTTGGATGGAGGAATGTGCTCTGTGAGCTGTTGTATTCTGACAGCCACAGCCCCTGCGGCTGCCTGAATACTGGAAAAGTGACTGTATCTGATAGGACACATGCTTGCTGATAATTTTCTATCCGTTTCAATTTTATTTTTGTTGATCTGGGTGGTGCCAATATGGCTACCCATGAATTGAATTTCAGCTGATTCAGCAGGACCCAGCCAAAATTTGAACTGTGTATGGCTAGCTTCTGTCCAAATTTCAGTGGTAAACCTCCTTAGGCTACATGTACACTAGCCTACCCTGGCCGTGGGAAAATGCAAAACACGGCAAAAACGCAAACTGTGTTTTTACCGTGATTTTTCTGTGACTTGCATTTTTCTGTGCCCTCAAAATGTTCCTATTCTGAATGTGATTCTTCCGCAATCAGGAGAGGGAGGTTTAACTTCACCTAAATGCGGCAGCTCCTAAACTCTGCTAAAAGCCTATATTCTGTTGTAATAGTGGCTTATCCCTTGCTGAGACCACTATTTTTGGCCTGTATAAGCAGATACAATCACTGCGGACAGTCTTTATCAGATAGCTGAACTCACCAAACACCATATCATCATAGATCTTTATTGAAACAGCAAGTATAGCAGTCGACAAATGTGGCAGATGAATGAAAAGACGATATTTGCAGGTCGAACATGGTAATGTGTTCCCTGATGTGAGCAGATTGGATGTGTCCTTGAGACAAGTGGCCATCTCAATTCACACAAGACAGTGTAAGAAGGAACAGGAAATACATCACATTCACAAGATAGGCGGGAACACAGAGGAAAGACAGGAAAAGAAGGTGCAAAACCCAAAATAACCATAAGATGACAGTATAATAATCAACTATACAGAAGTCAAAAACAATGGCTTGGGGAAGTTAAAGTGATGCTAAAGTCTCTTTAAATATAACAAACATGTTGTACTTACCTGCTCTATGCAGTGGTTTTGCACAGAGAAGCCTAGATCCTCCTCTTCTCGGGTCCCTCGCCGTCTCTCTTGGCCCCTCCTCCCCATCGAGTGCCCCCACAGCTTGCTATGGGGGCACCCGAGCCCCAGCTCTGTGTGACCATTCAGAAACAGAGTTGCAGTTCGGACCCCATAACATTAGGGAGTGCTGGGTTATTGGATTTGCTATACGCGCACAGTCATTGCACACCATCCATAACAGGTTGGTAACTGATAAAGATCGATCGCCTTAAGACCTACCCATAGTGGGATCTCGAACATTGCATGATAGAGTGTGAGCTGAGCTAATTGAGCAGCATGGTAGTACCCCCAGTCCACCTTGGAGTCTGCCAAGCAGTAGCATGGAGCGAGGAACTATGGGTTTAATGGAGCTACATATATAGCTATATAATTGACTCTTGAGAGCCCAAAAGAAATATGAGTAGATTAAAACCAGTAGAACTCTAAATAGATACAATATCTTAGGCAATAAGGTCATTTTCACTGCTGTTATACAACCTAGTCAGGAGACACACATTGGCTGCCAACTGGCCAGTAAGGAGGATAAGTGTGACAACATGGGAAGATAGTTCAATTTAATTCCCAAATAATGTATTGAGAAAGAGGACCATAGGAAATGTATCTTGGACATAATTGAGCTCATCCTGGGGAAAGGACATATTGAGGGCCTTAGATTTAGACGGGTTGACCTCCAACAGAATGCATTAAAGAGGTTGGTAAGGCAGTGAACACAAGCACTGCCAGCCACACTGCTAGTATAACCTCTAGTATATACTGCATGCCTTTTTGTTAAATTCCTCTTCTAAATACCTTATTCCTTCTCCTTGATCAGCAGTCACATGACCGCCCATCGCTCTCTCCCTCCGCTGTATGTAATAGGGAGGGGGGGCCGGGATAACCCTCTGACGCCTGCCGGGCGGTCACATGACCTCTATCCCTAGTGTATATATCGGAGGGAGACAGCGAGGGCCGGTCACGTGACCGCTGATCGGGGAGAAGGAATAAGGTTTTTAGGAGAAGAATTTTCCAAAATGGTAAACAGTATATACTACAGGTTATACTAGCAGTGGGGCTGGCAGTGCTTGTGTGCAGTATTGTGTGCACTGCTCAGAGCGGTGCTACAAGGGGAGGGGCAGCTCACGCGGACTTGCTGACAGGCAGGGAGGGAGGGGGGAGGAGGACACAGAGACAGAGGAGAGCAGAGAGTGGGGCTGCGGATGACGGAGGCATGTAAACTGACCACGGTGCCAGGGCTAAGCAGCCATGATTAACCGTGGTTAGTTTACAGGGGGGAGGGCAGAAACTGTCAGGATCAACCAGGTATTTCGGGTGATACAGGGGGCCAAATTTCACAGCAAAAGCACTGTGCTGTTACTCATGCTTTAAAGGAACAGGAGCCGCCAGGGGAAAACAGTGATTATCGCTAGCAGCTGTAGCAGCCACTAGCAATAATCGCAAGAGAATACAGCAGGCTGGTTGTACCAAAGTTGATCGATTGATGAACTTGGTACATTCAGCCTGCCCATTAATGGTTTGAATCTTGGCCGGCTCAGTAGATTCGAACCGTGTATGGTCAGCCTAATAAAAAATTAATAAGCACAATCTCCATCTAAATTCCTTGTTGTTTTATGGATTTTGCAGGCTTGCTGGAAATATAAAATATGATAAAATAATGTCATACGGGCCAGGCTGTGGTCTAGATGGCCTAGCAGCATATCTGTTCTTGCTTACTAGAGTGTTTAATGATATTTTTATAGTTCTTGTTATTTGTAATTATTTATCCTTTTTTTCATATAAAGCATGACTACAATTTCCTGTTTTGGAATTGGAGGACTCCTGGACTAGGTTGTTAAAGTAGTAGGAAAATGAAAAAGAAAAGCGTAAAGTGGTTGTAAACTTCTGAAATGAAAAATTAACAAAGCATATATTCAATATACTGTATTTACGGGTGTATAACACACACTTTTTTCTCCTGAAAATAGAGTCCAAATAATGGGTGCATGTTAAACGCCGATATAAAAAAAAAAAGCCGGGAGGGCGCCAGGTAAGGCCGATCCTGGGTGGGTGCACAGGGTGCGCTGCGTCCAGAGGCAGAGGGGGAGTGCCCAGGGCTGGGCTGAGGGAAAAGGTGGCAAGTGCTGCGGATTACACAGAGTGGGGATCTCCCACTTACCCGGCGGTCACTGTCATGCGAAGTCCCTCCTCCTGGACCAGCTCTTATGATAGACAGCACACTGGTTCAATGCCGGGACATGCAATGTCTATCATAGGAGCCGGTCCAGGAGATGACAGTGACCACCAGGTAAGCGGGAGATCCTAGCTTTGTGTAATCTGGTGGCTCCCCTCTCTCCGCGCTGATGGACACTGGTAAGGCTGCGCTGATGGGCACTGATCAGGCTGCATTGATGGGCACTGGTGAGGCTGCATTCATGGGCATTGGTGAGGCTGCATTCATGGGCACTGGTGAGGCTGCATTTGTGGAAACTGGTAAGGCTGCATTCATGGAAACTGGTAAGGCTGCATTCATGGAAACTGGTAAGGCTGCATTCATGGCCACTGGTGAGGCTGCATTCATGGCCACTAGTGTGGCTGCATTCATGGGCACTGGTGAGGCTGCATTTATGGACACTGGTGAGGCTGCATTGATGGACACTGATCAAGTTGCATTGATGGGCACTGATCAGGCTGCATGCATGGGCACTGGTGAGGCTGCATTGATGGACACTGGGAGAATGCATTCATGGGCACTGATCAGGCTGCATTGATAGGCACTGGTGAGGCTGCATTAATGGGCACTGGTGAGGCTGCATATTGGGCACTGGTAAGGCTGAATTGATGGGCACTGGTGAGGCTGCATTCATGGACAGTGGTGAGGCTGCATTCATGGACACTTCTGAGGCTGCATTCATGGGCACTGGTGAGGCTGCATTCATGGAAACTGGTAAGGCTGCATTCATGGCCACTGGTGAGGCTGCATTCATGGCCACTTGTGTGGCTGCATTGATGGGCACTGGTGAGGCTGCATTGATGGGCACTGGTGAGGCAGCATTGATGGGCACTGATCAAGCTGCATTGATGGGCACTGATCAGGCTGCTTGCATGGGCACTGGTGATGCTACATTCATGGACACTGGGGAGGCTGCATTGATAGGCACTGGTGAGGCTGCATTAACGGACACTGGTGAGGCTACATATTGGGCACTGGTGAGGCTGAATTGATGGGCACTGGTGAGGCTGCATTAATGGGCACTGGTGAGGCTGCATGTTGCGCACTGGTGAGGCTGCATTGATGGGCACTGGTGAGGCTGCATTGATGCGCACTGGTGAGGCTTCATTGTTGGGCACTGGTGAGGCTGCATTTGATTAATAAAAAAAAAAGTTCTGCGATACCCTTATTTTGCTTCACAGTTATGTATTTAAAATTGAAGTTTTTTTTCCTGAGGCTTCCCTCTTAAAATTATGCATGTTTTACACCTGTGCGTGTTATATGCCGATAAATACGGTATATCAATGTGTTGCGCTGCTGTATGGTGACAAATAATAAAGAACACTTATGTGCAATAAATAGTGATATCACTGTGTACAGTGTATAAACACAAATTATTAAACATCTATTCCGAAAAATGTGAATAACAGTCCTCTTGGGAGGTGAAACACCACTCCCAGTGCTGCACATCAAATAATGTGCAGTGATGCAAAGCAAAGCACTGCTAAAAATAAATACTTCCAATGCTATGCCAATTAAACAGTCCACACAGTGTGATCTCTTAATGGTAATAAATTCCACCAATGGTATTACCCTTAACCTCAATTGGTTACAAACGCAGAATTCTTGTTGGTGATTTATCACCAAATCCTAGTGCTGCAAATCCAATCTTCTCTCCAGTGCTCCACCATGCAGTGAATATTGGTTGGACCTGTACTTAATTCATAGACACATAAACTAGGTCTAGAAATGCTTGATCCCCAATTTAGGGGTGGATTGATGATGAGTAGGGATGAGCTTCGTGTTCGAGTCGAACCCATGTTCGACTCGAACATCGGCTGTTCGACCGTCCGTCGAATTGCGAACGTTATGGGCCGTTCGCGCCAAATTCGTGTGGCGCGTCACGGCCCATAATTCACTGCGGCATCGCAGTGCATTGCTGGCTGATGATTGGCCAAGCATGCACTATGACCCGCATGCTTGGCCAATCACAGCGCCGTCAGTAGAGAGAGCTGTAATTGGCCAAAGCCAGGGTGGCTTTGGCCAATTATGGCTCAGGGGATTTAGTACACGCCCCACACTATATAAGGCCGCCTGCACGGCGGCCCTGTGTAGTGTGTTCCGGTGTGCTGATAGAGAGAGAGACAGACAGTGTCATTTGATTTGAGAGCTAGATTAGGCTAGATCTGTTCCTGCTCTTTACATTTAGTGCAGTGCGTCCTGCTCACAGTGTTCAGCTAGATCTGTTCCTGCTCTTTACATTTAGTGCAGTGCGTCCTGCTCACAGTGTTCAGCTAGATCCGTTCCTGCTCTTTACATTTAGTGCAGTGCGTCCTGCTCACAGTGTTCAGCTAGATCTGTTCCTGCTATTTACATTTAGTGCAGTCAGTGCGTCCTGCTCACAGTGTTCAGCTAGATCCGTTCCTGCTATTTACATTTAGTGCAGTCAGTGCGTCCTGCTCACAGTGTTCAGCTAGATCCGTTCCTGGTATTTACATTTAGTGCAGTGCGTCCTGCTCACAGTGTTCAGCTAGATCCGTTCCTGCTATTTACATTTAGTGCAGTGCGTCCTGCTCACAGTGTTCAGCTAGATCCGTTCCTGCTATTTACATTTAGTGCAGTGCGTCCTGCTCACAGTGTTCAGCTAGATCCGTTCCTGCTATTTACATTTAGTGCAGTCAGTGCGTCCTGCTCACAGTGTTCAGCTAGATCCGTTCCTGCTATTTACATTTAGTGCAGTCAGTGTGTCCTGCTCACAGTGTTCAGCTAGATCCGTTCCTGCTATTTACATTTAGTGCAGTCAGTGCGTCCTGCTCACAGTGTTCAGCTAGATCCGTTCCTGCTATTTACATTTAGTGCAGTGCGTCCTGCTCACAGTGTTCAGCTAGATCCGTTCCTGCTATTTACATTTAGTGCAGTGCGTCCTGCTCACAGTGTTCAGCTAGATCCGTTCCTGCTATTTACATTTAGTGCAGTGCGTCCTGCTCACAGTGTTCAGCTAGATCCGTTCCTGCTATTTACATTTAGTGCAGTGCGTCCTGCTCACAGTGTTCAGCTAGATCCGTTCCTGCTATTTACATTTAGTGCAGTCAGTGCGTCCTGCTCACAGTGTTCAGCTAGATCCGTTCCTGCTATTTACATTTAGTGCAGTGCGTCCTGCTCACAGTGTTCAGCTAGATCTGTTCCTGCTATTTACATTTAGTGCAGTCAGTGCGTCCTGCTCACAGTGTTCAGCTAGATCCGTTCCTGCTATTTACATTTAGTGAAGTGCGTCCTGCTCACAGTGTTCAGCTAGATCCGTTCCTGCTATTTACATTTAGTGCAGTGCGTCCTGCTCACAGTGTTCAGCTAGATCCGTTCCTGCTATTTACATTTAGTGCAGTGCGTCCTGGAAGGCTCTGATGATGATACTGAGCTCGATGAAGGCAGTAACATGAGCACGGACAGAGGGGGTGCCCAAGAAGGACAGCAATCTGGCAGTCATGCTCCCCCTGCTGCAGCATACTGCCAGGTTTGCTCCAGTGATGAGGAGGGAGGGGATGATGAGGTCACTGACTCAACGTGGGTGCCTGATAGGAGAGAGGAGGAGGAGGAGGAGGAGGAGGCGGCACATCACCAACGAGGCAGGATGCCCTCCAGGGGCCAGCCTAAGGGCAGCACATTGACTGCATCACACCCCAAAGCTCCACATGTGCAGGGCGCTGCAGTCTCTGCGCGTTATTCAAAAAGTTCTTTGGTGTGGGCCTTTTTTGAGACGAGTGCATCAGATCGCACCGCTGCTATTTGCAACATATGTCTCAAGCGTATCTCGCGTGGCCAAAACATCTCCCGCTTGGGTACCACATGCTTGACCAGACATATGTTGACCTGCCATGCAGTTCGTTGGCAAGCATATCTAAAAGACCCACACCAAAGAACAAAGAGGATCTCTCCTTGCTCCTCATCAGCTGAGATTTCCAACCCCACTAGACCTTCAGTCCTCTCTGAGACCTGCAGTGAGAGGAATGAAGGTGTAGAATTAGGTGTGTCACAGCCAAGTACTTGTGGGCAATCTGCTTTTGGTACACCGACGCCAGATTGTACCAGGCAAATTTCCCTGCCCCAGCTGCTGCACCGCCGAAAGAAGTTTGCTCCCAGCCATCCACATGCCCAGCGGTTGAATGCTAGCTTGGCAAAATTGCTAGCACTTCAACTGCTGCCTTTTCAGTTGGTAGACTCTGCCCCCTTCCGTGAGTTTGTGGAATGTGCGGTTCCTCAGTGGCAGGTACCCAAACGCCACTTTTTCTCACGGAAGGCGATTCCAGCTCTCTACCGGCATGTGGAAGGCAATGTCCATGCCTCGCTGGACAGGGCGGTCAGCGGTAAGGTGCATATTACCGCTGACTCATGGTCCAGCAGGCATGGACAGGGACGTTACTTAAGTTTCACGGCGCATTGGGTGACTCTGCTGGCAGCTGGGAAGGATGCAGGACAAGGTGCAGTAGTGTTGGAGGTTGTTCCGCCACCACGCCTCCAAAATGCTGATTGTGACACACCTCTCTCCTCCACCCCCTCCTCTTCTTCTTCCTCCATGGCCTCTTCCTCGGAACCAGCGGTGCTCCGTAGGCGTTCAAGGGGCTACGCAAGTACGCAGGCCAAAAGATGCCATGCGGTGCTTGAGCTGGTGTGCTTGGGGGACAGGAGCCACACTGGGGCAGAGGTTCTGTCAGCTCTGCAGGGGCAGGTTCAGAGGTGGTTGACGCCACGCCAACTTAAGGCAGGAATGGTGGTTTGCGACAATGGCACCAACCTCCTCTCTGCCCTCCGACAGGGACAACTGACCCATGTGCCCTGTTTGGCTCACGTCCTTAACTTGGTGGTGCAGCGGTTCTTGGGCAGGTACCCGGGCTTACAGGATGTCCTGAGGCAGGCCAGGAAAGTCTGTGTGCATTTCCGCCGGTCATATAATGCCAGTGCTCGGCTGACGGACCTCCAAAAGGAGTTTAACCTGCCCAAGAACCGCCTAATCTGTGACATGCCCACCAGGTGGAACTCGACATTGGCCATGCTGCAGCGGCTGCACACGCAGCAGAGGGCCATAAATGAGTACCTGTGCGACTATGGCACCAGGACAGGGTCAGGGGACCTTGGTTTTTTTTCCCCACGCCAGTGGGCCATGATCAGGGATGCATGCACTGTCCTGTCACCATTCGAGGAGGCCACGAGGATGGTGAGCACTGACAGTGCATGCATCAGTGACACTGTCCCCCTTGTCCACCTGTTGGAGCACACGCTGCGTGGAATAATGGACAGGGCACTTGAGGCAGAACAGAGGCAGGAAGAGGAGGACTTCCTTAGCTCTCAAGGCCCCCTTTATCCAGACAGTGTTCCTGCGTGCCCGCCGATCACACAGGAAGAGGACGAGGAGGAGGAGGAGGAGGAGGAGGAAGATTGTGTCAGTATGGAGGTGGAGCCTGGCACTCAGCATCAGCAGTCTTTAAGGGATCAGTCCCAAGGAACACATGGACTTGTACGTGGCTGGGAGGAGGTGGCTGCGGACGTTGTTGTCCTTAGTGACCCAGAGGACTCCGGACCGAATGCCTCAGCAAACCTACGCTGCATGGCCTCCCTGATCCTGCAAAGCCTGCGTAAGGATCCTCGTATTCGTGGTATCAAGGAGAAGGACCAATACTGGCTGGCAACCCTCCTTGATCCACGTTACAAGGGTAAGGTTGCGGACCTTATCTTGCCATCGCAGAGGGAGCAGAGGATGAAACATCTTCGGGAGGCCTTGCAGAAAGGTCTGTGCAACGCGTTCCCAGAGACTGGGAGGTTACAAACTCCTGTTTCTGGACAACGTGTTGCTGAGGCTTCGGTCAGTCAAAGAAGGAGCGGTGGAGAAGGTGGCCGTCTGACCGATGCGTTCAGACAATTTTTTGGTCCGCAGCCCCAAGGTATGATCGGTTCCAGCAACCATCGCCAGCGTCTGTTTTACATGGTGCAGGAATACCTAGGGGCAAGATCAGACTTGGACACCTTTCCCACCGAAAATCCTCTGGGTTACTGGGTCTTGAGGATGGATCACTGGCCAGAGCTTGCACAGTATGCAATTGAGCTACTGGCCTGTCCTGCATCCAGCGTTCTTTCGGAACGCACATTCAGTGCTGCTGGAGGCGTGGTAACCGATCACAGGGTGCGTCTGTCCACTGACTCGGTCGATCGGCTGACCTTCATAAAAATGAATCAGTCTTGGATCACCACCAGCTACCAAGCACCTGATGCTGATGTAACTGAATAATTTTTTTCAGATCCCTTCAAAGACTGCCTATGCTGATGCTGAGTGACTATCCCTGAGTAATTATCCTCTTCCTCCTCAATCATCACGCTGATAGCTTGTAAGAACATTTTTGGTTCTGGGCGCCACCACCAGTGCCTAAGGCACAATTTTTCAGCCCCTGTATAACAGGGGCGTGTAATTACAATTTTTGATGTAATACTTTGCAGCACGGCTCGTTCCTGCATTCCAACTAGAGTGTCTGTGAGGGGTTGCAGTGTTGTGGCACCAGCACCAGTGCCTAAGGCCCAATTTTTCTGCCCCTGTCTAACAGGGGCGTGTAATTACAATTTTTGATGCAATACTTTGCAGCAGGGCTCGTTCCTGCGTTCCAACTAGAGTGTCTGTGAGGGGTTGCAGTGTTGTGGCACCAGCACCAGTGCCTAAGGCCCAATTTTTCTGCCCCTGTCTAACAGGGGCGTGTAATTACAATTTTTGATGCAATACTTTGCAGCAGGGCTCGTTCCTGCGTTCCAACTAGAGTGTCTGTGAGGGGTTTGCAGTGTTGTGGCACCAGCACCAGTGCCTAAGGCCCAATTTTTCTGCCCCTGTCTAACAGGGGCGTGTAATTACAATTTTTGATGCAATACTTTGCAGCAGTGCTCGTTCCTGCGTTCCAACTAGAGTGTCTGTGAGGGGTTGCAGTGTTGTGGCACCAGCACCAGTGCCTAAGGCCCAATTTTTCTGCCCCTGTCTAACAGGGGCGTGTAATTACAATTTTTGATGCAATACTTTGCAGCAGTGCTCGTTCCTGCGTTCCAACTAGAGTGTCTGTGAGGGGTTGCAGTGTTGTGGCACCAGCACCAGTGCCTAAGGCCCAATTTTTCTGCCCCTGTCTAACAGGGGCGTGTAATTACAATTTTTGATGCAATACTTTGCAGCAGGGCTCGTTCCTGCGTTCCAACTAGAGTGTCTGTGAGGGGTTGCAGTGTTGTGGCACCAGCACCAGTGCCTAAGGCCTAATTTTTCAGCTCCTGTTCAACAGGGGCATGTAATTACAATTCTTGATCTAATATTTCACAGCAGGGCCCTGTGAGGGCTTACAGTGTTTTGGCCACAGCAACACCTAAGGCCCAAATTTCTGCTGAGTATATAGGGCAGGACCCTACTTTCAAACATCTAACTTACAAATGACTCCTACTTGCAAACGGAAGGAGACAACAGGAAGTGAGATGAAATCTACCCCTAGGAAGGGAAATTCTCTCATGTAAGAGTTAATATGGGAAAACAATTTCTCCTTTCCACTGATGCTTTCCAATCCTTGTTCCACAAAAAAACCCAAATTTTCAAAAAACATTTTTCATTGGGACAAAAAAGTGAGGTGAAATCTTCTGAAGAGGAGGAAAGACGCAAAACAAATGTCACAGGGGTGATAACCCTTCCCTATGTTTTCCAAAAAGCTTAGAAAAGATTTTTTGGCTGGAGCTAAACACGTTAAAAATGTTCAAAATTACAAACAGATTCTACTTAACAACAAACCTACAGTCCCTGTCTTGTTTGCACCGCCTGTATACTGCTGTTCAGAGTATATAGGGACCTTTCCTTATTTTAATTTGGGTGCGGGGTTCCCCTTAATATCCATACAAGACCCAAAGGGCCTGGTAATGGACTGGGGGGTACCCATGCCGTTTGTCTCACTGATTTTCATCCATATTGGCAGGACCCGACATGACATTAAACCCGCAAGCAGTTTTAAATGAGATTTTTTCCTTTAAAAATGACATTTGGTGCAGGGACTGTTCTAAACATGGGAAACACGCGTCACTTTACAGGCATACTATAGACACCCCCCAGGTACGATATTTAAAGGAATATTTCACTTTTTTTTTTTTTACTTTAAGCATCATTAAAATCACTGCTCCCGAAAAAACGGCCGTTTTTAAAAGTTTTTTTTGCATTGATACATGTCCCCTGGGGTAGGACCCGGGTCCCCACACCCTTTTTAGGACAATACCATGCAAATTAGCCTTTAAAATGAGCACTTTTGATTTCGAACGTTCGAGTCCCATAGACGTCAATGGGGTTCTAACGTTCGTGCGAACTTGCGGTCCGTTCGCGGGTTCTGGTGCGAACCGAACCGGGGGGTGTTCGGCTCATCCCTAATGATGAGCAGTCAAGGGATGTTCAACAATCTTCTTCTTTAGTATAAACATCAATTGTGTCCTCTCCCTATGTTCCATTTATCATGTAGACTGCAGTGTTCTGAGAATTCAGTGGACAGAGCAGCTGCAATGTCCTCCAACCTGGCTGCACAGTGCAGAGTGGCCGATATCCTTCTACTAGTGTGTACTTGCCTTGAATCAAAGACCTAGTGTGATTTGTGTCTGCTTTTCTTCATTCCTCTGCTAACCAGTATTGGGGTTTCATTAACAATTAGGCTACATTCACATCTGCGCATTTCCGAACGTGTAGCAACCCGCACAGAAAATGAGCTGCAAACATACATCGAGCTTGCATCACCAAAATGGCATGCTAACCAAGATAGGGGTGTCATTAACAATTAGGCTGCATTCATATCTGTACATTTTCTAATGAGAGGCAACCTGCACAAAAAATGCATGCTTAGCGGTGCATTTTAGAAATGAGCTGCAAACAGGCCTCATACTTGCGCTGCCATAATGGCATGATAACCGCGATTGGGGTGTCATTGGCAATTAAGCTGCATTCACATCTATGCATTTCTGAATGTGTGGCAACTTGCACAGAAACCGAACACTTTGCCACATGTTTCACATACATGCTACAAACACACATCATTCCTGTGCCACCATAATGGGAACGCAAGCATGATACACGATTGCAGTTCATTTTCTGCTCAGGTTTTCATGTTCAGAAACATACAGATGTGCATACATGGCAACACAAGCGCGGTGCATTATATGGACCAGGTTTCAATTGTGGCTCCAATTTATTGGCTTGTTTGCACTTGGGATTTCAGACAAGCACCTTATCTCCAGGACGAACAGGTAGTAGACTAATTGCAGGCTCATCTGCCAAGTTTTGATGACACTCCAACACCACCTGCTTTGCTCTTGTCAGGCATCGTTAGTGTTCCTTTACCCATTTATTAGGTGAATGGTTAGACAGAGATGCATCCAATAATAGCTCCATAGGCAATCTACTGCATCATCCAACTGTCTAATTGTTGGCCAACACCACATCGTCAGCAAGTTGTGGCCATTGGTCACAATATCCTAGTTGTAATGTAGGAATCATGCCTAGAAGAGTTCTGTTGAAATGTTCAATAGATCACTTCTGCTTCAATTTTCTAATGAACAGGACATATATGAGTTCTTCCTATTCATTCACCTGTACAGTTGAAACTGCAGAGAAAGAGATTAATGAATCTAGACATCTAAACCAGCACATTTCCACTATGCACTACCTTCAAAGTTCTTGCTACCAGCCACTCACCCTTCACCTCCACATGTCACCTGGGCTTAACCATGTCAGTAGAACCTTGCAGTTTTTTCTGACCCTTATTGGGCAAGGGCACACTGCCCCCTTTTGCGGTAGTATCCTAACTCTATGGAGAGGGGGTAGCCGCACCACCCCCGCTTTCTCTGTTTGATGGGTATTCCTCATATGTTGAGCTTGATACTCGTTCACTAAGTGCTGTAGCTGGATTTTTTCCTTCTGTTCCTTTTGGGAGGACTACTGAACTTGTTGTGGTGTCTTGCAACAGTAGTGATAAATCCAGCTCCCATAGAGCATTCATCCCCAAAACTACTGGGATGTCTGTTATGGTCAAGCCATGGGTTACCACCACCCCAATCTGATCTATTGTCTTATCAAACACTCGGATGGACATCCAAGTGACCCATTTAACCATATTGGGAAGACTGTTCACGGTTTTAAGGTGAGTCAAGACAGGTCCAATAACGATGCTTGCCCAAACTGTTTCAGGTAGAAAGCATAGTCCATGGAGGTCACCTCAAGCCTAGTATTAACTTAGCAATTTGCCTGATGAACAATCAAAACCACGGGCCCCTCCGGACAAAAGAAAAATCATCTTGTCATCAAGCCTAGGACTGGGAGCAGGTCTATCAGGTTGTCTTACAACCATGGGAACATCTAGAATAATTGGCATGCTCCGATTATCTTTATTCTCTCCTCATCCACAGTTGCTGATATGTCCGTGGCACCCACACACCCAATATAATTGATCTACAGTGCATCTGGGTCTCTTCAGAAGGGATTACTGCCAGGCAGAGCCTGACTCAGCTCTCGTTTAACAGCAGATGTCTTTTGACTCGATGATGGAAGCGATTGACTCACTGCTTTTAGGATGATTCTCAAATTAAACTGTTTTCACTAGATCTGGAGCATCTATAGTGGCACAGACTTCTTGGCTCTTTTCTTCCAACCTTTTCCACAGCTCCTGAATAGCCACCATAAACTGGAGCACTGTCTCACCTTCTTGTTGCTTCCATGAGAAGAATTTTTGGTGTAGTTCTGCTATCAAGGTTATTTTCTCATATAGGTTCTTTAACCAGGCCACTATTTACACCAGGGTGGTCTGCTCTGCATCCAGCAATACACGTATAGCTCTTTTAGTATCCTCTTACAAGTAGTTAATTGCCAGATTCAGGAGGTGCGTTTTGTACACCTGAAACAGTTGGGCTGCACTCTCCAGTCTTTCTGCCCAATCAGCCATGGGAATGTCTGTGCCACTGAAATTTGGGATCAGTGCCAATACTGTCCCCAAGGGTACCATTGCAACAACTAGGTTTACATCCTGCATGAAGTATGGGTATATCATATCCTGCTAACCATGCCAAATTGTAAGCAGGGCCTAAGTGGTGTTCCCACACTTTTAAGGAGGATGAGTGCTCCATTGGAGAGGGGGTGGTAAAGTTAAATGACACTGGGTTCTGCTAGACCTCTGCAGTATATGACAGCCAGAGGCAGTCAGTCTAAGTACAGTGCAACAGAAACCCACCTGAAAAGGAAATCTACATTTCCATGCTTATCCAGAACGTCTCCCTACTTCTGCACCTATGCGTTCTCTATCCAGTGGAGCTCTCTCCCTGAGGGCACACCAAATCACGTTGTTCTCTATATTTATAGGACCCAATGTCAAGTTTGCCACCCTAATCTCACAGGACTTCGCTATTCTATAGTATCATTGTCCTCCCCAAGATGGCTGCCTGGAGCCTAAGATAAGAGACATTTCCTCCCGTTGGACAACCTGAAGAAACAGCGCAGTGCCACCTTCAGGTATGAGGAAGTACTGCAGCCTCGGGTTTGCTACATTTCCCTGCTCTTATCGAAAGCAGTCCATGGCATAAAAAGTAAAAAACTCAGAGAAAGACAGCCAACAATACCATAAGCAATAAAAAAGCTTCCCAAAACATAGTCACGTCATCTGGTGGACATGAGTCCTCTAGTAGCCCTTGCAGGGAGACAGTCCCCACTGTTCACTTCACTAATTAAAAGTTGAATGCCCTTGACAGAAAACTCTGAGGTTCCAGGAGCAGGGGAAGGCTGCTCATCCTGATACTCCTCACTCTCATGCAAAACAGTTCTGACCTGCGGACCTCGGATCCCCGAAGTAAGGGAAGATGGTTCGTTCTGAGGCTCTACACTGATTGAATGAGTTGGAGCTCTCTCTCTACCATATTAACTCACTGCAGGGATTCCAAATTACATTGGCCCCTATATCTATGGGATCCTTTGTCAAGATGGCAGCAGAATATATTAGGACCACTTTCCTCCCCAAGATGGTCATCTGTAACCCAAGATACATTTCCTCCCACTAGACACCTGCTAACATGAGAAAATGGTGCAGTGTCATCTTTAGGTTGGAGGAAGTTTTGCAGCCTGCACCCGCCTACAGATGGTTGATTGATATATTGAGAAATTTGCTGCAAAGTTCTTCAAAACTGTGCACTAATCAAGCATGGACCAATCACTGCTGCTTTCTCTCCTTGTGCAGGGTGACTGGTCTTGTATCTGCCCTCTCTAGATTTCAGAAGGAGTCATTTGTTGAAATTACAGGGTGCCACCAATAGCTCTGCTCATGTTACAGGCTATGTACAGCCTAGTAATAATATCACCTCTGCTTTTACAATAATAATAATAATAATAATAACAACTGATTTTACAAAGGAATCAAATGCACACAATTTATCAAGACTATAGCAGACAGAATCTGGAGCAGTTGTGTTTGTTTGGCAACCAATTGGCTTCTATCTTCACTTTGTTCAATTAAGCTTTGAAAATGAAAGATAGAAGCTGAATGGTTTGCTTCCACAGCTGTTCCAGATTCTGGCTGCTCCAACTTTGATAAATTCTCCATAGTGAGTTTTTGAGGAGTATATTTGAAAAAAAGGTTCAGCACTAAATAAGTAAAATGACACTCACCTTTGTCCTGCCTTAGTTGACCACATGCACTGCTCTCTGAACATACAGCCATGTGCACATATGCATTCTGAAACTCCAGCTTTTAGAGACATGACCCTGAGATAGATCCCTCTCCATTGACCTGTTTGACCATACACTGACCTATAGTTTTTTGGCCAAATTTATCATGACCAGGCCCGGAGTGGGACAAAAAATAAGCCCGGGCATTTTGGATTGAGCAGCCCATGACATGTTAACCGGCCCTTTTCCCACTCTCCACCCTGATGGATTTCCCAGGAGAGGGGTGGGGGAAACCCGGCAGAGGTGTGGGGAGGGGGGGACCAGAAAAGAGCATGGGGGAGGTGGAGAGCACAGGAAGGAACCTTGAGAGCGTAGGGCGAGAGCACAGGGGAGAGGCAGAAAACACAGGGAGGAAGAGGAGAGCACAGGGGGGAAGCAGAGTGCACAGGGGGGCAACGGAGGGGATGGGGGGTGTGGAGAGCACAGGGGGGCGGAGCGGAGAGCATGGGGGGATGTGGAGAGCACAGGGGAGCGGCGGAGAGCATGGGAGGATGTGGAGAGCACGGGGGGTGGCAGAGAGCATGGGGGGATGTGGAGAGCACAGGTAGGAACCTTGAGAACATGGGGTGGGGCAAGAGCACAGGGGAGAGGCAGAAAACACAGGGAGGAAGAGGAGAGCACAGGGGGGAAGCGGAGAGCATGGGGGGATGTGGAGAGCACAGGGTGGGTGTGGAGAGAAGAGGGGGGAAATGGAGAGCACAGGGAGGTGACGAAGAGCATATGGGGGGATGTGAAGAGCACAGAGGGGGCGGCGGAGGGCATGGGGGATGTGGAGAGCACAGGGGGGGGCAGCAGAGAGCATGGGGGAGGCAAAAAGCATGGGGGGAGGTGGAGAGCACAGGTGGAAGTGGAGAGCACAGGGGGGCAGTGGAGAGCATGGGGGGAGGTGGAGAGCAGAGGGGGGTATCGGAGGGCATGGGGGGATGTGGATAGCACAGGGGGAGGTGGAGAACACAGGGAGGCAGCGGAGAGCATGGGGGGATGTGGAGAGCACAGGGGGGCAGCAGTGAGCATGGGGGGATGTGGAGAGCACAGGAGGGCAACGGAGAGCACGGGGGAAGGTGGAGAGCACAGGGGGGGCAGTGGAGAGCATGGAGGATGTGGAGAGCACGGGGGGCAGCGGAGAGCATGGGGGATGTGGAGAGCACAGGGGGGGCAGCAGAGAGCATGGGGGAGGCAAAAAGCATGGGGGGAGGTGGAGAGCACGGGTGGAAGTGGAGAGCACAGGGGGGCAGTGGAGAGCATGGGGGGAGGTGGAGAGCAGAGGGGGGTATCGGAGGGCATGGGGGGATGTGGAGAGCACAGGGGGCAGCGGAGAGCATGGGGGGAGGTGGAGAGCACGGGGGGATGTGGAGAGCACAGGGGGGCAGTGGAGAAAATGGGGGGATGTGGAGAGCACAGGGGATGTGGAAAGCACAGGGGCCAGCGGAGAGCATGGGGGGAGGTGGAGAGCACAGGGGATCAGCAGAGAGCATGGGAGATGTGGATAGCACAGGGGATGTGGAGAGCACAGGGGGAAGTGAAGAGCATGGGGGATGTGGAGAGCACCGGGGGCAGCGGAGAGCATGGGGGGATGTGGAGAGCACAGTGGGGCAGCGGAAAACATTGTGGAATGTGGAGAGCACAGGGGGGCAGCAGAGAGCATGGGGGGAGGTGGAGAGCACAGGGGGCAGCGGAGAGCATGGGGGGGAGGTGGAGAGCACAGGGGGGGCAGCGGAGAGCATGTGGGTGGTGGAGAGCATAGGGGGCAGCAGAGAGCATGGGGGGGATGTGGAGAGCACAGGGGGCAGCGGAGAGCATGGGGGGAGGTGGAGAGCACTGAAGAGGCTGGAGAGCATGGGGGAGAGGCGGAGAGCACAAGGGGGCAAAGAGTATGGGTGGGGTGGAAAACACAGGGGGGGCAGCAGAAAGAAGCAGGATAGGAGGAGCAGTGGGGGCGGCTGCATATAGAAGAATTATTCTCTCCATTTTCCTCCTGCAGTTTTGGAATGCCTGTTTCTCCTCTCCCTCTCGCAAGTATTCAGAAACTGCAGGAGGAAGATGGAGAGAATGATTCTTCTATATGCAGCCGCCCCCACTGCTCCTCCTATCCAGGTTACGGGGGGGGGGGGGCGCACTCACGTTCTCTCTCATCCATCTCCAAGGTGTCTGCAGCAGGTGTCTGCTCTAGCTCCTCCCCCCTTCGTAGTCACACCCCCCCGGCACCAACAGCTGATCTATACCGGTGGCCATGCAGCCGCAGAGAGGCAGAAGGCGTCTCCTCTAGCTCCTCCCCCTTTATGTTTCAATCCCTCTAGTGCCGATGGCTGAGCTTAACTGGCAGCCGGGCGGCCGCAGAGAGGCCGGTGAGCGACGCAGGCTCAAAGAGCAGCCCAGCTGCCTTGGGCCCCGCAAGGACTTGTGGCCTGGCGGCCCCGGCCCACCGGGCTAGTGCCCGGTTTTCCCTATGGCCAATCCGGGCCTTATCATGACCAATTTATGATGTCCAAATGTATGGTTCAAACATACAGATGATACAACACAATTTAAATGCTATTTAACAAAGTACAGCCCCATTTTTGTTGACCGTGTAACAAGAGGAATTCTATTGCTGTTGGCTTTGCATGGACGCTCCAGATCTAGCACACACATTAACACTTACTTCGCCGTGAATTATCTGACCCCAGTGAATCACTAGCAGGGCACTGGTTCTGACACTCTTTGGTGATGTTTAGAGGACAATATGCAGACAACTTTTAATCTTGGTTATTACTTCTAGATGTACTCACTGTTTAAAAAAAGGCAATCTTCTTTCTTTAATGTCTGTGACCCCTGAAAAAGAAAATCTATTTTGAAATGTGCTGGGTGTTCTCCATCTTCACCATCTGTCTGGTGATTTCCTTTTTGAGTACATTCTATCTAGAATATTATCCAACCCATTTGTAATATGTATTGTTATTTGTGTACATTTTTGTAATAATAAAGAATTTGTAAACTTTTAAAGCTCTTTTCAAAGATACTTTCTATTCACTCTAAAATGACCCACTGCCGTTAAAATTCCATTATGAGGGTTTGTTTCTCCGTGTATATACAGTATCTCACAAAAGTAAGTACACCCCACACATTTTTGTAAATATTTTATTATATCTTTTCATGTGACAACACTGAAGAAATTACACTTTGCCACATTGTAAAGTAGTGAGTGTACAACTTGTATAACAGTGTAAATTTGCTGTCCCCTCAAATTAGCTCAACACACAGCCATTAATGTCTAAACCACTGGCAACAAAAGTGAGTACATCCCTAAGTGAAAATGTCCAAATCGGGCCCAAAGTGTCAATATTTTGTGTGGCCACCATTATTTTCCAGCACTGCCTTAACCCTCTTGGGCATGGAGTTCACCAGAGCTTCACAGAGCTTCACTGGAGTCCTCTTCCACTCCTCCATGTTGACATCACGGAGCTGGTGGATGTTAGAGACCTTGTGCTCCTCCACCTTCTGTTTGAGGATGCCCTACAGATGCTCAATAGGGTTTAGGTCTGGATGTTCTGTCCACCAGATGTCTTGCTGATTATTTGTACCTTATTTGTACCGTGTTGTTAAATTTACATGCAAAGTGTGTAATTTACTTAAGACAATCATATGTGGTGTGCAGGCTCCATCTAGCGTTCCTTTTTGGTATTGCTGCAGCTCTGTTTATCTGTTTATTTGTATGTGTAGTTGAGGAAGTTGTCAGCAAGCAGAGAATTCTGGGTAGACAGGAAGTCAACCATCCACCATTCTTTTCAACACATTGCAAGAAGCAAGTCATGTATTCTCTATCTATCGCCATCACCCCTTAGAGAACTTAAAAAGTAAGTTTTTATTATCTCATCTTGTACTGTATATCGTTGTTTATGCAATGTATACTGTATTGTATGCAATATTGTACTTATTGAAGTCTATTTCTGTTATTTTGTAGTTGCACTTGGCTTGTTCTAATAAAACTGAGATCAAAGAAATATGGTATCTACAGTTATTGGAATAAGAAGGTTTAACTAGCTGTCCCAGAGACAGAACAGTGAAATTTTTAAGCTGACCTCTGAAGGGAAGATAAGCCGACTTCGGAAGTCTGTACAGCCCGGGGCTATGCAGTATCAATACAGTCAGAAGCCTTAAAGATACAGGCCTGCAGCAGGCGAAGCAAGCAGCCACGCTACACAGAGACGCGCTCTGTCAAGCAGCAACGACACTAGAAGGTCTCTATACAGCAAGACAGCTTCTTCCCCGCAGCCATGTCTCACAGTGGGATATCTTCTTACAAAACATGTTCACGAGCAAGCTCATCTAAGTCATCTGTCGCAAATGCAGCAGCTATCACCCATTCAAAAGCCAAAGCAGCGAAAGCCAGGGATGCATTCGCAGACCAAGAGTTGCAGATGAAAAAAGAAAAGGCTCACCTTGATGCAGAAAAGGTGAGACAGGAACAAGAGAGAGAGAAGGAAAGAGTACGCTTGGAGCAAGAGAGAGAAAAGGAAAGAGTACGCTTGGAACAAGAGAGAGAGCAAGAAAGAGTACACATGGAACAAGAGAGAGAGAAGGAAAGAATACGCCTGGAAGAAGAGCTAGCCCAGCAGGAAGCAGCTCTGAAATTGCAGCAAGCTATCTTAGAAGCTAACATGGAGAAGCTGGCAGTAGAAAGAGACGCTGCCGCCGCCATTGCAAAAGCAGAAGCTTTAGAAGCAGCCGTCTACGATGAGCCAAGACTAGGCAGTAGCATACCGGGTCTAGAAGAGGACCAACAAGATTCTTCACAATGCATGTCAGATTATGTCTCCCAGCACTGGGCCGCAAGCAGCATCCCACAACAAGAAATTAAATATGACGTCAGTGAGTCACATCAAATAAAGCAGCAACAAGATGACCTGGGAACCCAGCGCTACAAGCAAGAAAAATCTGACAGAGTTCCAGACTTTCCATTTCCAACCAAGCCTTCTACTCCACAAGGTACCCAGCCTTCATACAAGCATCAAACACCAGTCTTCACTCCAAAGGTGTATGCAACGAACAGGTACGAACTGCCAACCTTATGTAAGTTTGAACCCAGCGCGTCTAAAGAAGAGACTTTTACCAGGTATGCCTTTACACCGCACCACATTACACCAGCAGCCTACCCCAATGCCAATCAGGCTACTGTAGACTTTGCCAAGTTCCTGGCCAAAAGAGAGTTAGTTACCCAAGGACTTGTCAAATTTAGTGATCACCCTCAACACTACAGGGCATGGCGATCCGCTTTCCAGAGTGTCATTCAAGGTCTAGATCTATCCTGCAGGGAACAGATAGAACTCCTCGTAAAGTGGCTTGGCAATGATTCTGCTGAACATGCCAAAAGGATCAGAGACATTAACATAAACCACCCTGAGATAGGCCTTGCAAACATCTGGAACAGACTGGATAGATGTTATGGCTCACCAGAGGCTATAGAGAGTACACTGTTTAAAAGCATAGAAGACTTACCAAAAATACCTAGCAGAGGTTACCAAAGACTCAGAGAATTCAGTGACCTGTGTATGGAGTTACAAGTTGCTAAAGCAGAAGACCTACCTGGCCTTTCTTATCTTGATTCTGCTAGAGGTATTAACTCCTTAGCACAAAAACTTCCTTATGAGTTACACGAAAGATGGATTACTCATGGCTGTAACTACAAACGAAAACACAATGTGCCTTTTCCACCCTTTAGTGAGTTTGTGGACTTTGTAGACAGACTA
Organism: Lithobates septentrionalis; assembly: GCA_037952835.1. NCBI lineage: Eukaryota > Metazoa > Chordata > Amphibia > Anura > Ranidae > Lithobates > Lithobates septentrionalis. The sequence goes on from JBBDGP010000828.1 coordinate 3,023,400, forward strand.
GCAGGAATGAAAGATGACCCCAGCTTAATTTTTCCAGTGTCTTATACCACCTCTTCTGGCCCTAAACAGCTCAGAGCTCCAGTAGCAGTGCACAAAACTAACATTTCTTCCCACAGATTTGCAGAGTCTCAGCCAGAAGATCAAGACAGCGACCCTGCTAAGTTCTGCCCTCTACATAAGATGCCATATCCTCTTCTGGAATGCAGAACCTTCAGGACAAAGACCATCAAGGATCGTAAAGCTTTCCTCTAAAAGAAGTATCTTCCATCATACTTGATTTGATTGTAGCCGTATTAGTGCAATTGTGACAGAGAAAATTGAGTACTGTCCGTGATACTTTTTTTATTTGCACTAACATACAATTTTTCAGGACAAGCTTTCAGGGTATGTCCCCTTCTTCAAGGTCCAAGCAGTACTGATTCACAAAATCAGTACTAAATTTTATTTTTTTTTCTTCTTCTTCTTCTTTACCATTCTGCTTAAAAATGTGTGAATTAGTAGTGCTTGGACCTTGAAGAAGGGGATATACCCCGAAAGCTTGTCCTGAAAAACTGTATGTTAGTGCAAATAAAAAAAGTATCACAGACAGTACTCAATTTTCTCTAAAAGAAGAACATCTGTTACAAGTGCTGCTCTTCATCCACACATTTCGCCAAGGAATGTAAGGTCAGTGTCAAATGTACAGAATGTGACAGTACAGAGCACAACACAACTCTACACCCAAGGCCTACTCCAAGAACTTTCCCACCTGTTCATAGGGACAAGGAGCAAGGTGGGGAGACCAAAGACTCTAGTACAGACGCAATAGCAATCACTTCAGTGTACTGAAGTCTGCAAAGGTAGTACAGGTGGCAGATCCTGCTCTAAAATCTGTCTTGTGAGAGTTTATCCAAAAGGACGCAGAGACAAAGCAGTCAAGCTCTACGTTATCTTGGATGATCAGAGTAACAAGTCACTAGCTAGATCTATGTTTTTTGACATTCTAAACCTTAAATGCCCCAGCATTCCTTACTCCCTTAAGACTTGTGCAGGTACAGTGATAACGGCGGGAGAAGAGCTGACGGCCTACAAATTGAATCTATGGATGGTAAGACATGCCTACCCTTACCGACCATAATAGAGTGCAACCAGATGCCAGACAACAGAGCAGAGATTCCCACACCAGACGCAGCAGCTCACCAGACTCACTTGAACCACATAGCACATCTCATACCAGAACTAGATGATCAGGCTCAGATAATCTTACTCCTAGGAAGGGATATCTTGCAAGTCCACAAAGTAAGAAAACGGATCAACGGTCCTAAAAATGCCCCATATGCCCAAAAACTGGATCTCGGGTGGGTCATTATAGGTAATGTTTGCCTGGGAGGTACACACAAACCGGCATCTGTTAATAACCTGCTCACTAGTACCCTCGAGAATGGTCGTCCTACTCTTTTCCAACCCTGTCAAAATCAAATCCTCATAAAGAAGCTACCACACAACAACCCTGTACCTCTTCCCTTCCTAAGTCCCCTCTATGACAGCCATACCTATGACGAAGACCAAAACGACTTAGGAAGCACAGTGTTCCAGAGAACAAAGGAAGATAACCAGGTAGCAATGTCCATTGAGGATAGGCTCTCCTTAGAAGTTATGGAAAGGAGTTTGGAGAAAGACGGGACTAATAGCTGGGTTGCACCTCTACCCTTTAGACCACAAAGACGACGTTTGCCTAACAACAGAGAACTAGCATATAAATGTCTCACTTCCCTAAGACACCATCTTCAAAGGGAACCAGAGATGAAGGAATATTTCTTTTCCTTCATGGAGAAAATATTCCAGAATGGTCATGCTGAGATAGCCCCAAACCTCAAAGACTCAGAGGAATGCTGGTACTTACCTATATTTGGGGTCTATCACCCTAATGCTGCGTACACACGATCGGACTTTACAGCATACTTGGTCCGGCGTACCGGATTTCGTCGGACAATTTGATATTGTGTGGGCTCCATCGGACTTTGTTTTCTCAAAAGTTTGGCGGACTTAGATTTGAAACATGTTTCAAATCTATCCGACGGACTCGAGTCCGGTCGAAAAGTCCGCTCTTCTGTATGCTAGTCCGACGGACAAAAACCGACGCTAGGGCAGCTATTGGCTACTGGCTATGAACTTCCTTGTTTTAGTCCGGTCGTACGTCATCACGTTGGACTTTGGTTGATCGTGTGTAGGAAAGTCCGTTCATTCCGAAAGTCCGTCGTAAAGTTCGTCGAAAAGTCAGCCGGGCAAAGTATGCCGTAAAGTCCGGTCGTGTGTATGCAGCATAAGAAGCCAGGACAGATTAGAGTGGTGTTCGATTCCAGCGCCAAACATGAGGGTGTCTAAATGATGGTCTCTAAATGATGTCCTCCTCTCTGGCCCTGACCTTAACAACAGACTATTAGGAGTACTTCTTTGCTTTCACAAGGATTCAATCGCATTCATGGCAGACATACAGCAAATGTTCTATTGCTTTCTTGTTAAAGAAGAACACTGTAACTTTCTGAAGTTTCTCTGGTTCAGGGACAACAACCCCTCTGGAGACATCACAGAATACTGCATGAGGGTACACATATTTGGCAACAGTCCTTCCCCTGCAGTTGCTATATATGGCCTCAGACACTCTGCTAGAGAGGGAGAGTCAGAGTATGGGCCATATGTCAGACAGTTTGTGGACAAGGATTTCTATGTAGACGATTGCTTGAAATCACTACCCACAAATGAAGACGCAATCAGTCTCCTCAAAAGAACTCAGGCAATGCTTGCGTGTTCCAACTTAAGACTCCACAAGATTGCTTCCAACAGTAAAGAAGTTTTGGAAGCCTTTCCTGTCCAAGATCATTCTTAAAAGACTTAGATCTAGGCACAGACCCACTTCCCATGCAACGCAGTCTTGGTTTGCTTTGGTACTTAAGATCTGACACGTTTACTTTCCAAGTAAACACAGAAGAAAAACCCTTTACCCGTAGAGGTGTCCTGTCTACTATAAACAGCCTGTATGATCCCTTAGGCTTTGCAGCACCTGTCACCATCCAGGGTAAGGCACTACTGAGAGACTTAACCTGTGAGTCGCTAGATTGGGACCACCCTCTTCCCATCGACAAGAAGAACTTATGGCTAGAGTGGAAGGACTCACTAACAGCTCTATCCAACCTTAAAATTCCACGACCATATGCTCCTCTGTAATCTGCTGACGTTCAGAGGCAAAGACTTCTGCTGCTGTAGCTTACCTGAAAACCATAGGCACTAAGGGACAATGCCACATAGGGTTTGTAATGGGGAAAGCAGAACTTCTCAAACACACCATACCCAGGCTGGAAAAGCAAAACTGCACGTGGATCTTCAACCCACCTCACTCTTCTCACATGGGAGGTGTTTGGGAGAGGATGATAGGCATAGCCTGCAGAATTCTTGATTCTATCTTCCTACAAGTAGGAACTGCAAGGCTTACTCACGAATGTTTAGTGACATTTATGGCAGAGGTTACAGCTATCATTAACGCCAGACCTTTGACCTCCATTTCAAGTGACTCTGAGGATTCAGTGGTCCTCACACCTGCCATGTTACTCACGCAAAAGACTAGTTTTGCCGGTGCTCCAGCTGGAGAGTTTTGTGAGAAGGACCTTTACAAACGTCAATGGAGACAAGTACAAACCCTTGCCAATACCTTCTGGAACCGGTTGAGGGAACAATATATATCTACTCTACAAGTAAGGAGAAAGTGGCACACTGAAAAGCCTAATCCTAAACCTGGTGATGTTGTGCTCATGAAAGATTGCCAGACACTAAGGAATATGTGGCCTTTAGGTTTGATCACCAAAGTACTGCCAAGCAAGGATAATCGTGTCCGTAAGGTCGAGGTCAAGATCTTTCAACAGAATGATGTTAAAGTATTCTTGAGACCAGTAACCGAACTTATTCTGTTGCTTTCTATGGAGGACTCTGTTAGTGACATCACTTGATGTCAGGCGGGAGTGTTCTGTCCACCAGATGTCTTGCTGATTATTTGTACCTTATTTGTACCTGTGTTGTTAAATTTACATGCAAAATGTGTAATTTACTTAACCACTTTAGCCCCGGAACATTATGCTGCATAAGGACCAGAGGACTTTTTCCAATTTGGCACTGCGTTGCTTTAACTGCTAATTGCGCGGTCATGCAATGCTGTACCCAAACAAAATTTGCGTCCCTTTCTTCCCACAAATAAAGCTTTCTTTTGATGGTATTTGATCACCTCTGCCGTTTTTATTTTTTGCGCTATAAATGGAAAAAGACCGAAAATTTTGAAAAAAAATGATATTTTCTACTTTTTGTTATAAAAAAATCCAATAAACTCAATTTTAGGCAAAATGTATTCGGCCACATGTCTTTGGTAAAAAAAATGTCAATAAGCGTATATTTATTGGTTTGCGCAAAAGTTATAGCGTCTACAAACTAGGGTACATTTTCTGGAATTTACACAGCTTTTAGTTTATGACTGCCTATGTCATTTCTTGAGGTGCAAAAATGGCAGGGCAGTACAAAAACCCAACAAATGACCCCATTTTGGAAAGTAGACACCCCAAGGAAATTTCTGAGAGGCATGTTGAGCCCATTGAATATTTCTTTTTTTGTCCCAAGTGATTGAATAATGACAAAAAAAAATTAAAAAAAGTTGTCACTAAATGATATATTGCTCACACAGGCCATGGGCATATGTGGAATTGCAGCCCAAAATACATTCAACTGCTTCTCCTGAGTACGGGGATACCACATATGTGGGACTTTTTGGGAGCCTATCGGCGTACGGGGCCCCGAAATCCAATCACCGCCTTCAGGATTTCTAAGGGCGCAAATTTTTGATTTCACTCCTCACTACCTATCACAGTTTTGAAGGCCATAAAATGCCCAGATGGCACAAAACCCCCCCAAATGACCCCATTTTGGAAAGTAGACACCCCAAGCTATTTGCTGAGAGGCAAGTTGAGTCCATGGAATATTTTATATTTTGACACAAGTTGCGGGAAAGTGACAATTTTTTTTTTTATTTTGCACAAAGTTGTCACTAAATGATATATTGCTCACACAGGCCATGGGCATATGTGGAATTGCACCCCAAAATACATTTAGCTGCTTCTCCTGAGTATAGGGATACCACATGTGTGGGACTTTTTGGGAGCCTAGCTGCCTACGGGGCCCCGAAAACCAATCACCACCTTCAGGATTTCTAATGCCGTGTACACACGAGCGGACTTTACGGCAGACTTTGCCCGGCGGACTTTTCGACGTACTTTACGACGGACTTTCTGAATGAACGGACTTGCCTACAAACAATCCACGTGATGACGTACGACCGGACTAAAACAAGGAAGTTCATAGCCAGTAGCCAATAGCTGCCCTAGCGTGGCTTTTTGTCCGTCGAACTAGCATACAGACGGCGGACTTTTCGACCGGACTCGATTTCAACGGATAAATTTTAAACAAGTTTCAAATCTAAGTCCGTCCAACTTTTGAGCAAACAAAGTCCGCTGGAGCCCACACACGATCGAATTGTCCGACAAAATCCAGTCCGCCGGGCAAAGTCCGCCGTAAAGTCCGCTCGTGTGTACGCGGCATTAGGGTTAAGTTATTTGCTGAGAGGCATGGTGAGTATTTTGCAGCTCTCATTTGTTTTTGAAAATGAAGAAAGACAAGAAAAAAACATTTTTTTTTCTTTTTTCAATTTTCAAAACTTTGTGACAAAATGTGAGGTCTGCAAAATACTCACTATACCTCTCAGCAAATAGCTTGGGGTGTCTACTTTCCAAAATGGGGTCATTTGGGGGGGGTTTGTGCTACCTGGGCATTCCATGGCCTCCGAAACTGTGACAGGCAGTGAAGAGTGAAATCAAAAATTTACGCCCTTAGAAAGCCTGAAGGCAGTGCTTGGTTTTCGGGGTCCCGTACGAGGCTAGGCTCCCAAAAAGTCTCACACATGTGGTATCCTTGTTTTCAGGAGAAGCAACAGAATGTATTTTGGGGTGTAATTTCACATATTCCCATGGCATGTTTGAGCAATATATCATTTAGTGACAACTTTGTGCAAAAAAAAAAAAATGTGGCTCTTTCCCGCAACTTGTGTCAAAATATAAAATATTCCATGGACTCGACATGACTCTCAGCAAATAGCTTGGGGTGTCTACTTTGCAAAATGGGGTCATTTGGGGGGGGGGGTTTGAACTGTCCTGGCATTTTATGCACAACATTTAGAAGCTTATGTCACACATCACCCACTCTTCTAACCACTTGAAGACAAAGCCCTTTCTGACACTTTTTGTTTACAAGAAAAATTTTTTTTTTTTTGCAAGAAAATTACTATGAACCCCCAAACATTATATATTTTTTTAAAGCAAATGCCCTACAGATTAAAATGGTGGGTGTTCCATTTTTTTTCACACAGTATTTGCGCAGCAATTTTTCAAACGCATTTTTTGGGGAAAAAACACACTTTTTTAAATTTTAATGCACTAAAACACACTATATTGCCCAAATGTTTGATGAAATAAAAAAGATGATCTTAGGCAGAGTACATGGATACCAAACATGACATGCTTTAAAATTGCGCACAAACGTGCAGTGGCGACAAACTAAATAAATTTTTAAAAGCCTTTAAAAGCCTTTACAGGTTACCACTTTAGATTTACAGAGGAGGTCTACTGCTAAAATTACTGCCCTCGATCTGATGTTCGCGGTGACACCTCACATGCATGGTGCAATTGCTGTTTACATTTGACCCCAGACCGACGCTTGCGTTCGCCTTTGCGTGAGAGCAGGGGGGGACAGGGGTGCTTTTTTTTTTCTTTATTATTTTTTTTCTTTTTTATCTTATTTTTAAACTATTCCTTTCATTTTTTTTTTTTTTATAATTTTTATTGTTATCTCAGGGAATGTAAATATCCCCTATGATAGCAATAGGTAGTGACAGGTACTCTTTTTTGAAAAAATTGGGGTCTATCAGACCCTAGATCTCTCCTCTGCCCTCAAAGCATCTGACCACACCAAGATCGGTGTGATAAAATGCTTTCCCAATTTCCCAATGGCGTTGTTTACATCCGGCGACATCTAAGTCATGAAATGCTCGTAGCTTCCGGTTTCTTAGGCCATAGAGATGTTTGGAGCCACTCTGGTCTCTGATCAGCTCTATGGTCAGCTGGCTGAATCACCGGCTGCATTCTCAGGTTCCCTGTTGAGACAGGAGAGCCAGAGAAAAACACGGAAGATGGTGGGGGGGGGCATTCCCTCCCATGGCTTGTAAAAGAAGTCTAGAGGCTAATTAGCTGCTAGGATTGCTTTTACATGAAAGCCGACCGCTGGCTGAAAAGAATGATACCAAGATGATACCTAAACCTGCAGGCATCATTCTGGTATAACCACTCAAAGTCGTGAATGGCGTACCTGAAGACAAAAAAATGGTTAACAATAAAACACAGTAAACAGTAAAGTATAAAAAATTGCATACCTGAAAAGCAAACATGATAAAACATAATAACAATAAAACATTGCAGAATAGAATACAGTAAAAAAGAGCAGAACAATAGAGAGAGAATAGAGAGAGAGAACAATAAAACGACAACTATTTTTTTTTATTTTATATATATATATTTTTTTACACTTTTTTTTGTAACTAACTTTTATAACTGTAACCGGTTCCAGGTTCGGGTCTCTCAAAATGCGATGGCATCTTGGGAGACCCTGTGAAAGTGTGTCCTAGTCTGTGCAATGCTGTACCCTACGCTAATACTCAACTAGTGAATGGTAGCGTTCAAAACATTCACCAATGCAAAGACCAGGATTGTCAGGACAGGAGGGACAATAATAGCGGGTGTCACGCCTATATCCGCGCTTGCTGCAGACACGACATCTTTTTTGGGGGGGTTCGCTGGGTAGGGGTACTCGAGAGGACATAAAAATACCTCTCATGCAGCCGACTGCATTTGGTTGGGGATGTGAATGGGGGAAGTACGGGCGCTGCAGAAGTGGTGGGTTCCCAATTAGGATTGGCGAATGCAGCAGGAAGGGCACTATGGGCACGACGGGCCTGTGTTTGTCTTCTTCTTGGTGGCAGCGGGACACTACTTGTGCTTGCCACCTCACCAGCTTGAACTGCACTTATGGGACTCGCCACGTCACCAAGTGTTACGGCAGTGCTGGTTTGACTATGACCGGGGTGTACTAGGCCACTGGTGCTTGCCAGTTCACCAAAACGCTACCAAAAAAACTGTTAGCGATCGCAGGGATCAGGCCTGACTCTGCGAACGCTGCAGTTATGCGTTTAGTGTTTTGTAAGTGACAGTGATCGATCAATACTGCACTTGGGTGAGCTGGGCTGGGCCGGGCGGAGGGGCAAAACTCAGGTGCTAGCAGGTATCTGGGCTGATCCTGCTAACACTGCGTTTTTGGGAACCCTAAACTGCTGGGGACACTAGTATAGATCTGATCGGATCAGATATTGATCCGTTCAGATACTATACCACTAAGGGAGGCGTATGCTGCATGCGTGCGTATTAGCGGTACTAGCGCTAACCTGGACGATGCCTGGGGCTGGTGCTTGCCAGTTCACCAAAACGCTACCAAAAAAACTGTTAGCGATCACAGGGATCAGGCCTGACTCTGCGAACGCTGCAGTTATGTGTTTAGTGTTTTGTACAGTGATCGATCGATACTGCACTTGGGTGGGCTGGACTGGGCCGGGCGGAGGGACAAAACGCAGGTGCTAGCAAGTATCTGGGCTGATCCCGCTAACACTGCGTTTTTGGGAACCCTAAACTGCTGGGGACGCTAGTATAGATCTGATCAGATCAGATATCGATCCGTTCAGATACTATACCACTAAAGGAGGCGTATGCTGCGTGCGTGGGTGTTAGCGGTACTGGCGCTAATCTGACGCTGCCTGGGGCGACGCATATCACCGCCGGGCGATCAGGGGGCTTAACCTTTATTAGGTATTAAAAAGGGCGGGTGCCCTGACACTATAAAGAATAAACGAACTAACCAGCGTCACCCGTAACAGTTATACGGTGATCAGTGGTGAAAGGGTTAACTAGGGGCAATTAAAGGGTTAAAACATTTATTAGGTAGTATATGGGGGTCCCTGTCGCTATAAAACGCTGACGGCGAACCTAAATATTTACCTCCCTAACTAGCGTCACCAGTGACACTAATACAGCGATCAGAAAAATGATTGCTTAGTGACACTGGCGACAGGGGGTGATCAAGGGGTTAAAACTTTATTAGGGGGGGTTAGGGTGGTACCCTAGACGTAAAGGGGGCTAACAGTAACTGCCCTAACACAGTAACTGTCACAAACTGACACCATGCAGTAATCAGAAAAAAAATTAATAAATAAAAAAAAAAGAAATGCTTGGTGTCAGTGTGACAGGGGGGGGGAGGGGGGATTAGGGGGTGATCGGGGGTAAAGGGGGGTGTTTTGTGTGCCTGGCATGTTCTACTGAGTGTGTAGTGTTGTGCACTCACATTTCAGTCTTCTCTCCTCGGCGCCGGAACGGAAAATACCGAGCCGAGGAGAGATGACATAATTTCCTTTGCTGCTGTTTAGCATACAGCAGCAAAGGAATGATTTGATTGGCCGGCGGCGATCGCGAGGGGGGGGGGGCCATGAACGGACGGTCTCCCCCTCATCTCTGATCGCCGCTGGTGCCATTCTGCCGACGTACATCGGCGTGAGGCGGTCCTTAAGTGGTTAAGACAATCATATGTGGTGTGAAGGCTCCATCTAGCATTCCTTTTTGGTATTGCTGCAGCTCTGTTTATCTGTTTATTTGTATGTGTAGTTGAGGAAGTTGTCAGCAAGCAGGGAATTCTGGGTAGACAGGAAGTCAACCATCCACCATTCTTTTCAGCACATTGCAAGAAGCAAGTCATGTATTCTCTATCGCCATCACCCCTTAGAGAACTTAAAAAGTAAGTTTTTATTATCTCATCTTGTACTGTATATTGTTGTTTATGCAATGTATGCTGTATTGTATGCAATATTGTACTCATCGAAGTCTATTTCTGTTATTTTGTAGTTTCACCTGGCTTGTTCTAATAAAACTGAGATCAAAGAAATATGGTATCTACAGTTATTGGGATAAGAAGCTTTAACTAGCTGTCCCAGAGACAGAACACTGGAGACATACTTGGCCAGTCCATCACCTTTACCCTCAGCGTCTTTAGCAAGACAGTGGTCGTCTTGGAGGTGTGTTGTTTGGGGTCGTTATCATGTTGGAATACTGCCCTGCAGCCCAGTTTTCAAAGGTAGGGGATCTGCTTCAGTATGTCATAGTACATGTTGCCATTCATGGTTCCCTTAATGAACTGGAGCTCCCCAGTGCTGGCAGCACTCATGCAGCCCCAGACCATGACACTCCCACCACCATGCTTGAGAGTAGGCAAGACACACTTGTCTTTGTACTCCTCACCTGGTTACCGCCACACACGCTTGATGCCAGTTTATCTTGGTCTCGTCAGACTACAGGACATGGTTTCAGTAATCCATGTCCTTAGTCTGCTTGTCTTCAGCAAACTGTTAGCAGGCTTTCTTGTGCATCATCTTTAGAAGAGGCTTTCTTCTGGGACGATATAGTGTGCACTGTATAGTGCATACTGCATCAACCCCTTCAACCTCTGTAGCAATGCTGGCAGCACTCATACGTCTACATACATCCCAACTTTTTGAGATGGGAATGAGGGACACCTATCAGCAAAAGTATGCAGGCATAGGACACACCCCTTGCCATGCCCCCTTAAAGGGGAATTGTGCAAAAAAAACAAGATTGGTTAAACCCACAAGTGCTTTCTTTACCACTACTATTCCTTTATATTGGCCTTTGGAATTTACAAATGCAGCAATTTAGAAATCAGATGAAAGGTTTAGCACTGGGAAACACTTTTTAAAAGATAAAAAATGCATTTTATATACAACTATATATATCAGACCAAAATGAGGGACAAATGAGGAGGAATGAGGGACAGAGGGACATTGCTCCAAATCAAGGACCGTCCCTCAAAATCAGGGACAGTTGAGAGCTATGCGTCTATTTCCTAAAGACAACCTCTGGATATGAAGCTGAGCACGTGCACTCAACTTCTTTGGTCAACCATGGCAAGGCCTGTTCTGAATGGAATCAATGGGAGATGAGTACAGCGCTGCACCAATAATACTGGAGAATGGTTACACAGCAAGCAGCTGACACTCCTCTTAGACAAAGAGAAATAAAAAAGTAAAGTGTGCTAAGTGTAGCGCTAAATGTGTAAATAAATGAGAACAATGAACTAGGCCCAAACCATTCATGGGGGGCCCACGAGAACAGTAGAAAAAATGTGGTTCAAGGTTACATATAAATGACTAAACACAATCAAAAATAAACTGAGTGCCATACACTGTCATATAGATTGATACTATTAAACCAGTGAGAAAACAATGTGAAAAATAATAATATAAAGGTGAAGAAATAACAAAATGTCCATAAATGTTGAAAATTATGATCTAGATGAAACTCCACATCCGCCACCCAAAAGTCTCTGAGGGTGAGATAGTAGAAACAACAATGGAAAATTTCTGCCAAGTGGATAGATAAAACACCAAGTAAATAAGGCGTCTGAGTGTCGGGACCACCACCAAAGCATCAGAGGAGGCTTACCGGAACCAGGTGACTTGAAAAGACATACGTCTTACAAGTCCCAGAAAGCTTGTTTAGCCACGAAGGCTGGCAAAATGGATCCTCAGATGTCCTCAACTTCAAATGGGGGGGGGGGGAGGAGAGAGATAGAAATCCCGTCACAGCTTCAGCCGTCCAGACTTATCAACAGGCCAACCGGATAACATTACATGCCATGGGAGAAAAAAAGCTCACATGGCATGATATCGTTTAAAATATGAATTTATTGAAACAATAAAAAGGAACACTCACATGTTAGGAGATCAGAATAAGCTCAAGACTGTATAGTAATCGCGGTGATCGTAGGGAGTCCACCCAACATGTTTCGGCTAACAAGCCTTCATCTGGGGTGTGGAGCCCCCCTACCTCACCGCTATTTAAACTAAGAATGACCCCCACTGGGAGTGTCACAACACAGGAAGTGCCCCAATAATGTCACTTCCGGTTCGAAAAATTAATAAAAAATATGTATAGAATGTGGAATTCTGGTCAGTGGTATGATGCCACTAATGCCAGTTAATAACATTCAAAAGTAAAAATAATACAACAAAAAAGGGGGACGTCTGGAGAGTTCATGCGGCCGGCCGACCCGGAAGTGCTCGGAATTAGACCAAGCCTCGGTGTCAGCACGGCCAGATAGGAAGACCGGAGCGCCGTCACGCTCCGCCCGCCGGGCGTGTCCAGGTAGCAGGGCCGTGCGCAATAGCGGAAGTCAACGAGGGACGTCCGCTTGCGCACCAAGCCTCGCTCTCAGTAGGCGAATCCGTAGGTCGGAGCGTCATCACGCTCCGCCCCTCGGACTCAACATCTAAAAGGTAAACAGAGCCCGTGTTTGTCGAATGCTGCGCACGCGCATTCGACGCTCGGGACCCAGCCACGTCACCACGCCCGCAGCTCTCACACTTCCTGCAAGTAGAGAGGAAGGCCCCAATAGGCTAGGGGAGGCCGGAACTCCATTGTGTTCCAGGTTTCCACTATCTTCACCTTTGCTGACACTTGGCTCGGGTTATGGGGTTGCCGGGATGGAGTTCCGGCCTCCCCTAGCCTATTGGGGCCTTCCTCTCTACTTGCAGGAAGTGTGAGAGCTGCGGGCGTGGTGACGTGACTGGGTCCCGAGCGTCGAATGCGCGTGCGCAGCATTCGACAAACACGGGCTCTGTTTACCTTTTAGATGTTGAGTCCGAGGGGCGGAGCGTGATGACGCTCCGACCTACGGATTCGCCTACTGAGAGCGAGGCTTGGTGCGCAAGCGGACGTCCCTCGTTGACTTCCGCTATTGCGCATGGCCCTGCTACCTGGACACGCCCGGCGGGTGGAGCGTGACGGCGCTCCGGTCTTCCTATCTGGCCGTGCTGACACCGAGGCTTGGTCTAATTCCGAGCACTTCCGGGTCGGCCGGCCGCATGAACTCTCCAGACGTCCCCCTTTTTTGTTGTATTATTTTTACTTTTGAATGTTATTAACTGGCATTAGTGGCATCATACCACTGACCAGAATTCCACATTCTATACATATTTTTTATTAATTTTTCGAACCGGAAGTGACATTATTGGGGCACTTCCTGTGTTGTGACACTCCCAGTGGGGGTCATTCTTAGTTTAAATAGCGGTGAGGTAGGGGGGCTCCACACCCCAGATGAAGGCTTGTTAGCAGAAACATGTTGGGTGGACTCCCTACGATCACCGCGATTACTATACAGTCTTGAGCTTATTCTGATCTCCTAACATGTGAGTGTTCCTTTTTATTGTTTCAATAAATTCATATTTTAAACGATATCATGCCATGTGAGCTTTTTTTCTCCCATGGCATGTAATATTATCCGGTTGGCCTGTTGATAAGTCTGGACGGCTGAAGCTGTGACGGGATTTCTATCTCTCTCCTCCCCCCCCCCCCCCATTTGAAGTTGAGGACATCTGAGGATCCATTTTGCCAGCCTTGGTGGCTAAACAAGCTTTCTGGGACTTGTAAGACGTATGTCTTTTCAAGTCACCTGGTTCCGGTAAGCCTCCTCTGATGCTTTGGTGGTGGTCCCGACACTCATCTAGATGCCTTATTTACTTGGTGTTTTATCTATCCACTTGGCAGAAATTTTCCATCGTTGTTTCTACTATCTCACCCTCAGAGACTTTTGGGTGGCGGATGTGGAGTTTCATCTAGATCATAATTTTCAACATTTATGGACATTTTGTTATTTCTTCACCTTTATATTATTATTTTTCACATTGTTTTCTCACTGGTTTAATAGTATCAATCTATATGACAGTGTATGGCACTCAGTTTATTTTTGATTGTGTTTAGTCATTTATATGTAACCTTGAACCACATTTTTTCTACTGTTCTCGTGGGCCCCCCATGAATGGTTTGGGCCTAGTTCATTGTTCTCATTTATTTACACATTTAGCGCTACACTTAGCACACTTTACTGTTCTGAATGGAACCTGTCCTGTTAAACCGTTTTATGGTCTTGGCCACCATGCTGCAGCTCAGTTTCAGGGTCTTGGCAATCTTCTTATAGACTAGGCAATCTTAATATAGGGCAACAATTGTTTTTTTTTCAGATCCTCAGAGAGTTCTTTGCCATGAGGTGCCATGTTGAACTTCCAGTGACCAGTATGAGAGAGTGAGATAACACCAAATTTAACACACCTGCTCCCCATTCACACCTGAGACCTAGTAACACTAACGAGTCACATGACTCTGGGGAGGGAAAATGGCTAATTGGGCCCAATTTGGACATTTTCACTTATTTCAGGTACTTAGGTACTTATATAGCGCCGTCAATTTACGCAGCACTTTACATATGCATTGTACATACACATCAGTCCCTACCCTCAAGGAGCTTACAATCTAAGGTCCCTAACTCACATTCATACATACTAGAGACAATTTAGACAGGACCCAATTAACCTACCAGCATGTCTTTGGAGTGTGGGAGGAAACCGGAGTACCCGGAGGAAACCCACGCAGGCACAGGGAGAACATGCAAACTCCAGGCAGGTACTGTCGTGGTTGGGATTCGAACCAGTGACCCTTCTTACTGCTAGGTGAAAGTGCTATCCACTACACCACTGTGCACTTGGGGGTGTACTCACTTTTGTTGCCAGCAGTTTAGACATTAATGGCTGTGTGTTGAGTTATTTTCAGAGGACAGCAAATTTACACTCTTATACAAGCTGCACACTCACTACTTTACATTGTAGCAAAGTGTAATTTTTTCAGTGCTGTCACATGAAAAGATATAATAAAATATTTACAAAAATGTGAGGGGTGTACTCGCTTTTGTGAGATACTGTATTCTATGGATGTTGGCATGCCATCACCTACTATCTTCATTCTGCATAGTTGACCATATTTACCCTAAGTAGTGTAACATAGCTTTCCTTAAGCCTAATGCCGCGTACACACGGTCGGACTTTTCAGCTACAAAAGTCCGACAGCCTGTCCGACAGACTTTCGACGGACTTTTGGCGGACTTTCGACGGACTTGCGGCGGACTTTCTAACGAACAGACTTGCCTACACACGATCACACAAAAGTCCGTCTAATTCTTACGTGATGACGTACACCGGACTAAAATAAGGAAGTTGATAGCCAGTAGCCAATAGCTGCCCTAGCGTGGGTTTTTGTCCGTCGGACTAGCATACAGACGAGCGGATTTTTTGACTCGAGTCCGTCGGAAAGATTTGAAGCATGTTTCAAATCTAAAGTACGTCGGATTTGAGGCTAAAAAAGTCAGTTGAAAGTCCGGAGAAGCCCACACACGATCGGATTACCAGCCAGCTTTAGTCCGTCAGCGTCCGTTGGACTTTTGTAGACGAAAAGTCCGACCGTGTGTACGCGGCATAATACACACTGATAGTTTTTCATTATTCATTCAACCCAGTAGCCTGAATGAAAAAGTGACAGGTCAGTGCAGAGCTGCTGTGCTAACAAGCCAATGTTAGTACTGTGGTCTCCCCTGCTGTTCTATTGGTGTTCTGACGGGGGACAGCCATTGGCTGAGAGCGCTGATCAGAAGAAGGTTGGTAGACCTTTTATAGTCATACCCCTTCAGCCAAACGGCTGACTTCTGTCGGAGCCGCTGCAGTACACATGGGCTGAATGTTGGACAGTTTCTATTGAACCGGCTGATGCTGCCCGACATTTGGCCCGTGTGTAGGGGCTTTAGACAAGTTTTTGGTGAAAATATGTACTGTAAGTGCACCTTATGCCGCGTACACACGGTCGGACTTTTCGTCTACAAAAGTCCAACGGACGCTGACGGACTAAAGCTGGCTGGAAATCCGATCGTGTGTGGGCTTCTCCGGACTTTCAACTGACTTTTTTAGCCTCAAATCCGACGTACTTTAGATTTGAAACATGCTTCAAATCTTTCCGTCGGACTCGAGTCCGGTCGAAAAATCCGCTCGTCTGTATGCTAGTCCGACGGACAAAAACCCACGCTAGGGCAGCTATTGGCTACTGGCTATGAACTTCCTTATTTTAGTCCGGTGTACGTCATCACGTAAGAATTCGACGGACTTTTGTGTGATCGTGTGTAGGCAAGTCTGTTCGTTAGAAAGTCCGCCGCAAGTCCGTCGAAAGTCCGCCAAAAGTCCGTTGAAAGTCTGTCGGACAGGCTGTCGGACTTTTGTAGCTGAAAAGTCCGACCGTGTGTACGCGGCATTAGAGTCCAGGTAAATCCTTGTTTTAAATCCAACAGCACCTTTAGCAGAGACCAGATAAGGTAAGGAACCCCATACATTTTCAAATAAATTTGTTTATCTCAAAAATATGATTTTTGAATTTTGTTGACGTGTCCACTGAGAAGCAAATCGCCTGTTTTAGAGAGGACCCTGGTAAGCTGCACAAAAAAATGAAGAATTGAGTCAAATAGTGCAGGCTAAAAAATCTGGAGCAAAACACAACTGTTAAAAATTAGCTCTGGGGATGGGGATTAAATGTTTAATTGAATCTATATCCTGTTTACATTTGTTCCAATAGAGGAGCCTTAAAATGTATTTCAATTAAGACTGCATAAAATCAAGTTAAATAATCTGTTAATTAAATAGCCGTCCCATCAGTATTTGACCTTTTTATCTATATTTGTGTTTTGTTATTGTATGGAAATGAAACAGCTTTCTAGAGCAGCAGACAGGCTTGGAATCGAGTAATCATAATATGATTGTTACGGAGGCAGGAGTGGCATCGCTCCCACATCTTCCTGTTAATTGCTGACTTCATTGCTTTTCCCACGGGACCTGGTGAAAGCGGTTACCATGGAGACTTCATCCTGCTCCTGCTTCAAAGATCTTGATCTGTCTGACAATGCTAACTCTTTTTGAAATGCACAAGGAAAGGAAAAGTGTAAAATTATCACACAGAATCATTTGTATTCCTGGAAAAGAATATAGATAGTTTTCTGTTTGTATGATAATTTTAATTTCTTTATTTTTTTTTATTATTAACTGTATTTCCTACTGTTCAGATGCTTACAGTATCTTCACTGATTTTATTTATTAAAGAAATATTACAATACACTGGATTGCTGTAGCCTAACGACACCAGCATCCTCGAACGTAACATGATCCAAGTACTTTTGAAAGGAACAGGGAATGATTATTATATGTTTGGTACCAGTAGCCATTCCTGGTCAACCATTTTGGAGAAAATTTTACATCATTTTTTTTCTAATAAATGCTAAGTTCATAAATAAATTTTAAAATAATTTTGATAAATTCATCAATCATGCAAAATCATCAGTTTATATGTTCATTATAAGTAATGTCTAGTGGTTTTGTACATTTTTTTTTATGTTCATGTTTTTAATAATCAGGGGAATATGACATTATGTACACTATATTAATATTTTCAATTTTTTTTTTTTAGTTTAGCCAGGAGGTGGAGTCCTCAACTCTTATGCCCTGTACACAAGACCGGACATTGATTGGACATTCCGACAACAAAATCTATGTATTTTTTCCGACGGATGTTGGCTCAAACTTGTTTTGCATACACACGGTCGCACAAAGTTGTCGGAAAATCCGATCGTTCTAAACGCAGTGACGTAAAACACGTACGTCGGGACTATAAACAGAGCAGTAGCCAATAGCTTTTGTCTCTTAATTTATTCTGAGCATGCATGGCACTTTGTGCGTTGGAATTGTCTACACACGGTCGGAATTTACGCAAACGGATTTTGTTGTCGGAAAATTTTATAGCCTGCTCTCAAACTTTGTGTGTCGGAAATTCCGATGGAAAAAGTCAGATGAAGCCCACACACAATTGGAATTTCCGACAACAAGCTCCAATCGCACATATTCCATCGGAAAGCCCGACCGTGTGTACAGGGCATATGTCACCTTTTGATGGGCTTTCCTATTTTTTTTACTTAAAAAGCTTGATACCCAGGGTGGATAAAAATCAATGATTTTTTTTTAAAAAAATTAGAAAAATCAGATTTTTCTGATTTTTATCAAATATATTTTAATAAAATGCTTTCAGAGTAAACATCTGTCTAAAGATAGTTTTTTTATTAAAGATACATTAATAATTTAGTTTATTCAGCATGAATTAGAGCTTAGTTATATAGCAATAGGCTGTATATTCTGCAATATTTACATTTTTGGTAAACTCATTCAAGGAATCCAAGCTCTACAAGCTGAGACAACATTGCATTAATGCATTGATGCATTCACACATTTTCGCAGTAACCATGAGATAAAACAAAGTTCAGGAATATTCCTTTATCCTATTGTTTTGTAAATCTATGTACACTACAAACTGTATGATTGAATCGGTTCTGATATCACTGTTTTCCTAACCTGACAGCTTATTATTCTAAATAGGAAGCCTTCATTTTGTTTGGAAATATTAAAGATTCTAACTACCAGCATAACTAAGTCCTTACATTTATAGAGCACCTTTCATTTCAGATCCTTAATGGCAGCATCTGTTAGCAAACATCCACTGACCTGGTGCCGCCACGTCCCTCACCTTGTTGTGTCACTGACGCATCACCAGCCATCCCATTGAAGTGAATGGGACTGTCAGTGAGTCAACAGCGGGTCAGAGCAGCTGCTGTGGGACAAAGATGACAGTTGCTCTTTAAAAATTATGATTTAAATCAAGTTGATTTAAATCAAGCCTTTTTTACTAGTGATTTAAATCACGATTTAAACAGTGATTTAAATCAACTTCATTGAAATCAAATCCCTTTTGATACCTACAGTTATTCTGTGATGGGGATAATGGTGTTTTAATAAATATCTGTTCCTGAGAAAAAGAAGGTGAACTGGTGAGACCATTTTCTGATTGATAATAGATTGTACTATCCACCTGATTATATCAGCACCCAGCCCTGCTTATAGTGGCCAATGTTTACATAGTGGGCCACTGCTACTTGGACTTTATATTCCTCATAATGGTGGTATAGGAGCTCAAACACATTAACCTTACCTTCAGGCCCATGAACGATATAAGAAACCATCAGTTGGTTTAACTCTCCAGCGTTCGCCAAAATTGCAATATACTGCATACTGCAGACTGACTATTTAACTAGTGTCGGTGTGTTTAACTGAAAAGATTTTACAGTAATTAAGAAACAGATATTTAACAGCTCTGTGTGAATCTATGTTCAGGCAATGCTTATAACATCACTGTTGGTTATGCTGTCATAGAAAAGAAGCCAGTACATACAAAACAGACAAGTCTTTGCATTTATGATACTCTTAAAACCATATGCTCTAGTGTGAAGTTAATTTCATACATGGCTGCTCTAGAAAATTTTACATATATTTCTGCATATTGCTGTATAAATACAGGGTACCAACTATAGGTGTCACCTACCTGGTAGGAAGAGCCTGGTATGCAGAGGAAGGCTTCTCTTACTCCTCTGACTCGGGTCCCTGGTAGATCAGGTGGCACAGGAGTGCAGATTTGCACAAGGGCCGGTAGTCGTGCTAGCTTCTGGGCTTCCGGTTGAGTGGTGTGCCAGATGACAGCGGATGCAGGTATGCTGTGGATGCCGGTCAGCGGATGCAGGTAGGCTGTAGATGCAGGGCAGCGGTTGCAGGGATGCTGTGGATGCAGGACAGCGGATGCAGGCAAGCTTTAAACACAGGACAGTGGATGCAGGTAAGCTGTAGATGCAGGGCAATGGATGCAGGAATGCTGTGGATGCAGGACAGCGGAGGAAGGCAAGCTGTAAATACAGGACAGTGGATACAGGTATGCTGTAGACGCAGCCCAGCGGCATCAGAGCTACACAGGCTGGAAGCAGAAGACTGGAGCAGGGTTGGACAAGCCGGGTCATACACAGTGCAGTCAGATAAGGTACAGATGCGGAGACTGGAGAGTGGTCAAAGTTCAAGCCAGGGTTAATGCAGGTGGAGAGCAGGAATAGTCAAAGCAAGCCGGGAGGTAACTGGAATCAGATGCAGATAAACAGGAAACAGGACACTCACGGGAACGCTGAAGACAAGACAGCACTGGATCTGTGTACTGATCTGGTTTAAATAGTCCATTTGGGGCCCTCATCTGTTTCAGGATGGGCCGTGCGTGCTAATCTGCGCATAACCGTTCGCAATCTCGCTCATTTTTGTGCACATGTGCTAACGTACGTTAGCACGCGCTAACGCAGCTTCCCCAAGACAAGTTTGGGGAACAGGAGTTAGCCTGCATGAAACATTTCTTCCTCTGGTAAGCCTTTCCTGACAATAGGGTATGTGACAGACTCACCTGGGACAGAGGCTTTTGGAGGGGACTGAATGCTTGCCTCTTGCCTACTCACTATGGGCCCTTGCTTTTAAGGCAACACTACTCTTTGTGAGGTGTATGCCTGGGGACCATTGGAGTAATGTTACTTTGGATCCAAGTCCATGTCTCCCCAAAACACACAGACTCTAGGATCCAAGTAAGGGCCTATATGAGCAAGGACTGCTTCTATCAGTGTGGGACTCATAGCAGATGCTGATGTCATTAGCAAGCCACTTGTGTATGGTTGTCTGCTATAATGTGTTTATTGCAAGTAGGTCTAGTGTGCCTTCTAAGGGTCTTTCACCCATTTTTATTTGTGCTAATTAACTCAGCTATTGTCTGAAGGTGTTCTGTGTTTATACTTATGATAATGTGTATTGTAACTTCTGAGCTTGGAGCTGGCAAGTCTGACCTGCAATGAGACATCTGAGTCATCCAGGTGGTTAATTAAGTATCCTCTGTGATGGGATTAGCCATGAGTCAGCTGTACCTCGTTAGCTAGACCATTG
Organism: Lithobates septentrionalis; assembly: GCA_037952835.1. NCBI lineage: Eukaryota > Metazoa > Chordata > Amphibia > Anura > Ranidae > Lithobates > Lithobates septentrionalis. The sequence continues at coordinate 3,044,341 of JBBDGP010000828.1, forward strand.
TGTGAAGTTTTGGGTAAATATTTGGGTCATTGATAATGTGGTGAGTGACCTCCTTCTCAAAAGCCTGTATTCTTGTTCAAATAAACAGTTCCAGCTTTGCAGATAAATGAGTCCTGCCTAGTTCTTGGTTGTATTATGCGGCTATAATATCTAATATCTATATTCAGACTGGAGGAAGGTGTATATGACAGAAGCACTCAAGCGGAGCGTGGGACGTACCGTTACAATGTACATTGTATATTTACTTGTCTGCTCTTCCAGTTCGGTGTATTTAAAGGGACTCGACACCTTGCACATTTTCGACAAAGTGACAATGTCTATGTAAAGCCCACCCCCTGACCACTGTATACGCATATCTTCAGCATTCTCCTTCAGCTCCCTTCTCTGCCACAACTTCCAAAAAAATTCCAGATGTCAAATCCCAGAGGTAGCAGTGATGTTATCCCCTCCATAATGTGACAATGCTCTGGGATATAAATGCATCATGGGATGAGCACACATGCTATAAATGGAAGAGCTCTTCTCCCCCCAGGCCTGGACCACCCACAGGCATTCTCCTGGTGCGTTGCTGATGGGTTCACACAGGTCCGACACTTTCTAACCGACAGATCTATTCCCTCGTGGGCCTCGCTATGGAAGTCCCGTGACATCCCAGAGATGGAATTCTTTCGCTACCTTCAACTTCAGCATTGGCTCGACGCGCTGCACAAAAAAAAAAAAAAACTACCTTTGAACACATCTGCCAGCACTCTCCGGGATCCCCGGGCCTCATCCCAGTCCTCGATGCTTCTTTGAATAAACGTCCCTCCTCTCCTCCTCTTACCTATGTAGCTCAGTGGGAACAAGACTTGGCAACTGAGTTGGACTAAGCTGACTGGAGCAGGGCTTGGTCCTCTGTGGCCAAATGCTCATTTAACACAGCCACCTTGGAGGTGGCATATAAGGTGCTTTTACATTAGTATTGGGTTCCGACCCTCATTGCCCATGCCAATCCATACTCCAATGACTGCTGTTTCTGGGGCTGTGGCCATTGGGGTTATGTAGTACATACATGGTGGATGTGCCCTAGACAAATTTGTTTCTGGTCCCGTGTATTTGGCCTCCTATTTACTTTGTTTCACCTCCCTATACCAAAAGAAGTCAAGTTTGCCTTACTGCATTGTCCCAACCTGGGCTAATTTTCCCATCAGCGGAAGCTCACTTCTTACCTATTTTTGTCAACCAAAAGAACAATTGCCCAATCCTGGAAAATAACATCTGTCCCCTTCCAGGGGGTGAGAGATCACATGATCGCATTGATGCTTAACCAGCATATGTCCAGCATGCGCCTCCCATGCTAAATTCCTTAACATTTGGGAACAATGGCTGTCATATGCTTTTCCCACTCTCCCCCCAGCTAGCTTAGGTTGCCTATGATGGATGGTCCCGATGCTCCCGAGCCCTTACCTTTCCCCTTTCTCTCAACCTCTAACCCTCTGGTCCTCCTTCTTTCTTGCCTGCCTTAGCCTTCTTTGGCTCCCTTCCTGTCAGGTGCGCATGCACTGTTTCTTTAGCACTACCTTTCTGTTTAACTTTCTCCTGAGACCTGTATAGGCTGTATATGGCACCACTGTATGGGTATTGGCGGGGCCAGGGGATGCCCTATAGGTTTGGGAAACCTTCTCAGGACCCCCTGCTCCTGGCAGCCTTTTAAAACAGGCCTATTTTCTGCTGCTGTGTTAGTTCTCATTTTCTCCTTTATGTTTACATTGCCTCTTTTGGCTGTTTTTTTTTGGCTAACTTGTGTGGTAACTGTCAATGCTAGCCCCTGCATGAGCATAACTATTGCATGTTGGCTACTTCTTAAACTTGAATAAAAATGGTTTAAAACAGAAATGGAAAAACTGGTTATTTTGCAGACACATACAAAGAAGAAGTGTGGGGGATCTCTAGAAAGGTGCATATTAAGTGGTTGGGGAATAGGCTTTGCATAGGCCCTGTCATTTGTTCTTGAATTGGTAAGGTGACAGTGGCTTTTTAAGCACAAGTAACATTAGTTGAAGGTTTATGATGATCTGTTTCCATAAAATGTAAGGCAAATATCACAGTGTCACTCAATATAGGAAATGGCACATTATCCAAATCAATTATCATACAGTATATACGAGGGGTCTTCAAAAAGTTTCCAAGCTTTTTTATATCTAATAGAGTTAAAAAAGTAAGAAACTTTTTGAAGAACCCTCAGTACAGAAATATAATTTATCAACTTACAAGAAGTGCAAAGCAGATATTGCTGTTCCAAACCAATTTGTCTAAATGTGTCCAAATGTGTAGAAATCTGTCCAAATATTGCCCAAATAGGAGCAATGATGTCACAGGGAACTATCTCTCAGAGTTAAATAGGCACATAAAACTGTGTCCACCACAGGAAATCTGACAGTGCTCAGATGAGACCCCTAAAACCTGTTTACCAGGGAGGGGGCAACCACAAGGCTGCCCCCCCTGGGATGGCAGGTAGATGAGACATAATCCCCCTTACTGGCACCCAACCTGGCCATCGGAGTACAGAACAGCCCAGTGCCCATCAGCATTGGTTTAGGGTGCTTTACTGGGAGCTTTAGTGGGGACCATCATTTTTGTAGTGACCCACTCAAACCACATACCCAATGCTGAGGCGTATGTGGATTGGTACCAGCTGTAATTACCATGTGAACGTCTAGGAGGGTTGTCTATCTCAGTAGATGTCAGTTTCAAGGTCAATATTTAATAAAGAGCCCCCAAAGCATTTAAGTCTCCCATAAAGTTGGGGGCGAGAGATGATTAGTTCTGTGACATAAAACAAAATGTCATCTGTATATGCAGAAAGCTTATGTTATGTTCAGTGAACCCTATCTGATTAACCCAGATTTTATGAAGTAGGGCTTCTGTGACAAAGGTAAGAAGCATGGGTGATAATGGACAGCCTTGACTGGGGCCATTAACTTTCACCCTGGCCGAGGGGTCCCTATAGAAAACTATTATTCTGATAAACATGCTTGGGCCCAGACCCATGGCTTTAAGGTTTCTTCCATGAATAACCAATTTACCCTATCAAATGCCTTCTCAGTGACTGTGGAGAGAAGGAGACAACAGCTGGGGTGGAATGACCTTATATGCAATCAGTGTACAATCTGTAAAGCTCTAAAGCTGGCCATACATGAATCAAAATTTGTCTGGTTCAGCAAGCTGGCCAAATTTTGACCCATGTATGGCTGTTTCCGTTCATGAGAAGTTGATCTAATGATTGACTTCTCATGAACCGGCTTGTTGGAAAATTTTATTTCAATCAGAGCATACAGCCGTTTGGCTGCAGTGCTGATCAGTGTTATCTGATGGTGGGGGAGCAGGGGAGCACATGTAACTATGTGCTCAGGTGATCAGTTTCAAGGAGGTGAGATTGTATAAGGCTTTGTAGATATACCGAAACTAACAGGCAAAAGGAGAAGTGTTTGCAGTGGATCCTCCACCAGCGATATTCAACTTATGGACACATCCCCCGGTTTTCTAATAGATTTTGCAAACATTCTACTAAATTTGTTCCCCTGGTCATAGAATTTTTGGGATAAATATCAAAATTTTTGTTTTGTGGCTGCATAGAAGTGAAACATAGGGCATCCAGCTTACACTCATCACTATTCAATCTCTGCCATGTATGCTTACTTTCCAAAGTATGAAGTTCCTGAATAAGTTGCAAAAGTTCTGTGCTTGCTTTCTTGAGGCAAGAGCATGGGGAAAAAAATTCATATTGATTCAAAGTCTTATTTTCCTCCTATACTAAGCTTGTGGACTCCTCTCTAGGAAAATTTATTTCAAAGTTATTTCATGGCAGATTTAACTGGGGTACTGAGATGCCAACTAAACTAAGCAATTGTTACTCAGCTGTCGTGACCAGTCTGGTAGGGAAATTTGTAAAGTTACAGGTGCCTGACCAGAAACTGTAATTTGTTCTACAGCAGCCCTTTCCAGAAAGTCTATGTGAAACTGGGCAATATAGTAAAGGATAACTATCCTAGAGTAGGTCTCTTGGGCCTTTGAATAATAACTAAAAACTCAAGTGATGGCATGCAATGACTTCAAACAATCCACCAGACAAAAGCTTTGATTTTTTTATGCATTCTTTATTTTTGAGATAACATCAGCAATTGGTGCAATGTACATCAAATATAATGTCCATGAGAAACAGTAGCACAGATTATACATGCAAAAGAAGAATGGCACAGAGATATTCCACAAATAAAAAACAAATAAAACAAACTGAAAAAAAAGAAAAAACAGCGGTACCTATTTAGAACCATCAAATACATAAATATAAAGTAACAAGATGTAAGTGAGATGGGCCACTAAGGTGTAGGCGAGATTGATCATAGTATTATCTAATGCAATATTTTTAATCCCTTGGCACCGGTGCCTCCCGGCCCTTTAGAGGTGTCAGATAGCGGGAGGGAGGGGTTTATTATCATGTAAACGCTGGCTGCCTTTCACAATGGTCACATGATTGGAAAGCAAGCAGCGATCAGGGCCTTTCCATTAGCCGCTGGTAACTGTAAGGCGCGTGCTCTCAGCACAGCTGTGTTTGCAATGTGGGTTGCAAATATGCGGTTGCTCGGGACCAAGGCCCACCCGCCGAGAGGCCACATATTTGTGTGCCGTTTGTGCCAAGAGGTTATGCAATTAGGTACATAAGGACATGGGTAGGGAACAACTACTGAGGATAGGGAGGGTGAGGTGAAGAGAAAGAGATAAAGAAGGTAGGTGGATCTACTGGTGGGCATGGTTAGGGGAGAAGGTTAGGTGGGGGTTAGGGGGAGGAAAAGAGAAGGTGAGGAAAGGTGGGAAGGATGAGAGAGTGGGTGGGAGATGCCAGGGGAGGTCTTTGCTTAATGTGGGAGATGCCAGGGGAGGGTTGGACATGGTTGCTTGTATTGTACTGTGAGAAATCTATGCAGTAAAAACAAGTATTTCAGAATTTGTAGTGTGTATCCTTGAGGGAACTAGTCAGATCCTCTATTAATTTAAGCCATTGCTGTATGGATAGTAGGGATAAGCCGAACACCCCCCAGTTCAGTTCCCACCAGAACCTGCGAACGGACCGAAAATTCGCACGAACGTTAGAACCCCATTGACGTCTATGGGACTCGAACGTTCGAAATCAAAAGTGCTAATTTTAAAGGCTAATTTGCATGGTATTGTCCTAAAAAGGGTTTGGGGACCCGTGTCCAGCCCCAGGGGACATGTATCAATGCAAAAAAACTTTTAAAAACTGACGTTTTTTCGAGAGCAGTAAAAAAAAAAGTGAAACATTCCTTTAAATATCGTACCTGGGGGGTGTCTATAGTATGCCTGTAAAGTGGCGCATGTTTCCCGTGCTTAGAACAGTCCCTGCACAAAATGTCATTTTTAAAGGAAAAAAAGTAATTTAAAACTGCTTGCGGCTTTAATGTGATGTCGGGTCCTGGAAATATGGATGAAAATCAGTGAGACAAACGGCATGGGTACCCCCAAGTCCATTACCAGGCCCTTTGGGTCTTGAATCGATATTAGGGGAAGGCCGCACCCAAATTAAAAAAGGAAAGGTGTGAGGCCCCCAGTCCCTATATACTCTGAACAGCAGTATACAGGCAGTGCAAACAAGACAGGGACTGTAGGTTTGTTGTTAAGTAGAATCTGTTTGTAATTTTGAACGGGTACATTTTTAACTTGTTTATCTCCAGCAAAAAAAACTATTTTAAGCTTTTTGGAAAACATAGGGAAGGGTTATCACCCCTGTGACATTTGTTTTGCTGTCTGTGCTCCTGTTCAGAAGATTTCACTTCACTTTTTGTCCCAATGACAAATGTTTTTTGAAAATTTGTTTTTTTTTTGTGAAACAAGGATTGGTGATAAAGCATCAGTGGAAAGGAAAAATGTTTTTCCCATATTAACTCCTACAGGAGAGAATTTCCCTTCCTAGAGGTAGATTTCATCTCACTTCCTGTTGTCTCCTTCCATTTGCAAGTAGGAGTCGTTTGTAAGTTGGATGTTTGAAAGTAGGGGCCTGCCCTATATACTCAGCAGAAATTTGGGCCTTAGGTGTTGTTGTGGCCACAACACTGTAAGCCCTCACAGGGCCCTGCTGTGAAATATTAGATCAAGAATTGTAATTACATGCCCCTTTTGAACAGGGGCAGAAAAATTGGGCCTTTGGTGGTGGTGGTGGTGCTGGTGCCACAACATTGTAAGTCCTCACAGATACTCTTGGTGGGCGCAGAAATGGGCCCTGCTGTGAAATATTAAATCAAGAATTGTAATTACATGCCCCTGTTGAACAGGGGCAGAAAAATTGGGCCTTTGGTGGTGGTGCTGGTGCCACAACACTGTAAGTCCTCACTCGCTCTTGGTGGGCGCAGAAATGGGCCCTGCTGTGAAATATTAGATCAAGAATTGTAATTACATGCCCCTGTTTAACAGGGGCTGAAAAATTGGGCCTTTGGTGGTGGTGGTGCTGGTGCCACAACACTGAAAGTCCTCACTCGCTCTTGGTGGGCGCAGAAACGGGCCCTGCTGTGAAATATTAGATCAAGAATTGTAATTACATGCCCCTGTTGAACAGGGGCCGAAAAATTGGGCCTTTGGTGGTGGTGGTGGTGCTGGTGCCACAACACTGTAAGTCCTCACTCGCTCTTGGTGGGCGCAGAAACGGGCCCTGCTGTGAAATATTAGATCAAGAATTGTAATTACATGCCCCTGTTGAACAGGGGCAGAAAAATTGGGCCTTTGGTGGTGGTGGTGGTGCTGGTGCCTTAACACTGTAAGTCCTCACTCACTCTTGGTGGGTGCAGAAATGGGCCCTGCTGTGAAATATTAGATCAAGAATTGTAATTAAATGCCACTGTTGAACAGGGGCTGAAAAATTGGGCCTTAGGCACTGGTGCTGGTGCCACAACACTGCAACCCCTCACAGATACTCTAGTTGGAACGCAGGAACGAGCCCTGCTGCAAAGTATTGCATCAAAAATTGTAATTACACGCCCCTGTTAAACAGGGGCAGAAAAATTGGGCCTTAGGCACTGGTGGCGGCGCCCAGAACCAAAAATGTTCTTACAAGCTATCAGCGTGATCATTGAGGAGGAAGAGGATAATTACTCAGGATAGTCACTCAGCATCAGCATAGGCAGTCTTTGAAGGGATCTGAGATTTAAAAAAAAATTATTCAGTTACATCAGCATCAGGTGCTTGGTAGCTGGTGGTGATCCAAGAATGATTCATCTTTATGAAGGTCAGTCGATCGACCGAGTCGGTGGACAGACGCACCCTGTGATCGGTTACAAAGCCTCCAGCAGCACTGAATGTGCTTTCCGAAAAAACGCTGGATGCAGGACAGGCCAGTAGCTCAATTGCATACTGTGCAAGCTCTGGCCAGTGATCCATCCTCAAGACCCAGTAACCCAGAGGATTTTCGGTGGGAAAGGTGTCCAAGTCAGATCTTGCCCCTAGGTATTCCTACACCATGTAAAACAGACGCTGGCGATGGTTACTGGAACCGATCATACCTTGGGGCTGCGGACTAAAAAATTGTCTGAACGCATCGGTCAGACGGCCACCTTCTCCACCGCTCCTTCTTTGACTGATCGAAGCCTCAGCAACACGTTGTCCAGAAACAGGAGTTTGTAACCTCCCAGTCTCTGGGAACGTGTTGCACAGACCTTTCTGCAAGGCCTCCTGAAGATGTTTCATCCTCTGCTCCCTCTGCGACGGTAAGATAAGGTCCGCAACCTTACCCTTGTAACGTGGATCAAGGAGGGTTGCCAGCCAGTATTGGTCCTTCTCCTTGATATCACGAATACGAGGATCCTTCCGCAGGCTTTGCAGGATCAGGGAGGCCATGCAGCGTAGGTTTGCTGAGGCATTCGGTCCGGAGTCCTCTGGGTCACTAAGGACGACATGGTCCGCAGCCACCTCCTCCCAGCCGCGTACAAGTCCATGTGTTTCTTGGGACTGATCCCTTAAAGACTGCTGCTGATGCTGAGTGCCAGGCTCCACCTCCATACTGACACAATCCTCCTCCTCCTCGTCCTCTTCCTGTGTGATCGGCGGGCACGCAGGAACACTGTCTGGATAAAGGGGGCCTTGAGAGCTAAGGAAGTCCTCCTCTTCCTGCCTCTGTTCTGCCTCAAGTGCCCTGTCCATTATTCCACACAGCGTGTGCTCCAACAGGTGGACAAGGGGGACAGTGTCACTGATGCATGCACTGTCACTGCTCACCATCCTCGTGGCCTCCTCAAATGGTGACAGGACAGTGCATGCATCCCTGATCATGGCCCACTGGCGTGGGGGGAAAAAAAACAAGCTCCCCTGACCCTGTCCTGGTGCCATAGTCGCACAGGTACTCATTGATGGCCCTCTGCTGCGTGTGCAGCCGCTGCAGCATGGCCAACGTTGAGTTCCACCTGGTGGGCATGTCACAGATTAGGCGCATCTTGGGCAGGTTAAACTCCTTTTGGAGGTCCGCCAGCCGAGCACTGGCATTATATGATCGGCGGAAATGCACACAGACTTTCCTGGCCTGCCTCAGGACATCCTGTAAGCCCGGGTACCTGTCCAAGAACCGCTGCACCACCAAGTTAAGGACGTGAGCCAAACAGGCACACGGGTCATTTGTCCCTGTCAGAGGGCAGAGAGGAGGTTGGTGCCATTGTTGCAAACCACCATTCCTGCCTTAAGTTGGCGTGTGTCGTCAACCACTTCTGAACCTGCCCCTGCAGAGCTGACAGAACCTCTGCCCCAGTGTGGCTCCTGTCCCTCAAGCACACCAGCTCAAGCACTGCATGGCATCTTTTGGCCTGCGTACTTGCGTAGCCCCTTGAATGCCTACGGAGCACCGCTGGTTCCGAGGACAAATCACAGGAAGAGGCCATGGAAGAAGAGGAGGGGGTGGAGGAGAGAGGTGTGTCACAATCATTGGTAGTGGCATTTTGGAGGCGTGGTGACGGAACAACCTCCAACATTACTGCACCTTGTCCTGCATCCTTCCCAGCTGCCAGCAGAGTCACCCAATGCGTGGTGAAACTTAGGTAACGTCCCTGTCCATGCCTGCTGGACCATGAGTCAGCGGTAATATGCACCTTACCGCTGACTGCCCTGTCCAGCGGGGCATGGACATTGCCTTCCACATGCCGGTAGAGAGCCGGAATCGCCTTCCGTGAGAAAAGTGGCGTTTGGGTACCTGCCACTGAGGAACCGCACATTCCACAAACTCACGGAAGGGGTCAGAGTCTACCAACTGAAAAGGCAGCAGTTGAAGTGCTAGCAATTTTCCCAAGCTAGCATTCAACCGCTCGGCATGTGGATGGCTGGGAGCGAACTTCTTTCGGCGGTGCAGCAGCTGGGGCAGGGAAATTTGCCTGGTACAATCTGACGTTGGTGTACCGAAAGCAGATTGCCCAAAAGTACTTGGCTGTGACACACCTAATTCTACACCTTCATTCCTCTCAGTGCAGGTCTCAGAGAGGACTGAAGGTATAGTAGGGTTGGAGATCTCAGCTGATGAGGAGCAAGGAGAGGTCCTCTTTGTTCTTTGGTGTGGGTCTTTTAGATACGCTTGCCAACAAACTGCATGGCAGGTCAACATATGTCTGGTCAAGCATGGAGATCTTTTGGCCACGCGAGATACGCTTGAGACATATGTTGCAAATAGCAGCAGTGCGATCTGATGCACTCGTCTCAAAAAAGGCCCACACCAAAGACCTTTTTGAATAATGCGCAGAGACTGCAGTGCCCTGCACATGTGGAGCTTTGGGGTGTGATGCAGTCAGTGTGCTACCCTTAGGCTGGCCCCTGGAGGGCATCCTGCCTCGTTGGTGATGTGCCTCCTCCTCCTCCTCTCTTCTATCAGGCACCCACGTTGAGTCAGTGACCTCATCATCCCCTCCCTCCTCATCACTGGAGCAAACCTGGCAGTATGCTGCAGCAGGGGGAGCATGACTGCCAGATTGCTGTCCTTCTTGGGCACCCCCTCTGTCCGTGCTCACGTTACTGCCTTCATCTAGCTCAGTATCATCATCAGAACCTCCCAAATGCTGGGCATCCTCCTGGAGCATGTACCCAACACTGTGGTCAAACAGTTCGAGGGACTCCTCTTGAGGACATGGTGGGACTAGGGAAGGAGTCACTGATGACATTGAACTGAGGGAAGAGGACGCTGCTTTGCCAGACAAAGTACCCTGAGCATGGGTGAGAGAGGATGAGGAGGATCCACTCGACCAAGTCTTCCGCATGTTGCGGCTCAACATGGCCAGCTGCCGAAAAAAAGGCCAAGCATGTCCCACGGTCACGTGCTGATGAGGATGCACCGTCTCCACGACCAGCACTGTTGCCTCTAAACACAGAGCCTGCTTGCCCTCTTTTATTGGCTTCTGACTGTCTGCCTCTCCTTGTTGGCCTTCCAGACATACTAATGGCCTGCAGTGAGATGTAGCTGCACTAAGCTGGGATATATATACATATATATATACTGATACTGCCGCTAGCAAAATCAACTGCCTGCCTGTAGTATGAGAACACCACCAAGCTTCTACAGGTAGCTTTAGCTGAACACTGTGAGGTGGACGCACCCCACTAACTTGTAGGTTTAGCTGAACACTGTGAGCAGGACGCACTGCACTAACTGCCTGACTGTGGTACTAATAGGATCAAAAGAACACCAGCAATTTTCTTCAGGTAGCTGTATTTACTGTAACAAGACAAGCCTGCCTGTCAGTAAGAAGATAACAGAAACGGATCTAGCTGAACACTGTGAGCAGGATGAGAACACCACCAATCTTCTACAGGTAGTTTTAGAGGTCGCACTACACTAACTTGTAGCTTTAGCTGACCACTGTGCAGAGGACGCACTACACCAACATTAAAATAATGTAGCTGCCTGCGGTAGTGATAGGATCAGGAAAACACCACCAACCTTCTACAGGTAACTTTAGCTGAACACTGTGCAGAGGACGCACTACACTAACGTGTAAATAATGTAGCTGCCTGCGGTAGTGATAGGATCAGGAAAACACCACCAACCTTCTACAGATAGCTTTAGCTGAACACTGTGCAGAGGATGCACTACACTAACGTTAAAATAATGTAGCTACCTGCGGTAGTGATAGGGTCAGGAAATAACCACCAACCTTCTACAGGTAGCTTTAGCTGAACACTGTGCAGAGCTCGCACTACACTAACGTGTAAATAATGTAGCTGCCTGCGGTAGTGATAGGATCAGGAAAACACCACCAATCTTCTACAGGTAGTTTTAGCTGAACACTGTGCAGAGGTCGCACTACACTAACGTGTAAATAATGTAGCTGCCTGCGGTAGTGATAGGATCAGGAAAACACCACCAACCTTCTATAGGTAGCTTTAGCTGAACACTGTGCAGAGGACGCACTACACTAACGTGTAAATAATGTAGCTGCCTGCGGTAGTGATAGGATCAGGAAAACACCACCAACCTTCTACAGATAGCTTTAGCTGAACACTGTGCAGAAGATGCACTACACTAACGTTAAAATATTGTAGCTACCTGCGGTAGTGATAGGGTAAGGAAAACACCACCAACCTTCTACAGGTAGCTTTAGCTGAACACTGTGCAGAGGTCGCACTACACTAACGTGTAAATAATGTAGCTGCCTGCGGTAGTGATAGGATCAGGAAAACACCACCAACCTTCTACAGGTAGTTTTAGTTGAACACTGTGCAGAGGTCGCACTACACTAACGTGTAAATAATGTAGCTGCCTGCGGTAGTGATAGGATCAGGAAAAACACCACCAACCTTCTACAGGTAGCTTTAGCTCATTGGTTCTCAACTCCTGTCCTCAGGACCCACTAACAGGCCAGGTTTGCAAGATAACTGAAATACATCACAGGTAATATAATTTGCTGCTTAGTGATTGCAGTATTCTAGTCTACATCTCCCCAAGGTAATACTTAAAATCTGGCCTTTGGTGGGTCCCGAGGACTGGAGTTGAGATCCACTGCTTTAGCTGAACACTGTGCAGAGGTCGCACTACACTAACGTGTAAATAATGTAGCAGCCTGCAGTAGTGATAGGATCAGGAAAACACCACCAACCTTCTACAGGTATCTGTAGCTGAACACTGTGCAGAGGTCGCACTACACTACGTGTAAATAATGTAGCTGCCTGCGGTAGTGATAGGATCAGGAAAACACCACCAACCTTCTGCAGGTAGCTTTAGCTGAACACTGTGCAGAGGATGCACTACACTAACGTTAAAATAATGTAGCTGCCTGCGGTAGTGATAGGATCAGGAAAACACCACCAACCTTCTACCGGTAGCTTTAGCTGAACACTGTGAAGAGGACGCACTACACTAACTTGTAGCTTTAGCTGAACACTGTGCAGAGGTCGCACTACACTAACTTGTAGCTTTAGCTGAACACTGTGCAGAGGTCGCACTACACTAACTTGTAGCTTTAGCTGAACACTGTGAGGAGGACGCACTACACTAACTTGTAGCTTTAGCTGAACACTGTGAGGAGGATGCACTACACTAACTTGTAGCTTTAGCTGAACACTGTGCAGAGGTCGCACTACACTAACTTGTAGCTTTAGCTGAACACTGTGCAGAGGTCGCACTACACTAACTTGTAGCTTTAGCTGAACACTGTGAGGAGGACGCACTACACTAACTTGTAGCTTTAGCTGAACACTGTGCGCTACACTAACTTATAGCTTTAGCTGAACACTGTTCAGAGGACGCACTACACTAACTTGTAGCTTTAGCTGAACACTGTTCAGAGGACGCACTACACTAACTTGTAGCTTTAGCTGAACACTGTGAGGAGGACGCACTACACTAACTTGTAGCTTTAGCTGAACACTGTGCAGAGGTCACACTAAACTAACTTGTAGCTTTAGCTGAACACTGTGAGGGGGACGCGCTACACTAACTTGTAGCTTTAGCGGAACACTGTGCACTACACTAACTTGTACCTTTAGCTGAACACTGTTCAGAGGATGCACTACACTAACTTGTAGCTTTAGCTGAACACTGTGCAGAAGTCGCACTACACTAACTTGTAGCTTTAGCTGAACACTGTTCAGAGGATGCACTACACTAACTTGTAGCTTTAGCTGAACACTGTGCACTACACTAACTTGTAGCTTTAGCTGAACACTGTTCAGAGGACGCACTACACTAACTTGTAGCTTTAGCTGAACACTGTGCAGAGGTCGCACTACTCTAACTTGTAGCTTTAGCTGAACACTGTGAGGAGGACGCACTACACTAACTTGTAGCTTTAGCTGAACACTGTGAGGAGGACGCACTACACTAACTTGTAGCTTTAGCTGAACACTGTGCACTACACTAACTTGTAGCTTTAGCTGAACACTGTTCAGAGTATGCACTACACTAACTTGTAGCTTTAGCTGAACACTGTGCAGAGGTCGCACTACACTAACTTGTAGCTTTAGCTGAACACTGTGCAGAGGTCACACTAAACTAACTTGTAGCTTTAGTTGAACACTGTGAGGAGGACGCACTACACTTATGCCCTGTACACACGGTCCGATTTTCCAACGGAAAATGTGTGATAGGACCTTGTTGTCGGAAATTCCGACCGTGTGTGGGCTCCATCACACATTTTCCATTGGAATTTCCGACACACAAAGTTTGAAAGCTTGCTATAAAATTTTCCAACAACAAAATCCGTTGTTGGAAATTCCCATCGTGTGTACACAAATCCGACGGACAAAGTGCCACGCATGCTCAGAATAAATTAAGAGACGAAAGCTATTGGCTACTGCCCCGTTTATAGTTCCAACGTACGTGCTTTACGTCACCGCGTTCAGAACGATCGGATTTTCCGATAACTTTGTGTGACCGTGTGTATGCAAAACAAGTTTGAGCCAATATCCGTCGGAAAAAATCCATGGACTTTGTTGTCGGAATGTCCGATCAATGTCCGACCGTGTGTACGGGGCATAACTGTAAATAGTCTAGCTGCCTGACTGTGGTACTAATAGGATCAGAAGAACACCAGCAATTTTCTTCAGGTAGCTGTAAATACTGTAACAACACAAGCCTGCCTGTCAGTAGGAAGATAATAACAGGATCGGATCTAGCTAAACTGAATACGGTGTATATATATATATATATATATATATATAACACCTGGGATGCATATATATTCACAATACACTGTAAGTGCAGCTAACTGACTGACTGTCCTGCCTAATCTATCTAACTTAGTTCAGTGTCACTATAGTGACACTGAACTATTCTGATGAAAATATGTAAAAAATAAATGTTCACAAGAAAGAAAAAAAATGTTACAAATGTTTAATAAATTGAATAAAAAAATATTTTTGTTTTACTGTCACCAGTCAGTATCCCTGATCACTGCCATACCAGTCATATGATGACACTGTACTGCACTAGTGACAGTATGTAAAATATAAAAAATTCATTCATTTTTTTCATTTTCCAAAAAATTGTGACAATAATTTACTAATTCAAATAACTTGCCATGCTTCTTACTAAATACCTCAGACTATCAACATTCCAAAAAAGGGGTAATTTGGGGGGGGGGGTATTTGTACTGTCGCCAGTAGAAAGGAGAATTTTCAAATATACAGTATACACCATAGTTTGCAGACACTATAACTTTCACACAAACCAATTATTATACACATATTGGGTTGTTTTTTTTTTAACCAAAGACATGTAGAAGAATACATTTTGGCCTAAATTTATGAAGAAATTTGATTTTAATGGATATGTTTTATAACAGAAAGTAGAAAATATTGGGGTTTTTTCAAAGTTTTTGTTTTTTTTCATTTAGATAGCAAAAAATGAAAAACCCAGTGGTGATGAAATACCACCAAAAGAAAGCTCTATTTGTGGGGAAAAAAATTATAACAATTTAATTTGCGTGTTGCACACCCACGCAATTGCCTGTTAAAATAGTGCAGTGCTGAATAGCAAAAAATTGTCTGGTTATGAACGGGTTAAAGCATTCTGGAGGTCAAATGGTTAATTTAGTCTTTAAAAGTTAAAAAGTTGTTTTATAAAATATAGTTAGATACTTTTTAGATATGTCCTGGGTATATGATTTCCCTAGCACATACAGTACATACAGCAGCCTATATTCCGGACACAAAGAGGTTACAAAAATAATTATTTTAAAAAGAGAGCAAAACCAATATCTGTGTAGTGATCAATACAAAAATATGTGTGTGAAAAAATAGCAGTCTCATAACAAATAATTCACTTATGCATAACAAAGAAGTACATTTCAAAGAGAAATATATAAAAGTCCAAATGTGAAATCTTGAAGATGATCAAAGTTTACATGTAAGAATCCCAAACCACCTCATAGGCAAGTGTGCCAGTCTCCCCGTACCAAACAGTAATAATTTCCAAATGATAAGAGATTAACAGCGCAGAAATCATCCAGTTGGGGGGCCACCACTCAGGATAACATTGACTCCACCATCTCCACAGTCCTTCACTGGTTATCCAAAGTCAGCACCTCAAGATAACAATGCTAATAATTTATTGAAAGTAGATATACTCAAAAAAGTTAGCAAAAGTTAACTTTTGCAGTACACTTGGAGTGCAAAGTGGCATTTCCTTTAGTAAATAACACCCACAGTGCTTTATAATTTGCCACAGTCACGACATTTTCATAACTCCCCAAAATTCATTCATGGTGCTGAAAATGATGAATATTTCTCTCAGTAATGCATTACATACATTAACAACAAAAACAAGGTGTGTGTGTGTAGCAGACCCACAACATAATAATAGTTCGCTGAAGAAGAGATTGTCACCTCATGTATCAAATAAATTACATTTGCACTATTGAAGAAAATGTCCAAAAAGAAAAGCCCATTGGATAACCTAGGAGACAGCTAAAAGAAACCCAGGCAGTAAATCAAAGGAAATCTTCTTTCAGTTTAAGTTCAAAAATTTAGGATAAAATGTTTCTAAAACATTTTCTGGCATATCAATGGCCCCCCACCCGCAAAGTACTTGACATACTTCTGTCTTACTTCGCGGGCACTTTGGGGGGGCAAGCCGGGACGGCCGGTTTCAAGTGCCGTCAGGGTTTCTTGTTGAAGTCCGGCCTCAGGCCCAACTGAGGCCACATAGTTCATTGAATTTCTCCTTAAATAGTTGTGTAGAATGCAACATGCAAGAATTATATGGTTAGGTTTATATTCCACCATGTTGATTGGCGTAAGGAATAGGCGGAACCGGCTGGCCATTATCCCGAAAGCGTTCTCCACCACTCTTCTGGCTCTGGCCAGATGGTAGTTATAAACCCTCTTGTCTGGGGTGAGGGTCCTCATGGCTTCAAAACGGTCGGCTGGTCAGAACGAATTACCAGAAAGCACTGAAAAACAGAAAGGCCGGAGCTGAAAATCAGAAACGAGCGGACAAGAACGCACTGAAAATCAAATACGTAATATAAATACGAACCCACAAGCACAAACTGAAGAGCAGCAATGGTCGGAAAAGCAGGAGGCTGAAAAGCACGAATCGTCTGTCACCAAACTTCTACTAACACGAGATTAGCGGAAGGAGTCCAAAGGGTGGCGCACTTGGTATTGAACTTCCTCTTTCTAGTGCTGTTGTACGTGTTGTACGTCACCGCGTTCTTGACCTTTGCAAATTCCGACCAACTTTGTGTGACCGTGTGTATGCAAGACAAGTTTTAGCCAACATCCGTCAGAAAGAAACCATGCCATTTTGTTGTCGGAATGTGCGATCGTGTGTACGTGGCATAGGTGAATTATATGTTATGGGACTGCTATTTTGCCATATATTTGATGCACATTGTTTATTATGGTTTATTATTGGTTATCCTAATTTTTTCACACACATATTTTTGTATTGATCACTACAGAGATATTAGTTTTACATACAGTACTCTGACAGGTCTTTGATCAGGACTCAGCCATTATTCTAATAGGTTGATTGAGAGGGACTGGTAAGTCTCATTGGAGCAATGTAAAGAAGATTCACCAAGGAAGGAAAACTGTGCAATCTGAACTAAGTTTGCAAAATTAAGAGGTGTAAAGAAATGCAAAGCTCTCTTCCATTGTATTAAAGTGTCATTTGTGTACAAAAAAAACAAATAGGAGGACATCACCCAGTCCAGATTCTATAATCAATGCAGTTTTAAGCTGGTCTGTCTTCTGCGCAGAGTTTGGTTTTAAGCCGAATCAGCAGAGGAGGATGCAGACGTTGTTGTAGAGCCACATTCCTGTCTTCTCATTCTGTTCTGACTGGTTCTCCAGGCTGGTGAGGAATGGTTATGTCTTCACCCAACCTCCAGTCAGGAATGTAGATTTCAGCCAGATTTAGTTAGTAAGATTTAGTTGCCCAGTTGGGTGAAATGTGCAGCGCTTATGTGATCATTTAAACCATAACAAATAATATGAGTACAAAAAACGTGAATAATAAATGATGTACTCAAAAATACTCCAAGCAGTCCTCTATTATGACATGTGATGTCTATAAACAGAGGAACTTGGACGTGTGATGTCCAAAAAAGAAAAAAGTCAGTGACAAGCTTCAATCATGTGTGATGATAATCCTCAACCACATGTGAATATAATATAGTGACAGTCTTTAACTTCAAATATGTATGATGTAATAACAGTTAATAGTAGGTCCACCACCAAAGACACCAGAAGCTGCTTACCAGAGGGATTGAACTCAAATACGTGTACACCTAGTGAGTCAATCAAGCTTTGTGGTATAATATACCAAGGGGATCAGATGCTCTATCCAAATATGACCTCCAGATCGACCCCTGAACAAGTGTAAGGTATGGATGGACTCAGTAGATATAGGCAGTCAGCCCCATCATTAAAATAAAGAGGAAGGCATATAGTGTTGTTTTTAGACAACGTTGTCTATTTTATTTTCTTAGTGGTGGTCTGGTTCACTTACTGTCATATTTCTTGATTTTGTGTTTGGTGTATATGTGGAATTATTCAATTTCAATATTAAATTATTCATATTTTTGATAATTTGCTGGTTCCTTGTTGACGAATTCTTTTTCCCTGGGTGGAACTGGTACCTATCCCGTTCCCTCCCCTTGGGTTCCCTTTCTTGTGATATGCCTTTAATTCAGAGGAACACACCCTGCTATTTTAATTAGATCCTCCGGGTGTCTTGCAATTAGCTTCATCTACACACAGATGCTGTTAGGGTACTTCCCTCATCTGTTATTTTCTATACTGAATTAAGCAAAGTCTTCTGGATCATAAATTCTCCCCCCTTTTTTGTCTATATAATTTATGCGGGATTATACTTCCCTTCTTTTATGAACCTGACTTTGCGACCACATACACCAATCTGAACCTGGACCACACACTTTTTACTAACGGGCCCGCCTGTGGGTGCTTCTTACCTCTTTTTCTTCTTCTTTGATTTTCTTCTGTCCTTTTTTCTCCTTTCTTTCTTCTTCCCCCCCCCCCCCCCTTTTTTCCTTACTTCTCATTCTCATATAGCCTCTTTCTCTGATATGGCATATCTTCTTGACGCTGACATTGACCGAGAAATTCAGTCTGCCTTTTCCTCTCAACGGTCAGCTTCGAACCAATCTGAAGACTCTCTCCAGACCCTATTTAAGAATCATAAGAAACTAACTATCAAATTTCTGAATAGGAAATTTCTAAAATCCCATATTGATAATGGGATTATTCCCAGGGGTCTGAGAGAACGGGTCCAGGGCCGGACTGGGAATAACATCCAGCCCTGGAAAAAATTTCATACCAGCCCCACAGCATTATTATACCACCGCAACAGCATAACGTCATTGATTTCTTGTTCATGAAAGGGAAAACCATAAAATGCACATTTGAAGAGTGTATTATATATAGATAAGACAGATATGAAATCACATAGGGCTTTATATATATATATATATATATATAAGCAAATTCCAGTTAAAAGTGGTAAGTGATCAATCATCAAGGGGGACCCCAGGAACTCAGAACGTGGGAGGGGGGGGGGGACCACCTTCCGCAGAAAGAATACACTAAGGTAAGGGGGGGTGGGTTACTGATATAAGGCTGTGCTTTATATCGGTGCCCCCTTACATTATCGTATTCACTCCCCCCTTACATCAGTGACCCCCCCTTCAGACTGGCCTAGCGGTGCTGTCACTGACCTCCTCTCAGCACCGTGCAGGGCTCAGTCAGTCGGCTCCAGCTCGGTGGCTCTGGTTTTATCCTATAGTCTCCTCTCCACAGTCCACACTTGTCTGACTTCTCCCATGACCCCCATCCCGGCGGTGCTCCCACTCTTGACTCCTCTGCAGACTCCCTCAGAGACTGCAGACATGATACAGGAGATGGTCAGAGACTGCAGACATGATACAGGAGATGGTCAGAGACTGCAGACATGATACAGGAGATGGTCAGAGACTGCAGACATGATACAGGAGCTCAATGCAGCCTCACAAGTGCCCATCAAATGCAGCCTCACCAGAGCCCATCAAATGCAGCCTCATCAGTACCAATCAAATGCAGCCTCACTGTGCCCATCAATGCAGCCTCACTGTGCCCATCAATGCAGCCTCACTGTGCTCATCAAATGCAGCCTCACTGTGCTCATCAAATGCAGCCTCACTGTGCTCATCAAATGCAGCCTCACTGTGCTCATCAAATGCAGCCTCACTGTGCTCATCAAATGCAGCTTTACTCTGCCCGTGAATGCAGTCTCACTGTGCCCATGAATGCGGCCTCACTGTGCCCACCATTGCAGTCTCACTGTGCCCATCATTGCAGTCTCACTGTGCCCATCAATGCAGCCTCACTGTGCCCATCAAATGCAGTCTCACTGTGCCCATCAAATGCAGTCTCACTGTGCCCATCAAATGCAGTCTCACTGTGCCCAGGAATGCAGCTTCACTGTGCCCATCATTGCAGCCCCTCCTGTGCCTCATGGCCCAGTCAGCAGTCCCTGTCTGTGGGAAGGTGTGTTGTTGATGCTCGGTACGGTACCTTGCATGCCAGCAGGATATCCATGATGGCCAACAGCAGGCAGGGTCTGTTCTCGTTTTGGATGGGGACAGTGCTCCTTCCTTCCAGAGGATCTGTTTGCTGTGAGATGGAGTGGTCCCTGGCCACCTGCACCTTCAGCCATCCTCATTTTCCGGCCCCAGGCAGCCTGTCCTCTGGTCCTGGGGAAGTGGAGAGCACTGGGTGGGAGCTGGAAAGAAGGGGGAGCAGAGAGTACTGGCGGGGTTGGAGAGCACATGGGTGGGGGCAAAGAGCAGGGGGGAGTGGAGATCACAGGGATGGGGAGTGGAGAGCGCTGGGGGGGGGACTTGAGAGCACTGGGGGTCCAAAAAGAACAGAGGTGGAGAGCACTGTGGGGGCTAAGAGTGTGGGGTGGCGAAGAGCACTGGGGGAGGGGAAGAAAAACAGGGGTGGAGAGCACTGGGGGGTACAAAGAGCAGGGGGGAGTGGAGAGCAATGGGGGGAGCTTGAAAGCACCAGTGGGGGAGGGGCAGAAAAACAGGGGTGGAGAGCACTGGGGGGTACAAAGAGCAGGGGGGAGTGGAGAGCAATGGGGGGAGCTTGAAAGCACCAGTGGGGGAGGGGCAGAAAAACGAGTGGAGAGCACTGGGGGGTACAAAGAGCAGGGGGGAGTGGAGAGCAATGGGGGGAGCTTGAAAGCACCAGTGGGGGCCAGAAAGAACAGGGGTGGAAAGCACGGGGGACTGGAGAGCACTGGGTGGGAGCTGGAAAGAAGGGGGAGCAGAGAGTACTGGCGGGGTTGGAGAGCACATGGGTGGGGGCAAAGAGCAGGGGGGAGTGGAGATCACAGGGATGGGGAGCGGAGAGCGCTGGGGGGGGACTTGAGAGCACTGGGGGTCCAAAAAGAACAGAGGTGGAGAGCACTGTGGGGGCTAAGAGTGTGGGGTGGCGAAGAGCACTGGGGGAGGGGCAGAAAAACAGGGGTGGAGAGCACTGGGGAGTACAAAGAGCAGGGGGGAGTGGAGAGCAATGGGGGGAGCTTGAAAGCACTAGTGGGGGAGGGGCAGAAAAACAGGGGTGGAGAGCACTGGGGGGTACAAAGAGCAGGGGGAGCTTGAAAGCACCAGTGGGGGCCAGAAAGAACAGGGGTGGAAAGCACGGTGGACTGGAGAGCACTGGCGGGGGTTGGAGAGCACATGGGTGGGGGCAAAATGCAGGGGGGAGTGGAGAGTACAGGGGTGGGGAGCGGAGAGTGCTGGGGGGGGGAAGCTTGAGAGCACTGGAGGGGGAGCCAAAAAAAACAGGGGTGGAGAGCACGGGGGCAAAGAGCACAGGGGGGCTAAGAGTGTGGGGTGGCGAAGAGCACTGGGGGAGGGGCAGAAAAACAGGGGGTGGAGAGCACTGGGGGGTACAAAGAGCAGGGGGGAGTGGAGAGCAATGGGGGGAGCTTGAAAGCACCAGTGGGGGAGGGGCAGAAAAACAGGGGTGGAGAGCACTGGGGGGGTACAAAGAGCAGGGGGGAGTGGAGAGCAATGGGGGGAGCTTGAAAGCACCAGTGGGGGCCAGAAAGAACAGGGGTGGAAAGCACGGGGGACTGGAGAGCACTGGCGGGGGTTGGAGAGCACATGGGTGGGGGCAAAATGCAGGGGGGAGTGGAGAGTACAGGGATGGGGAGCGGAGAGTGCTGGCGGGGGAGCTTGAGAGCACTGGAGGGGGAGCCAAAAAAAAACAGGGGTGGAGAGCACGGGGGGCAAAGAGCACGGGGGGGCTGGAGAGCGATGGGTGGAGCTTGAGAGCACCGGGGGGGACGGAAAACAGGGGTGCGGAGAATGGGGGGCTGGAGAGCACTGTGGGGGGCGGAGAGCACTGGGGTGGGGGCTGGAGAGTGATGGGGAGAGCTGAAGAGCACTGGGGGGGGGGAAAGAACATAGGTGGAGAGCACTGGGGGAGTGAAGAGCACTGGGATGGTGGCTAGAGTAGGATGGGGAGAGCTGGAGAGCAGGGGGGCAGACAAAACAAGGGTGGAGAGAACTGTGAGGGGGGGCTGGAGAGTGTGGTGAGGGGAGGAGAGCATGGGGGGAGCCAGGGAGCACAAGGAGAACTGGGGGGGCCAGTAAAAGAAGTTGGATAGGAGGATCGGCGGGGGGCTGCATATAGAGGAAATGAGCTTTCTATATTCCTCCATGCAGCCGCTGAATACTTGATTCTCCTCCTCTCCCTCCTGCAAGTATTCAGCGGCTGCATGGAGGAATATAGAAAGCTCATTTCCTCTATATGCAGCCCCCCGCCGATCCTCCTATCCAGGCACACAGGGCGGACTGTACGGGCGGGCAACTACTGGATCCCTCTCTCCTGCTCCGTCCCTCTCTCCTGCTCCTGTGTGTCACGGAGCTGGCTGGGTCTGTGTTCGGCGGCCGCGCTGTAACATGGTCCCGCCCCCCTAGACCGGCTTGTGTGATAGGCGGAACACTGATTCTATCCACTATCACACAAGCCGGTCTAGGGGGGCGGGACCGTGTTACAGCGCGGCCGCCAAACACAGACCCAGCCAGCTCCGTGACACACAGGAGCAGGAGGGGAGCACTGCAGCCGCAACTCAGGCGGCCTACCGGGAAATCTCCCGGTATCCCGGTAGGCCAGTCCGGCCCTGAACGGGTCACCCCAGCTGGACACCTCCATACACCTCGTTTTATTGAGGCCTGGAGGGCCAGCTGTGTCAGACGAGGCCTTGAAATTATGCAGCTGATTGTTGATGAGGAACAGGCACAGCTGGATGAATTACAAGCTGAGATAGACACTAGTGTTGGTTTACTTGAACCCTTTAAAACAGATCCCTCCTTTGAAAAACATAATGAGCTCCTCAAAAAGGAAGTAGAAAAAACTCAACGAAATTTAAAAATTCATAAACAAGACAGTCAGAATGCAGCGCTTAAATAAAATAAATGTCCAAATATAAATAATAGTCCATGGAATTCAATCGACAATACAGATGACATGGAAACCTCCACCAGACTTCAGTGTGTAAAGGAAAAGCACACCACACCCACGTGCTACCAGTCTGCTTACCAGAAAGATATAAGCAATAAGCGGTGTACTTATATGGTGCAGAAGGTCAGCAGCAAGTCCAAATGGCACACTCTATCATTGGTAGGCACAGCATGGAAGCAATCAGGTCACCACATGTCACAGGCTCAGGACTCACATTAACGATAGATGCATTGGTGCAGTCATCAACAGGAATAAACCAATGAAAAGAAAGCAACAATAGTGAAGCCCGTAAGGTAAAACAGTCAAGATTTTATTGTAGTCTACTTACAGGTAGGAAGTAAAATTCATTTTGCAGCAAAAAGGAACAATCCGCGGCTCTCAGCGTGCTTGCATCAACCAGCCTGGTTGATGCAAGCACGCTGAGAGCCGCGGATTGTTCCTTTTTGTTGCGATGAATTTTACTTCCTACCTGTAAGTAGACTACAATAAAATCTTGACTGTTTTACCTTACGGGCTTCACTATTGTTGCTTTCTTTTCATTGGTTTATTCCTGTTGATGACTGCACCAATGCATCTATCGTTAATGTGAGTCCTGAGCCTGTGACATGTGGTGACCTGATTGCTTCCATGCTGTGCCTACCAATGATAGAGTGTGCCATTTGGACTTGCTGCTGACCTTCTGCACCATATAAGTACATCGCTTATTGCTTATATCTTTCTGGTAAGCAGACTGGTAGCAGGTGGGTGTGGTGTGCTTTTCCTTTACACACTGAAGTCTGGTGGAGGTTTCCATGTCATCTGTATTGTCGATTGAATTCCATGGACTATTATTTATATTTGGACATTTATTTTACTTAAGCGCTGCATTCTG
Organism: Lithobates septentrionalis; assembly: GCA_037952835.1. Lineage (NCBI taxonomy): Eukaryota > Metazoa > Chordata > Amphibia > Anura > Ranidae > Lithobates > Lithobates septentrionalis. Next base: position 3,068,204 of record JBBDGP010000828.1, read on the forward strand.
ACTGCTATATTTATGTTTGATGAAATCCACAAACTATGCCAGCTGCTTTTTGATGCTCTTTATTAGTTAGCGCAGATATTCATTTTACCTTTTTTTCATAAACAAGACAAATTCAAACAAAATTTATTGGATCTTGAACGTGGTGACCTGTTTGATCCCACAATCCACAAAGGAAGAAGTCGATCTCGTAAACATAGAGGAAGGAGTAATAGTCTAGCTAACACCAAGACTACACATAAACAATATTCATCTACTGACAGTGATAGCGAACGCCGAGACCTATCAGTGAATTTTTTAGAGAGGGATCAGTCACCAACAGACAACCCTATAATTACCACAGGGAAAACCAAACCCAGTGGAAAGGGAAAAACACCACCAGACTCGCCCCTAAGTTACCAGGGAAGACAAAGGGAAACTCGCAAAAGCCAGCGACAACTAAGGAAGAGAACACACAGGACATAAATAGTGACAATCCATTGGTAACACCCTCACCTAGTCCCACTATAGATATGAAGGTTGTTAATCTCACTGAATTCCCTCTGAACCAACATCATCTCTCCCTGCTTAGTAGGGGCCTCTCTTTCTCTCCTAAATCAGGGATGAATGAGTTTGAAGTGTATAAGGATATTTCCCTTTACCTTAGAAAAGTAATCTTCAGATACTGGCATTCAATTAAACATACTGAAATCAATCAAAATACACAAAACAAAGAAGAATTAGAGGCCCTAGATACACTTATTTCTCTTCTACAAGAGAATGAGGATTCTGATCCTGATACAGAGACGCCTTTTGAGCAAACAGTAGACACACGCTCGGCCAATCTGTCTATTAAATCAGTTAAAATGCCCCCGTTATCTAAACACAAGTCTATTGAATTCTTCTTGACACAAGTCAAGAGAGATTTGTCTAAGGTAAATTGGAAGTATAGGGGTATAGACAACCTCACTAGGGAAGAAAGAAGGGCCCTCAAAGAACTAGAGGAGACTCCGGGTATTGTAATCAAGAGTAGTGACAAGGGAGGTAACGTGGTTCTCCTTACCGAGGACCAATATGAAAATGAAGTACTTAGACTTCTGGGTGATAAATCCACTTATCGCAAACTTGAGTCAAACCCATTTCCCGGTATTGTTAATGAACTAAATTTTCTGCTGAGTTTAGCACTGGAGGAAAAATTAATTAACAGAAAGGAGTTTAACTTCTTACGTATATCTCAGTTTAATATACCTACCTTTTATATCATTCCAAAACTCCATAAATCTTTACAAAATCCGCCCGGCAGACCCATCGTTTCTGCGGTGAATGGCCCTCTTGAAAAAACGGGCAAATTTATTGATGCATTAATTAAGGAGTTGGTTCATGAATTGCCCTCCTATGTGCAGGACACAGGGGATGTACTGTCCCAATTAAATGCCATGGTTCTACCGGAAGGATCCCTTATGGTAGGCATAGATGTTGAATCTTTATATACATCAATTCCCCAACAATGGGGCCTAAAAGCTGTTCAATTCTTTCTTGATAAAAAATTCCCACTCCTAGGACATCAAAATGAGTTCATAGGTGATGTACTTACCTTTCTGCTGGAACATAATTGTTTCCAGTTTATGGGCACTTACTACCAGCAAATCAGAGGTACCGCGATGGGGGCACCTTGGGCTCCCTCGTATGCCTGCCTACATCTGGGCATGTGGGAGGAGGAATCTGTCTACCAGTCGCCAATGTACCTCCGCCACAGTCTCCTGTGGCTGAGGTACATTGATGACGTGCTCATGATTTGGGGGGGTACGGAGCAGGAGTTAGTGTCATTCATGGATGAACTTAATATAAACGACCGTAACATTAGGCTTACCTACACTGCCCACCAACATACCCTTTCCTTTTTGGATTTGACCTTGTCTGCTGATAATGGGAAGATCAGCACAAAAACCCACAGGAAGCCAACGGCAGCGAATACACTCCTCCTGACCACTAGCGACCATCCAAGATCCCTAATAAAAGGCATACCCGTAGGCCAGTTCCTCCGTATTCGCAGAAACTGCTCTAGACAACAAGATTTCGACACGGAAGCTAGGGACCTATACGGAAGGTTTAGGGATAGAGGCTACTCCCACTCATCTATTAGAACAGCCAAAAAAAGAGCCCTCCAGACGGACCGTCAGCAACTTCTTACTAGAAGGAACCCCACGGTTCCCAAAGATAGACATGAACCCCCCAGAATTATTACCAAATACGGTGCCCAATGGAAACAAATTAGGACCATTCTCAACAACCATTGGCATATCCTCTCTGGTTCCCCTGCTCTTGGTGAGATAGTGGGAGAACGTCCCCTTCTCACCGCTCGACGCTCTCGGAATCTAAGGGATCATTTGATCCACTCCGAATACCAAAGATCTCCTACCCAAAACTGGCTTACCCAACTTCCCCCTTTAAAAGGTATGTTCAAGTGTGGTAGATGTGCCATTTGCAAGTATGTCGAATGCACGGACGTGTTCACCGATTCTGACGGTAAGAGACAGTTTAAAATCTATAATTTTATCAACTGCAATACCACACGAGTAGTATATATGCTCACATGCCCCTGTGGCAAAAAATATGTGGGTAAGACAAAAAGGAAATTAAAGATCAGAATCGGTGAGCACGTCCAACGCATTCTCAGCAAAGACGACGAGCGCCCCATCCCCCTACATTTCCTCAAGTTCCACGGGGGGGACCCCACTGGGCTTACTGTCAAGGGTATCTACAGGTTAAATCTTCCCCTTAGAAGGGGTGACTTCGACAGAATTCTCTGCCAGAAAGAGAAAATGTGGATATATACCCTTGACAGTATGTCCCCCCATGGGTTAAACAATGAGTGTAACCTGTCAGTGTTCCTCACTCCTTAGTTCCCCATTAAGATTTATTACCCCCCTTTCTTATTTCCATGTAGGTGACACATCTATTTATATATGCCCGATCCCTCCCTTTAATCATACTTTCTATTTCCTTATTCTAGCACTGTTTCCTTCTCTATTCTAATTCTTTCTTCTCTCTCCTCTTCTTATTCTTAAAGTAGTTTATGTAATTCACAGAGGTGGTGCACCCACGGACCGGCCCGTTCTATTTATTTACATAATCTTTGTTGTCTTCCGGTTTGAATGGCAGTCTATTTGTTGCGCCGTTGCCAGGCCAACAGACAGCTGATGTATCCACGTTTGTAAGTGGGAGGGCTATATAAGTTGTCCGCTCTGGCAACGGCGCATGCTCTGAGGAAATCCCTGTGACGGATGAAACGCGTCAGCATGACGCCATCACGCTCCATCTAGCGTACACACGGACCCACCCATCAGCCCTGGGTATCCCGTCCGCCCTCGTGTGAAGCCTTGCTGCATGGAACCAGGAAGTGGATGCTGACCTACGCCGCATTCAGGCGGCACGTCCTTACACGCCTCCGCTCCTCACTATTCTTGCTGGTAACTGAGTACACAGATCCACAAAGCCCTATTCAGTTGGCCTGATCTGGATGCAGCTGTTCCGCACTACCTGAGATGGTCTAAGTAGGACTGGAATGATTTGTATGCCTGCCGAACTTCGGTATCCCCGGATTGGTGAGACTGTATCTGTTCATGTTCTAATCGTGACTGCTGTCACCATAGCTATACAGATGTCTCCCACCTACTGTTCAGTTTACATGCTGTGATCATTACCGATGCAGGCACACTCATAGCTTCATATATGCACAGTCTCTACATAACAACCTACCCACATTACCAGCCATTGTACGATACTCAGCTGCTAGTGCCTTAACCAGCTACCCTCACGTAACACACCACAAGGCTCATCTAAGGCCTGTCACTGGCATCTTGCAAGGCGGACTCCCCTCAATTATACGGCTGCACACACCTACCTCCCAGCCTTGACCAACAATTCTTTTGAGATACTCATGAGACTCTTACGTTATGTTATGTTTCTTTCCATTCATTAATTAAGCTGGGCGTCTCTGTGTGTGCTTAGTGGTGGCCATCTGTGTGTTGTTCTGTTTTTAGACAACGTTGTCTATTTTATTTTCTTAGTGGTGGTCTTTGGTTCACTTACTGTCATATTTCTTGATTTTGTGTTTGGTGTATATGTGGAATTATTCATATTTTTGCTAATTTGCTGGTTCCTTGTTGACGAATTCTTTTTCCCTGGGTGGAACTGGTACCTATCCTGTTCCCTCCCCTTGGGTTCCCTTTCTTGTTATATAGTGTAACTCCGTATGGAAATTTTAATGCATAAAAAGCAAAGGAAATACACTCACGTGTTTAGCAGTAAAATCAAGCGCTTGTATAAAAGAAGACAGTGGTCTCAGCATATCCTTCCTACGCGTTTCGACTTAGAAGTCATCATCTGGGGTGCTGGACCACTGTACTTGCTGAGTATTTATACAAATTATGGAGATTACTTCCTGGTTCCTCCAAAATGGCGTCCGGGCTTGCATTCCAAGCCTCGTTTTCATATGTAGAGGAGGATTACTTCCTGGTTCTGCCAAAATGGCGCCCGGGCAGGAGTTCCAAGCCTCAGGGATGCTGACTGGTGACTGGTTTTTAAATGACAACGATCAGGGGATTTCATTGACATATGAATTTAGCTCATCTAAAATTCACTTTTTGGATCTCGAAATCGAGATGGTCTCACGCCAATTTAAGTTTAAAACTTACTTCAAAAATACTGACCGCAATAGCTTTATAACAGTTGACAGCTGTCGCCACCAATCCTGGTTACAGTCTGTGCCTCGTAGTCAGTTCCTGAGATTGCGCAGGAATTGCACAGATGTAAACAACTATTTCACTCAAGCATCAACACTGAGGGACAGATTCATAGAAAAGGGGTACGACCCAACATCGTTAACCTCAGAAATAAATAGAGTGGCTGCAATTGATAGAAATTCTTTGCTGACACCAAAACCTCCTCGTGAACAAGAAAGGTCCTTTAAATGCTCTATGCTCACCACTTTTTCAGTCCAACACAGAGAAATCAAAAACATAATTTACCGACATTGGGATATACTTAGGAATGACCGTGTTTTAAAGGAAATACTCCCAGAACAACCTAAGGTCATCTTTAGAGGTGTGCCTTCTTTGCAGGGAAAAATTGCACCTAATATCATAAATCCCCCTATACGACCTTCTTTTTTTCATAACTTAGTGTGTTATTTTCCCTGCAAAAAATGCACTGTATGTCAATACAATTCCTGTGGTAGACGTAAAAGCCTCGAGTTTAAATCGAACACTACAAACTGTACGTATCCCAATAAAACATACTGCACTTGTGCTACCACACATGTCGTTTATCTGATTACCTGCCCCTGCGGGAAGCAGTATGTGGGCCGTACAATTCGAGCTTTCTCTGTTAGAGTCAGCGAGCATATCGCTAAAATAAAAAGTGGTGACGTCAAACATAATGTGCCTCGACATTATAGAGAGCATCACAGACGAGACCCTACTGGTTCTCAATTTCTTGTCATAGATAAATATACACCTCCTTGGAGCGGAGGAGCTAAGACAAGGGGAGTCTCTCGCTTGGAGACTTATTGGATCCACCAATTGCAGACCTACTCCCCTTTTATCAACCAAGCATGATGTCTTTTCTCTATTTCTGGTACTTTAGGGTCCAGTTGGTACCTATTAGAATATCTTTTATGAGAGGTTTTTTTATAAGTATTTTTAAATGTTTTTATGAGGGTATTTTTATTAAATTCTTATAACATATATTTTAGAATGTATTTTGGATTTCTTATTTGAATATATACTGGTTTGGTCCCAATCACAAATATCAGCTCGATCCAACCAATAACGTGTCCTTTCTGAGGGGTGCCATCATTTGTCACACCTTAGTATCATATATTTTTATATATATTACATCATTTTTATTTATTTATTTATTTATTTCTACCCCCACATGGAATCTCGGGATTCTAACCGGCGACCCTTTTGCTGCTGGGTGGGAGTGCTGGCCACTACACCACTGCCCATGTTCAGGCTAGAAGGGTGATACCTTGTGACTTAGTGTATTAATATACATGTCCTTATGACAAACGGCGCCATGTTGTAGGTTATATACACAGGACATTGTGCTGTTTTATGCCACATCTGCCCCTATATGTCCCCGAGAATAGCGGTGCCATGTTTTTGGCTGTTTAAACCAGTCACTGTTCCACATGATGTCACATCCTCTTTCACATGTTAAAATGAGGCTTGGAACTCCTGTCCGGGCGCCATTTTGGCAGAACCAGGAAGTAATCCTCCTCTACATATGGAAACGAGGCTTGGAATGCAAGCCCGGACGCCATTTTGGAGGAACCAGGAAGTAATCTCCATAATTTGCACTTTCAATCAGACGGAGCTGCCACTTGTTATGGGGGTAACCAGTATCTATAAATACTCAGCCAGTACAGTGGTCCAGCACCCCAGATGATGACTTCTAAGTCGAAACGCGTCGGAAGGATATGCTGAGACCACTGTCTTCTTTTATACAAGCGCTTGATTTTACTGCTAAACACGTGAGTGTATATCCTTTGCTTTTTATGTATTAAAATTTCCATACGGAGTTACACTATATGCCTTCCTCTTTCTTTTAATGATGGGGCTGACTGCCTATATCTGTAAGGTATGGAGTCCATCCATACCTTACACTTGTTCGGAGGTCCATCTGGAGGTCATATTTGGATAGAGCATCTGATCCCCTTGGTATATTATACCACAAAGCTTGATTGACTCACTAGGTGTACACCTATTTGAGTTCAATCCCTCTGGTAAGCAGCTTCTGGTGTCTTTGGTGGTGGACCTACTATTAACTGTTATTACATCATACATATTTGAAGTTAAAGACTGTCACTATATTATATCCACATGTGGTTGAGGATTATCATCACACATGATTGAAGCTTGTCACTGACATTTTTCTTTTTTGGACATCACACGTCCAAGTTTCTCTGTTTATAGACATCACATGTCATATTAGAGGACTGCTTGGAGTATTTTTGAACACATCATTTATTATTCACGTTTTTTGTACTCATATTATTTGTTATGGTTTATATGATCACATAAGCGCTGCACATTTCACCCAATTTGTAATTTTTGCAACTTTATCCACTGCTGTGCTGGCTGCTTTAGTTTTTTTTTTTTTTTTGAGACAGCGTGGTATATATTTATTTACAATTTACAGTACTGTTAGTTGCCTAGTTGCCCATGGAAAATTCCGCTGGTCTCTGAGGATAAACATAATTGCTCACACGAGTAACCAAACAAAAGGGGTAACTCCAATGATAAGAAATCCCATTTTTTAGCAATTGGTCTAGCAAAGAGCAAAGAACCCTTCATACCATTACAGTGTATCTGCAAATTATTATTATTATAAAGGATTTATATAGCGCTAACAGTTTGCACAGCGCTTTACAACATGAGGGCAGACAGTGCACTTACAATACAAATCCATACAGGAGGGATCAGAGGGCCCTGCTCGTTAGAGCTTACAATCTAGAAGGGAGGGTCAAAAGGTAATAACTGTGGGGGATGAGCTAATGAAAAAAATGAAAATACAGATAGGTGTGGCTAGGGTAGGCTTCTCTGAAGAGAAGGGTTTTCAGGGATCGTCTAAAAGCTGATAGAGTAGGAGATAAGCGGACAGATTGGGGTAAGGCATTCCATAGGATTGGAGAGGCTTTGGAAAAGTCCTGGAGGCGAATATGGGAGGAGGTGACGAGGGAGCTAGAGAGCAGGAGGTCTTGAGAGGAACGAAGAGAACGAGTAGGTTGGTATTTAGAGACTAAGTTAGTGATGTAGCTGGGGGTGAAATTCTGGATGGCTTTATACATAGTTGTTCGAATTTTGAATTTAATTCTTTGGCCGAGAGGAAGCCAGTGGAGGGATTGGCAGAGAGGAGTGGCAGACACAGAGCGATTGGTAAGGTGGATGAGTCTGGCAGCGGCATTCATGATAGATTGAAGACAAGGGGTTAATATGGCGCACAATGGATGTAGCCAGGTATACAAAACCAATAAGGGTGGGGGGAAATGGGGTGGGTTGGGAGTACCTGAGAGGGGGGGACTTGGTGGTGGTAGTTAATATTTCACAACAAGTTCAGGTATTAGTCCATGTGAGGATAAAGTGATGCTAAATAAATGGAAGGCAGCCAGTCTATAAAAGCTAGAAGAAGCTCTGGAACAATAAAAAGGAAAGAAGGACGGCGCCCTCTAAGTGCAGCATGTATGTAAAATATATTTATTACAATGGATAAAAACACTCACATTTGAGTTGCTAAAAACCAGCATATAAAGTAGTTTCATCCGCGTGCTCACAGGAGATGTGGGTGTCACGGGCCAGTGGAGGGGGGGGGGTCCTGGGATGTGAGTCCTATGACCTGGGTCCTGGTTGCTGTTCCGGTGGTGCCGAGGGTCCTCAGAGCATGCGTGCTCCTTCATCAGGCTATGCTGGTGGCCATGTATAGCGAGGGAGTTTTATACCATAGGCACAGGGAGGAGGGGTAATTGGGTGGAGGGCGGGACTGTGTGTGATGACAGGGCGGATAGGTAACCATGGAGATGGGGTTTATGCAATATGGAAGGAGAGTGGAAGGGGACGGGGAGAGGGTGGGGCGGTGAGCGAGGGGGGGGGGGTGGGATGTGAATAAGTGTGTTATGGTGGAGAATATAGATTATAGGGTGAGGAGAAGGCGGTACGTATAAAGAGGAATTATATATTCATATATTGATCATGGTGGACAGGAACTTAATAAATGTATATATATACCCGTGAATCTATGAGGAGGGAATAAGAAAAAGTATGTAACTATAGGGAAAGCTTGAGTGATGTATATGAGGAAATGATGGAGATGGAGGGGAACATGTAAAGATGTAGTGTATATGTGTTTAGCCAATTGTGAGTATAAATATATAATAAAAAATATATATAAGGTAGGAAATAGGGAATTATTTTTACAGAAACCTTTGACTTATATATATACACCAACACAACAGTGCATATGATTGAGGAGACGCGTAAGATTGGGGAATGGGGGGATGTGTGTATCCAGACGGGTGTTGGGGAGGAGAGGAAAAATGTGGGGAATGCTGGGAGATAGAATGAAAGATTAAAATAAAGGTAAAATAAGAAATAGAAAATAAAATAAAAATAAATATAAAAAAATAAATGTATGAATTAATATATGGAGAAATATATATGAAACGATATGAAAAAATTAAATTAAATAAAAATAAAAATAAAGATAACAATAAAAATAATAATAAAATGAGAATAAAAATAAAAATGAAAATAAAAAATAATCAATAAAAAATGTATGAAAAAGAAAAAGAAAGTATTAAAGGTATATATGTGTGTATGTAAAAATGTTTACATAATAATGAGAAATATATGAGAGTAAAAATAGGATTAAAAATTAAGAAAAATTGAGGAGAAATAAATGTTTTATGGATTGGGGGGGGGGGGGGGAGACACAGAAGTGACCTGGGGCTGGCTGGCCATGATACTGGAGGTGTATCAGAGAGGGCCAGGGAGTGCATATGTGTTATATATTGGGGCTGTATGGATGGGGGTATTGAGTGGGATACTCACATTAGTATAATATACCCCCACACATGTTCCACATGGGCGGTGAATAGATAAGGCAGTGACTAAATGATGGTTGGAACTATGGATAAAACAACGGATAAGGTAATGGATGAGACAGTACATGGTAATTTGGGAGAAAATTATGTGATTGGGAGGGGATGTGGTGGGGGTCACAATAGAATGTTGATTTTGATGCCTTCATTGAGGCCTCCTGGCAATAAAGTGTCCAGTGTGTATATCCAGTAGTTTTCTCTTTCACACAACCTTTTGTAGCGTTCAGCGGTGGGGAGGGTAGGTGGAATAGACTCCATAACCCACACGCGTAGACCTGAAGATGTTTGTCCATGATGTTCTTTAAAATGTCTCAGTACGCTGTGCTTATCGATGCCCTTCTCTACAAGGTTACGGTGCTCACCAAATCTTTTTTCGGAGCCTTCATTGAGTATATCCAGTAGTTTTCTCTTTAGCACAACCTTTTGTAGCGTTCAGCGGAGAGGAGGGTAGGTGGAATAGAGTCAATAACCCACACGCGTAGACCTGAAGATGTTTGTCCATGATGTTCTTTAAAATGTCTCGGTACGCTCTGCTTATCGATGTCCTTCTCTACAAGGTTACGGTGCTCACCAAACCTTTTTCGGAGCGGGCATATAGTGCGGCCTACCTAAAGCAGGCCACAAGGGCATGTGAGGCAATAGACCACATAGTCTGAACCACAATTGAAAAAGTCGGGAATGACATATAGTTTACCCTTATGGTGGAAGTCTTTTTGTCTATGTGTAACATGAGCGCATGTGAGGCAGAGGGGCTTCTTACATTGATACATGCCTTTGATGTTAAAGAAGGTTAGCGGGGCACTGGCGGTGGGGCGTGCTGTTTTCACTATGCTGGGTGCTATTTGGGCCTTTATATTCTTAGCCCTTCTGTAGGTGACCAAGGGTTTATCACTTATGGTGGGTTTTAGATGCAGATCCTCACGCAGAATGGACCAGTGTTTGGTGAAGATCTTTTCCATTTGCTTGAATCTGTTGTGGTATTGTGTCACAAATCTGACCGGTTGGGTAGTGTCGTCTATATTGGTTTGTCTCTTGTCCTTCACGTTTTCACTGAGATAGTATTGAAAGGCGTCTTCAATGATGTGGTCTAGGTAACCTTTGTCTTTGAATTTGGCTTTGAGTAGTTGGCCGTGTGTTTCATAGTCCTGTGGGCGCATGCAATTGTGTTTTAGGCGGCAGAACTGGCTTTTTGGGATGTTTTTAACCCATCGTGGGTGATGGCAACTGTTAAAGTGTAGGTAGGAGTTCCCTGAGGTGGATTTGGTATAGTTCTGGGCACAGATGGTGTTTTCATCATGGAATAGTTCCAGATCCAAAAAGGCCAGTTTGTTATTGTCTGTGACTAATGTGAATGATAGACCCATGGTGTTGTTGTTGCAATGTTGGACGAAGGGTTGAATGGAGGTTTCAGGACCATCCCAGATAATGACCACATCATCTATGTAGCGCCCGTAATAGACTATGTGGGGCGCGTATGGGTTATTGCTGTGTATATATTGAAGCTCCCATTAACCCATGGTAAGGTTCGCGTAGCTGGGGGCAAAATTGGCCCCCATGGCAGTTCCTTGTGTTTGAATGTAGAAGTCTCCGTGCGATTCGAAATAATTGTGGGTAAGGCAGAATTCTAATATTTTCAGTAAAAATTGGTTCTGACGTGGGTTGAGAGATGGGTCATTGTTGAGGTAGTGTTGTACAGCTTGTAAACCGATATTGTGGGGAATGGACATGTATAGGGAGACCACATCTAGCGAGAGCCAGCGGTAGGTAGGTTCCCAGGAGTAGTATTGTAGCATGTTCAGAAGGTGGATGCTGTCTTTGATGTAGGAAGGTAAATTCTGTACTATAGATGTACTGTAATGTAGATCGAGAAGTAGCTGGTTACGCTTTCCATGGCCGGCACTATTGGTCTACCGGGGGGGGTGTGTGGGGTCTTTATGCACCTTTGGGAGGTGGTAGAAATGCGGCATTTCTTAAACATGACAAAGTATAGTACAGAATTTACCTTCCTACATGCATGTATCAATGTAAGAAGCCCCTCTGCCTCACATGCGCTCATGTTACACATAGACAAAAAGACTTCCACCATAAGGGTAAACTATATGTCATTCCCGACTTTTTCAATTGTGGTTCAGACTATGTGGTCTATTGCCTCACATGCCCTTGCGGCCTGCTTTAGGTAGGCCGCACTATATGCCCGCTCCGAAAAAGGTTTGGTGAGCACCGTAACCTTGTAGAGAAGGACATCGATAAGCAGAGCGTACCGAGACATTTTAAAGAACATCATGGACAAACATCTTCAGGTCTACGCGTGTGGGTTATTGACTCTATTCCACCTACCCTCCTCTCCGCTGAACGCTACAAAAGGTTGTGCTAAAGAGAAAACTACTGGATATACTCAATGAAGGCATCAAAATCAACATTCTATTGTGACCCCCACCACATCCCCTCCCCATCACATCATTTTCTCCCAAATTACCATGTACTGTCTCATCCATTACCTTATCCGTTGTTTTATCCATTGTTCCAACCATCATTTAGTCACTGCCTTATCTATTCACCGTCCATGTGGAACATGTGCGGGGGTATACCTGTATACTAATGTGAGTATCCCACTCATTACCCCCATCCACACAGCCCCAATATATAACACAACGCACTCCCTGGCCCTCTCTGATACACCTCCAGTATCATGGCCAGCCAGCCCCAGGTCACTTCTATGTCTCCCCCCCCCCAATACATAAAACATTTATTTATCCTCAATTTTTCTTAATTTTTAATCCTATTTTTACTCTCATATATTTCTCATTATTATGTAAACATTTTTACATACACACATAAATACCTTTAATACTTTCTTTTTCATACATTTTTTATTGATTATTTTTTATTTTTATTTGTATTTTTATTTTTATTCTCATTTTATTATTATTTTTATCTTTATTTTTTTTATTTTTTCATATCGTTTCATATATATTTCTTCATATATTCATTCATACATTTATTTTTTTATATTTATTTTTATTTTATTTTCTATTTCTTATTTTACCTTTATTTTAATCTTTCATTCTATCTCCCAACTAGGGATGAGCTTCGCGTTCGAGTCGAACCCATGTTCGACTCGAACATCGTCTGTTCGATCGCTCGCCGAATTGCGAACGATATGGGCTGTTCGCTCCAAATTCGTGTGGCTCGTCACGGCCCATAATTCACTGCGGCATCGCAGTGCATTGCTGGCTGATGATTGGCCAAGCATGCACTATGACCCGCATGCTTGGCCAATCACAGCGCCGTCAGTAGAGAGAGCTGTAATTGGCCAAAGCCAGGGTGTCTTTGGCCAATTATGGCTCAGGGGGTTTAGAACACGCCCCACACTATATAAGGCCGCCTGCACGGCGGCCCTGTGTATTGTGTTCCGGCGTGCTTAGGGAGAGAGAGACAGTGTCATTTCATTTGAGTTAGATAGATTAGGCAGGACAGTCAGTGAATTAGCTGCACTTACAGTGTATTGTGTATATATATGCATCCCAGGTGTATATATACCCTGTATTCAGTTTAGCTAGATCCGTTCCTGTTATCTTCCTACTGACAGGCAGGCTTGTCTTGTTACAGTATTTACAGCTACCTGAAGAAAATTGCTGGTGTTCTTTTGATCCTATTAGTACCAAAGTCAGGCAGCTAGACTATTTACAGTTAGTGTAGTGCGTCCTCCTCACAGTGTTCAGTTAAAGCTACAAGTTAGTTTAGTGTGACCTCTGCACAGTGTTCAGCTAAAACTACAAGTTAGTGTAGTGCGTCCTCTGAACAGTGTTCAGCTAAAACTACCAGTTAGTGTAATGCGACCTCTGCACAGTGTTCAGCTAAAGCTACAAGTTAGTGTAGTGTGTCCTCCTTACAGTGTTCAGCTAAAACTACAAGTTAGTGTAGTGTGACCTCTGCACAGTGTTCAGCTAAAGCTACAAGTTAGTGTAGTGCGTCCTCCTCACAGTGTTCAGCTAAAGCTACAAGTTAGTGTAGTGCGTCCTCCTCACAGTGTTCAGCTAAAGCTACAAGTTAGAGTAGTGCGACCTCTGCACAGTGTTCAGCTAAAGCTACAAGTTAGTGTAGTGCGTCCTCTGAACAGTGTTCAGCTAAAGGTACAAGTTAGTGTAGTGCACAGTGTTCAGCTAAAGCTACAAGTTAGTGTAGTGCATCCTCTGAACAGTGTTCAGCTAAAGCTACAAGTTAGTGTAATGCGACTTCTGCACAGTGTTCAGCTAAAGCTACAAGTTAGTGTAGTGCGTCCTCCTCACAGTGTTCAGCTAAAACTACAAGTTAGTGTAGTGTGACCTCTGCACAGTGTTCAGCTAAAGCTACAAGTTAGTGTAAACGAAATACGGGCACAGATGTCGTCTCCATGTATGCGGATGATACTTTACTGTACTTGGGAGACACACAGGATACATTAAAGCATGTTATGTTCCTCATTAAAGAATTCGGAAACCTGTCAGGCTTTTCCATTAACTGGAATAAGTCAGTGTTGATGCCGGTAGATCCCATAACTGAGCCATTACCACAGGGAGCTGAGATGATACAAATAGTTCCAGCCTTTCATTACTTAGGTATACAGATATCCCCAAACCCATCCCAATATATAAACCTCAACCTAGTTCCTTTACTTAGTAAATTCCGTGAAAAATGCACGTCCTGGTGCAAACTGCCACTCTCAGTGGTAGGAAGAATTAATTTGATAAAAATGGTATGGGCACCGCAGCTCTTGTATATATTTAACAACTCCCCGGTTTGGATCCCTAGAAAGTGGTTTGACAGGATAGACTCCCAATTCAGGGAACTGATTTGGAGCAAAAAGACAGCAAGGATTAGCTTAAAGACACTACAGTATAGAAAGGATGAGGGCGGGTTGGCAGTTCCTCACTCCAGGGCCTATTACCTAGCATCCCAGCTCCAGCAACTTGGGGGCTGGGGGGTGACAGATCTAGCGGACCCTATCCGCAGACTGCTAGCTGTACAGGATGAGAGTGTGACGGCTCTGGAGTGCCTGGAGGCGGGCTACATGCACCTTGACCCTGAAGCCCCTACAGTGAGAATGCTTAAAACATTGTGGGCTCACACGAAAAAAATAGTGGGGATCAGAGGTTTCATAGCGCATACACCAATATGGCATAATACCAACTATAAAGAGTTATTAAAGTTAAAAGGATTTAGAAACTGGGAACTGTTAGGAATCCGATACCTGTCTCAACTGTATAATGGACCAAATCTTAAATCCTTCATGGAAATGCAGGTGGAATTTAATATTCCACGAACCAATTTCTTCAAATATCTGAAGTTGCGACACGCGATACAAACGCAATCGCAACGTACTCCATTACATCTGACTGACCACACACTGATACAGGGGATCTTCTTGGAAGACAATAAGAAAGGAATGATTTCCAGAGCATATAACATACTTCTTAATGCCATGCAGGACCCATCTGGTCTTCCTTGTCGGCGAGGCTGGGAGGAGGATATAGGGAACATAGACGGGGAAACGTGGAACCTGTGTCTATCCTCTGCACCCTTAGTCTCAGTGTCCGCATCCCAAAAGCTATCGCATCTATATTTACTGCACAGGGTTTACAGGACTCCGGTTAGGTTGCACAAATGGGGGATTAGAGAGACTCCATTATGTCCGAAATGTGAAGGTGCCCACGGGGACCTAATCCATATGATATGGAGATGCCCCAAACTTTTTCGTTACTGGAAGGAAGTCCTAGACATAATATCACAGGTTTATATGTTCAATATTCCACGAGAGCCAGTAGTGTGTTTATTAGGAGCATTGGATGAGGAGGCTCTAACCCCTTCGGCACATACAGCGGTCCTTCGACTATTATACATTGCACGTAAACTCATTTCTCAACTATGGATCACTCCCAGAGTACCCACTAGAAAACAATGGGTGGAACAGGTGAACAAATTACTAATCAGGGAGAAACTAACATACCAACACAGAAAAGTCCCACGCAAGTTCTACTCATTATGGCAGGCTTGGCTAGATGTTCCGGGTTTGGCACCACATCAGCTGATTAAAGATAGGCTATTACAAATGTAAGATTTTAACCGCATTGGCAATGAGGTAGCCAAATACTTGGCAAAAAGAAAATGTGTGATTCCAGGGGAAGCAACATGCCATGGTGGGCTGAGGCAGCTTTTATGATGTTTTGTTACCCCATACCCCTAGGGTATTGGGGAAGCTTGAGTAAGAAAAAGGCAAAAAAAAAAAAAAAAGAGAAACGAGAAAAGTTTTGTCTTGTTTGATTGTTTTTCTTTATTTCTGTTCCTACCCTTCTATACTCACATATACACAGAACAATGGGTTCCCCTAGGTGGACTTTACCGGCACTTGCATAGACAAAGAGAAATTATAGAAGTAGAAGCTATTGTACATAGTAAAAACATATAAATTTTATTCATGTTGAAAAATACAAATATTAAAAACAGAAATAGATATCTACATGGTGGTACTACATAGTGAACGTAATAAACATGAAGTAATAGGCAATAATGAAAGGAACCAGAAAACTCTTCTCAAGCCCGACGCGTTTCGGGGTATTTAGTGTTTGTAGGGTCCTTCTTCAGGGGCATAGTTGAGAAAGAGGGGTTCATCTAAACTAATTGAAAAAATGAAAAAAAGGGGGTCAAATGTTAGTAGGACTATCAGTAGATATCCAGTAAGAGGTTGAAGTGATCAATTGATCGCCTACCTGAAAAGATTTCATTGGTTGCTTGTAGAAAGGAGGTTTTTGTTAAAAGCAAAGAAAACCACAGAGGAAGGGCAGGATGTGGGAATGAGCAGTAATGGTATAACAAGTATAGATACTATTGTTAGGTAGTAAGGGCTGCAAGTTGATGGGCAGCAATCTCCATAGAGAAGTATGACAGTGCTCCCGTCCCGCCCGACCCGGGCGTGCGCAAGCCAGAGCGATATGCTGGGGTCACAGGAAGGCGTCTCTAAAAAATGAAAAAATTGAGGAACCTTTAGAAAAGATCCAGTATAGGTGATTTAAGGAGTAAATAATTCAATAAACTGGTATAAGCAATAATATGCAGGGGGAGCACACTAAAGATACTACATATATGGGCAACAAACTTAATGGCTTGGTGCAACCGAGAAGTACAGAGAATGCAGATTCATAAAAGAGATCTAGCTTAGAATGTATTAGGGTAGAGGAAAATGTATATATATATAAATGGATGTTATAATGAAGTTGTTGCATGGTAAAAGAAGATAATAAATACAAAATATATATACCCCAGAGTGAGTATATGGTATGCATAAGTATTAAAGGATTCTATAGTTGTGCATCCTAGGAGCTAAAGTAATGTAATTAAGTATATCATAATGGTATATGGGAAGTATGTAAGAAACAAATATGTTACTACAAAACCCATATGTGTGTGCTCCCAATAGCATACAGGGACTAAGACCATAGAAGGCTAGGAAGTAGTGAAAAAACAAGAAAAATGCAACTGTATAACTGTAAATATGTAAATAGTCAGGGGAGAGATACTAATGCACCTATGACAATAATGCTTGAATGGAGGAAAAGTGAGAAAAAATATATAAGTGGAGTAAAATACCTTAAGAAGACCAATCATGTAGCCAGCCTCACAACCCAGCGTCCGGCGTGTATAGCGCCTTAGCAGGGAGTGAGTGAGGCTGGTTTAAATGGTGTGCGGGCTCCAATTAGCTGGCGTCAGAACGAGGCACAGCTGTTTTGTGGAGACCGTCAGATGAGACGCCCTGTACAGACCCCCCGAAGCGAGGGTGCGCGGCGCCGCCCCAACCGCGCATGCGCGAACGCGATGACGTTGGAGCGACGTCGCGCACACCCGCCCCACCGGCACGGAAGTGCCACTCCGGCGAACTGAGCATGCTCGCCGGAGTGGCAACATGGAGGCAGTGGGCGTGAGATGGAGAAACGCCCAAGTGCCTCCCTAGGCACCGCCCCAGGAAAAAGAATTCCTGGGGCGGCTTGCCGTGCCGGGCAACCGCTCCGACCACCCACGCCTCGGGGGGGGGGGGGGGGTGGAAAGGGGGAACTGGCCACAAAGAGGGAAACTTATAAAGATATAAAACGAATAGATGGAGTAAACCTAGCCCGATCGAAAACAGGCATGGAGATGTAAAAAAAGAGGGGGTTTATTAAATAAAGACATAAAGAGTGTTGGACAAAAAAAAAAAAAAAAATGGGATATGGGATCAACACTCACTCATGCCAAATCGAAGTGGTTTCTTTTAAAGGATAGGTGGGTACTGGGTCATGCTAGGTAAGTATTTTTTATATATGGGGGAGCAGGCATGATCGAATAATCAGCAGTGTATGAGCATAAAATACAGCGGGACTGGTAGTAGAACAGGCATATTAGTGCCTTAGTACAGACATTGTGATATGCAGAATCATGAGCAAAAAAAGGGGGGACAATGGAGAGACCTGCAATGGGCAACAAGAAACCTAACCATAATGGAGGATACACAAATGCTAGCACAGAGTATATAGCAAACACTAACAAACAATATATAAACAAAAGGGGGGTTCCATTTAGGAACCAACCAAGCTGATTGTGTGTACAATACATGGTCCCCTATGGTACCCACTAAACATGGAGAAAAAAAAAAAAAAAGGCGGGGAGCATGTAAGTGGCCAGACGCACAGCTTGGTGTACAAAGTATAAGGACAAAAGGGGAACAACCGGATATAATAAACAGTTGAATAAAATCGAGAACTGGGATGGTGAACACAATATAAAAAGAAGGAAGGAAAGAATGAAATGGCAAATACTAATGTGGGTATTGGAAGTGGTGGGTGAAGGAGAAGGAATGGGAGGGAAAGGGGGGGGGGCAGGGGGGAGGGGGAAGGGGGAGGGAGGGGGAGGGGGGGTGAGTGGATAGAGGGGATGTACATAAAGGTGGTCATGACATTATTTTTCCATTCCTCCAGAATTAAAGCCTTCTAAGAAGGGCTTAAAACAAACCGCCTCGTTGAGGCTTGGGGGTGTGGTGGCCTTAAGTAAATGGATCCATTTAAGTTCTCTCTGGAGTAAGATTTTATTCCAGTCGCCCCCTCTGGGGCTGGGATGTATGCGATCCAAGATTAAGAATTTGATGGAGGGGAACTTGCCTCCATGTACCAGTGTTACATGTCGACCTAAAGGAAGGTCTGGGTCAGCTGTTTTCATGGATAAAATGTGCCTGTATGCTCTTCGCCAAAACTCAAGTTTAGTCTTTCCTATGTAAAAGCAACCGCAGTTACACTGGAGTAGATAAACCACTCCAGTGGTTCTGCAGTTTGCAAAGTGTTTTGGAAAAAAGGTTTTTCCGTTGGGGAGAGTGGGATTTCTTTGAGTAAACATGTAACCACAGTAGTGGCATGAGCCACAGGCAAAAGTACCCCTGTATTTACAATGGGTAGTCGATAGTCTAAACTCGCTTTTGGTGATCTGGTCACCAATGGAAGTGGCTCTTCTAAAGGTGAAGTAGGGGGGTCGAGGGCCAGTAAGTGCCAGTATTTTTCAATGATTCTTTTAGTTTGATGGTGTTGCTGATTATATGTTGTGATGATACTAAGTTGGTGTGTGTCTCTTTGCTGTTTAGTAGAGTGGAGGAGCATTTGTCTGGGTTTATTAGTAACTTTTTTAAAGGCCTTTTTGAGAGATTTGTGGGAATATCCGCGTAGTAACAGTCTATCTAGGAGGGCAGCAGCTTCTGTGAGAAAGGTTTTATTGTCTGTACAGTTACGCTTGATCCTAATGTATTGGGAATAAGGTATGGAGTCGATCAAAGGTTTATATATATATATACATTTTCCTCTACCCTAATACATTCTAAGCTAGATCTCTTTTATGAATCTGCATTCTCTGTACTTCTCAGTTGCACCAAGCCATTAAGTTTGTTGCCCATATATGTAGTATCTTTAGTGTGCTCCCCCTGCATATTATTGCTTATACCAGTTTATTGAATTATTTACTCCTTAAATCACCTATACTGGATCTTTTCTAAAGGTTCCTCAATTTTTTCATTTTTTAGAGACGCCTTCCTGTGACCCCAGCATATCGCTCTGGCTTGCGCACGCCCGGGTCGGGCGGGACGGGAGCACTGTCATACTCCTCTATGGAGATTGCTGCCCATCAACTTGCAGCCCTTACTACCTAACAATAGTATCTATACTTGTTATACCATTACTGCTCATTCCCACATCCTGCCCTTCCTCTGTGGTTTTCTTTGCTTTTAACAAAAACCTCCTTTCTACAAGCAACCAATGAAATCTTTTCAGGTAGGCGATCAATTGATCACTTCAACCTCTTACTGGATATCTACTGATAGTCCTACTAACATTTGACCCCCTTTTTTTCATTTTTTCAATTAGTTTAGATGAACCCCTCTTTCTCAACTATGCCCCTGAAGAAGGACCCTACAAACACTAAATACCCCGAAACGCGTCGGGCTTGAGAAGAGTTTTCTGGTTCCTTTCATTATTGCCTATTACTTCATGTTTATTACGTTCACTATGTAGTACCACCATGTAGATATCTATTTCTGTTTTTAATATTTGTATTTTTCAACATGAATAAAATTTATATGTTTTTACTATGTACAATAGCTTCTACTTCTATAATTTCTCTTTGTCTATGCAAGTGCCGGTAAAGTCCACCTAGGGGAACCCATTGTTCTGTATTTATGCATTATTGGACGTGGCACGGCTTTTCTCCTAAATGAGTTGGTCACCCTTTCTTTGTTCTACCCTTCTATACTCTTCTCTTTGCTCTCTTTATATGGCTATGACAATGTAATAGGAAAACGCATTCTTAAGGACATTGATATCCGGTAGTATCCGATGATGTGTTGTTGAAGATGTATGTTCCATATTGTCATGATATTGTAGTACATCAACTGTCATATATTATGTAATGTGAAAGTCAAAAATAAATTTTCTTTTCTGATTTAAAAAAAAAAGCTACAAGTTAGTGTAGTGCGTCCTCCTCACAGTGTTCAGCTAAAACTACAAGTTAGTGTAGTGCGACCTCTGCACAGTGTTCAGCTAAAGCTACAAGTTAGTGTAGTGCGTCCTTCTCACAGTGTTCAGCTAAAGCTACAAGTTAGTTTAGTGTGACCTCTGCACAGTGTTCAGCTAAAGCTACAAGTTAGGGTAGTGCGTCCTCCTCACAGTGTTCAGCTAAAACTACAAGTTAGCGTAGTGCGACCTCTGCACAGTGTTCAGCTAAAGCTACAAGTTAGTGTAGTGCGTCCTCTGAACAGTGTTCAGCTAAAGCTACAAGTTAGTGTAGTGCGTCCTCCTCACAGTGTTCAGCTAAAACTACAAGTTTGTGTAGTGCGAACTCTGGACAGTGTTCAGCTAAAGCTACCTGTAGAAGGTTGGTGGTGTTTTCCTGATCCTATCACTACCGCAGGCAGCTAAATAAGCTACAAGTTCATTTTTTGCGCGCTCTGCACAGTGTTCAGTTAAGCTACCTGTAGAAGGTTGGTGGTGTTCTCATACTACAGGCAGGCAGTTGATTTTGCTAGCTGCAGTATCAGTATATATATATATATATATATATATATATATATATATATATATATATATATATATATATATATATATATATACAGTGCCTTGCAAAAGTATTCGGCCCCCTTGAACTTTTCAACCTTTTGCCACATTTCAGGCTTCAAACATAAAGATATAAAATTTAAATTTTTTGTGAAGAATCACCAACAAGTGGGACACAATTGTGAAGTGGAACGAAATCTATTGGATATTTTAAACTTTTTTAACAAAAAAAAACTGAAAAGTGGTGCGTGCAAAATTATTCGGCCCCTTTACTTTCAGTGCAGAAAACTCACTCCAGAAGTTCAGCAAAGATCTCTGAATGATCCAATGTTGTCCTAAATGACTGATGGTGATAAATAGAATCCACCTGTGTGTAATAAAGTCTCTGTATAAATGCACCTGCTCTGTGATAGTCTCAGGGTTCTGTTGAAAGCGCAGAGAGCATCATGAAGACTAAGGAACACACCAGGCAGGTCCGTAATACTGTTGTGGAGAAGTTTAAAGCCGGATTTGGATACAAAAAGATTTCCCAAGCTTTAAACATCCCAAGGAGCACTGTGCAAGCGATCATTTTGAAATGGAAGGAGTATCAGACCACTGCAAATCTACCAAGACCTGGCTGTCCCTCTAAACTTTCATCTCAGATAAGGAGAAGACTGATCAGAGATGCAGTCAAGAGGCCCATGATCACTCTGGATGAACTGCAGAGAACTACAGCTGAGGTGGGAGAGTCTGTCCATAGGACAACAATCAGTCGTACACTGCACAAATCTGGCCTTTATGGAAGAGTGGCAAGAAGAAAGCCATTTCTCAAAGATATCCATAAAAAGTCTCGTCTAAAGTTTGCCACAAGCCACCTGGGAGACACACCAAACATGTGGAAGCAGGTGCTCTGGTCCGATGAAACCAAAATCGAACTTTTTGGCCACAATGCAAAACGATATGTTTGGCGTAAAAGCAACACAGCTCATCACCCTCAACACACCATCCCCACTGTCAAACATGGTGGTGGCAGCACCATGGTTTGGGCCTGCTTTTCCTCAGCAGGGACAGGGAAGATGGTTAAAATTGAGGGGAAGATGGATGCAGCCAAATACAGGACCATTCAAACAGCTTCAAACATAAAGATATAAAATTTTTATTTTTTGTCAAGAATCACCAACAAGTGGGACACAATTGTGAAGTGGAACGAAATCTATTGGATTGTTGAAACTTTTTTAACTAATAAAAAAATGAAAAGTGGGGCGTGCAAAATTATTCGGCCCCCTTGCGTTAATACTTTGTAGAGCCACCTTTTGCTGCGATTACAGCTGCAAGTCGCTTGGGGTATGTCTCTATCAGTTTTGCACATCGAGAGACTGAAATTCTTGCCCATTCTTCCTTGCAAAACAGCTCTAGCTCAGTGAGGTTGGATGGAGAGCGTTTGTGAACAGCAGTTTTCAGCTCTTTCCACAGATTCTCGATTGGATTCAGGTCTGGACTTTGACTTGGCCATTTTAACACCTGGATACGTTTATTTGTGAACCATTCCTTTGTAGATTTTGCTGTATGTTTGGGATCATTGTCTTGTTGGAAGATAAATCTCCGTCCCAGTTTCAGGTCTTTTGCAGACTCCAACAGGTTTTCATCCAGAATGGTCCTGTATTTGGCTGCATCCATCTTCCCCTCAATTTTAACCATCTTCCCTGTCCCTGCTGAAGAAAAGCAGGCCCAAACCATGATGCTGCCACCACCATGTTTGACAGTGGGGATGGTGAGTTGAGGGTGATGAGCTGTGTTGCTTTTACGCCAAACAAATCGTTTTGCATTGTGGCCAAAAAGTTCGATTTTGGTTTCATCGGACCAGAGCACCTTCTTCCACATGTTTGGTGTGTCTCCCAGGTGGCTTGTGGCAAACTTTAGACGAGACTTTTTATGGATATCTTTGAGAAATGGCTTTCTTCTTGCCACTCTTCCATAAAGACCAGATTTGTGCAGTGTACGACTGATTGTTGTCCTATGGACAGACTCTCCCACCTCAGCTGTAGTTCTCTGCAGTTCATCCAGAGTGATCATGGGCCTCTTGGCTGCATCTCTGATCAGTCTTCTCCTTGTCTGAGCTGAAAGTTTAGAGGGACAGCCAGGTCTTGGTAGATTTGCAGTGGTCTGATACTCCTTCCATTTCAAAACGATCGCTTGCACAGTGCTCCTTGGGATGTTTAAAGCTTGGGAAATCTTTTTGTATCCAAATCCGGCTTTAAACTTCTCCACAACAGTATTACGGACCTGCCTGGTGTGTTCCTTGGTCTTCATGATGCTCTCTGCGCTTTCAACAGAACCCTGAGACTATCACAGAGCAGGTGCATTTATACAGAGACTTGATTACACACAGGTGGATTCTATTTATCACCATCAGTCATTTAGGACAACATTGGATCATTCAGAGATCCTCGCTGAACTTCTGGAGTGAGTTTGCTGCACTGAAAGTAAAGGGGCCGATTAATTTTGCACGCACCACTTTTCAGTTTTTTATTTGCTAAAAAAGTTTAAAATATCCAATAGATTTCGTTCCACTTCACAATTGTGGCACACTTGTTGATGATTCTTCACAAAAAAATTAAAATTTTATATCTTTATGTTTGAAGCCTGAAATGCGGCAAAAGGTTGAAAAGTTCAAGGGGGCCGAATACTTTTGCAAGGCACTGTATATCCCAGATTAGTGCAGCTACAATCCATTAGTATGTCTGGAAGGCTAACAAGGAGAGGCAGACAGTCACAAGCCAATAAAAGAGGGCAAGCAGGCTCTGTGTCTAGAGGCAACAGTGCTGGTCGTGGAGACGGTGCATCCTCATCAGCACGTGGCCGTGGGACACGTTTGGCCTTTTTTTCGGCAGCTGGTCGTGGTTTGCCGCAACATGTGGAAGACTTGGTCGAGTGGATGACCAAGCCGTCCTCATCCTCCTCATCCTCTCTCACCCATGCTCAGGGTACTTTGTCTGGCAAAGCAGTTGCCAACGCGGCCTCTTCCCTCAGCTCAATGGCATCAGTGACTCCTTCCCTAGCCCCACCATGTCCTCCTGAGGGGTCCCTCGAACTGTTTGACCACAGTGTTGGGTACATGCTCCAGGAGGATGCCCATCGTTTAGAAGGCTCTGATGATGATACTGAGCTAGATAAAGGCAGTAATGTGAGCACGGACAGAGGGGTGCCCAAGAAGGACAGCAATCTGGCAGTCATGCTCCCCCTGCTGCAGCATACTGCCAGGTTTGCTCCAGTGATGAGGAGGGAGGGAATGATGAGGTCACTGACTCAACGTGGGTGCCTGATAGGAGAGAGGAGGAGGAGGCACATCACCAACGAAGCAGGATGCCCTCCAGGGGCCAGCCTAAGGGTAGCACACTGACTGCATCACACCCCAAAGCTCCGCATGTGCAGGGCGCTGCTGTCTCTGCACGTTTTTCCAAAAGTTCTTTGGTGTGGGCCTTTTTTGAGACGAGTGCATCAGATTGCACCGCTGCTATTTGCAACATATGTCCCAAGTGTATCTCGCGTGGCCAAAACATCTCCCGCTTGGGCACCACATGCTTGACCAGACATATGTTGACCTGCCATGCAGTTCGTTGGCAAGCGTATCTAAAAGACCCACACCAAATAACAAAGAGGACCTCTCCTTGCTCCTCATCAGCTGAGATCTCCAACCCCACTATACCTTCAGTTCTCTCTGAGACCTGCACTGAGAGGAATGAAGGTGTAGAATTAGGTGTGTCACAGCCAAGTACTTGTTGGCAATCTGCTTTCGGTACACAGACGTCAGATTGTACCAGGTAAATTTCCGTGCCCCGGCTGCTGCACCGCCGAAAGAAGTTCGCTCCCAGCCATCCACATGCCCAGCGGTTGAATGCTAGCTTGGCAAAATTGCTAGCACTTCAACTGCTGCCTTTTCAGTTGGTAGACTCTGCCCCCTTCCGTGAGTTTGTGGAATGTGCGGTTCCTCAGTGGCAGGTACCCAAACGCCACTTTTTCTCACGGAAGGTGATTCCGGCTCTCTACCGGCATGTGGAAGGCAATGTCTTGGCCTCGCTGAACAGGGCGGTCAGCGGTAAGGTGCATATTACCGCTGACTCATGGTCCAGCAGGCATGGACAGGGACGTTACCTAAGTTTCACCGTGCATTGGGTGACTCTGCTGGCAGCTGGGAAGGATGCAGGACAAGGCGCAGTAGTGTTGGAGGTTGTTCCGCCACCACGCCTCCAAAATGCCACTACTAATGATTGTGACACACCTCTCTCCTCCACCCCTTCCTCTTCTTCCTCCATGGCCTCTTCCTGTGCTTTGTCCTCGGAACCAGCGGTGATCCGTAGCCGTATAAGGGGCTACACAAGTATGCAGGCCAAAAGATGCCATGCGGTGCTTGAGCTGGTGTGCTTGGGGGACAGGGGCCAGACTGGGGCAGAGGTTATGTCAGCTCTGCAGGGGCAGGTTCAGAGGTGGTTGACGCCACGCCAACTTAAGGCAGGAATGGTGGTTTGCGACAATGGCACTAACCTCCTCTCTGCCCTCCGACAGGGAGAGATGACCCATGTGCCCTGTTTGGCTCACGTCCTTAACTTGGTGGTGCAGCGGTTCTTGGGCAGGTAACCGGGCTTACAGGATGTCCTGAGGCTGGCCAGGAAAGTCTGTGTGCATTTCCGCCGGTCATATAATGCCAGTGCTCGGCTGGCAGACCTCCAAAAGGAGTTTAACCTGCCCAAGAACCGCCTAATCTGTGACATGCCCACCAGGTGGAACTCAATGTTGGCCATGCTTCAGCGGCTGCACACGCAGCAGAGGGCCATCAATTAGTACCTGTGCGACTATGGCACCAGGACAGGGTCTGGGGAGCTTGTTTTTTTTCCCCACGCCAGTGGGCCATGATCAGGGATGCATGCACTGTCCTGTCACCATTTGAGGAGGCCACGAGGATGGTGAGCAGTGACAGTGCATGCATCAGTGACAATGTCCCCCTTGTCCACCTGTTGGAGCACACGCTGCATGGAATAATGGACAGGGCACTTGAGGCAGAACAGAGGCAGGAAGAGGAGGACTTCCTTAGCTCTCAAGGCCCCCTTTATCCAGACAGTATTCCTGCGTGCCCGCCGATCACACAGGAAGAGGAGCAGGAGGAGGATTGTGTCAGCATGGAGGTGGAGCCTGGCACTCAGCATCAGCAGCAGTCTGTAAGGGATCAGTCCCAAGAAACACATGGACTTGTTCATGGCTGGAAGGAGGTGGCTGCGGACCATGTCGTCCTTAGTGACCCAGAGGACTTCGGACCGAATGCCTCAGCAAACCTATGCTGCATGGCCTCCCTGATCCTGCAAAGCCTGCGGAAGGATCCTCGTATTCGTGGTATCAAGGAGAAGGACCAATACTGGCTGGCAACCCTCCTTGATCCACGTTACAAGGGTAAGGTTGCAGACCTTATCTTGCCGTCGCAGAGGGAGCAGAGGATGAAACATCTTCGGGAGGCCTTGCAGAAAGGTCTGTGCAACGCGTTCCCAGAGACTGGGAGGTTACAAACTCCTGTTTTTGGACAACGTGTTGCTGAGGCTTCGGTCAGTCAAAGAAGGAGCGGTGGAGAAGGTGGCCGTCTGACCGATGGGTTCAGACAATGTTTTAGTCCGCAGCCCCAAGGTATGATCGGTTCCAGCAACCATCGCCAGCGTCTGTTTTACATGGTGCAGGAATACCTAGGGGCAAGATCTGACTTGGACACCTTTCCCACCGAAAATCCTCTGGGTTACTGGGTCTTGAGGATGGATCACTGGCCAGAGCTTGCACAGTATGCAATTGAGCTACTGGCCTGTCCTGCATCCAGCGTTCTTTCGGAACGCACATTCAGTGCTGCTGGAGGCTTTGTAACCGATCACAGGGTGCATCTGTCCACCGACTCGGTCGATCGACTGACCTTCATAAAAACGAATCAGTCTTGGATCACCACCAGCTACCAAGCCCCTGATGCTGATGTAACCGAATATTTTTTTTTTAAATCTCAGATCCCTTCAAAGACTGCCTATGCTGATGCTCAGTGACTATCCTGAGGAATTATCCTCTTCCTCCTCAATGATCACGCTGATAGCTTGTAAGAGCATTTTTGGTTCTGGGCGCCAACACCAGTGCTTAAGGCCCAATTTTTCAGTCCCTGTTAAACAGGGGCGTGTAATTACAATTTTGATGCAATACTTTGCAGCAGGGCTCGTTCCTGCGTTCCAACTAGAGTATCTGTGAGTAGGGATGAGCTTCGAGTTCCAGTCAAACTCATGTTCGACTCGAACATCGGCTGTTTGCAAGTTCGCCGAACAGCGAACAATTTGGGGTGTTCGCGGCAAATTCGAATGCCGTGGAACACCCTTTAAACGTCTATGGGAGAAATCAAAAGTGCTCATTTTATAGGCTTATATGCAAGTTATTGTCATAAAAAGTGTTTGGGGACCTGGGTCCTGCCCCAGGGGACATGGATCAATGCAAAAAAAAGTTTTAAAAAACGGCCGTTTTTTCGGGAGCAGGGATTTTAATAATGCTTATAGTGAAACAATAAAAGTGTAATATCCCTTTAAATTTCGTAGCTGGGGGGTGTCTATAGTATGCCTGTAAAGGGGAGCATGTTTCCCGTGTTTAGAACAGTCTGACAGCAAAATGACATTTCAAAGGAAAAAAGGTCATTTAAAACTACTCGCGGCTATTAATGCTTTGCCGGTCTGACAATACGCATAGAAGTTCATTGATAAAAACGGCATGTGAATTCCCCACAGGGGAACCCCGAACCAAAATTTAAAAAAAAATGACTTGGGGGGTCCCCCTAAATTCCATACCAGGCCCTTAAGGTCTGGTATGGATGTTAAGGGGAACCCCGCGCCAAAATTAAAAAAAAAACGGCGTGGGCCCCCCCCAAGAATCCATACCAGACCCTTATCCAAGCAGGCAACCTGCAAGGAAAAGAGGGGGGGACGAGAGAGCGCCTCCTCCTGAACTGTACCAGGCCACATGCCCTCAACATTGGGAGGGTGCTTTGGGGTAGACCCCCAAAACACCTTGTCCCCATGTTGATGAGGACAAGGGCCTCATCCCCACAACCCTGGCCGGTGGTGGTGGGGGTCTGCGGGCGGGAGGCTTATCGGAATCTGGAAGCCCCCTTTAACAAGGGGACCCCCAGATCCCGGCCCTCCCCCTGTGTGAAATGGTAAGGGGGTGCAAAAGTACCCCTACCATTTCACTAAAAAAGTGTCAAAAATGTTAAAAATGACGAGACAGTTTTTGACAATTCCTTTATTTAAATGCTTCTTCTTTCTTCTATCCTCCTTCATCTTCTTCTTCTTTTGGTTCTTCTGGCTCTTCTGGTTCTTCCTGCGGTGTTCTCGTCCAGCATCTCCTCCGCGGTGTCTTCTATCTTCTTCTCCTCGGGCCGCTCCGCACCCATGGCATGGGGGGAGGCTCCCGCTCGTCTCTTCATCTTCTTCTCTACTTCATCTTCTTCTCTTCTTCATCTTCTTCTCTTTTTCTCTTCTTCATCTTCTTCTCCGGGCCGCTCCGCACCCATGCTGGCATGGAGGGAGGCTCCTGCTGTGTGACACTTCTCCTCGTGTGACGGTTCTTAAATAACGGGGGGCGGGGCCACCCGGTGACCCCGCCCCCCTCTGACGCATGGTGGCTTAACGGGACTTCCCTGTGGCGTCACGGGGAATGCCACAGGGAAGTCCCGTCATGTCCCCGTGCGTCAGAGGGGGGCGGGGTCACTGGGTGGCCCCACCCCCGTTATTTAAGAACCGTTAGAAGAGGAGAAGCGTCACACAGCGGGAGCCTCCCTCCATGCCAGCATGGGTGCGGAGCGGCCCGGAGAAGAAGATGAAGAAGAGAAGAGAAGATGAAGAAGAGAAGAAGATGAAGAGAAGAATGGGAGCCTCCCCCCATGCCATGGGTGCGGAGTGGCCCGAGGAGAAGGGAAGAAGACGCCGCGAAGGAGATGCTGGATTAGAACACTGGAGGAAGAACCAGAAGAGCCAGAAGAACCAGAAGAAGAAGAAAAAGATGAAGGAAGATAGAAGAAAGAAGAAAGAAGAAGCATTTAAATAAAGGAATTGTCAAAAACTGTCTCTTGTCATTTTTAACATTTTTGACAGTTTTTTAGTGAAATGGTAGGGGTACTTTTGTACCCCCTTACCATTTCACACAGGGGGGAGGGCCAGGATCTGGGGGTCCCCTTGTTAAAGGGGGCTTCCAGATTCCGATAAGCCCCCCTCCCGCAGACCCCCACAACCACCGGCCAGGGTTGTGGGGATGAGGTCCTTGTCCTCATCAACATGGGGACAAGGTGTTTTGGGGGGCTACCCCAAAGCACCCTCCCAATGTTGAGGGCATGTGGCCTGGTACGGTTCAGGAGGGGGGGCACTCTCTCATCCCCCCTCTTTTCCTGTGGCCTGCCAGGTTGCGTGCTCGGATAAGGGTCTGGTATGGATTTTTGGGGGGACCCCACGCCGTTTTTTTTTAAATTATGGCATGGGGTTCCCCTTAATATCCATACCAGACCTGAAGGCCCTGGTATGGAATTTAGGGGGACCCCCCATGTCATTTTTTTAAAAATTTTGGTTCGGGGTTCCCCTGTGGGGAATTCCCAAGCCGTTTTTATCAATGAATTTCTATGTGTATTGTCGGACCGGCAATGCATTAGTAGCTGTGAGTAGTTTTAAATGACTTTTTTTCCTTTGAAATGTAATTTTGCTGTCAGACTGTTCTAAACACGGGAAACATGCGCCCCTTTACAGGCATACTATAGACACCCCCCAGGTACGAAATTTAAAGGGATATTACACTTTTATTGTTTCACTTTAAGCATTATTAAAATCACTGCTCCCGAAAAAATGGCTGTTTTTAAAACTTTTTTTTGCATTGATCCATGTCCCCTGGGGCAGGACCCAGGTCCCCAAACACTTTTTATGACAATAACTTGCATATAAGCCTTTAAAATTAGCACTTTTGATTATTCATGTTCGTGTCCCATAGACTTTAACCACTTGACGACCGCCTCACGCCGATGTACGTCGGCAAAGTGGCACGGACAGGCAAAATCACGTACATGGTACGTGAATTGCCTTCCGCGGGTGGGGGGTCCAATCGGACCCCCCCCCGGTGCCCGAGGCGGTCGTCTTTTGTCCAGCGGCGATCAGAGGTGAGGGGGAGACCATCCGTTCGTGGCCCCCCCTCGCGATCGCCGCCGGCCAATCGAATCATTCCTTTGCTGCTGTATGCTAAACAGCAGCAAAGGAAATGATGTCATCTCTTCTTGGCTCGGTAATTTCCGTTCCGGCCCGAGGAGAGAAGACAGGTATGTGAGTGCACAACACACTACACACTCAGTAGAACATGCCAGGCACACTTAAAACCCCGATCCCCCCCCCTGATCGCCCCCCGATCCCCCCCCGATCACCCCCCCCTGTCACAAACTGACACCAGCAGTTTTTTTTGTTTTGTTTTTTTCTGATTACTGCATAGTGTCAGTTTGTGACAGTTACAGTGTTGGGACAGTTACTGTTACCCCCCTTTAGGTCTAGGGTACCCCCATAACCCCCCCTAATAAAGTTTTAACCCCTTGATCACTCCCCGTCACCAGTGTCACTAAGCGATCATTTTTCTGATCGCTGTATTAGTGTCGCTGGTGATGCTAGTTAGGGAGGTAAATATTTAGGTTCGCCGTCAGCGTTTTATAGCGTCAGGGACCCCCATATACTACCTAATAAATGTTTTAACCCCTTGATGGCCCCCTAGTTAACCCTTTCACCATTGATCACCATATAACTGTTACGGGTGACGCTGGTTAGTTCGTTTATTTTTTATAGTGTCAGGGCACCCACCGTTTATTACCGAATAAAGGTTTAGCCCCCTGATCGCCCGGTGGTGATATGCGTCGCCCCAGGCAGCGTCAGATTAGCGCCAGTACCGCTAACACCCACGCACGCAGCATACACCTCCCTTAGTGGTATAGTATCTGAACGCATCAATATCTGATCCGATCAGATCTATACTAGCGTCCCCAGCAGTTTAGGGTTCCCAAAAACGCAGTGTTAGCGGAATCAGCCCAGATACCTGCTAGCACCTGCGTTTTGCCCCTCCGCCCAGCCCACCCAAGTGCAGTATCGATCGATCACTGTCACTTACAAAAGACTAAACGCATAACTGCAGCGTTCGCAGAGTCAGGCCTGATCCCTGCGATCGCTAACAGTTTTTTTGGTAGTATTTTGGTGAACTGGCAAGCACCAGCCCCAGGCAGCGTCAGGTTAGCGTCAGTATCGCTAACACCCACGCACGCATCGTACACCTCCCTTAGTGGTATAGTATCTGAACGGATCAATATCTGATCCGATCAGATCTATACTAGTGTCCCCAGCAGTTTAGGGTTCCCAAAAACGCAGTGTTAGCGGAATCAGCCCAGATACCTGCTAGCACCTGCGTTTTGCCCCTCCGCCCGGCCCAGCCCAGCCCACCCAAGTGCAGTATCGATCGATCACTGACACTTACAAAACACTAAATGCATAACTGCAGCGTTCGCAGAGTCAGGCCTGATCCCTGCGATCGCTAACAGTTTTTTTGGTAGGATTTTGGTGAACTGGCAAGCACCAGCCCCAGGCAGCGTCAGGTTAGCGCCAGTACCGCTAACACCCACGCACGCAGCATACACCTCCCTTAGTGGTATAGTATCTGAACGGATCAATATCTGATCCGATCAGATCTATACTAGCATCCCCAGCAGTTTAGGGTTCTCACAAACGCAGTGTTAGTGGGATCAGCCCAGATACCTGCTAGCACCTGCGTTTTGCCCCTCCGCCCGGCCCAGCCCACCCAAGTGCAGTATCGATCGATCACTGTCACTTACAAAAGACTAAAACGCATAACTGCAGCGTTCGCAGAGTCAGGCCTGATCCCTGCGATCGCCAACAGATTTTTTTGTAGCGTTTTGGTGAACTGGCAAGCACCAGCGGCCTAGTACACCCCGGTCGTAGTCAAACCAGCACTGCAGTAACACTTGGTGACGTGGCGAGTCCCATAAGTGCAGTTCAAGCTGGTGAGGTGGCAAGCACAAATAGTGTCCCGCTGCCACCAAAAAGACAAACACAGGCCCGTCGTGCCCATAGTGCCCTTCCTGCTGCATTCGCCAATCCCAATTGGGAACCCACCGCTTCTGCAGCGCCCGTACTTCCCCCATTCACATCCCCAACCAAATGCAGTCGGCTGCATGAGAGGCATTTTCTTTATGTCCTGCCGAGTACCCCTACCCAACGAACCCCCCCAAAAAAGATATTGTGTCTGCAGCAAGCGCGGATATAGGCGTGACACCCGCTATTATTGTCCCTCCTGTCCTGACAATCCTGGTCTTTGCATTGGTGAATGTTTTGAACGCTACTATGCACTAGTTGAGTATTAGCGTAGGGTACAGCATTCCACAGACTAGGCGCACTTTCACAGGGTCTCCCAAGATGCCATCACATTTTGAGAGACCCGAACCTGGAACCGGTTACAGTTATAAAAGTTAGTTACAAAAAAAGTGTAAAAAAAAAAAAAAATATATATAAAATAAAAAAAAATAGTTGTCGTTTTATTGTTCTCTCTCTCTCTTTTCTCTCTATTGTTCTGCTCTTTTTTACTGTATTCTATTCTGCAATGTTTTATTGTTATTATGTTTTATCATGTTTGCTTTTCAGGTATGCAATTTTTTGTACTTTACCGTTTACTGTGCTTTATTGTTAACCATTTTTTTGTCTTCAGGTACGCCATTCACAACTTTGAGTGGTTATACCAGAATGATGCCTGCAGGTTTAGGTATCATCTTGGTATCATTCTTTTCAGCCAGCGGTCGGCTTTCATGTAAAAGCAATCCTAGCGGCTAATTAGCCTCTAGACTGCTTTTACAAGCCGTGGGAGGGAATGCCCCCCCCCCCACCATCTTCCGTGTTTTTCTCTGGCTCTCCTGTCTCAACAGGGAACCTGAAAATGCAGCCGGTGATTCAGCCAGCTGACCATAGAGCTTATCAGAGACCAGAGTGGCTCCAAACATCTCTATGGCCTAAGAAACCGGAAGCTACGAGCATTTTATGACTTAGATTTCGCCGGATGTAAATAGCGCCATTGGGAAATTGGGGAAGCAATTTATCACACCGATCTTGGTGTGGTCAGATGCTTTGAGGGCAGAGGAGAGATCTAGGGTCTAATAGACCCCAATTTTTTCAAAAAAGAGTACCTGTCACTACCTATTGCTATCATAGGGGATATTTACATTCCCCGAGATAACAATAAAAATGATTAAAAAAAAATAAAAATGAAAGGAACAGTTTAAAAATAAGATAAAAAAGCAAAAAAATAATAAAGAAGAAAAAAAAAAAAGCACCCCTGTCGCCCCCTGCTCTCGCGCTAAGGCGAACGCAAGCGGCGGTCTGTCGTCAAACGTAAACAGCAATTGCACCATGCATGTGAGGTATCACCGCGAAGGTTAGATCGAGGGCAGTAATTTTTGCAGTAGACCTCCTCTGTAAATCTAAAGTGGTAACCTGTAAAGGCTTTTAAAGGCTTTTAAAAATGTATTTATTTTGTTGCCACTGCACGTTTGTGCGCAATTGTAAAGCATGTCATGTTTGGTATCCATGTACTCGGCCTAAGATCATCTTTTTTATTTCATCAAACATTTGGGCAATATAGTGTGTTTTAGTGCATTAAAATTTAAAAAAGTGTGTTTTTTCCCCAAAAAATGCGTTTGAAAAATCGCTGCGCAAATACTGTGTGAAAAAAAAAAATGAAACACCCACCATTTTAATCTGTAGGGCATTTGCTTTAAAATATATAATGTTTGGGGGTTCAAAGTAATTTTCTTGCAAAAAAAAAAAACTTTTTCATGTAAACAATAAGTGTCAGAAAGGGCTTTGTCTTCAAGTGGTTAGAAGAGTGGGTGATGTGTGACATAAGCTTCTAAATGTTGTGCATAAAATGCCAGGACAGTTCAAACCCCCCCCAAATGACCCCATTTTGGAAAGTAGACACCCCAAGCTATTTGCTGAGAGGCATGTCGAGTCCATGGAATATTTTATATTGCGACACAAGTTGCGGGAAAGAGACAAATTTTTTTTTTTTTGCACAAAATTGTCACTAAATGATATATTGCTCAAATATGCCATGGGAATATGTGAAATTACACCCCAAAATACATTCTGTTGCTTCTCCTGAGTACGGGGATACCACATGTGTGAGACTTTTTGGGAGCCTAGCCGCGTACGGAAACCCGAAAACCAAGCACCGCCTTCAGGCTTTCTAAGGGCGTGAATTTTTGATTTCTCTCTTGACTGCTTATCACAGTTTCGGAGACCATGGAATGCCCAGGTGGCACAAAACCCCCCAAAATGACCCCATTTTGGAAAGTAGACACCCCAAGCTATTTGATGAGAGGTATAGTGAGTATTTTGCAGACCTCACTTTTTGTCATAAAGTTTTGAAAATTGAAAAAAGAAAAAAAAAAAGTTTTTTCTTGTCTTTCTTCATTTTCAAAAACAAATGAGAGCTGCAAAATACTCACCATGCCTCTCAGCAAATAGCTTGGGGTGTCTACTTTCCAAAATGGGGTCATTTGGGGGGTTTTGTGCCACCTGGGCATTCCATGGCCTCCGAAACTGTGATAGGCAGTGAAGAGTGAAATCAAAAATTTTCACCCTTAGAAATCCTGAAGGCGGTGATTGGTTTTCGGGGTCCCGTGCACGGCTAGGCTCCCAAAAAGTCCCACACATGTGGTATCCCCGTACTCAGGAGAAGTAGCTAAATGTATTTTGGGGTGCAATTCCACATATGCCCATGGCCTGTGTGAGCAATATATCATTTAGTGACAACTTTGTGCAAAAAAAAAAATGTGTCACTTTCCCGCAACTTGTGTCAAAATATAAAATATTCCATGGACTCAATATGCCTCTCTGGAAATAGCTTGGGGTGTCTACTTTCCAAAATGGGGTCATTTGGGGGGGGGTTTGTGCCATCTGGGCATTCCATGGCCTCCGAAACTGTGATAGGCAGTAAAGAGTGAAATCATAA
Organism: Lithobates septentrionalis; assembly: GCA_037952835.1. Lineage (NCBI taxonomy): Eukaryota > Metazoa > Chordata > Amphibia > Anura > Ranidae > Lithobates > Lithobates septentrionalis. The sequence goes on from JBBDGP010000828.1 coordinate 3,103,508, forward strand.
ATTTACACCCTTAGAAATCCTGAAGGCGGTGATTGGATTTCGGGGCCCCGTACGCGGCTAGGCTCCCAAAAAGTCCCACACATGTGGTATCCCCATATTCAGGAGAAGCAGCAGAATGTATTTCGGGGTGCAATTCCACATAGGCCCATGGCCTGTGTGAGCAATATATCATTTAGTGACAACTTTTTGTAAATATTTTTTTTTATTTTTTTTTGTCATTGTTCAATCACTTGGGACAAAAAAAAAAAAATATTCAATGGGTTCAACATGCCTCTCAGCAATTTCCTTGGGGTGTCTACTTTCCAAAATGGGGTCATTTGGAGGGGTTTTGTACTGCCCTGCCATTTTAGCACCTCAAGAAATGACATAGGCAGTCATAAACTAAAAGCTGTGTAAATTACAGAAAATGTACCCTAGTTTGTAGACGCTATAACTTTTGCGCAAACCAATAAATATACGCTTATTGACATTTTTTTTACCAAAGACATGTGGCCGAATACATTTTGGCCTAAATGTATGACTAAAATTGAGTTTATTGGATTTTTTTTATAACAAAAAGTAGAAAATATCATTTTTTTTCAAATTTTTCGATATTTTTCCATTTATAGCGCAAAAAATAAAAACCGCAGAGGTGATCAAATACCATCAAAAGAAAGCTCTATTTGTGGGAAGAAAAGGACGCAAATTTAGTTTGGGTACAGCATTGCATGACCGCGCAATTAGCAGTTAAAGCGACGCAGTGCCAAATTGGAAAAAGACCTCTGGTCCTTAGGCAGCATAATGGTCCGGGGCTCAAGTGGTTAACGGTGTTCGCGTGTTCGAATTAACTTTTTTCCTGTTCGCATGTTTAACAGGGGCATGTAATTACAATTTTTGATGCAATACTTTGCAGCAGGGCTCGTTTCTGCGTTCCAGCTAGAGTATCTGTGAGGGGTTGCAGTGTTGTGGCACCAGCACCAGTGCCTAAGGCCCAATTTTTCACCCCCTGTTTAACAGGGGCGTGTAATTACAATTTTGATGCAATACTTTGCAGCAGGGCTTGTTCCTGCGTTCCAACTAGAGCATCTGTGAGGGGTTGCAGTGTTGTGGCACCAGCAGCAGTGCCTAAGGGCCAATTTTTCTGCCCCTGTTCAACAGGGGCATGTAATTACAATTCTTGATCTAATATTTCACAGCAGGGCCCGTTTCTGCGCCCACCAAGAACGAGTGAGGACTTACAGTGTTGTGGCACCAGCACCACCACCATCACCAAAGGCCCAATTTTTCTGCCCCTGTTTAACAGGGGCGTGTAATTACAATTTTTGATGCAATACTTTGCAGCAGGGCTCGTTCCTGCGTTCCAACCAGAGTATCTGTGAGGGGTTGCAGTGTTGTGGCACCAGCACCACCACCAGCACCAAAGGCCCAATTTTTCTGCCCCTGTTCAACAGGGGCATGTAATTACAATTCTTGATCTAATATTTCACAGCAGGGCCCTGTGAGGGCTTACAGTGTTGTGGCCACAACAACACCTAAGGCCCAAATTTCTGCTGAGTATATAGGGCAGGCCCCTACTTTCAAACATCCAACTTACAAACGACTCCTACTAGTAAACGGAAGGAGACAACAGGAAGTGAGATGAAATCTACCCCTAGGAAGGCAAATTCTCTCCTGTAAGAGTTAATATGGGAAAATCCTTTCCACTGATGCTTTATCACCAATCCTTGTTTCACTAAACCCCCAAATTTTCAAAAAACATTTGTCATTGGGACAAAAAGTGAGGTGAAATCTTCTGAAGAGGAGCACAGACAGCAAAACAAATGTCACAGAGGTGATAACCCTTCCCTATGTTTTCCAAAAAGCTTAAAATAGATTTTTTGGCTGGAGCTAAACACGTTAAAAATGTATCAGTTCAAAATTACAAACAGATTCTACTTAACAACAAACCTACAGTCCCTGTCTTGTTTGCACCGCCTGTATACTGCTGTTCAGTGTACAGAGCCTGTATACTGCTGTTTCCTTTTTTAATTTGGGTGCGGGGTTCCCCTTAAAATCCATACAAGACCCAAAGGGCCTGGTAATAGACTGGGGGATATACTGTACCCATGCCGTTTGTCTCACTGATTTTCATTCATTTTGCCAGGACCCGACATTTCATTAAAGCCGCAAGCAGTTTTAAATTACTTTTTTTCCTTTAAAAATGACATTTTGTGCAGGGACTGTTCTAAGCACGGGAAACACACGCCACTTTACAGGCATACTATAGACACCCCCCAGGTACGATATTTAAAGGAATATTTCACTTTTTTTTTTTTACTTTAAGCATCATTAAAATCACTGCTCCCGAAAAAACGGCCGTTTTTAAAAGTTTTTTTTGCATTGATACATGTCCCCTGGGGCAGGACCCGGGTCCCCAAACCCTTTTTAGGACAATACCATGCAAATTAGCCTTTAAAATGAGCACTTTTGATTTTGAACGTTCGAGTCCCATAGACGTCAATGGGGTTCTAACGTTCGTGCAAATTTTCGGTCCCTTCGCAGGTTCTGGTGCGAACCGAACCGGGGGGTGTTTGGCTCATCCCTACTCCCAGCATTCCCCACATTTTTCCTCTCCTCCCCAACACCCGTCTTGATACACACATCCCCCCATTCCCCAATCTTACGCGTCTCCTCAATCATATACACAGTTGTGTGTGTGTGTGTGTATATATATATAAGTCAAAGGATTCTGTAAAAATAATTCCCTATTTCCTACCTTATATATATTTTTTATTTTATATTTATACTCACAATTGGCCACACACATATACACTACATCTTTACATGTTCCCCTCCATCTCCATCATTTCTACATACTTTTTCTTATTCCCTCCTCATATATTCACGTGTATATATATATACATTTATTAAGTTCCTGTCCACCATGATCAATATATCAATATATCATTCCTCTTTATACGTACTGCCTTCTCCTCACCTATAATCTATATTCTCCACCATAACACACTTATTCACATCCCATTTCCCCCCCCTCTCCGCTCCCCGCCCTCTCCCCGCCCTCTCCTTGTCCCCTTCCACTCTCCTTCCATATTGCATACACCCCATCTCCATGGTTACCTATCCACCCTGTCATCACACACAGTCCTGCCCTCCACCAAATCACCTCTCCTCCCTGTGCCTATGGTATAAAACTCCCTCACTATACATGGCCACCAGCATAGCCTGATGAAGGAGCACGCATGAAGACACAGGTCAGCATGGCGCTCCACAGAGGATCCATGACCCACATCCTTGCCGCCCGGAGGCTCTGAGGACCCTCGGCACCACCGGAACAGCAACCAGGACCCAGGTCACAGGACTCACATCCCTGGACCCCCCCACTGGCCCGTGACACCCACATCCCCCGTGAGCACGCGGATGAAACTACTTTATATGCTGGTTTTTTAGCAACTCAAATGTGAGTGTTTTTATCTATTGTAATAAATATATTTTACATACATGCTGCGCTTAGAGGGCGCCGTCATTCTTTCCTTTTTATGATAGATTGAAGAGGTGATAGACTATGTAGAGGCAAGCCAATGAGAAGGGAGTTGCAGTAGTCGAGGCGAGAGATGACAAGCGAGTGAATTAAGAGCTTTGTTGTGTCATTGGTTAGAAAGGGGCGTATTTTGGAGATGTTGCGGAGGTTGAGGCGGCAGGATTTGGACAGTGATTGGATGTGCTGCTTGAAGGAGAGTTCAGAGTCTAGGACTACACCTAGAACCTTGGCATGTGGGGATGGGCTTATAGTTGTGCCATCGATTTTGACAGAGAGATCAGGGGAAGGGACATATGGGGGAGGAAAAATTATAAGTTCAGTTTTGGATAGATTGAGTTTGAGGAAGTGGTGTGACATCCAGACTGATATATCGGATAGTAAATTGGTGATACGAGAGGAGATAGAGGGAGTGAGCTGAGGTGTAGAGAAATAGATTTGGGTGTCATCAGCGTAAAGGTAGTATTGGAAGCCATGGGAGGCTATCAGTTGACCCAGGGAGCCGGTGTAGATTGAAATAAGGAGAGGTCCAAGAACAGAACCCTGGGGGACCCCAACAGAGAAAGGAAGAGGAGAGGAGGAAGTAGAGTTATAAGAAACGCTAAAGGTGCGGTTGGATAAGTAGGAAGAGAACCAGCAAAGTGTACAGTCACGGAGACCAAAGGCGTGTAGCTTTTTGAGGAGGAGGGGGCGGTCAACCATATCAAAGGCAGCAGAGAGGTCCAGGAGTAGGAGTACAGAATAGTGTCGATTGGTTTTGGCCGCTAGTAGATCGTTTGTTAGTTTTAGGAGAGCAGTTTCTGTGGAGTGTTGAGGACGAAATCCAGACTGAAGGGGATCAAGAAGGTTATTATCAGTGAGGTGGACGCTCAGTCGGTTGTAGACCAGACGTTCGAGGAGTTTGGATAAGAAGGAGAGCAAGGAGATGGGGCGTAGGTTGTTAAGATTGGATGGGTCCTGTCAGAGAAGGGTCTTCTCCAGTTACATTCATCCTGTCCCTGGGCGCGTGCATGCTGGATCGGCGCTTCGGCGCATGCGCGTGCATGATAGCAGACGGGGGCCCGTGGTGACTCATGCACGCACACCGTGACACTCTGGCGGGGCTATTTAAATCAGCTCCAGCACCCAGACGGATTGCTGGTTTGTCTTCAGCTCCTGTTGCTTCCTGTTTTCTGTTCTTGCTTACCTGATCTCCTGTTGTGACCCGGACTGTTCCTACCACACTGCCTCTCTCCTGGATTGACCCCCGGCCTGATTAACCGACTTCCTCTGCTTGATACCAGTGTTTGAACTCCAGCCTGATTAACGGACTTCCTCTGCTTGATACCAGTGTTTGACCCCCGGCCTGATTAATGGACTTCCTCTGCTTGATACCAGTGTTTGACCCCGGCCTGAATAATGGACTTCCTCTGCTTGATACCAGTGTTTGACCCCCGGCCTGATTAACGGACTTCCTCTGCTTGATAAAAGTGTTTGACCCCCGGCCTGTTTTACGGACTTGTCTTGCTTATTACCTGTGCTTGACCCTCTGCTTGCTTTCAGTTTGTCTGCTCCACCCAGCAACGGGACTTCCACCAGTTCCTGGACTCCTGCATCCCCATACCCGGCTCTGCAGTTTCCCACAAGGGACCCATACCTGCTGGTGGCCCGTGCTCCTTAGTACCACCTATTCCCTGTTTCATCTCCAGGGGACGGGGTGCTCGTAGTGGCAAGGGCAGACCGCTCTCGGCATCTCGGCCTCGGTAAGTACTCACCTGACAGGTCCAGTGAGGGCTTTTTAAGTATGGGTCTGACAAGTGCATGTTTTAGAGAGTTGGGGAAGATGCCAGAAGAGAGGGAGAGATTGAAGATGTGGGTTAGAGAGTGTAGCATAGGGCCAGAGGGTGAACATAGCATTTGTGAGGGAACAGGATGTCAGTTGCAGGTGGTGTTGGTGCAAATGTCAGGGAATGAACTCAGCTGTGTCCCATCCAAATCATTAAACTGTTTAGTGCACATCTTGGCCATAATGTCTTCTTTTAAAGAGTTTCTTAGTTAATCTGGGTATTTCTTTGGTGGGAACAGCACTTTATGGGACCTGTCAATTTCATTCAAAGTGTTCTGGAGCAAAGGGTAAAGCTTAATTGTAGAAAAGGGACCAGATCGGGAAGTTTGGTGTCTTCTTCCTCTAATTCTAATATTAAAGTGGCTGTTTTCATAGAAAGTTGTAGGAGTAGGGATTCAATTTTAAGGTCCTGTCAATAAGAACGTTCTTTCAGTAATTGTCTTCATGTTTTTTCTTCAGGGTCTCTGTTCTGCATCCCAGCTCTGTAGTGCCAGCTTTAACAGCATAAAGTTTTAGTTCATATAAAGGTTGTATTTCTTTCAAGAAAGTTGGCACTTGTGTGTCCTATGTGGTTCCCCCGTTCCAGGGTTCCAGGGGATCTGCCACTGTGGCTGGCATTGTTACAGTTAATGTGGTTTTGCAGTGAGGTGCTGTTGCATGCTCTTGCATTAGTCATCATCTTTGGTATACAAAAAAGATAAATGGCGCAAGAACACACATCAAACTTGAATGAAATAATTCACATAAACATAAAAAGTACAGGATAAGATGGGAAATGTGACTAAAAACCCTGAATATGCAAAAAAATATATGGACTCTGCCACAAACGTCCAGAGAATAAAAATAATAGTCAATAAAAAATATATATAATTGTCAATGAAAATATGTAGATCAAAGGAATCTGATACTATACACCAGCGGCAGCTCACTTGAGAGTGGAAGCAAACAACTCTGAAAGATAATGTGAAAAAAAGGCAAGAAGCGCCAATCTAAGTGCAGTATCATAAGAACTTTAATTAGGTTATATAAAAACAACAGCCAAATGGCTACTCACAAAGATAGGATTAATAAAGGCAAGGACATGTAGTGGGTAAAGGGACATCCTCCTCAGATGTTGTAAAGGTACATATTGCAGGTTCACGTGGAGGCGCTGTCAGCGCTGTGATGTACGGGTGGTCCGTGGGGTCTCTGCTGTGGGTGCTGGGCTGCAAAGAAGATGGAAGTGTCCCCACACTGATCCAGGAACCAAGGGGCGGAAGTGACGTGTGGACGTGTCAGATCTGACACGTCCACGCGTCACTTCCGCCCCTTGGTTCCTGGATCAGTGTTTGCGTTCCACGCCTGTCTCCATCTGGTTCCGGTTTACTGCAACGGTCCTGGCTCCTTATGTCCTGGTAGATGCCGGCTCTCCTTGCGGACACTTCCATCTTCTTTGCAGCCCAGCTCCCACAGCAGAGACCTTACGGACCACCCATACATCACAGCGCTGACAGCGCCTCCACGTGAACCTGCACTATGTACCTTTACAACATCTGAGGAGGACGTCCCTGGACCCACTACATGTCCTTGCCTTTATTAATCCTATCTTTGTGAGTAGCCATTTGGCTGTTGTTTTTACATAACCTAATTAAAGTTCTTATGATACTGCACTTAGATTGGCGCTTCTTGCCTTTTTTTCACATCATCTTTGGTATGCTTTCCAAGGTTTAAATGGACCTAGACAGGAGATATTTAAAGGAAACCTATAGTAAGAGAAAGAGACCTAGAATATGAAAATGCTAATTGGCAAAATCTTTGTGGCTTCAGAACATGCTAGGCGAAGTCACAATTCCTGTTCTGAATGCTTCTTCCTAGTTAGTGACTCAGAGATAGGGATGAGCTGAACACCCCCCAGCACCAGAACTTGCGAAAAGGCAAACAATTTGTGTGAACACCGTTAAAGTCTATGGGACACGAACATGAAAAATCAAAAGTGCTAATTTTAAAGGCTTATATGCACGTTATTGCCATAAAAAGTGTTTGGGGACCCGGGTCCTGCCCCAGGTGACATATATCAATGCAAAAAAAGTTTTAAAAACAGAAGTTTTTTCAGGATCAGTGATTTCAATAATGCTTAACCACTTCAATACCAGGCACTTAGACACCTTCCCGCCCAGGCCAATTTTCAGCTTTCAGCGCTGTCGCAATTTGAATGACAATTGCGCGGTCATACAACACTGTACCCAAACAATTTTTTTTATCATTTTGTTCCCACAAATAGAGCTTTCTTTTGGTGGTATTTGATCACCTCTGCGGTTTTTATTTTTTGCCCAACAAATAAAAAAAGACAGAAAATTTTGAAAAAAAACAAGTTTTTCTTTGTTTCTGTTAAATTTTTTTGGAAATAAGTATGTTTTCTTCTTCAATGACGGGCACTGATATGGCTGCACTGACTGGCACTGATACGGCAGCACTGATGGGCACCGATGAGGTGGCACCAATGAGGTGGCACTGATGAGGTGGCACTGACGGGCACTGATGATGAGCATTGATAGGCGGCAGTGATGGGCACTGATAGGTGGCACTGATGGGCACTGATAGGTGGCACTGGTATGCGGCACTGATGGGCACTGATAGGTGGCACTGATGGGCACTCATAGGCGGCACTGATGGGCATTTGTAGGTGGCATTGATGGATACTTATGGGTGGCACTGATAGGTGGCACGGATGGGCACTGATGGGCACTGATAGGTGGGCACTGATTGGCACAGATGGGCACTGATGGGTGGTACTGATGACACTGATTGATGGCACTGATGCCCCTAAGGGTGGCATTGCTGGGCATCAGTGCTATATAATGGTGCCAATCAGTGCCCATTGTGGGCACTGATTGGCACAGATTGGGCACTGACTGGGCACATGTGGATGGCCATGGGGTACATACCTGGCCATTCACACATTGCCCCCTTCCCTGGTGGTCCTAGTGGTGATCCCTGGTGGTCCAGTGTGGTGATCTGAGGGGGGCTGCGCTGATAAACAATCAGCGCAGACCCCCCCTGTCAGGAGAACTGCCGATCGGCTCTCCTCTACTCGCGTCTGTCAGATGTCATTGGACACGGCTGATCACGTGATAAAGAGCATCCGCCAAAGGCTCTTTACCAAGATTGGTGTAGCGGTGTGTCAGACTGACACACACCGATCCACCGATCGCCGCGATGCGCGCCCCGCGGGCGCGCCCCGCGGGCGCGCGGCGGCATGTTATCCTGCTGCACGTCATATGACGCCCAGTCAGGATAACTGAACCACCGCCCGGCCGTCATCTGCTATGGGCCGGGCGGGAAGTGGTTAAAGTGAAACAATAAAAATGAAATACCATACCAGGCCCTTTGGGTCTGGTATGAATATTAAGGGGAACCTCGCACTAAAATTAAAAAAAAAAAAATTAGTGGGGGTCCCCCCAAAATCCATACCTGAAGGGTGTGGTATGGATATTATGCGAAAACCTGCGCCAAAAAATTTCAATAATGCTTAAAGTGAAACAATAAAAATGAAATATTCCTTTAAATATTGTGCCTGGGGGTGTTCTTAGTCTGCCTGTAAAGTAGCGCATCTTTCCCATGTTTACAACAGTACCACAGCAAAATTACATTTCTAAAGGAAAAAATGTCATTTAAAACTGCTTGCGGCTATAATGTATTGTCGGATCCCGGCAATATAGATAAAAATCATTGAAAAAAATGGCATGGGTCCCCCCGTCCATTACCAGGCCCTTTGGGTCTGGTATGAATATTAAGGGGAACCCCGCACCAAAATTTAAAAAAAAATGGTGTGGGGTTCCCCCCCAAAATCCATACCAGGCCCTTCAGGTCTGGTATAGATTTTAAGGGGAACCCCAACCCAAAATTAAAAAAAAAATGGCATGGGGTCCCCTCAAAATCCATACCAGACTCTTATCTGAGCATGCAACCTGTCAGGCCGCAAGAAAAGGGGGGACGAGAGAGCACCCCCCTCCTGAACCATACCAGGCCAAATGCCCTCAACCTGGGGAGGGTGTTTTGGGGTCCCCCAAAACACCTTGTCTCCTTGTTGATGGGGACAAGAGCTTCTTCCCCCTCAACCCTTGACCGGTGGTTGTGGGGGTCTGCGGGTGGGGGCTTATCGGAATCTGGAAGCCCCTTTAACAAGGGGACCCCCAGATCCCGGGCCCCCCATGTGAATGGGTATCGGGTACATTGTACTCCTACACATTCACCCAAAAAAGTGTCAAAAAAGTAAAAATGACAGTAGACAGTTTGGGACAATTCCTTTATTAAAAAATAAATAAAATGCCCCGCGATGTCCATTCATCTTCGAATAACAGCGCCGATGACCCGATCAAAAAAAACCAAAAACTGAAAAACTCTGCCTCGATGGGAGGCTACCGCCGACTGCAGCCTTTTTGCAGCTCTTATACAGCTGAGGGCGGGGCCACCCGGTGATGTAATTGGGTGACCCCGCCCCCTTCTGACATCATGTGACGTCATGTAACATCAGAGGGCCCTCAGCCATATAACATCTGTCAATGCAAAAAGCCTGCAGTCGTGGGGACACCTCCCATCAAGGAGTTTTTCCAATTTTTTTCTCGGGTCGTCTGCGCTGTAATCGAAGACGAATGGACATCACGGGACATTTTTATTTTTTATTATAAAGGACTTGTCCCAAACTGTCCACTCTCTTTTTTTCCTTTTTGACACTTTTTTTGGTGAATGAGTAGGGGTACAATGTACCCGATACCCATTTACATAGGGGGGCTGGGATCCAGATTCTGATAAGCCCCCTGCACGCAGACCCCCACAACCACCGGGCAAGGGTTGCGGGGAAGAGGCCTTGTCCCCATCAACATGGGGACAAGGTGTTTTAGGGGGGACCCCAAAACACCCTCCGTGTGTTGAGGGCATGTGGCCTGGTATGGTTCAGGAGGGGGCACTCTCTCGTCCCCCTTTTTCTTTGGCCTGCCAGGTTGTGTGCTTGGATTAGGGTCTGGTATGGACTTTGGGATTTTTGGGGGGACCCACACGCCATTTTATTTTTACATTTTGGCACGGGGTTCCCCTAAAAATCCACACCAGACCTGAAGAGCCTGGTAATGGACTGGGGGGGGGACTCACGCCGTTTTTTTCAATGATTTTTATGTATATTGCCCGGCAATACATTACAACCGCAAGCATTTTTTCCTTTATAAATGTAATTTTGCTGCTCTCATTCAAAAAACTATGAACGGCCGCTATGTAAGCAGCCTAACATAGTGTGGGGTGTGGACTCACACCTGAGCCGTGATTGGCCAAAGGCACCCTGCCTTTGGCCAATCATGGCTCTCACAGAAGAGCGCGCTATGATTGGCCAAAGCATGCAGGTCAGGTGCATGCTTTGGCAAATCATCAGCCGTCAATGCACTGCGATCTCGCAGTGCATTGACGGTCTCGCCATTCATTATGGGGTGTTCCGTGGGCGCTCAAATTTCCTGCGAACGCCCATAATGTTCTAAATTCGGCGAACAGGCGAACACCCGATGTTCGAGTCAAACTTACGTTTGACTCGAACATCGGTCTCATCCCTACTCAGAGATTATTGAATCCATTGGATCAGCATGATAGCCAGTCAAGTTTACTTTCAGTGATCATAGGCCAAACAGACTTACAGCGGTATTAAACCCCAAAATAAACATTTATTTTACTGCAGCTTACCAATTCTTAGATGTGATGGCTGCATTAATTTTATTTTTTAACCATATGCCATCCAGGTCAATTCTGGTATTCATCATTTTTTTGCTAGAAAATTACCCCCAAACATTATATAAGTTTTCTTAGCAGAGACCCTAGGAAATAAAATGGCGATCGTTGCAACTTTTTATGGTAATTTTTCAAACGCGTTTAAAAAAAAACCCCAAAAAAACTGTTTAATAATAAAAAAACAAACACTAAAGTTAGCCCAATGTTTTTGTATTATGTGAAAGATGATGTTACCCTAAATAAATAGATACCTAACATGTTACTCTTTAAAATTGCACACGCTCGTGGGATGGCGCCAAACTTCAGTACTTCAAAAATCTCCGTAGGCAACGCTTTACATTTTTTTTTCACAGGTTACCTATTCAGAGTTACAGAGGAGGTCTAGTGCTAGAATTATTGCTCTCACTCTAACGTTCGTGGCGATACCTCACATGTGTTGATTGAACGCAGTTTACATGTCGGGGCTACATACATTTTTTTTATTCTTTATTTTCATTTTTTTATTTTTACACTTCTCCTTAAAATTTTTTTTTTTGGATCACTTTTATTCCTATTACAAGAAAAGTACACATCCCTTGTAATAGGAATAGGGCATGACAGGTCCTCTTAATAGAGAGATCTGGGGTCAAAAAGACCCCAGATCTCTCCTCCAGGCTGGAAAGCCTGAGATTAAAAAAACAAAACACAACTCATTACTAAACCTAATTTGGATCCACCATCTTATGTAGCTAAGTGGGAGTCTGATCTTGGACTTTTGCTGGAAGCAGCCGAATAGGATGAGATTTGGAATGTGACAAAATCAACTTCGTATAATACAGTTGCATTGGAGACAAATTATAAAGTGCTCACACGCTTGTACTTGGTCCCTGCCAGAATAGCGAAATATGCTCCCAACCACTCTCTATCCTGTTTTCGAAGCTGTACTAATCTTGGATCACACCTTCATACCTGGTGGGAATGTCCGGTAGTCAAAAAATTTTGAAAAGATATATTGCATATCATTTCAACATTATTTGAATCACCTATCTCTCCTAATCCTACAATAGCACTTTTAAACTTAAAACCGGCTTCTCTTTCCCGCTGTCAATTTAAGCTCTTACTACAGATCACTACAGCTGTAAAGCAAACAATCGCCAAAGCCTGGAAATCCCCAACCCTGATATTAACTGAAACCAAGCATAGAATCAATTAAGCAATGATTCATGCCAAAATAGAGGACTATTACTTGTAATAAAGTATCTAACTTTGAGAAAATATGGTGACCTTGGGTGACACACTTTTTGCTTTCTAATTTTGATGAGTCCCTACTAATGCCTTGGTAATTTTACCTCTGTGTTCTCATTCTTTATATACATACCGTGTGGCTGGGATCACACATTACCCTGGGGATATTTACTTTCCTTCCCCCCCTTTCTTCTCTCCTCTTTCTCCTCCCTTCTCACGATTCCCTTTCTATTTTTCAACTCAATTATCCTTTCCCTTCTCTCTTCTTGTTTGACTCAGGTGTCAGAACCTTTATCTACTTACTTTAGTTACACTGTATTATTAATATAAGCTTCAATAAGTTATACAGGTAGATGGTATTCCTACGCTCGTCTAAAGTTAAGCTTTTTGATAATTAATACTAACACTTAAACTGAGGCTCTGTTATATTTTTTCTTACTCATATTCGATTTTAACCTCTTCTGAATCTAATAAAATAAAAAAGTGTTCCTTAAGACATTAGACATTAGATTAGGTTAAATTATATATGCCATCTCCAGTTAAATTTTGAAACTACAATAACTTATTGTAACTTCATACGCTATTTTACTGCTACCAAGTTTGTACTCATTTGTATTTATCTATGCAACTTGTTAAACTTCAATAAACAAATTTGCCAGAAGAAAAACCAAAAACAAAATGATCTTGGCTTTTCAGCAGAGTACACGGCAGTATTTACGACTGCCAGGCCAGACGTGATGTCATAACATTGCGCCCGGGGCTCTGATAGTCATAGAGACTGCCGGGGACCATCTGGTCACCGGCATTCTCTATGGTGAACTTCCGCCGGTGGCAATTTCCTTTTCCAGCTCACCGATCGCACGGGCGCGCCGGTGGAGGCACCGTAGGGCTGTAGGGGACGGGACGCCCCCTCCCGCCGCCTGTAAGAACAATTAAGCGGCTGAACAGCCACTATGTTCTTATGGTGCAGGGAATCGCCAGCTGAAAAGATCAATACTGGGTTGATGCCTGTAAATGCAGGCATCAACCTGGTATAACCACTGAAACAGGAGGACGTCCATTTACGACCTGGCGTTAAGTGGTTAAAGCGGAGGTCTGCCCACCGCTACAAAAATTAAAAACCAACAGCTACACATACTGCAGCTGCTGGCTTTTAATAATAGGACACTTATCTGTCCTGGAGTCCAGCGATGTCGGCACCACAGTTGATGTTTACATCAGCTGTAGGGGTGCTGCCGCCTCCATTGCGGGTAAGGGAACCCAGAAGTGTCACGCAGGGAACCCTACTGCGCATGCGCAAAGCACCTCTTTTCTACTGGACCGGCGACAGAGGGAAGAGGAGGGAGCCGAGCCGTGATGTCTATATCCGCGGCTAAGGCTCCCGGAAGTGGGAACAGGATACCAGTATAAGACAGGTATCCTGTCCCCCCTCCCCCCTGAAAGGTGCCAATTGTTGCATCGGAGGGCGGGGGAAACAAATGAGCGGAAGTTCCACTTTTGGGTGGAACGCCGCTTTAAGCTTTCTTTCTCTTATTTTCACCTGGTGATCTGGCCAGTAAGAACAAGCTGTCCTGCAGATGTATCAGTTACATCTGCAGGACAGCTAACAGTACCCTCCTCCCAGGCTAACTATGCTGCTGTCCAAAGGTGTCTAGTTCCTTTATCTGGTGTGTAGGCATTCTAATACAGGAGGTGTGTTACTGGCCGGATCACCAGGTTAACAGGAGAAAAAAAAAACTTTAAAAAGAATACTAATACAGCCACCACACTTGGTAAGCTGCAAAATATTAAGTTTTTGTTTTGGGGGTTAATACCGCTTTTACCAGTTTGGGCTTAGCAAAGATACTATATTTATGACCTTAATAAAATTAGACGAGATTTTAAATATTGTTTTTTCAAAAAAAGCTTTTACATGTTTGCAAGCCTAGAAGTAGACTGAAATTATATAATATAACAAAATCATGTTTGACTTATCACCCTTATTAACAGAAGAAAATCCAGAATGCATTTAAAACCTTTCTTCTTATTGACATCTAGAGGCATTCACACAGAAGATACAAATATTCAGTTCCACATAAATTATATTTTTGACTTGATATTTTAAGATTAATTTTCTCTCAGGTCCTTTCCAATAATATTTTAGCAACCAATAAAAGTATTGCGATTGTTTAGGTAAGCATCTGGTTGTGAGACAAGCATTGTGAAGTAAAGCGAAACTACACTGCATCTGAGCACCACAAACCAAAAATGCTATTTAATTCATTTTTACTATTCAAAGCAAATTCCCCATTCCATCCATGTCTCCATGCTTTTTTTTTGTTGAGAAATCACTTTGAAAAACACCCCCCCTAGCATTTCTGGCTGTGGCCATCTTGAGTAAGGGCAGATAATTTATGTAACATTTACTTCCTGGAATCCATCTGCCCTTAGCTCAGGCATACACGCAGGAGGGTGTGCTGAATGAATGAATTTGTATAGCGCTACAAATGCGAACGAAATCACCTCAAGGCGCTCGATCCGTCCTGTGTTGTCCAGCTTCTTAGAAGAGGTAGGTCTTGAGTTTTTTTCTGAAGGCCTGATGGTTTTCTTCCATGCAAATGTGAGTAGGTAGAGTGTTCCATAGCCGTGGTCCGTGGACTGCGAATCTTCGTTCTACCTTTGTTTTGTAGCAGGGTTTTGGAATAAGGAGGAGGTTTTGGTTAGAAGATCGAAGACTGCGATTGGGTGTGTAGCGTTTTATTTTCTCGCATGGGTATTGAGGGGCGTTTCCTTGTATACATTTGTGGGTGAGGCAGAGGGTCTTGAAAGTGATTCGATTCTTTACGGTTAGCCAATGTAGGCTCCTCAGGCAAGGGGAGATGGATTCCCAGGGTTTTCTTCCTGTTAACAGTCTTGCCGCCGTGTTTTGGATGAGTTGTAAGCGCGCAAGCTGATATTGGGGTAGTCCTATGTAGAGGGAGTTTGCGTAGTCGAGTCTGGAATTGATGATTGTTCCAACTACTGCTGCTTTGTCCTCTTCTGGGACGAAGGGGGTGAGTCTACGTAGCAGGCGGAGGAGATGGTGAGATCCGCTGACTACTGATCCTATTTGTGCATCCATTGACATTTCTGAGTCTAAAATGACTCCGAGACTCTTGGCTTTGGTGCTTGGAGAGATGATCTGTCCAAAGATGGTGGGAGATGTCCATGGGGTCTTAGTTTTGGAATTTTGGTTTGCGTGTAGGAGAAGAAGCTCTGTTTTTGATCCGTTGAGTTTGAGAGAGCTTGTGGTCATCCAGTCGTCTATCAAAGTGAGGCATTTTTCTAGTCGCTGATGATGGTCTTTTTCTCCGGTGATGCGAAAGTAGAGTTGAGTATCATCAGCGTATGAGTGGAAGCAGAGGTCCAATTTTCTGATGATTTTGAGGAGTGGGCGGATGTAGATGTTGAAGAGCACTGGTGACAAGGGTGAACCTTGAGGGACTCCACAAGAGATTGCGCGGGTTTCAGAGGTGAATGCTCCTATTTTCACTGTCTGCGAACGATTTCCTAAAAAGGATGCGAACCATTGTAGATCTGAATCTGTGACTCCTGCTACTTCTGTGAGGCGGATGAGTGGAGTATTGTGGTCCACTGTATCGAACGCTGCACTGAGGTCCAACAGTACCAGGAGACATGATTCTCCGTCATCAGCTGCTTCGAGGGCGTCGTCCCATATTTTGAGAAGTTCCGTTTCTGTGCCATGGCCTGGGCGGAAGCCTGATTGCAGAGGGTCCAAGAGTTTTTTGTGTGTCCAGGTGGTGTTGTAGCTGTTGTACTAATGCTTTCTCCATAATCTTGGAGATGGTGTTAAGGCTTGTTATCGGTCTGCGATAGTTAGGGTCCTTAGGGTCGAGGTTGGGTTTCTTTAGCAGGGGTTTGAGGATGCCATGCTTGAGGGCGATTGGAACAGTCCTTTCTTTGAACAACTGGTTTATGAGGTGTGTTATAGTAGGAGCCAAGATGTCGGAACATTCTTTAAGGAGTTTTGTGGGAACTATGTCGTTTGGTGATGTGCTGTCTCTGAGGCTTCTGATGATGTTTTTGGTGGTGTCAGTGGTGATTGGGATCAGCGAAAAAATTTGGTGATTGTGTGATGATCGTATCGATTTTTTCTTTTTGCTTTAGTTGAATGAGGTTGGTTGTTTTGTTCTGTTGAATTGTTTTCCGGATGTTGTCGATTTTGTCGATAAAAAAATCCGGTAACTCATTGCAGAATTCTTGGGTTTCGTTTCCTGGGGGCTCTAGGCACGTAGGGTTCGTAGTCTTGCCGACTATTTTAAAGAGTTCCCGAGGGCAGTTTAAGGCTGTAGAGATGGTGTTTGAGAAATGTTCTTTTTTTGCTTTGAAGATTGCTTTGTGATATTTCTCTGTGAGTGCTTTGTAGTTTGTGTGGTTTTCCTTTGTGGAGTTTCTTCTCCAGGCTCTTTCAGCTCTTCTGCGTTCCTGCTTTAGTAAAGTAAGAGTGCCATTAAACCATCCAGAGTTTATTTTGTGGATGTGTGTTCTGCGTTTTGGAGCCACTGAGTCCGCTGTTTGTAGTAATGCCTTGTTTAAGGAGTTGAGTGTTTGTTCCGTTGAGTGGTTTAAGTTTACCATTGCTATTTTGTTTGATCATGTGGTTTTGAAGAGTTCGGAGTGTAGTTTCTTCTGAGATCTTGTCTAGCGTATTATTATTGCGTGTTTCCGTTTTTGGAGGGTGGTGTTGGTAGCGATTTTAAATTTGATAGCGTGGTGATCCGTCCATGGTAGCGGTAGGTTGTCGAATATGTTGACGTCCATATTTTGTTTGAAGATGAGGTCCAGAATGTGTCCTGAACCATGTGTAGTTGGTTAATGCAGGCGGTGGCGATAGGGTCTTGGGTGGAGTTTGCCCAGAGGTTGAAAGCTCCAAGTGCCAAAAAGTTTTTGGTTTTCAGGGTGTGAGTTGAGATGAATTCTGTGAGGAGTGTAAGGAGATTGGTCTTTCGACCTGGTGGTCTGTAACATAGAAGTATGTGGATAGTGTCTTGGGGTGTTGTTTGAAGATGTAGGGTTAGTGTCTCCATGAAAGGCACTGAGTTCTGTACAGTTGGTTTGGTGAGCGCGAGGTGAGATTTGAAGATCACTGCTAGGCCTCCTCCTTTTTTTCCTGTTCTGTGCTCTGTTAGGATCCTGTAGTTTTCAGGCATTAATTCAGTTAGGATGGCGTTGCAGTCGAGTGTTAGCCAGCTTTCCGTAATAAAGAGTCAATCTATG
The DNA here is from genome assembly GCA_037952835.1 of Lithobates septentrionalis. Taxonomy (NCBI): domain Eukaryota; kingdom Metazoa; phylum Chordata; class Amphibia; order Anura; family Ranidae; genus Lithobates; species Lithobates septentrionalis. Next base: position 3,121,075 of record JBBDGP010000828.1, read on the forward strand.
TTGTTTTGGGTGATGAAGTCGTGTACTTGCAGTCTGTGCTTGACTGCAGATCTGGTGTTGATCAGAGCGCATACTAATTGTTGTGGTTCAATTGTTGTCTTCCTATATTTGATGGTTGATTGTAAGTTGGTCTGTAGTAATTGTTCTTTCTGTAGTATTTTATGAACGGACGTTGTTAATGTTGAGATGGTATTTCTTAGTCTGTGGAGAGCGTCCGCTGAATATTTGAAGTTGCACATGGCGAGAAAATTGCTGAAGGTAGGATGAAGCGGTGATGATACTGATGTAGCGATGGTGAGGTTGCTGAGGAAATGGTTGTCCTGAAGGGTGCCGCTGCTTCTGTTGCTGAGAAGATGATGGTCTGAAGAATGCCGCTGCTTCAGGGGTGGCGTTGATGATGGTGCGAATGGAACTGTTGGTGGTGGTGGAGGGGGGTCACGCAGGCCTAACTGCCCTCCCGTTGATCCAGAGGAAGGCAAAAAACCCCTAGCTGAGCTGCCAATTGCTGCAGCAGAGGAAAAAATTCCTTCCTGACCCCCGGAGGCGATCGGACCAAGGTCCCTGGATCAACTGCTAGTGGGTGGCCACGCGTACTTACCTGACCTGGGTTGGTCGGTGATGGGTAGAGAAAGAAGAGGGGTGGAGGGGGCTGTCGGACCGAAGGAGAGGGCACTAGTGTTAACCTAGGCTACTACTTACTGGTACTGAGCCACGTCTGGAAGGATCAAGATGAACACCGGTGCAAGGCCTGAGCCGAGGATTGTCCTGCTCTCAGTATCACCCCGTGCCCTTGCAGTGAGGTCCGATGGAGGTGGTATTCAGGGGTGGGAAGGGCACACTGCCCGCTAGGGACAGAGAGGGGTGGGCTGAGGAGGTGGGCCGGAGACGTTTTGACGTCGCTTCCGCCTAGCAATTGTATGGAGACGGGTGGGGGCCATCTTCCCCTCACTCGTCTCCATACCCAGCAAGTGACAGGATGCGATCGCCTCCGCCGCTGCTGACGGCTCCGGTAAGCGGTGGAGGGCATCGCATTGCAGCGGGAGGGGGGCCCTCTCCCGCCACCGATAAAAGTGATCTTGCGGTGAATCTGCCGCAGAGACCACTTTTATCTTGTAGTGGACTGCCTGCTGAAGAAGGGAATACAGGGGTTATGGCAGCTAGCTGCTGCCAAAACAACGATATCCCCCTTTAAACAGCCGACGTAAAATTGCAGCGGGCGGTCCGTAAGTGGTTAAAACAAGTAAATATGATATACTTTCCTATCTATTTACTAATGCTAGCAGCATAAGCATTTAAAATAGTCAATGCTGACTGAGAGAGTGAAGTTCCACTTTAATTAAATATTTGTCTTCTTTGGTAGATAGATGTGGGGGATGGGTGACATGCTATCTCAAACTAGACAGACAGGGCAAAGTGCTACATCCACTTTTTTGCCTGTGGGACAAAACCGAAAAAAAAAATGTAGTGAAAATTCTTTAGGGCTTCATTCACACTTGTACAACTTGTTATGCAACTTTGGACATCAAAGTCGCATGACAAGTTGTTTCTCATGTTTTACAATGATAACCATGCATATATGTGCAAATTAAAGTTGCAGCAACTTCAAAGTAGTTCATGCATTACTTTGGTCCAACTTTCATGCAACTTGTTGTCCATAGACTTCAATGTTAACCCTCAAAAGTTGCATGAAAGTTGTTCCTGAAATTAATGCTATACAATGAACAGTTGTACAACAGTTGTCCATTATCACTGGTCAAAGCCAAATTCGTATCCAAGTTTCACCCATCTATAGTCGCATCAAAGTTGCACTCCAAAGTCGAGGCAACTTGGAGGCTAATTCTTACACATGGGAGACTTAACAAAAACTATTATCTGCCCATTTAAATGATGCTGATAAAGCTATTTTCTGCACTAAACACTGCAATTATCTTGAAGGAGATACTAAAGCTAAAAACTTAAAGAGAATTGGGAAAGGCAACCCTATTCATACCAATATTAATAAAAGAAGCAAGCACACCCATGATACATTTGTACATGTTCATGTTGTATATTTAAAATATTTAATATAAATTAATCTTTTTTTTTTTTTTTTGATTTATGAAACTAACTTGAATAAAGGAGCCCCATATATTAAAGTGTGTATTTTACTATACTGAAAGGGTATTGTAAAGCAGTTGACCTGATTGGGCCCCACAATTACCATAACCATGTCTCCATCCCTGTATATACATTAAAAAGCAAAAGAGAGGGGCAGTGGGACTTTAAATGAGGCATGGGTAGGTCTTTGAAAAAGTCTAGGATACCTTATGTTAGATTAACTATCACCACCCCTAAAGGGGCTTAAAAGCTGTATAGCCATAGAGAACTGCTAATCAAAGAAATGCATAGACATCAATTCATGAGTAATATAATAATAATAATAATAATATAATGCATCATAATATACAATACATAAATCATGCACATCGAGGCACAATAAAAATAGTAGTCATGTTGATAGAAACGTTGTTTATAAACGCTGTTTGAGAATAATTGATACAAGCAATCACAGTTCTAAAATGGGTATACAAAAAAGGTGAACAAGGTATTCCGAATAACAATGTTAGTGAGTATATATGGTATACGATAGAATTCATAGATGAACCAAACTTGAAATGGCAACCCTGAGTGTAGACTCTACGCGTTTCATGGCGTTTAAAGCCAATCATCAGGAGTGGGATGCATCAAGAGATGACTAGAAAAATAAATAAAACAAATCAATAAATAGATCATTGAAGTCTCAATTAGAATCATGCTTACACAAGGTAAAGCAGGTATTTTAGAATATATAAATACACATTACCTTTTGGCAACAACCCAGTACATAACCCAACAGTCCAATTGTGGAATGATGAAAGTGGCCCTGAGAGAGCTGTCTCCCCCGGGGTTGAGGCCAAGGACACACAAGGCTAACCCCCAAACCGAAAGTCTCCATGGGGGCTGGAGAATCGGAGAGGGGATGTAGAGGAACAGCAGCCAGGGAGAGAGCCAGACAGCCAAAACACACTTCCCAAGTAGGAGGCATACATGTATGGGCCACAGATGAAGTTCTGCAATAAATGAAAGAAAAAAGAATAATGAGGAGGAGATGTGTAACAAGGAGATGGGGATGAGTGTGTCAAAAAAAAAAAAAAAAAAAAATTAAAAATAAAATAAAAATAAAAAAATAAATAAATAAAATATAGAACAATGTTGTGAATGAAGGAAAGTAAAATGTAAAACCAAGCTGGCACTAGAGTGTATGTCTGACACCTGCCCCAAAAATAACTGGGTGGTGAGAACCAACAAACAAAAGATATATATAAATAATGTATACTAGCATGTTGCCAATGTGTTGGTATTTAAATGAAAGGCATAAAAATAAATAAATAAATAAAGCACACCTGTGTAAAGAGAAATCAAGCATGATGTGAATGGGTGTGTGATAATGAGGAGAAACAGCCTGATTACCTGAGGTGTGGATGAAGACCCATATATCCTCTCCTCCTGAGAAAAAAGTGTGGAATGAACTGCCAGCTCATCCCGACCTTTGTATCCTCAGCCTGGGGGCGTGTCCCAGCCAACGTCATGCAATCACGTTTGGCCAAAGAAATAGACGGGGCAGACAACCAACTGAGGCACAGAGATCTCAGCAGCAGTTCATCCCCTCCCATCAAGCCTAAGTGAGATGGAGGGAGCATAAACGCAGGTCGGCGTCGGAAGGACACCGCACCAGCGGCATGCTGGGCATGACGCCGATGCGCCAAGATCCAGCCCCGCCCCCATCGCTGAAGAGATGGTTGGGGGGAGAAGGAGCTGGGCGCATCGCAACCCCGGGGGAAGAGAGATCAATCAAAAAGGACCACCCACCCTGTGGGTGGGGCGTGCCAAACAGGCAATGGAAAAAATAAAAGGAAGAGATAAAGAGTGGACTGTATCTCTGAACTAACAGAGGGTAGAGACTAAATTGAAATAGCCAGTGATCCAGAGAACGAGTAGGTTACTGAATGGACCAAATGAAGAGGAAGTAAGAAAGCGGATGCCAGCGTAAAAATAGCTCTTGGGACTAAAAGCCCAGATTAAGTAGTTGCGTTAGTGAAGTGGGGCATGACAGGTCAAAAAGGGAAACGGGTGTCTTCCACCCAAATAAACATATTGTAAAGCAGTTGACCTGATTGGGCCCCACAATTACCATAACCATGTCTCCATCCCTGTATATACATTAAAAAGCAAAAGAGAGGGGCAGTGGGACTTTAAATGAGGCATGGGTAGGTCTTTGAAAAAGTCTAGGATACCTTATGTTAGATTAACTATCACCACCCCTAAAGGGGCTTAAAAGCTGTATAGCCATAGAGAACTGCTAATCAAAGAAATGCATAGACATCAATTCATGAGTAATATAATAATAATAATAATAATATAATGCATCATAATATACAATACATAAATCATGCACATCGAGGCACAATAAAAATAGTAGTCATGTTGATAGAAACGTTGTTTATAAACGCTGTTTGAGAATAATTGATACAAGCAATCACAGTTCTAAAATGGGTATACAAAAAAGGTGAACAAGGTATTCCGAATAACAATGTTAGTGAGTATATATGGTATACGATAGAATTCATAGATGAACCAAACTTGAAATGGCAACCCTGAGTGTAGACTCTACGCGTTTCATGGCGTTTAAAGCCAATCATCAGGAGTGGGATGCATCAAGAGATGACTAGAAAAATAAATAAAACAAATCAATAAATAGATCATTGAAGTCTCAATTAGAATCATGCTTACACAAGGTAAAGCAGGTATTTTAGAATATATAAATACACATTACCTTTTGGCAACAACCCAGTACATAACCCAACAGTCCAATTGTGGAATGATGAAAGTGGCCCTGAGAGAGCTGTCTCCCCCGGGGTTGAGGCCAAGGACACACAAGGCTAACCCCCAAACCGAAAGTCTCCATGGGGGCTGGAGAATCGGAGAGGGGATGTAGAGGAACAGCAGCCAGGGAGAGAGCCAGACAGCCAAAACACACTTCCCAAGTAGGAGGCATACATGTATGGGCCACAGATGAAGTTCTGCAATAAATGAAAGAAAAAAGAATAATGAGGAGGAGATGTGTAACAAGGAGATGGGGATGAGTGTGTCAAAAAAAAAAAAAAAAAAAAATTAAAAATAAAATAAAAATAAAAAAATAAATAAATAAAATATAGAACAATGTTGTGAATGAAGGAAAGTAAAATGTAAAACCAAGCTGGCACTAGAGTGTATGTCTGACACCTGCCCCAAAAATAACTGGGTGGTGAGAACCAACAAACAAAAGATATATATAAATAATGTATACTAGCATGTTGCCAATGTGTTGGTATTTAAATGAAAGGCATAAAAATAAATAAAGCACACCTGTGTAAAGAGAAATCAAGCATGATGTGAATGGGTGTGTGATAATGAGGAGAAACAGCCTGATTACCTGAGGTGTGGATGAAGACCCATATATCCTCTCCTCCTGAGAAAAAAGTGTGGAATGAACTGCCAGCTCATCCCGACCTTTGTATCCTCAGCCTGGGGGCGTGTCCCAGCCAACGTCATGCAATCACGTTTGGCCAAAGAAATAGACGGGGCAGACAACCAACTGAGGCACAGAGATCTCAGCAGCAGTTCATCCCCTCCCATCAAGCCTAAGTGAGATGGAGGGAGCATAAACGCAGGTCGGCGTCGGAAGGACACCGCACCAGCGGCATGCTGGGCATGACGCCGATGCGCCAAGATCCAGCCCCGCCCCCATCGCTGAAGAGATGGTTGGGGGGAGAAGGAGCTGGGCGCATCGCAACCCCGGGGGAAGAGAGATCAATCAAAAAGGACCACCCACCCTGTGGGTGGGGCGTGCCAAACAGGCAATGGAAAAAATAAAAGGAAGAGATAAAGAGTGGACTGTATCTCTGAACTAACAGAGGGTAGAGACTAAATTGAAATAGCCAGTGATCCAGAGAACGAGTAGGTTACTGAATGGACCAAATGAAGAGGAAGTAAGAAAGCGGATGCCAGCGTAAAAATAGCTCTTGGGACTAAAAGCCCAGATTAAGTAGTTGCGTTAGTGAAGTGGGGCATGACAGGTCAAAAAGGGAAACGGGTGTCTTCCACCCAAATAAACATATTGTAAAGCAGTTGACCTGATTGGGCCCCACAATTACCATAACCATGTCTCCATCCCTGTATATACATTAAAAAGCAAAAGAGAGGGGCAGTGGGACTTTAAATGAGGCATGGGTAGGTCTTTGAAAAAATCTAGGATACCTTATGTTAGATTAACTATCACCACCCCTAAAGGGGCTTAAAAGCTGTATAGCCATAGAGAACTGCTAATCAAAGAAATGCATAGACATCAATTCATGAGTAATATAATAATAATAATAATAATAATAATATAATGCATCATAATATACAATACATAAATCATGCACATCGAGGCACAATAAAAATAGTAGTCATGTTGATAGAAACGTTGTTTATAAACGCTGTTTGAGAATAATTGATACAAGCAATCACAGTTCTAAAATGGGTATACAAAAAAGGTGAACAAGGTATTCCGAATAACAATGTTAGTGAGTATATATGGTATACGATAGAATTCATAGATGAACCAAACTTGAAATGGCAACCCTGAGTGTAGACTCTACGCGTTTCATGGCGTTTAAAGCCAATCATCAGGAGTGGGATGCATCAAGAGATGACTAGAAAAATAAATAAAACAAATCAATAAATAGATCATTGAAGTCTCAATTAGAATCATGCTTACACAAGGTAAAGCAGGTATTTTAGAATATATAAATACACATTACCTTTTGGCAACAACCCAGTACATAACCATGCCAAAAGGTAATGTGTATTTATATATTCTAAAATACCTGCTTTACCTTGTGTAAGCATGATTCTAATTGAGACTTCAATGATCTATTTATTGATTTGTTTTATTTATTTTTCTAGTCATCTCTTGATGCATCCCACTCCTGATGATTGGCTTTAAACGCCATGAAAAGCGTAGAGTCTACACTCAGGGTTGCCATTTCAAGTTTGGTTCATCTATGAATTCTATCGTATACCATATATACTCACTAACATTGTTATTCGGAATACCTTGTTCACCTTTTTTGTATACCCATTTTAGAACTGTGATTGCTTGTATCAATTATTCTCAAACAGCGTTTATAAACAACGTTTCTATCAACATGACTACTATTTTTATTGTGCCTCGATGTGCATGATTTATATACTGAAAGGGGTTTATCACCATTTTCCTTTAAAGGAAAATGCTACCTCCCCCGCTTTGGAGTCATCCTAAATTGAATTCTAAATTTGTAGAAACTTGTGAACTGACCCGTACACTTAACTGCATCCCTAAAAATTGTTGATTAGGTTAGCTCTTTAAGGATAACATTTTAGAAATGTCCTGTTATTCCTTTTAACTCATTTCTAAAACGTGCCATTGAGTATTTTATATGTGAGTGAAAATGTTGTTTTACTTTATTGTATTGTTCTTGAAAGGACATAGTGTTCCTATTTATAATTTCTTGCATTCTGCTGATTAGTTTTCATTATTATTGTTGACCATTTTAAATATAGTCTGTTTCGACAGACCATGGCTCTCTGCCTGATTTTTTTTATTTTTTTTTAATTTTTAAATTTTGTATTTTTTAAAGCTCCAAACACCTGTGTGGCTCAGCGAATTTAAAGAAAAAGTGTAATATGATAAAGTAAAAGTGTATTGGCATGCTCTATTATAAGCACAATGCCTCCTCTGCCTGCACTCATACAGATAGGGGACTTGCACAAAAGCTGAGCACTTTTGAGTTCTGTAAAGGAGTTTGGTGAATGGCTCTTCATCCTTTATTCCAGGTTTTCAAAATGTAAAATCCTTTTAAATCCTTTTTAAATCTGGAGGGTTGCTGTTATAATATATTTAGGACCAATTATCTGATCCTAATAGGAAAACATTCTTATATCTCAGGTCTAACTATAAAATGCATGCCTCCTAATATTACAAGTATCTATAATTAAGTAACTATGTGTGCACTCTGTTTAAAGAATATCCTTCCAATGAGGTAACATTGTTTGAAAATAAATGTATGACTCACCCTTATGCCGCTCACTTACTATATATTTTATTTATACAGAGAGCGTCTTGTTTTCCCAGTATTCTCATCCCCAACCTATTCTAGAGCATGGACAAAGGTCATGTGCTAAACATAATAGGATATTTGGTGGAAAACACAAAAGGTATATTCATCATCACTAGCTGAGAATCCTCAGCCATGGATTAGTACTTGACATCTACTAAAAATAAAAACTTAAATTTAAACTATTTTTGTTGTGTTTGCATAATGTGTCAGGTTCCGATACCTTGATGCATGGATGATGACATTACTCAACAACAGAAAGTGTCATCATTAGGGGTCAAGCTCAGGGACCAGTAGCTATAGCAGTAGTGAGTCTCCCACCAACCAGCTGGATAAATATACAATCAAGTCACCCTGACGGATGGCACAGGCTCACCCAAGGTTCAGGATCTAAACACTAATCGGTTTTCACCAGAGCTGATGGTAGAGATGGGTTTCTGTGTCTGTTAATACCAGGTCACGGAACTCAGGATGTACCCACCAGGAGGTGAGCAAGCCAGGGTCCAGTAGCAGATATAACAGGTAAGGATCAAGCAGAAACTAGTCAGTAAATAAGCCAAAGGTCGATAATGAATGGTCGCAGGTTGGGATCAAGTTGAGGCGCAGTCGAGGAACAAGCCAAAGGTTGGTAAGGAGTGGTAGTGGAGATACTGACAGCTGCAGGTACTTAAAGGAGCAAAATATTGGCTGAAGGAAGCACAATTATTTGGCAAGCAGGATGTGCAGAGACATGGATTAAGTCAGGAAGTTCATGGGAGGAGCAAAGAGTTCAAGGTTCACCAGAAACAAGAAACCAGGCAAGATTGTTCTAACAGATCAGACAGGGAGCTGTCCAGCATATCAGGTGGCTCAGAAAGAAGAGCTACCACGGGACATAGCTGAGGCCATGGGTTCACACCCAGCTCCTGACAGTACCCCCCCCCCCCCTTCCAGAGCATCCCCTGGATGTCTTAGGACCTGGTTTGTGAGGAAATGTCAGGTGGAATTCTCTTGTTAATCTAGGGGCATCAACATTCTTCTCAGGATCCCAAGAATTTTCTTCTGTCCTGTATCTCTCCCATTGAATCAGATATTGTAATTTGATTCTAAAGATCCTGGAATCAAGAATTTTCTCAACCACAGATTCTTCTTCATCTTGCACCTTACCAGGTGGAGGGGGTGGGAGAACTTGTCCAAAAAAGGAGTTTTCATTAAATGGTTTAAGCAAAGATACGTGAAACATGGGGTGAATCCTCATACTGTGAGAAAGTTTTAAGTGAAAAGTGACTAGGTTACTTGAGATGAAATCTAAAACAATCCCACAAACTGTTGGCCCAGCTTTAATCTATTAATCAAATCTATTATTCTAACCTATTAATCTAATCTAGTAAAACTGAGTAGGTGTAATTTGTCTTTAAATTGCAGGTATGATTATTTGAAATTATACTCAGGCAAAAGCCACTTGATGATTTCAAGTAAGTCTGAATGTCTAGGTGAAGCGGAATGGGCATTTTCTGTAGTAATTGCAATCTAATAGCATAAACAATATAAGTGATAAAGGGAAGGCACACTCAAACTGTGAGCCAAGAACTCAAATAGGATTCTGCAACCATATTTTGCCCAATCCACATATAGTGGTAACTGCCTCTTTGTAATGTGCTTAAACCAGTGTAAATGAAAACTGGGGTCCTAAGGAAGTGGAACTCTGAAAGTCTAGGTTTAGCATAATAAGCACACAGGAGATTACTTAAAAACCCTAATTTTAGATTTTGCCTATACAATTTGTCAGAATACTCATAGATTGTGCATTGAAGAGATGATATACTAATGCCCCGTACACACGATCGGATTTTCCGATGGAAAATGTGTGATAGGACCTTGTTGTCGGAAATTCCGACCGTGTGTAGGCTCCATCACACATTTTCCATAGGAATTTCCGACACACAAAGTTTGAGAGCAGGCTGTAAAATTTTCCGACAACAAAATCCGATTGGTTAAATTCCGATCGTGTGTACACAAATCCGACACACAAAGTGCCACAAATGCTCAGAATAAATTAAGAGATGAAAGCTATTGGCTACTGCCCTGTTTATAGTCCCGGCGTATGTGTTTTACGTCACCGCATTCAGAACGATCGGATTTTCCGACAACTTTGTGTGACCGTGTGTATGCAAGACAAGTTTGAGCCAACATCCGTCGGAAAAAATCCATGGATTTTGTTGTCGGAATGTCTGATCAATGTCCGACTGTGTGTACAGGGCATAACAGTTCAATAGAATTACCAATACTTTGGTTCCTATAAGTGATCTGACTTGCAGTGAGCAATGCATCATAAAGAAATAAAAAAGATGTACTGCATCTCTGCGCTGTGGTGGGGTGGCAGCTGACACAGATAAGTAATATACTAAACTTATAAATAACCTTAAAGGGTTTGTAAACCCTCGTGTTTTTTACCTTAATGCATCCTATGCATTAAGATGAAAAAACTTCTGACACTGACCATCCCCCCTGCCCCCCCCTCCAGTTTTACTCACCTTAGCAGGTTTGTTCCCTTGACGGAGACACACTTTACCTTTCTAGCAGTTGTCTCAGCTCTTGATTGGATAGATTGATAGCAGCGCAGCCATTGGCTCCCTCTGCTGTCAATCAAATCCAATGATGCGGGCGCTGGGGGTGGGGCAGAGTCCTTCATTCTGTGTGAATGTACACAGAAGCGGGACTCGGGAGCGCACCCAGACTTGTGCCCACCTTAGGAGAGCCTTCTCCAACGTGAGCACTCAATGCGGGGAGGAGCTACCAGCACCGCCGGGGGACCCCAGAAGTCAAGAATTGGGGCCACTCTGTGCAAAACGAACTGCACAGTGGAGGTAAGTATGACATGTTTATTATTTAAAAAAAACAAAAAACGAGGGTTTACAACCCCTTTAAGAATAATCTTGGCGCTACACACTTTTTCATGCATCATAAAGCCTTGGGTCCTATGGCAACCAGTTTGTGATGTCAGTGTATGTTACCCTTTTGCAAAGATGTATCTGTGTTAATGTATCACATGTGAATTCTAAACAGTGTTCTGTAACTATGGAATAAGAAGAAACATGGTCAGCTCAGAGTTCTATGACCTGTGTGAAAGTGTGCTAAAGACCTAATGTTACAAAAGCTCTATGCCTAAAGTGTCTGGGGTTCTGCCCCTGTGTCCGGGTGTTAATAGACCTAGCTGTAAGTACCACTTGATATTTTTTATTTATGCTAAAAAGCTGGTGTCTGTATTTAGGATGAGGGGTAGGGGTTGTGTTTATCGTCTTTGGATTCATTTGCTATTTTGCCATTATAGCTCATAGTAGTTGAGTTGTTCTCTGGGTGGAAATGTTCCTTTTGTATTTGGACAATTCAATTTCCTTTTTGTTTTTTGTATTACACCCTCTGTATAGTTCAGTACTTTATTTTTTATCTAGATTTTGGTTCCTGGGTAGTCCCGGGCCCAGACAGAGTTATCTCTCTCCTTCTCTCATCTTTTGTCTTTTTTTTTCCCCTTCCTTGCAACTGACGTGTATTTACCAACTTCGTTGAAACTGTGTTTAAATAATGTTAATGGCATTAACAATAAATTGAAAAGAGGCCAGATTTTATATTCTCTCCATAAAGCTTGGGTAGATATTATAATTTTTCAAGAGACCCATTTTAGAGCAAATTGTATTCCAACGTGCTCCCGTAGATATTATTCCAGATGGTTCCATAGCACCTTGTCTTCCTCCAAGACTAGGGGAGTCTCCATCGCTATAACATCTTCCAATCTTGCCTGTGGAGCATGAGGCTGTTCCCAATGGCTGGTATCTTTTTCTTAAATTTCAGCTCTGGAATTTTTTTACAATTGGCAATCTATTGATTTCTCCAATTCATGAGCAAATAATGGCAATAACACGGTATCTTCACCTCTTGATAGAATTTTCAGAAGGGACTGTCCTTGTAAGGGGGGATTTTAATCTGGTGTTAGAACCGCAGCTGGACACCGCTTCTCAGTGATCAAATATTTCCTACAGCCGTTTGAGTGTTCTTAGAAAACAGTTGTTTGAACATCGATTGCTTGATCTTTGGCGTATCTTAAATCCTAAAAGTCGCAATTATACTTATTATTCATCGGTCCATCAATCTTATAGTAGGTTAGACTATTTCTTTGTGGGATCACATATACTGGAATGGAATCCCTTTATGGATATTGGGTCTTTTATTTGGTCTGACCATTCACCTCTTTTCTTGACAATATACCCTCCACAGATGCCGCGTTCTGACAGGTCCTGGCGTTTGAATGAAACTCTTATACCAGACTCACTTTGTCGTCAGGCAATTGTGGTAGCGATTCAAAACTTTATTGCCGACCATGAGCATGATGAGACTTCCCTTCCCATGCCATGAGAAGCCCTGAAAGTGGTGCTACGAGGATTGTTTATACAACATGGAGATCCCCTTAAAAAAGAAAGATCTGCAACTATACGAGATACTCTGTCCAAGCTTCGTCCGTTTGAGACCTCACATAAAAACGCCCCGACTCCAGAGCTATTGGCCGATATATCTTTGACAAGGTCATTACTGCAGACTTTAGAGGTTTCACATAGCAGTGGTCAACATAGATATGCTCTAGGAAGGTATCGGTATGGAAACAAGTCTGGGAGACCACTTGCTCGGTCATTACACCCCTGTTCCTCCCAGACCTTTATACCAAGTATTACATTGCCATCAGGGGAAATCACTTCAGAACCACATCCCCTCCAACAGTCTTGCTCCTCTACCATCTTCTGATATAGACTTTCTTAGCCGTCGAATACAGGAGTATGTACATGAAACGGCCATTCCAAAACTAGATGAGGATAGTGGTAATTCTTTGGATTCTTCATTTTTATTGGAGGAACTATTGGAAGCGATTACTAATTCACTGTTACGTAAAAGTCCCAGCCCTGATGGATTTTCAATGAAATTCTATACGACTTATAAGGAACATATAACACTTGAGGCACATATCACACTACTTCCCAAACCGGATAAGGATTTAAAACTTTGTTCTAGATAATGTCCTATATCTTTGATTGGGGTAGATGTAAAAATGTATGACAAATTGATTGCCTCACGTCTTCAACCCTTTATTCCAAGTCTGGTACATTCAGACCAAGTTGGGTTTGTTCAGCTGAGAGAAGCTAGTGATAACACACTTAAATCCTTATTGCTCATTAATTATGCCCAATCAGCAAAAATACCAGCTTGCCTTCTCTCTGTTGATGCAGAGAAGGCTTTTGATCGTGTTAGCTGGCCTTTTTTGGAACAAACTTTGTTGCAAATAGGTGTCAGGTCACCTAAGGCCAGGTGACAGATGCACCCCGTTGAGGTCAGGAGTGCACCGCTGAGGTAGTGGACCCTACGGCTGACTGCTGTGGATGGAGCTCTGGGTGGTTCAGGAAAGCAGGTACTCTGGAGCACCAACACGGATCACACTGCAAGCTAGAGCATGAGATTTCCCAGGGTGCAGATTCTAAGAGCCAGCGGGTGTTCACCAGGGCCCCTGATGGTGGGGATGGACCCAGGGTCTCATAGCTCACGCTCACGGTAGACTACTGGAGGATAGAAAGGAAGCAGCAGCCTAGGACAAGCAAGGATAGTCTGGAGATAAGCCAAAAGGTCAGGGTATCAAGCAGATAGGGATAGTCAAAGAACACGCCAAAGGTTGGAATATGAAGCAGACGAGGACAGTCAAGAACAAGCCAAGGTCGGTAAACAAAATCAGATGTAGGACACACAGCAATGAGCACACAGAAGCCAAACACACAATATTGATCAGCAAGGCTTGGCTTGCAGTGCACAGGTAATATAGTGTTCCTAATTAGAGGCTGGGGTGGAGCCATGCTTGAGGGAAGATTACTTAAGCATACAGGTAAACAGCGACTGGCCTCTAAGCTGAACACAACAGAAAGGTGAGCAAACAGACTACAACACTACTGAGTCATGACAGTACCCCCCTCTTACGAGGTCTCCCCCTCCCCCACTTGGGCCCAGGCTTGCAGGGAAACCTCAGGTGAAACCTCAGATGAAACCTCCTCAAAAGACGAGGCGCAAAAACATCAGATGCTTATGTGGAGGATTTAGACTGAGCACGGACATGACAAGCATTAACTTAGTCCTTGACAGCAGAGAGTTATTCACTAGTAGTGGCGACTGATGAGCAGGAAGGATTGGAGGAACCCAGCATGACCTGCCACCTTGGAATCATGTCCCCAGCGAAGGATCTTAGCTCTTAGCTTAGTGGGGATGAAGGTCTTACCAGGAGGAATTTTTTACTCCAGGGTGGTGGAATGGGCAAAAATGCACGTGGTCGTAATGATCGGCTCAGGTTCAGGGGTGAGCTCCTCATTCAAAGTGTCAAATGACCTAGAGAGAGCATCAGTCTGACTGTTGCAGGAACCAGGTTTTTACGTAATCGTAAAATTAAAACGGGAGAAGAAAAGGCTCCACCTGGCCTGTCTGAGATTCAGACGTTTGGCATTCTTTAAGTACTGCAGATTTCTATGATCAGTGAAAATCGTTACGGGGTGAGGGGAACCCTCCAAGAGATGACGCCACTCCTCTAACGCCAATTTATTTGCAAGAAGTTCCTGATCGCCAATAGCATCATTTTTCTCTGCCTGAAGAATATATTTTGGAGAAGAAAGCACATGGTTGACGTTTTTTCTCAAAGGACTGAAGAACCACAGTTCCCACCCCCACTTCAACAAAAAAATGGATCCCCAGAATTAGGTCTCCTCAAGAGAGGTCCAGAAACAAAGGCCTGTTTCAAATCGTGAAATACAGAGACAGATTCAGGGGACCATTCCTTGGCATTCACACCCTTCTTGGTCAAGGCGATAATAGGCGCAGCAATGGAAGAGTAATTCCTAATGAACTGCCTGTAATAATTTGTGAACCCAAGAAAACGCTGTGTGGCCTTAGGGCTGGCAGAAAGAGGCCAGTTGGTAATGACCTTTCCATGATCCATATGAAGATCCAAACTAGAGACAAAGCATCCCAAAATCAGGACCTCAGAACATTCAAAAGAACATTTCTCCAGCTTTGCATACAGATTATTCTCTCTAAGGTGCTGAAGTACAATCTGGACATGGTTTCTGTGGACAAGCAGATTTTTTGAAAAGATGAGAATGTCATACAGATAGATGACAACAAATTGATAAAGCAGATCCTTGAAAATTTAGTTGACAATGTTTTGGAACACAGCTGGGGCACAAACCAAAAAGGCATAACCAAGTATTCATAATTCCCATCCCTAGTGTTAAACATGGTTTTCCATTCGTCACCTTCCCTATCCAGATCAGATTGTATGCACCTCTGAGATCCAACTTGGTAAAAATGGAGGCACCTTTCAACCTGTTGAATAGTTCCAATATTAAGGGTAATTAATTTTTTTTTGTCACCGCGTTTAAGCCTCGATAGTCAATGCAGGGTCTTAAGGTATCATCTTTTTTGGCAATGAAAAAGAACCCTGCTCCCGCAGGCGATGAGTATTTCCGGATGAACGCCCTCGCTAGTTTCTCAGCGGCATACTCTGATATGGCCTGGGTCTCTGGAATCGACAGGGGGTAGGTATGGCCCCTGGGCAGGGTTGCTTCCAGGAACAAGATCAATAGCACAGTCAAAGGGCCTGTGAGCAGGAAGCACCTCAGCTGATTTTTTGCAGAACACATCCCGGAAATCGCTATATGCAGCAGGAAGAGCAGAAGATACAGATGTGGTTGCAACTGGAAGTCTCTCCTTGGGGGCAGAAGGGACCCCAAGCCAGGATCTGCCCAGAAGCTCAGTCCACATGTGGAGAGTGGAGCTGTAGCCAAAGAAGGCCCAGTACAATGGGGGTTGAGGCCTTAGGTAGGATAAGGAAGGATATCCACTCCTGGTGGAGTATCCCTACCGACATATTAGCAGGGAGAGTCTGGAAGCGGATAGGGCCCCCTGGAAGAACAGTGCCATCAATTGCCGAGATCACCAGTGGTTTAGTGAGGGGCGAGAAGGGTAAACATCATAGAAAATGCAGTTCTCCAGTCCATAAAATTGCCAGCAGCCCCGGATACAGATATGCCAAGACCAACTGAGAGGAAGCGCATATATGAAGGGACACCGAAAGAAGAAGACGAGAAGGTGATATTTTGGGGTCCAATACTCCACCTTCCAGATGTAATAGACCCGAGAATTTCCTGAAGGAAGCGAGCAGGAGTCATGAAAATTGCCCCCACAATAGAGACAGGCCCAGAATTCTGCACCTAGCACGTTTCTTGGGGGTTAGCCTGGTCCGGCCCAACTGCATAGGTTCCTCAGCTGGTAGAAGATGCTTCACGGGACGAAGGGAGGGGAGCTCAGGCTGACTAGGGACAAGGGAGTGCTGGTGTATTTTATCTAGGGACCTCTACTGAAAGCGAATATCGATCAGGTTACAATAGGTGATGACATCGCCCATACCGGTAGGGATGGTTCTTTCTGCTACTTCATCCTTCACTCGGTGAGAGGCCATGTAAAAAGGTTGCAACTAAGGCCTCATTATTCCAGCTCAACTCAGCTGTTAGTATGCGAAACTGTCCTTCAGAAGAAGACTCTTGGCGAAGGCATAGAAGGGCACTGGCCGCTGAAGAAATCCGACTCAGTTCCTCAAAGATATTCTGATAGAGCTTCAGGAAGTCAGGCAGGCTAGAAACCACTAGATCATTCTTCTCCCACAGGGGGGCAACCCAGGCTAAAGCCTCACTGGAGAGGAGGTAAATAATATAGGCTAGGACAGGTAATATAGTGTTCTTAATTAGAGGCTGGGATGGAGCCATGCTTGAGGGACGATTACTTAAGCATACAGGTGAACAGCGACTGGCCTTTAAGCTGAACACAACAGAAAGGTGAGCAAACAGACAAGAACACTACTGCAGAGTAGGGATGAGCCGAACACCCCCCTGTTCGGTTCGCACCAGAACATGCGAACAGGAAAAAAATTTGTTCGAACACGCGAACACCGTTAAAGTCTATGGGACACGAACATGAATAATCAAAAGTGCTAATTTTAAAGGCTAATATGCAAGTTATTGTCAATAAAAGTGTTTGGGGACCTGGGTCCTGCCCCAGGGGACATGAATCAATGCAAAAAAAAGTTTTAAAAACGGCCGTTTTTTCAGGAGCAGTGATTTTAATAATGCTTAAAGTCAAACAATAAAAGTGTAATATCCCTTTAAATTTCGTACCTGGGGGGTGTCTATAGTATGCCTGTAAAGGGGCGCATGTTTCCCGTGTTTAGAACAGTCTGACAGCAAAATGACATTTTGAAGGAAAAAACACATTTAAAACTACCGCGGCTATTGCATTGCCGACAATACACATAGAAGTTCATTGATAAAAACGGCATGGGAATTCCCCACAGGGCAACCCCGAACCAAAATTAAAAAAAAAAAATGATCTGGGAGTCCCCCTAAATTCCATATAAGGCCCTTCAGGTCTGGTATGGATATTAAGGGGAACCCCAGCCAAAATTTTTTAAAAAAATTGACGTGGGGTTCCCCCTAAATTCCATACCAGACCCTTCAGGTCTGGTATGGATTTTAAGGGGAACCCAGCGCCAAAAAAAAAAAAAAAACGGCGTGGGGTCCCCCTAAGGATCCATACCAGACCCTTATCCGAGCACGCAACCTGGCAGGCCGCAGGAAAAGAGGGGGGGCGAGAGTGCGGCCCCCCCCCCTCCTGAACCGTACCAGGCCACATGCCCTCAACATTGGGAGGGTGCTTTGGGGTAGCCCCCCAAAACACCTTGTACCCATGTTGATGAAGACAAGGGCCTCATCCCCACAACCCTGGCCGGTGGTTGTGGGGGTCTGCGGGCGGGGGGCTTATCGGAATCTGGAAGCCCCCTTTAACAAGGGGACCCCCAGATCCCGGCCCCCCCCTGTGTGAAATGGTAAGGGGGTACTTACCCCTACCATTTCACTAAAAAATTGTCAAAAATATTAAAAATGACAAGAGACAGTTTTTGACAATTCCTTTATTTAAATGCTTCTTCTTTCTTCCTTCATCTTCTTCTTCTTCTGGTTCTTCTGGCTCTTCTGGTTCTTCCTCCGGCGTTCTCGTCCAGCATCTCCTCCGCGGCGTCTTCTATCTTCTTCTCCTCGGGCCGCTCCGCACCCATGGCATGAGGGGAGGCTCCCGCTCTTCTCTTCATCTTCTTCTCTTCTTCATCTTCTTCTTCATCTTCTTCTTCTTCTTCTCTTCTTCCTTCTTCTCTTCTTCATTTCTTCTCCGGGCCGCTCCGCAGCCATGCTGGCATGGTGGGAGGCTCCCGCTGTGTGACGGCGTCTCTTCGTCTGACGGTTCTTAAATAACGGGGGGCGGGGCCACCCGGTGACCCCGCCCCCCCTCTGACGCACGGGACATGACGGGACTTCCCTGTGGCATTCCCCGTGACATCACAGGGAAGTCCCGTCAAGTCACCGTGCGTCAGAGGGGGGCGGGGTCACCGGGTGGCCCCGCCCCCCGTTATTTAAGAACCGTCAGATGAAGAGACGCCGTCACACAGCGGGAGCCTCCCACCATGCCAGCATGGCTGCGGAGCGGCCCGGAGAAGAAATGAAGAAGAGAAGAAGGAAGAAGAGAAGAAGAAGAAGAAGATGAAGAAGAAGATGAAGAAGAGAAGAAGATGAAGAGAAGAGCGGGAGCCTCCCCTCATGCCATGGGTGCGGAGCGGCCCGAGGAGAAGAAGATAGAAGACGCCGCGGAGGAGATGCTGGACGAGAACGCCGGAGGAAGAACCAGAAGAGCCAGAAGAACCAGAAGAAGAAGAAGATGAAGGAAGAAAGAAGAAGCATTTAAATAAAGGAATTGTCAAAAACTGTCTCTTGTCATTTTTAACATTTTTGACAGTTTTTTAGTGAAATGGTAGGGGTAAGTACCCCCTTACCATTTCACACAGGGGGGGGGCCGGGATCTGGGGGTCCCCTTGTTAAAGGGGGCTTCCAGATTCCGATAAGCCCCCCGCCCGCAGACCCCCACAACCACCGGCCAGGGTTGTGGGGATGAGGCCCTTGTCTTCATCAACATGGGGACAAGGTGTTTTGGGGGGCTACCCCAAAGCACCCTCCCAATGTTGAGGGCATGTGGCCTGGTACGGTTCAGGAGGGGGGGGGCCGCACTCTCGTCCCCCCCTCTTTTCCTGCGGCCTGCCAGGTTGCGTGCTCGGATAAGGGTCTGGTATGGATTTTTAGGGGGACCCCACGCCGTTTTTTTTTTTTTTTTGGCGCGGGGTTCCCCTTAAAATCCATACCAGACCTGAAGGGTCTGGTATGGAATTTAGGGGGAACCCCACGTCAATTTTTTTTTTTAATTTTGGCTGGGGTTCCCCTTAATATCCATACCAGACCTGAAGGGCCTTGTATGGAATTTAGGGGGACCCCCACATCATTTTTTTTTTTTTTATTTTGGTTCGGGGTTCCCCTTTGGGGAATTCCCATGCCGTTTTTATCAATGAACTTCTATGTGTATTGTCGGCAATGCAATAGCCGCGGGTAGTTTTAAATGAGTTTTTTCCTTCCAAATGTCATTTTGCTGTCAGACTGTTCTAAACACAGGAAACATGCGCCCCTTTACAGGCATACTATAGACACCCCCCAGCTACGAAATTTAAAGGGATATTACACTTTTATTGTTTGACTTTAAGCATTAATAAAATCACTGTTCCTGAAAAAACGTCCGTTTTTAAAACTTTTTTTTGCATTGATACATGTCCCCTGGGGCAGGACCCGGGTCCCCAAACACTTTTTATGACAATAACTTGCATATAAGCCTTTAAAATTAGCACTTTTGATTTCTCCCATAGACTTTTAAAGGGTGTTCCGCGGCATTCGAATTTGCCGCGAACACCCCAAATTGTTCGCTGTTCGGCGAACTTGCGAACAGCCAATGTTCGAGTAGAACATGAGTTCGACTCGAACTCGAAGCTCATCCCTACTGCAGAGTCATGACAATAGGACTGCGGCCAGGTATATTACGAAAAATGATGACACTTTATACCAAATCAAGTGCCAAAATACGGATTAATCAATCTTTGTCTTCAAGATTTTCTATTCAAAATGGTACTTGTTAGGGATGCCCGCAGTCTCCTCTCCTATTTGTCTTAGTAATGGAGCATTTGACAACAGCCCTTAGACAAAATTCTTCTATCACAGGTATACCATCAGATGGACAGGAGGTGAAATTTTAAAGTAAATATATGCAAATCAGAAAATCTTAATGTGTCTCTTTTACCACATCAAGTTCAGGCTCTTGGGAATAATTTCCTATTTAAAATTTTCTCCTCAACGCTTAAATATCTGGGTATTAGAATTCCCTCAGATCTCACCAAGCTGTATATGGAAGATTATCACTCCCTTATGCAGCGTACAATACAAGATCTCAAGAAGTACAATCAAGCCCAACTCTCATGGTTTGGGAGAATCAACATCTTAAAAATGGACATAGTACTGCATTTCCTTTATCTCTTTCAAACCATACCTATTGTGATCCCCTGTTCTTTTTTTGTTATTTTACATTCTGCTTTTACAAAGTGTATTTGGGGATGCAATAAATCTATCTCTTCCTTAAGCAAAGAGTGGTGTAGGGGCACCAGACCTATATTATTACCACGCTGCAGCGGTTTTAACTAGGCTAGTGAACTGGTTCCATCACTTTCATCTTAAACAATGGGTTCATTTAGAGCAGTCGATTGCCCCTTTCGATCTCCAGGCACTTCCCTGTTTAGACACTTCTGTCCGTGGCCCACTTTCTTCCTTATCCTTCCTAACAGCACACTTAGTGCGTGTTTGGGATAAAATGCAAATCCAATTGGGACTTTCTCTTATAATGGGACCAATGACTCCCTTATTTGGTGACCCACGGTTTCCTCCAGCAGTGGTATGGAGTAGTTTCCTGTCATAGAGTAAGGAGACAAGCTGCCAAATACCTCAAATTCTTTGCCGGGGAACTCTCCCACTGTTTGATTTGATTTGATATGGGATTTGTACTGCGCCAAATGCGTTCCGTTAACTGTAAGTAAGTCTGATTCCTATACAGCAACAATCAATTACAGATTGGCTGGATTATGGCAACTATCGTCTTTTTTATCATCATTTTCTACAAGGGATGTATTTAATAGAGAACCGGATACCTTTGAGTCTTTTCTTTTACAGGATACTATACCAGATCATATTCTTTCTGCAGTATATAGGACTCTTATTTTGAAACTCCATCCGCACCTCCCAGAATTTACAAATATGTGGACTCTAGATTTGAATGTTTAGATTAGACCAGAAGAATGGGAGAAAGCGTTTACCCTCACTCACTGTATGTCATTAGCAACCAAGGCACATGAGACAAATTTTAAGCTTCTTTCTCAATGGTATAGATGTTCAACGTTGCTTCAGCGGATATATCCAAATGTTTCAGATTCATGTTTTCCTTCCACTAAGGGTTCACTTTTGCATATCTGGTGGGAATGTCCATCTGTCTATGATTTCTGAGGTGTGATTCTCCAGCTCCATACCCGTGCAACTTGGGTGACTGTCCCAATACACCACAAATGACTCAGCTATCTATTTTACACTTAAAAAAGGCCTTCTTAGGCATTGGCTGATGGCCGCAAGAGCAGTTGTACCACGCCATTGGCGATCGGCACAGGCTACACCTCTGATTGAGTGGGTTACAGAGATGGAATATATTGAGACGATGGAGACACTCCTGGCATGTGAATTGGACACATATGAACAATGTTGCCAAATCTGGCGCCCCTGGAAGTTGCTCAGGGAATCCTCTGAAATGCAAAATATATATACGGGGCGGCCATAGGATTTAAACCTGGTTTAGAGTTGGGATGAGCGAGGTGATGTCTGTCCAAGTGCCTACTCCTGGCTGCATTATCCCCCCCTTCTTTTTTTCTCAGTTTTTGTTTGGTCATGTTATGTGCAATGTGTCCTAAACTCTTGTCGGAGTTGAAGAAAGGGAGTAGTTAACCATAGACTATAACCTTGTTGGGTTGAGGAAGATATGATAGGGTTATTCTTGCTAGAGGTCCAACAATCTAAGTAACCCAGTGTATTATTTTATTTTTCCTTATACCGTAATATATAAGCTTTTATATGGGTAGACACTCCCCAATAGTATTCTAATTAGTTAATGTCACTTATTGGGTAAGGGTTTTTGTAGGGTGTCTATATATGTCTATCTGTAACATGTTTTATGTTATGTACATTTTTATAATATATTTTTCTGATTGCTGTGGTATGTGGACAATATGTCTTGTTGTATAAATTTGTTTAAAAACTTCAATAAAATTGGACTGAAAACAAAAGCTCTATTCATTGCAATAGTAATTTTTCTAAATCCTATGTTTGCAATCAGCTATTGAAGCACAAGAGGATGAGAGAAAGTAGCTGATTGGTTGTTTGAGCAATATAAGCAATTGCCTCGGACTCTTTCAGTGTCTGTGTCAATGAGCTTGTGCTGATTGGTAAATGCAGCTTGCTTTCGGGTGCATTCAACTTGCATTTGAAAAAAGTTTGAAATGCTTTTGAATTAACTTAGTTAATTGACAGGTGCATTTCACCTTCAGTTGCTCTCCTTTTGACTTGCAATGAAGCTGCATTAGAGTTGCCACCTGTTCCGGATTCACCCGGACAGTCCCGGTTTTGAATCTTGTGTCCAGGTTTCAGTCCACCTGAAACCTGGACACATTATTCAGACAGGAATGTGGCTTGGAACAGGGCTTGACAGAAGGGTGAGGGGGCACTATGTGTACCACATTACTATTTTCTTTGGAGTGCCCAAAAGTGCCCCAGGTCTGTTACAATCCTACAGTTTAAACTTAAAAAAAAAAGTTTACTATGCGCTGCATCAAAATTTCAACGTTTCAAGCTGCTTTTGCATTCCTACTGACTTGCATGGTGAGAGAAACTACCAAGATCATCGACACAGGCCCTTCTTAGGCTGGCCATACATGGTCGAATATCGAAAGAATTTCCTTTTAAATATCAGAAAATGTGTGCGTTTTGTAATCCGATGGTGCCACCATTGATTTCGAAATTCGGCCAACCAAGCCTTCAATTTCACCTCATGTTGCTACAGAAAAGAATTTTCATGGCTGGGAATCCTCTTTTCTTTCTGGGAATTTTCTTTTCTTGCACATGCGCATTTCTTTTTCAATTACATTTCGCACGATTCTCCCATCATTGATTCGAAAATTGTTTGTTTTTCTAAAAAATTCCAACATGTCTGATTACTTAAATTGATTGCCGCATGAAAATCGGCTGTTGCTGCAGCCCACTAATGGTGCGAAATAGGAATGAAAATTCTTAGATAAGATTTTCGAAAGAAAATTCTTTCGAAATTCGACCCATGTATGGCCTGCCTTACTCATGCTGAATGCTTTTCACACATTAGAGCATAAAACAAGAAGAATTCTTCATTCCAACAGAAAACATATTCTTTCAGGTTCCCATTCAGCAGGCAATAGCTGGGAGCCTCGAAGTAGGAGACCATTTTTTACCACCCTTTGTCTAGTGAAGGCTATCAGGGAGGTTAGTGCAAATTCTATTTAAATCCCACAAAACATCATAAAACAGCTCTGTGGTGTTCAATTCAGCTTTAGCAGTTTGCCAAATATAATTTTCAGATCCTGTTTCAAATCCAGCCAAAAGCTATTTTAAAGACAGGCAAAAAAATAGCTAAAAGGAATGTTAACATGCATGCTAATATATTGTCTGTGTGCATGTGTCACAAATAAAATATATCGTGAATTAAAATCACGCATGTCAATACTGACAATAAAAGGACAACTTAAAGTAAAACTCTACCCATAACAACTTAAAAAATAATGTTCCTTAGTAAGGAACATACATTCCACATTAATAATCAAGCTACCAAAATTAGTATGTGCTGTAAATTTCCTCCAGTACTGCTCCTGTTTCTTTTTTGCTGGAGTCTACCATTTTAATGCATAGAACGCATTAAGTTAAACTTTCTGACTTTACAACCCCTTTAATGTTTTACCTTTGCTATACCCAGGGCAGGACTTAGGGTGGTTGGGGCCCCTGGGCTTGAGTCACTTTCGGGCCCTACCTTCTATACATTTCTTTAAACCTTTAGTTTTCCTTTAAGCCCGCCACTCTGATACCGTTTGTCCGCCATTACCTCACTGTCTAATGCAGACAGGTTTTCACAACGGCAGTAAAAGAGGCACTACGTAACTGCCAATAACCAATCAGCAAACCTCAAGATAAGAGTTTAAGGAATTTTAAGGAAAAAAACTATTTAAGGAAAAAAACTTACATTTAAATGCTCATCAATGCAGCCTTGCACAGCTTCCATCTGCATGCTTGTCCAGTGTCATTTGCAGCCTTTTTAGTGTCATTGCAGCCTTGCAGCCTTATCAGTGTCATTTTCAGCCTTACAGCCTTATCAGTGTCATTTGCAGCCTTATCAGTGTCATTTGCAGCCTTGCAGCCTTGTCAGTGTCATTTGCAGCCTTGCAGCCTCCATCTGCAGCCTTGTCTGTGTCATTTGCAGCCTTGTCCAGGCTGCAGTTAAACTGCACTGACCTGTCAGTGTCACTGCAGTTTAAATATGGCGCCACCGAGATACACAGAGCCGGTCCTGTGTATCTCGGCTCCTGTCGGTTTTTCTCGGCTCCTCTCGCAGTCCCGCCCATTCCCGCCCTATGATGGACATAACACAGGTCCAATGGCGGGACTGGGCGTGACTGTGAGCGGAGTGTAGCCGAGTGTACTCGGCTAGCTCCGCTCACAGTCACGCCCAGTCCCTGTGTTATGTCCATCATAGGGCGGGACTAGGTGTGACTGTGAGCGGAACTAGCCGGGTATAGCTGAGTACACTCGGCTGGGGCCCGCGGGGCCCCCTATTGGGCGGGGCCCATGGGCTTGAGCCCAGTTAAGTCTAATGGTAAGTCCAGCCCTGGCTATACCTGCAAAAGGGGTCAGCCTGAAGTGATCTAGCAAGATTAAATTTTCTGACTAAAGTTCCACTTGGGAATAAGCCACAGGAATGGTCACTTACTATCTGTGACGGGAGTCACTAATGGGGTACAGGGTGAATGAGAACCCCACTATGATCTGTGCTAGTCAGAGACTCAATGCTGTATATATGTGTATATATATAATGTGTACTGTTTGCTGTGCTACTTTGGGGTGGGGCTGTATTCCAATGTTCTATTGTGTTTGTCTGCCTTGGATCAAAGGATGTGTATTGCTGTGAGGAAAGAGGGAGGGGGGATTCCTCCACCAGCCGCCCTGTTAAGACTGTTTACTGATGAGAAGTTAAGCACACCTGACCTGTGTGTCCATTGTTATTGGACAGTTTAACCCCCCCTGTTTTCCAAGGGTGGGGGGGGGGGGAATGTTTTGAAGTGGGAACTGTATAACATGTGTTTTTTGGAATAAAGATTCATTCCTGCTTGGAACCTGAAGACAGAGCCGTGTCTCGTTTTTGGGGTGGATTATTTGTATGGGTTCCTTGTTCGGCTGATTGGGGTTTTTGGTAGCTGCCTTTGTGTTTGGGTATGAAATGTCCTAAACGACTTTAACCCCTTTCATACTCGGGGTGTCGTTACACTGGTGGCAGAAGTGGGATGATTCCCACAGCCCAGAAGGACAGCTAAAAGAGGACACAGGCCAATGGAAGCACAGTTTGAACGGCTAAAGCGCTCTACCCTCAAGGACCTACTGGAGAACCGGGGCCGACTGGCCAACAACCATAAGAAGAGGGACATTATCGCAGAACTAG
This sequence comes from Lithobates septentrionalis, assembly GCA_037952835.1. NCBI lineage: Eukaryota > Metazoa > Chordata > Amphibia > Anura > Ranidae > Lithobates > Lithobates septentrionalis. The sequence continues at coordinate 3,147,066 of JBBDGP010000828.1, forward strand.
TCGAAATGGATAGAGCCGAAAGACCCAGCATAACAGACAGGACACCCGAAGAGGCAAGTTTTGATCGGGCTGTTAACATAAGACTGGCACATTATGGCCCTAACCCTACAGCGGAGATCATAGACCGAGTTATAGCGGCTGTGGATGCAAATAGGCTACACCAAAGAGGTGCTGCAGCAGCGGGAGTCACAGCAGCACCAACTGAAAGGAGAAAGGTACATTTTGCTGCTTTTAAAAATTTCAATGAAACAGAAGGGGAGATTGATGGGTACCTTGCAGATTTTGAACGGCAATGTGCCCTACATCGGGTGCCCACAGAGGAATGGGTTACCATTTTGTCTGGGAAATTGTCCGGCCGGGCCAGTGAAGCGTTCAGGGCCATCCCAGACGAGGAGATTATGAACTATGGGCATGTAAAAGAAGCACTTTTGGCCAGGTATGCCGTCACACCAGAAGCATACCGGAGGCGGTTCCGAGAGACGAGCAAGCAGACTGGAGACTCATATGCCGAGTGGGCATGCCGCCTACACCGCTCGGCATCCCACTGGGTCGCTGGATGCCAAGCAGTATCCGGGGAAGAGGTGCTGCAGCTGTTCCTGCTGGAGCACTTCTTTGACAAGCTGTCCCCAGAAGTCAGAGAGTGGGTCCGGGACAGAAAACCTTTCACCTTGTCTGAAGCAGCTCGCCTGGCTGACAAATACACAGACGCCCGCAAACTGGATAACCCTGTGGTCAAGACAACAGCTCGGGTGGATTATCGATCAGCGGCACCCCCTCCAGCTGGCGCCTACCAACCACAGTTGTACCGCTCTACAGCACCACCTCCAGCAGCCACTTATTCTCAGCAGCCCAGGTTCAACTCCCAGGACTACTCACAACCCCTCAGGTGTTTCGGGTGTAAACAGCTAGGGCACAAAAAGCCAGACTGTCCGTTGAATTCAGCCAGGCAGTCCCAGTCGTGGAGAAAGCCAGCAGGGGGGAATCCCTGCACATCCATGCCTGCAGCTCACTGCGTTGAAGAGGAAGAACAGTGGGGCGTCCTGCACGAGGCTGATCCAGTACAAGCAGCTAACCAGGACAACAGGCAGCAACACAGGCAGACCGTCCGGGGTAATGGAAAGGTAGCTAATGGCCTACGTGATACTGGTGCCACCATGACCCTACTACGGAAGAACCTCATCCCAGAGAGCCAACACACCGGGGACACTGTAGCCGTAAGGGTAGCAGGAGGCACTATTTTCCGGCTACCCATTGCCCGTGTTCACCTGGACTGGGGGCTTGGTTCGGGACATGTGAATGTGGGGGTGATGAAGGATTTGCCAGCGGATGTACTACTGGGGAATGATTTGGCCCCCCTCGTTTCTGCTTACGCCCCGATGGGCCCCACTGAGGCCAACCCAGTGACTACCTGTGCCCAGACCCGTGCTGTTGGAACCGGCCCGCTTGCTGCTGAGACCCAGGTAAGACTATCTTCCCCGACATGTACCTTAGATCAGGCTCCCCTAGGTTGGGATACCCCAGAAGCATTCGGGAGGGAAACCCGGGAGGACCCAACCTTACATAAGTATAGGGCTAAGGCAGATACTCAGGAAAAGGGAATAGATGGGGAGCTTTATGAATGGGTGGGGGATAGACTGTATAGGATCCCTAAGCCATCCCCGGGAAATAAAGTCCCTTCGCAGAAATGACAGCTGGTGGTACCTAAGAAATACCAGCTGGAGATTCTGCGAATTGGACATGATGTACCACTAGCAGGACATCTAGGGTCCCGCCGCACAGCCCATAGAATTACACAGAATTTCTTCTGGCCCAATTTTAACCAGGATGTTCGACAGTACTGCAAACGTGTGACACATGTCAACGGGTAGGTAAGCGGGGGACCACCCTAAGGCCAGACTTATGTCCATGCCTATTATTGGGGAGCCCTTTTACCGCATAGCCGTTGACATTGTGGGTCCCTTGGCCAGGCCTAGTCCATCCGGGAAGAAGTATATTCTCACTGTGGTGGACTACGCCACCCGTTACCCAGAGGCAGTAGCTATGTCCAACATTGAAGCAGAGACCGTAGCTGATGCCCTGGTTAAAATATTTACTAGAGTGGGTTTCCCTAAGGAGATTCTCTCTGACCAGGGAACCCAGTTTACCGCTGTGCTCACTCAGCAGTTATGGAAGGTATGCAATATCAAGCCCTTGCTGAGCTCACCCTACCATCCCCAGACTAATGGTCTCTGCGAGCGCTTTAACGGGACCCTCAAGCAAATGCTGAGGACCTTTTCGGACGCTTGCAGAGACTGGGAGAAATTCCTGCCTCACCTGTTATTTGCGTACAAAGAGGTACCCCAGGAATCTACTGGGTTCTCTCCCTTCGAGTTACTCTATGGTAGAAGGGTCCACGGACCCCTCGATCTCATTAGAGGACACTGGGAGGGAGAGACAGAGCAGAAGGGGGCCCCCATAGTGCCATATGTTTTGGAACTCAGGGACCGCATGGCGCAACTGTCTCTGATGGTAAGGGAGAATCTCCAGGCGGCCCAGGGGAGACAGAAGAGATGGTACGATCGGGGGGCCCGACAGCGTATCTTCCAGGTTGGGCAGAAGGTCTTAGTGCTCAAGCCTGTGAAGACCGACAAGATGCAGGCATCTTGGCAGGGCCCATATAAAGTAGTAGCCCAGGTATGTGATACTACCTATGTTATTGCCAGCTGTGCAGATGAAAGAATCCAGCGAACCTTTCATGTGAACATGCTGAAGGAGTATCAGGAACGGCAGGAGGATGTGGCTGCAGTATGTGCCCCTGCTGCGGATGACTCTGAACCCCTCCCTGACTTACTAGAGAGAGACCCCCAGACTGACCTCATTAGCCTCGTACAGCTAGGGGACCGGTTAAGCCCCACAAAGAAGGAACAGGCTAAGCGGCTTCTGTGGGAGAAACAGGCGACTTTCTCCGAAAAACCGGGCTACACGACCCTGGCTGTGCATAAGGTAGAGACCCCTGGACAAGCACCCCTTCGTCAGCCCCCCTACCGTATCCCTGAAGCAGTCCGAGAAGGAATGCAGAAGGAGATTCAGGAGATGATTCAGTTAGGAGTCATTGAGCCCTCTGACAGCCCTTGGGCCTCACCTGTAGTCCTAGTGCCTAAGAAAGACGGAACTACCCGGTTCTCCGTGGACTACAGGCGACTCAATGAGAAGACCACCACTGATGCCTACCCAATGCCCAGGGTAGACGAACTGCTAGATCGTATAGCCAGGGGATGTTATTTAACAACAATAGACCTGTGTAAGGGCTATTGGCAGATTCCCCTGGCCGAGGATGCTATCCCCAAGTCGGCATTTGTTACCCCGTTCGGCCTGTACCAGTCTAAGGTCATGCCATTCGGGATGAAAAATGCCCCGGCTACCTTCCAACGTATGGTGGATCGGCTCCTCAATGGCTTTCAAGATTTTTCATGTGCATACCTGGATGACATTGCAATCTACAGTGGGTCTTGGGAGGAGCACCTGGTTCATGTAGGGGTGGTTCTGGACAAGATTCGGGCCGCAGGCCTGACCTTGAAACCAGACAAGTGCCATCTAGGTATGGCGGAGGTGCAGTACCTGGGACACCGAGTAGGGTGTGGGAACCAGAGACCAGAGCCAGCCAAGGTAGAGGCAGTAGCTAACTGGCCCACACCCCGTACTAAGACCCAGGTATTAGCCTTCTTGGGGACTGCCGGGTACTACCGGCGTTTTGTCCCTGATTACAGTGCTATCGCCAAGCCCCTGACTGACCTGATGAAAAAGAATTTACCTGGGCAGGTCCTGTGGTCTCCAGCTTGTGAAGCCGCGTTTCAAGCCCTCAAGTAAGCACTTGTAAATGCCCCTGTCTTGGCTGCCCCAGTACCTAACAAACGTTTCCTTGTCCACACAGATGCTTCCATGTTTGGACTGGGGGCTGTGCTGAGCCAAATCGGGGAGGATGGAAGAGAACACCCTGTCGCATACCTGAGCAGAAAGCTATTACCCCGGGAAGTGAGCTATGCAGCAGTGGAGAAAGAGTGCTTGGCCCTGGTTTGGGCCCTTAAAAAGTTGAACCCTTATTTGTACGGACAGGAATTTTCATTAGTCACTGATCACAACCCATTGGTCTGGCTTAACCGGGTCTCAGGAGACAATGGCAGGTTGCTGCGATGGAGCTTAGCCCTGCAACCTTACAATTTCACCATCAGCTACCGACCAGGTAAGCAAAATGGCAATGCTGATGGGTTGTCCCGGTAAACCGACGTCACTCTGGCCTCCTAGTTCCGGACATCCCCAAGTTGACCCGAGAAGGATCAAGCCGGGTCTGCCGGAGTGTTCCACAAGGAGGGAGCCATGTGACGGGAGTCACTAATGGGGTACAGGGTGAATGAGAACCCCACTATGATCTGTGCTAGTCAGAGACTCAATGCTGTATATATGTGTATATATAATGTGTACTGTTTGCTGTGCTACTTTGGGGTGGGGCTGTATTCCAATGTTCTATTGTGTTTGCCTGCCTTGGATCACAGGATGTGTATTGCTGTGAGGAAAGAGGAAGGGGGGATTCCTCCAGCAGCCCCCCTGTTAAGACTGTTTACTGATGAGAAGTTAAGCACACCTGACCTGTGTGTCCATTGTTATTGGACAGTTTAACCCGCCCTGTTTTCCAAGGGTGGGGGGGAAATGTTTTGAAGTGGGATCTGTATAACATGTGTTTTTTGGAATAAAGATTCATTCCTGCTTGGAACCTGAAGACAGAGCCGTGTCTCGTTTTTGGGGTGGATTATTTGTATGGGTTCCTTGTTCGGCTGATTGGAGTGTTCGGTAGCTGCCTTTGTGCTTGGGTATGAAATGTCCTAAACGACTTTAACCCCTTTCATACTCGGGGTGTCGTTACACTATCTGTGTCTGTTAAATTTTGTTCCACTGCTTTCAGGAAGATCTAGTAATCTACAAATGGGCTGTGTCCTACTTGTGGCAAAAGTTTTTTTTTTTTAACATATGCTTAGGGCCACACAGGCCATTGCAGATCTGTATGACCCGGGAAAACAGTAAACCCATGGAAATTATTTTACGGTAAATAGTGCTGTAATATTTGGGAACTAGACCATTTGCAAAAAACTCTCTGAGGTTTGCATGCATCTGAGGAGGAACCATGACACTTGGGCGTGGTCACCATTTAATGATTATTTTTATTACTACTCTCACAATCCTAAGATAGAAAAACTGGATCTGTGGCTAGGCTATGGGCATTTAAGTATTTACGTGTTCTTAAAGTGATTGTAAAGTCTAGTTTTTTTGTTTTGTTTTTAAATAACAAATGTTATACTTACCTCCTCTGTGCAGGGGTTTTGCACAGAGCAGCCTGGATCCTTCTTTTCTCTGGTCCCTCTTCACTGCTCCTGGCTCCTCCCTCCTGTCGAGTGCCCCCACAGCAAGCAGCCATTCAGACATGGAGCTGCCGTTCGGCCGCATCCCCTCTCTCTCTTGATTGGCTAATTAACTTTGATTGACAGCAGTGGGAGCCAGTGGCGCCACTGCTGTGTCTCAGCCAATCGGCAGGACGAGTCCCAGACATCCGAGGGACTCCTGGACATCGCTGAACAGAGATGAGGCTCTGGTAAGTATCAGGGGGGCTGAGTGGGGCTACTGCACACAGAAGGATTTTTATCCTAATGCATAGAATGCATTAAGATAAAAAACCTGCTGATTTTACAACTTAAAAAAAAAAAAACAGTAAATATGCTTAAACAACCAATTACTGATCTCTGTGGTCGCAAGTACTGTGGAGTAATTCATATAGCAACAGACTCTGAAGCAAGGCTGCAGTCAGTTAATGAACAGTTTAGAGCAAAAAGAGGGGGAATAGTTCCGGTGAAAACTGTAGTCAATGATGCCAGAAACCCTTAGCTTGAGAAAGGAGCATGCCTGTTCTTCCCATCGACAGTACGCATGCTCAGAAATGCGTTACATCACTTCCTGTGATGTCACACACCGCTGCGTTCCACGAGCGCTCCAGCCCTCCTCCCTGCATCTACAATCACATAGAGAGCTGGTGGATAATCACATACAGAGCACACGAGCGGCACAGCCTGCTGGACCAGCGTGACAGGAGACGCACCGCTGCAGGACTTCTTCCCTATGCGGACCATCTTTTACTTCCATGTGAGTGTTTTAACTCTTTGTACCATAAAGTTTATACTGTCTACACTGAGAAGGCGCCTCTCTCTTTGCTTTTGTCTAACAGTTTAGAGCACCTGTTGTTTATGTATATTAGAAAGCCTGCAGGGAAAAGGAAGCAAGGGAAGGCAAGCTGCAGCCTTAGTGTTTTTTCTGTAAATTGAAGAATAATTGCTCCGCATTGTCGGTATCTACAGAGGTGAGAGAGGGTGTGGTTCAAAGCTCATTTGCTACATGTTAAGAATATGGTAAAGTGTAACTAAAGGCAAAACTTTGAGATATGGACAGGATGCACTCAACAAGGACACCAGAAGCTTTTAAAAATAAAATCTACAGTATTTAAATTAAAGATGTACTATATAATATTTGTTGGTGTGTGAAAGGATAATGAAAACAAAGTCTGTGGGGTACCCACTGGGACAATAGCGCTTAGCCTTAGGTGCCCTTAATGTCAGTAGTGAGGAATTATAGTGGTACTAAACATATGCTGTTTAATTTGCATTATTCCTTCTCTTTCTATACATGGATGATGGCACTGTAATTATTGTAATTATTTTAATAAAAAAAATGTAAGTATCTTTTTCCTAATCGATATACAGCTGTCACATGACCTAGCACTTTCCTAGCCCGTCTGCAGGGAAACATAGGCAGCAGAAGCTACTAGTCCTTAGTGGATGGTCCCACATTCAAAATAAAAAAACAGCCTTTGGAATACTGATTAAAAACAAATAAATAAAATCAATAAACTTTTTTTTAAATTTGCATACAAATATATATTTGAAATAAAATCTTAATCATTTTGTGGAAATAACATGGTGTGGATGGATTTCTGCCAGTCACATGCTGTGTCATGCTTCTTCAGCCTGTGTCTTAGAATAAGAGGGAGGTGAAAACACCATTAATCTACATGTAATATCCAGTCCCCATTTTGTTTAGCTGACTAGTGGGCACAGAGGAGGAGGGAGTGGGCTGTCATTTACCACTGTGTATACGCTCACATGTGTAACTCTATAGTAACATGGATGATCAGATGTGATGGGGAGGAAATTCTCAGCACACTGAAAACTGAACATGTGCAATGTTGCCACCACAGCTGCAAAATCCCCTTGCTGAATTGGGGACATGAACAGAAGGTGAAGATAGAGAGCAGCAGGATCAATCAGGTTTTGTGCAGAATAAAGAAAACAAATCTCATAGTGACTGGGTGAATATGAGCAGCGTGTAATTCAGAATGATATATTTTTATGATGTGGGTTTAGTGACACTTTTAGACTGAAAAACAAAATTAAAAATATAGCTAAAAATAAACATGATCAACGACAGTGTAAACACCTGATAATGCCAAACAATGATAAATTGCACGTAATAAAAGAATAAAAGTGGATAGCCTAATACTAAATAGCAACCAACTATGTCAGTGGCACTACTGGGTATGCAGGAGAGGGCACTCCGTCTGGTATGCAAACAAAGAGAGAAAATTACAGTGCAAACATACCATAGTGTAGTAAGTGATAAAAGCATATAGATTTATTAAAGTGGAACTACACTGCTACACTGCATCTGAGCACCACAAGTCAAAAACGCTATTTAATTCATTTTTTAATATACAAAGCAAGCCCCCCATCCATCCATGGTTTATTTTGTTGATAAATCATTTTGAAAGACACCCTCCACCCCCTTAGCATTTCTAGCTGAGGCTATCTTGAATAAGGGCAGATGATTTACTCCCTGGAATCCATCTCCCCTTGGCTCAGGCATGCAGGCAGGAGGGTGTGCTTAGCTGAGAAAACCCCTCCTCCCATTAAGACTCCTGGGAGGTGTGACATAATTTTCCTAGGCCTGGAAACCAGGAAGTTACTAAAGAAATGTAAAAAAAAAGTTTAAAACAAATAGAAATTATATACCTTGCCATCTAGTTACTAATGCTAGCAGCATAAGGATTGAAAATAGTCAATGTTAATTCAGAGAGTGAAGTTCTGATTTGAATATTGAAATTGCACTTGCATAGGTGACAAAGCACAGGCGGATAATGCGGACTATGGTAGTACATCGGAGATTACAATCTAACAAAGAAAAGTCTCTCCAGCCTTGGCCACAGGCATGGGACAGCATGGAAGGCGGGTGAGGATACCGCTGTTGGATCCCCTGGTTAGTGTGCGGAACCTGTAAAAGGCGGCATGAACACAAGGAACTTCCCGTCTGACATCACACTCCAGGCATGCACACCTCTTCATCAGCCTAATGCCACGTACACACGTTCAGACTTTCTGACAACAAAACCGTGTATTTTTGTTAGAAGGGTGTTGGCTCCAACTTGTCTTGCATACACACGGTCACACAAATGTTGGCCAACAATTACGAATGTAGTGACGTACAAGACGTACGACGAGCCGATAAAAAGGAAGTTCAATAGTCGTGCGCCACCCTTTGGGCTCCTTCTTCTAATCTCGTGTTTATCTCATGTTAGTAGAAGTTTGGTGAGTGACGATTCGCGCTTTTCAGCCTCATGCTTTTCAGTTCGTTTCTGCTTTTTATGTTGTGCTTGTCGGTTCGTATCTGTTCTTCAGTGCGTGCTTGTCAGGTTGTTTCTGTCTTTCAGTGTGTTCTATTTATAGTTTGCTTCTGATTTTCAGTGCGTGCTTGTCCGGTCATTTCTGATTTTAAGCTTGTTCTTGTCAGGTCCTTTCTGATTTTTAGTGCTTTTTGAGCAGCTTTCTAGCCATGTTGCGGTTGCATTCTCGTCATAGAGGTCGTGCTGTTGTTGGGCTTGGTGTTACTGCTTTGACCCAAGTCCAGTCCATGAACAGGGAGAGGAAGAGTTCTTGGACCAAGAATTGGTTGCTTAATCGTGACCAATTCTGTCATATGCCTTTGCTGAGGGAGCTCCAGGAGAATAATCCTGATGATTTCATAAATTATCTCCGGATGGCGGACCCCGTCTTTCACCGTCTATTATCTTTGCTGTCCCCTTATATTACGAAGCAGGATACCTACATGCGGCAAGCCACCTCTCCAGAGCAAAGGCTTGTTGCCACCTTGCGGTACTTGGCGACAGGGAGAAGTCTCCAGGACCTGAAGTTCATGACTGGAATCTCCCCCCAGGCCCTGGGAATCATTATTTCAGAGACCTGTTCTGCCATAATTCAAGTCCTGCAGAAGGACTATATTAGGGTAAGTTTTATCCTTTAACATCACATTCTATGTATTTAATGTTTGCTAATGTATTGTATTCATTTCATCATTCCATAATTACCATGATTGTAATATGCTGTGAATGTCCTCTTTGTCCTCATGCATGCTGTAAGCTTTTAATGCTCCTTTTTTGTCCTTCATGCATATTTGCCTTCACTAACCTCCGCAGCATGCTATCCTGGGCCCATATACACCTAGCCTAGTCACTTAACAATGTATTTTGTCAGCTCCATTGTAGTGCTTACCCTAAACACCCCCTAAAATGTGTCCAAATGTTATTGTTGTCCTTAAATTCAGGCAGAGTGCAAGAGGTTTTTTTGTGGCCCAAACACATTTGGAACCCTCCCTCCCCCCAACCACTACATCAACTGATACCAATACTCTATCTGCTGACTTTACCAAACTCATACACACTTTACCTACCTCTTTTGTGGTCATATTTATGGATGAATTTACCAAATGATGTAGTGCAAGTGCCTGCCAGAATTCTTTCAAATGGTACTGTTTAAAGTTTTGTTCTCCTGTTATCTTGATAGGTAATTGCAGAATGTAAAAATGTGCTTCAATTTGGACTGTGTGTATTCATATTATTGAATTATGACACTTCTTACCTGTCCAGTGGGCTGCGAATAGTGTAAGTAAGGAGGGGCTGGCCAAAGTAACACACATTATTTATGCATTCAGCTCTCAATGAAGTGGAGAGGGTTACCTGTCCAAAACATCTACCCACCCACCCCCCCCACAATAAAATGTTTACAATGGGCCACCATAGGGGGTGAGGAATCTGATAAGTTGACCTTATAGTTTTGTCTTTAAATACTCATTTCAACAAATGTTATACTTATGTTGGCCAAGAATGTTTGTGGCTAATCTGCTTGCAATGTTATGTGCAAATGTAGTATTTTTTTTCTTGTTTGACGGTTTCCTTCCAACCCACAGGGATGGCAGACTGTGGCTTCCCAATTCCACCACCAGTGGGACTTTTCCAATTGTGGTGGTGCTATCGATGGGAAGCACGTCAGGATCATCCCACCACCCAACTCGGGGTCGTACTACTTTAATTATAAGAGGTTCAGTAGTATAGTGATGTTGGCGGTGGTGAAGGCCAATTATAAATTCATCTACCTGGACATAGGGAAGAACGGCCATATCTCCGATGGAGGAGTGATCGCCCAGATTGAGTTTTACTGGCATCTACAAAATGGCACCTTGGGGTTGCCACCTCCAGAGGATAATGTTGCGTGTTTGTGGCAGATGAGGCCTTTGCTCTGGGGGAACATCTGATGAGGCCGTTTCCCATGAGGACCCTGACCCCAGAGCAGAGGGTTTTAATTAGCGGCTGGCCCATGCCAGAAGAGTGGTTGAGAATGCCTTTGGCATAATGGCCAGCCGGTTCAGGCTTTTCCTTACTTCAATCAACCTGGCCGAATACAAACTTAATCACGTTGTCTTGAGCTGCTGCATTCTGCACAATTACCTTTGCAAGAATGCAGCCAGCTATCTGACCTCAGTTGTGACTGAGGTCGACTTTTCAGCATTACCTACATCGATGACGGCGCTCAAAAGTGGCCATCCTGGCTTTCCCCCCAAGCGCCCACAAAGTCTGGCAAAACTATATTGATTACTTCGTGGGTAGGGGGGCAATTGAAAATCTTGCAGATGGTGAATAAAATTTGATAAAAGGAAAGAAGATTAAAGGAAAGAAGATTATTTGGGACCTTAAATGAGGTAATAGGGGCCGTCCCCTCCTCCATCCCGGTTCAATATTTAGAAGAGAGAGAGCAAAGGGCGGGACTTTACATGAGGCACACGGAGGCAAATGCAAAAATTGGATAAAAAGCAGATTTTAATAAATACAAATAGTCATATGTTCACATATTTATGCACATAGCTATATATTAATATATTATATTTCATTAAGATATATGTTCCAACATGGACTTATTTGCAAATACATGAAGAACTTGATGCCTGAAAAACACAATGATATGTATAAATATGTGACACATTAAAGTGTCACTTAAAAGGGAATAACAAAAATAAGAAAAATAGGTCAAGATGAAACGTAAGCTCTACGCGTTTTGGGACCTTATAGATGGAACGTGCATACATGGTTGATAATTTTGTACACATAACGGTAGTTGTAAACTCTAAGCTCTACGCGTTTTGGGACCTTATAGCCACTCATCAGGAGCAAAACCGTAATGATCACCTATGAATAGGGAAGACAACCATAATTTTAAATAGTCTAGGAAAAAAGTGGGCAAATGTAAAATATGAAAACCCCCACATATGTACATTCGACCCACAGACTTACATATATATCTGCGCAATGGTGGTGCAGCCATGAGAGTCAAGCCAGCCAGAGATGCCACATCCCGGAGCTGAGGGAGCATATCCGGGCGACACACAACCAGTACAGACAATGCCCCGGGTAGGTAAAAGTGTAGGAAGTGACAATAGTGGGTGGTAAATGAGGGGTGGCCCCGTTAAGGGGGAACCTCTGAAAAATAAACAAAAATAGGTAAGTGAATAATAAAGTGTGTAGGAAGAGTAAAGCAGTGAGGGAGAATTGGAGACAGAAGGAAAAAGAAAAAGCAAAAAGCAGAGAGAAATAAAAGAAAAAGGAGAAAAAAGAAAAAGGAGAAATAGGGAAGGTGTCATGTAGAGCCTGATATGCAGGGAACGGCCTCTCTTGCTCCTCTAATTCTGGCCCCCTGATAGAGTAGACAGCAGGAGCAGAAGTGCAGAGTCACACAAGTGCCAAACAGTTCGTCTTCACTGTAATGTAGAACAGCGGCAGGTGGCACGGTGCTGGAGCAGGGTTCTCCAATGAGCGGAAGATGCAGGTCGGGCAAGCCGGGTCAAACACTGGTGGGAACGTCAGGAGCAGAAGCAGAGGCAGGTGCGTAGTCTGGATGCAGGCAGGGTCGGCAATGGGCTGGCAGCGTGGTAGTAGAAGGAGCAGGCAGATGCGGAGTCAGAACAAGCCGGGTCAGATGCAGGCAGCAGGTAGCAGAATCAGAAGCAAGCCGGGTCGGTAAACAGGTGCAGGTATCACGGGTAAAGCAGGCAGGAACACACGGGAACGCTGTAGAACGGACAGCACTGGATGCAAGCACAGACCAAGTTTAATGTAATGTGCACACAGGTGCACCGAAGGTGTTCTGGCAGAGCCTGAGGTCACAGGTTGACTTTTCCGTCGGCCATCTTGAGTACTGGCTGGTCTTCCCTGACAGGCTGAGGTCACAGGTCGACCTCTCCTTCGGCCATCTTGAGTACTGGCTGGTCTTCCCTGACAGGCTGAGGTCACAGGTCGACTTCTCCTTCGGCCATCTTGAGTACTGGCTGGTCTTCCCTGACATTGCCGCCTCCTAACGGGCAGCCTCTGGATGCCCAATCTGGCTACTTTGTCGTGATAGGTCCTCTTAAAGGCTCGGATCAGTTCTTGGGCATGAATGTTGGTTTCAGGTTCCCACGAGTTGTCTTCAGGACCGTAACCCCTCCACTTAATAAGGTATTGAACTTGACCTCTCCTTCTCCTGCAATCTAAAATCGCCTCTACTTCAAATTCCTCTTCGCCCTCTACCACCACAGGTTCGAGTGGCTCTGTATTCCGATCCAGAAAAGAGTTGGGGATGGCGGGCTTCAGTAAGTTTATATGAAACACCGGGTGGACCCTGAAGGTCTCCGGTAACTCCAGCTCATAGGCAACATCGTTAATTCGTCTCTTTACAGGAAACGGTCCCACAAATCTGGGGCCTAATTTCCTTGAGGGACAGGTTAGTTTCAGATTTGTTGTGGCTAACCAGACTTGGTCCCCCGGGTTCAGGATCAGGTCCCCTCTTCTCTTCTTATCGAAAATCTGTTTGTTATAAGCTTGAGTCTTGGCCATCATCTCTTGTGCAGAAGGGGTGCCCTTCATAGGAATGAAGTGGGCCATCTTGGACAATTGATCGACGATTACAAAGATAGTACTGTATCCCTTGGATGGGGGCAGTTCCACAATGAAGTCAATTGAAATCATTCTCCATGGTCTGTTCGGGACAGGTAATGGCTTCAACAGGCCCCAGGCCCTGGATTTGCTGTTGTTATTACGGATGCAGGTGGTGCACGATTCCACATATCTCCTACAGTCTCTTGCCACCCCCGGCCACCAGAAGGTTCGCTGCACCAATTCAGCAGTCTTGCTGAACCCAAAGTGTCCTGCCAGCGCGTGGTCGTGCCACGTGCTCAACGTGGCAATTCGTAGATCCTCCGGGACGAAGACCTTATCCTCATACCAGAGTAGCCCTTCCTGTGTCCGTAAAGTGATCCCAGATGGTGTAGAACTCCTCACAGAGGCTTGTTTAATCTGCGTCATTAAGTCCCCTTGTAGGAGAAGGAAATTTCCAGAGGACAGGATCGTATCTGGGGGAGAGATGTCTTGGGATTTGCTAAACATGCATAATAGCGCATCCGGCTTTATGTTCTTGGATCCAGGTCTGTATGTCAGATGGAAGGTAAATCTCGAAAAGAAAAGTGCCCACCTGGCCTGGCGAGGTCTCAATCTCTTTGCTGTTCTTAGATATTCGAGATTCTTGTGATCTGTGTAGATTAAGATTGGATGTGCTGCTCCCTCGAGAAGGTATCTCCATTCTTCTAATGCTGCCTTAATTGCTAAAAGTTTGCGATCCCCAACGTCGTAATTCTTCTCCGCGCTAGACAGTTTACGCGAGAAGAACGCGACTGGGTGCAACAGGGCCTTGGGGCCCTGTCTTTGGGACAAGATAGCTCCCACCGCAGTTTCCGAGGCGTCCACTTCTAAGACATACGGTAAGGCCGAGTCTGGGTGCTTCAAGAGGGGTGCGGATGTGAAAAACCTCTTCAGCGTCTCAAAGGCCAACTGAGCCTCTGGAGACCAGCGGAATCGGGACCCCTGTTTGGTAAGCTGTGTAATGGGGGCAATGATTGCTGAGAACCCCCGAATAAATTTTCAATAAAAGTTTGCAAAGCCTATGAAACGTTGTGTGCAAATGGGAAAATCCGGACAGCCGCACTCCAGGAAATATAATCCAAACTTCTTTATTTTAAAATCAGGAACATGTCATACAGTACATCAAAGGCAGAGTGTACAGACAGGCAGCTTACGCGTTTCGCACTATATCAAGTGCTTACTCATAGCTGGTTTTAATAAAAAGTGAGATTTCATATATACTATCCAATGTTCATCATGTGACCAGGTAATCAATCCAAATTACATGGCAGCTGGGATTTAGTTGTGGAGTGTGTGAGTGTTGATCAGTGATTATTGAATGCCATGATTTTAAAGGGTCATGGTGAACATGAAGTATATATGTATAAGCGACGGGGAAAAAATTGGAAAATTAAGAGGGTACTTAGTTGCATTCAATGTGAATTTGAAGTGCGTGGAAATAAATGTATAAGGAAATATGTGTATGTGATCGAAATGAAGTGAGTGAATAAAGGTGGGGTGAAAAATTAGGTTTAAATAATATACAAAGGGAGTAAATATCCGCATCGCCTTTGTATTCCGGACTATTGCTACAACTATTTTCTCCGGCACAGGGTTTTTATCCAGGATTTCACACAGTAAGTGTCACCTTGTTTATTTCTCCAGTTTTTTACTAAGAGCTTATTTTCCTCATATATCTACATGGAACATACAGCTACTTCAACACCTATGTCAGAGATGTACAGCTGTACTCTCACAGCACCAGCCAATAACCCATTGAGACAAATGATACAGACACAATCATCTCAGTCTTCAGGTGATGATGGAGTATCACTGACACGGCACTTCAGAAAGTTGGAACAACTGATGGCCAGAGAAATCAGAGCATATTGGGACATCCACTTCTTATCTGAATATTTAACTCTGGCACATATCCCACGGGGATTAAGGATCAAAAAATGTCCTGCTACTGAACTTTTTGATGATTCTCTTAAGAAGGAGTGGACTGATACACTTGATATGTGCTCTTTCAAACTGATGAATATTCTCATCTCCTCAAAGAAGAAAGAAGTGGAAGTGCTCCAAACAGACATGTCCCTGATACAAAAGGAGCTTAAAACTTTACAAAACCACCCTGGACTCTTATGCCGCGTACACACGAGCGGACTTTACGGCAGACTTTGCCAGGCGGATTTTTCGACGTACTTTACGACGGACTTTCTGAATGAACGGACTTGCCTACACACAATCCACCAAAGTCCGTCGAATTCGTACGTGATGACGTACGACCAGACTAAAACAAGGAAGTTCATAGCCAGTAGCCAATAGCTGCCCTAGCGTGGCTTTTTGTCCGTCGAACTAGCATACAGACGGCGGACTTTTCGACCGGACTCGATTTCAACGGACAAACAAAGTCCGCTGGAGCCCACACACGATCGAATTGTCCGACGAAATCCAGTCCGCCGGGCAAAGTCCGCCGTAAAGTCCGCTCGTGTGTACGCGGCATTAGAGTTGGATGGCCGTTTAAATAAAAAGTTGGACAAAATGGAAAAATCTGTGATTGATAGTAAGAAAGGCAAACTAGCCAGAGATAAGGATGATTATGAAAATAACAGAGTCTATACATGGAAAAGACCTCTATTCACTCCAAATAGATCACGGAGAAACCGAGGAAAGCAAGTTAGCTTCTCTGACCAGGAGAGCACATTTATGAATGATACCTCTGCCTACACCGCATCCGATTCCTCATTTGACCGCTCTGAAGAATCTGTTGAAACAACCAAAGCAGGAACACAGAGACGCACTGGAAACCCTCACAGGTCTGGACATTCCAAGAAAAAGAAAACGTCCAACACAAGAAAACCAGGAGAGGTGGCAGGAAACATCAACACTCCAAACAACACTCAATACAGCCTGCGAGGCAGGACAAAGAAGTAATACACAGTGTTGTGAATATTTCCAAAAGACCACTCAAGGACAATGAAATCAAACTCCTAGCAAGAGGCTTAAACTTCTGCCCTAACCAACATTTTGATTTGTTTAAAACTATTTTAGATGTCAATAAGTTTTCCCGAAATCTTACTCTCAGAAAACATTATTTTTCATCTACAGCAGAAGCAGTTGTTTCTCCTACTACTTGTGAGACAGGTGAGTCACCCCCTTCACCTTCAATGTTTATGGATGTTTGTGCTCTAAATGATTTGACTGACCTGGCTATTGAATCGGATTTGCTTCCCATAGATCCCCCAGATACAAGCAATAGAAATTTACCTAAATCTAAATCAGATTTTTACCCAGTGGCATCTAGGGGAAAGGATCTAGATTTGTTCCAAAAAATGGTGGAGGGTGAACTGACTCACTTGGCTCGCAACTGCCACAAAACATCAATGCAGGATAATTTAACTCTAGATGAACGGGCAGCACTTAAAGCATTAACAACAGATGATAGCATTGTTATTAGGAATGCAGATAAAGGTGGTACTGTAGTAGTACTGGATGCAGTGACATACAGAGAGGAAGTTTTACGTCAACTGTCAGACACACACACATACCAAAAACTCTCATGCAATCCCACCTCTAATTTTAAAACAAAGCTGTCTGCCCTTCTTGATAGAGCAATACAGGTTGGCCTATTCTCCTCTAAAGATATAGAATCATTTATCCCGGAACACCCCATTATGCCTATATTCCATCATTTACTCAAAGTTCATAAAGGTTTTAACCCCTTAACAGGTCGACCTATTGTCGCAGGCATAGGTTCCCTGAATGAAAAGCTAGGAGAGTGGGTAGACTCTCAGTTACAGACTTTAACCATGGAGTTGCCGGGCTATTTGAGAGACACCAAGCATCTTTTGAGTAAGCTCCAAAACTTTAAATGGAAAGAAAATTATAAATGGATTACCTGCGATGTCGTCAGCTTGTACTCCAGTATACCTCACCACTTGGGTTTGCAAGCAGTTGCTTGGTTCTTGAAAAGGTCTGGCAAGTTTTCCATAATACTACAAGACTTCATTCTACAGGCTTTGGAATACCATTTGACCCATAATTTCTTCATGTTTGACAGGGACTATTACCTGCAGAGATGTGGGGCCTCCATGGGAGCGAAATTTTCGCCCTCACTAGCCAACCTTTTCTTGGGTTGGTGGGAGAGGTCCCGCATCTTTGGATGCAATAGTCCCCGTCGACGTGAAACAGTGTTTTTCTGCCGTTTTATTGATGATCTCCTGTTCATTACATCTGACACCAATGCTGATATTAATAACTGGCTTACTTATTTCAATGATAATGATCTTAATCTAAGATTTACAGGTAATCTGGAAACAAGTAACATAGTATTCCTTGATGTAAGTCTAATAGGAACAGGGGACATGATCCACACTAGACTATTCAGAAAACCAACAGCAGGTAACACCATCCTCAGAGCTGATTCTGCACACCCCAAACACACCATCAGGGGGGTACCATACGGCCAATTCTTGAGATTGAAAGGTTTATGTAGTACACCTGAATATTTTCAAGCAGAATCTCATGAGATGGCACAATGTTTCAAAGATCGTGGATATCCGGACTCCCTAATAACAAAATCTCTTAAAACTGTTAACAACATCCCGAGACATGCCCTCTTAGAAGAAAACACACGGAGAAAAAATCACAAGACATCTAGGGGACCTCCAGGTAACACCCAAATAGGTATACCGGTTTTTTCCACACCCTTCAGCTCAGAGTTTAATAAAATTAGAAACATCATTAATAGGTATCTTCCGATTCTGTTTAACGATCCAATTTACAATAACATTCTTTCCAAAGGCATAAAAGTGGTCTCACGTAGAGCACCCACTTCGGGAAATTCTTTATCACTTAGTTTATTCCCCAACAAACAAAATAAAACCACCTGGTTGAGTTTAACAGGGAATTATAAATGTGGTAAACAAGGCTGCAATTATTGTCGTCACATCAAAGTGGATAAAAACATACATTCATGTTCCAATGGCAGAACCTTTAAAGTCCCTTCCTTCATTAACTGCAACACACAATTTTTGGTTTATGTCATTACCTGTGACATATGCCATATCCAGTATGTTGGCCGCACAACACGGCGCTTGAGAGACCGATTACATGATCACCTATATGACATCACCAAAGATAAATTGACAAATGTGGCCAAACACTGGATTTTCACACACCAAAAAGATGTCTCCAGTTTGTTCATTCAAGGAGTGGAAAAAATAACCATGCCCATCAGAGGGGGAGATAAATTCAACCTCCTATGTAAACGTGAGGTTTTTTGGATTTTTTCTTTAAATACGAGAATTCCCCTCGGCTTAAACTTTGAATGGGATGTTTCTTATTTTTATGATTAATATATAGCTCATTCATCCCAATCTGTATCTACTCAACTTCAGAGACTGTCACCTAGTCCCATTTATCCCTTAAAATAATATCCAATAGGCATCACGATATAGATAGCCACTCATTCCTATTAAAGTCTCTTCTTATAAAAAATATGATTACAGGAGAGGTTCTCCCCATTATAACTATTTTGATATATTTACATCTGTTTTTAGGGAGTATAATATGGTATGGATTACTAGGTTCAGAGATATAGCCCATAAAAGAATGTATTCACTAGAAGCTTCAGCGATGTAGCCAATAAAGCAATCCATACACTGTGATGCCTAGCACAATGCTCTAGTTTTGATACCTACAGTCTGACTCCATTTTTATGAGCTTATTGTGACTTATGTCTATTTTACTACCATCTCCATAGATAATTTTACACACACGTGGAGACATCTTAATTCTGGTCTCCCCCCTTCAGAATTTTACAACATCCATCGGTGCTAACGCCCATACACACGGCAATATCGTAGTCTCAGTCCCCTTTATAGGGTTTGAGATGCACATGCTGCACTCCCCTATTGAGTTCTATGGAGACTTCCATCCTACTTAACAACTACGAACCGCAACGCTTACAGTCACATACATATGTTTACTAAATTATCCTTGCGGCAGCTCTTCCATCAGACTTCACTCCTTTTCTTTTTGTCGCTCATCATCCCGCACAATGATAGGGAGCTCTTAATATCCCTAAATCCCATAGCGGCTTCTGGTTGCAGCGTCTTGGGTTCAATGAACTACATTAATATTAATGAAATAATATCAAACAAAATTGAACAAACCCATAGACCGCCATCAAGCCATTAACATACTGATAGTCACTAGCGGCATGCACGACAAGCGACACACCACAAAATGAGGTGTCTACATTCTTTTAAGCAATATAGATATGATTGCATTCTAGTTATTGGCTTGAGTGATTCACTTCATGTCAGATTCAATACATTTTCACAGCTCATATAATGTTTATTATAGCTTGACGTAACAGTCAAAAGTTTTAAACACATATAGATCTTTGAATTTTTGATATGAATATATTGAACACTCTACCCCATACAATATCATTAATCAACCTGTGAGAGTTCTCTTTCTCTTTTACTTCTTACTTTGGGAATTAGTTAATATACTTGATTTTTATTTTATTTTCTTCCCTGGTTATTCACCCTGAAATATGACCTCTATATGTGTTCTTCATCAACACATATACATTGTGTAAATATTCCCTTTGTCCCTTTTAGATTTGGGTCCATCAAATAATTTTCCATGATTCCTTCACATAATCGATATACATATGCTGATATAATAACGTTTTTTATGGATTATTATAGTCCCTATAAGTACGGTTTTCAGATATGTGTGTGCGATTTTATTGACGAGAACATGCTGTTGCTTTGGCGGGTGTGGCTCTCTCCACGCACACACATATACACATACACACACACACTTAGTTTTGTGCGTGAAAATATTTTGTTTATATGGTTTTTATATACACACATACTTACACAAGACTCTGTCTTGGTATAAACACTGTTTTATATTCATTAAACGATTCTTTTTTTTACTACAGTACTCAAGATTTTGTCTACAACACAAGAAATGTATCCACTAGTATCAATTGATGAAGGCTTTCAGCTTTTTCTTCTTTTTTGTCAAGTTTTGTTCCTCTTGGTTTTGGGTTGTTTAACGATAATATTTTGTACCCATAAGCCAAGGAAATTTATCAATATTTGAACAAAATTGTACACTTGTCAATGATACATATATGGATGTGAACTATGAATGTATTTGAACTGTGATATAAATGTATTCATTTTTCTGAGAGTAGCGGAGGAAAGTATTTTTATATTCCCCCCCCTCTCTTCACTGTCATGTGACCGGGTATTCTCTATAGATTATAAAACAGATATCAGTTTCACATATATCTATAATATATCTATATGTGCTCTGGTCACAAAAAACCTTCATTGCACTGCATAGAAATACACATATGATTTCAATCTTTCGATACCTGTAATATATCACCATTTATTTTTATCTTTACATTTTTTCCTATATTCTGTTTACTTTACCTTATCACGTTGATTGCTAATATCAATCATATATTGATTTTCACAGACACCGGAGTATACAATTATGAATTTTTATAGGAGTACCCACTACAAATTGGGATATTTACTCCCTTTGTATATTATTTAAACCTAATTTTTCACCCCACCTTTATTCACTCACTTCATTTCGATCACATACACATATTTCCTTATACATTTATTTCCACGCACTTCAAATTCACATTGAATGCAACTAAGTACCCTCTTAATTTTCCAATTTTTTCCCCGTCGCTTATACATATATACTTCATGTTCACCATGACCCTTTAAAATCATGGCATTCAATAATCACTGATCAACACTCACACACCCCACAACTAAATCCCAGCTGCCATGTATTTTGGATTTATTACCTGGTCACATGACGAACATTGGATAGTATATATGAAATCTCACTTTTTATTAAAACCAGCTATGAGTAAGCACTTGATATGGTGCGAAACGCGTAAGCTGCCTGTCTGTACACTCTGCCTTTGATGTACTGTATGACATGTTCCTGATTTTAAAATAAAGAAGTTTGGATTATATTTCCTGGAGTGCGGCTGTCCGGATTTTCCCATTTGCACACAGCCTTTACTAGCATTAGCCAGCACCTGGGGCTCTTTGTTCCTGGAGACCAACAGCCAGTTCATACCTGGACAGATTCACCCTAGTGCGGGGACAACATCCACATCGCCTATGAAACGTTGAATACCTTTCTTGTCACATGGAGTAGGCCAGTCCAGGATAGCCGTTACCTTCTGGGGATCCATCCGGATACCTTCGATGGAAATGATCAGCCCAAGAAATTGGATACTCTGGTGTTCAAACTCGCAATTCTCGGGTTTGGCATATAATCCGTGTTGTCGAAGGCGGATTAATACACTTCTCACGTGTCTGTGGTGGTGTTCTAGGGAGGAAGAAAAAATTAGCATATCATCAAGGTATACAATGACAAATAAGTCCAGGAAGACTCTGAGAACATCATTAATGAAATGCTGGAAGGTAGCCGGAGAGTTGCAGAGCCCGAACGGCATTACGAGATACTCGTAATGCCCAAATCGTGTGCGGAAAGCAGTCTTCCACTCGTCTCCCTCCTGAATGCGCACCAAATTATAGGCGCCCCGAAGATCCAATTTTGTAAATATGGTAGCGGAACCAAGTCTTTGAAAAAGTTTGGGAACTAATGGAAGTGGGTAACGGTTCTTCACCGTCACCTTGTTAAGTTTACGGTAGTCCACACAGGGCCTTAACGACTGATCCTTCTTCTGGACAAAGAAAATCCCCGCCCCAGCTGGAGACGTGGAAGGGCGGATGAAGCCTTTCCTGAGATTGTCATTGATATAGTCCTTCAGTGCCACCAGATCGCTTTCAGACAGAGGGAAAATCCTCCCAAAGGGAACTTCGGCTCCGGGGAGTAGCTCTATAGGGCAGTCATAGGGCCGATGAGGTGGGAGGATCTCTGCCCCCTTCTTACTAAACAAGTCTAGGAAGCTGTGGTAGGCTGTAGGCACAAGCTGACTGGTTTCAGAGTCTGTATCTAGACACAGCAGAGCGGGAACATCACAGGAGGTCCGTAGGTAGTGCTGGGTGCAGTAAGAGGAGACGAAGTTAATGCTTCCTTTAGACCAGTCGATATAGGGATCGTGGGTCTTCAACCAAGGTATACCGAGGATAACTGGGAACAGAGGGGAAGTGATGGCGTCTAGTCGTAGCAGTTCTCGGTGGTCCTGGGACATGATGGTCAGCAGAGGAATGGTTTCGTGAGTGACTGCTCCGGACTTCATGGTGGAACCATCGGCCAAGTGAACCGAGAGTTTCTGTGCCTTAGGCTGCAGGGGGATATGATGTTCGGCAGCAAAGGACAAGTCCACAAAGCAGCTGCAGGCTCCCGGATCAATTATGGTGGTAGTCTGAAGAGTCCTTCCTGGCAGCTGTAGAGAAATGGGTATAGTAAAGTGAGCTGAGTTGTTAAGCGAGCTTGGGGTTAGCGAGGCAGAAGTAGTAAAGAGAGACTTACGAGGTTTCACTGGGCAGGACCTCACGTAATGTCCGGATCCCCCGCAGTATAGGCATAAGTTCTGTTGGCGGCGGCGTTGTCGTTCTTCAAAAGTAAGAGAGGGCCGCAGCAGGCCGAGTTGCATAGGTCCTAGGGTGTCAGGAGCCGGAGTGGCTGGAGAAGGTGGAGCGGGATAGGATGAGTTGGGTACCCGAGGTAACATCCACACTGGACGGGATGGAGTGGACGCTCTCTCTAGTCTTCGTTCTCTCAGCCGGCGATCGATCTGGATGGATAGAGCAATCAGAGTTTCTAAGGTAGGAGGTACCCCTGCTCACGCTAACTCATCTTTGAGTGGTTCGGAGAGGCCCATACGAAATTGGTATCGTAGGGCGGCGTCGTTCCAGTTCGTGCCAAATGCCCATCGTCGAAATTCAGAGACGTAGTCTTCCACCGCCCTACGACCCTGTTGAAGTGCATGAAGGGCCGCTTCGGCTGAAGCTGTCTGCTGAGGATCTTTGTACAGCTGGGCCATGGCACTGAAGAAAGAGGTTAAGTCGGATAAGCATTCGACCTTCTGTTCCAGAAGGGGGTGAGCCCAGGACTGTGGCTCCCCTTGTAGCAGGGAGATTACAAAGCCGACCTTGGTAGCTTCTAAGGAGAATGTGCGGGGTTGAAGGGAAAAATACAGTTCACATGCACTCCGAAATGCTTTAAACTTGCTGCGTTCACCCAGGAACCGGTCTGGGGTAGGTACCCTGGGCTCAGGTGGGAGCATGACCACGGCAGGAGCAGGAGAAGATCCCTAAGAGGAGGCTGATGCTAAAGGTGGACCCTGCGGAGTTGCACCGCCCGTCAGGGTCTGTAGGCGTCCCTCTAGCTGAGTATAGCCCTGCTGTAGGTCTTTGACGTCTTGTGCCAAGCCAGCCAGGTGCTGGCAAAGTTCATCCATAGGAGAGGGTCCCTGCGCGGGCTCAGACATATCTGTCCGTTACTGTCACGTACCTGACGGTAGAGCCTGATATGCAGGGAACGGCCTCTCTTGCTCCTCTGATTCTGGCCCCCTGATAGAGTAGACAGCAGGAGCAGAAGTGCAGAGTCGCACAAGTGCCAAACAGTTTGTCTTCACTGTAATGTAGAACAGCAGCAGGTGGCACGGTGCTGGAGCAGGGTTCTCCAATGAGCGGAAGATGCAGGTCGGGCAAGCCGGGTCAAACACTGGCGGGAACCTCAGGAGCAGAAGCGGAGGCAGGTCCGTAGTCTGGATGCATGCAGGGTTGGCAATGGGCTGGCAGCGTGGTAGTAGAAGGAACAGGCAGATGCGGAGTCAGAACAAGCCGGGTCAGATGCAGGCAGCAGGTAGCAGAGTCAGAGGCAAGCCGGGTCGGTAAAGCAGGCAGGAACACACGGGAACGCTGTAGAACGGACAGCACTGGATGCAAGCACAGACCAAGTTTAAATAGCCTCTTGGTAATGTGCACACAGGTGCACCGAAGGTGTTCTGGCAGAGGCTGAGGTCACAGGTCGACTTCACCGTCGGCCATCTTGAGTACTGGCTGGTCTTCCCTGACAGGCTGAGGTCACAGGTCGACCTTTCCTTTGGCCATCTTGAGTACTGGCTGGTCTTCCCTGACAGGCTGAGGTCACAGATCTACTTCTCCTTCGGCCATCTTGAGTACTGGCTGGTCTTCCCTGACAGAAGGAGAATAGAAAAATAAGAGAGGCCGCAACAGTTAGGGAATTGGCCAGAAGGGGGAAATAGAAGACAAGAGGGAGCAGGTTTACATGAGGCACACAGAGGCAAATACATAAATTGGATAAAAAGCAGATTTTAATAAATACAAATAGTCATATATTCACATATTTATGCACATAGCTATATATTAATATATTATATTTCATTAAGATATAAGTTCCAACACGGACTTATTTGCAAATACATGAAGAACTTGATGCCTGAAAAACACAAATGATATATAAATATGTGACACATTAAAGTGTCACTTAGAGGGAATAACAAAAATAAGAAAAATAGGTCAAGATGGAACGTAAGCTCTACGCGTTTCGGGACCTTGTAGATGGAACGTGCATACATGGTTGATAATTTTGTACACATAACGGTAGTTGTAAGCTCTACGTGTTTCAGGACCTTATAGCCACTCATAAGGAGCAAAACCGTAATAATCACCTATGAATAGGGAAGACAACCATAATTTTAAATAGTCTAGGAAAAAGGTTGGCAAATGTAAAATATGAAAACCCCCACATATGTAGATTTGACCCACAGACTTACATATATATCTGCGCAATGGCGGTGCAGCCATGAGAGTCAAGCCAGCCAGAGATGCCACATCCCGGAGCTGAGGGAGCATATCCGGGCGATACACAACCAGCACAGACAATGCCCCGGGTAGGTAAAAGTGTAGGAAGTGACAATAGTGAGTGGTAAATGAGGGGTGGCCCCGTTAAGGGGGAACCTCTGAAAAATAAACAAAAATAGGTAAGTGAATAATAAAGTGTGTAGGAAGTGTAAAGCAGTGAGGGAGAATTGGAGTAGAAAAAAGAAAAAGCAAAAAGCAGAGAGAAATAAAAGAAAAAAGGAGAAAAAAGAAAAAGGAGAAATAGGGAAGGAGAATAGAAAAATAAGACTAGAGAGAGAAGGTTAATGTACAGTAAGAAAGGTGAATAAAATTTGTTTGAAAAACTAAACTCATTTTTCATTTGAATTGCTGTTTGTGTTTCTTATCTGTCTCCTAGGTTCTCAAATGACCTTTTAATTTTGACCATTTTCTTCAATAGTGCAAACGTAACTTATTTGATACATGAGGTGACAATATCTTTAGCAAACTATTATGTTGTGCTGTGGGTCTGCTACACACACACACAATGTTATTTTTGTTAATGTATGTAATGCATTAATGATAAATATAATCATCCTTTTTAACACCATGAATTAATTGCTTAAATGGTCCCTTAAATGGCCTGATTTTGGCAAATTTTACAGCACAGTGGGGGTTATTTACTAAAGGCAAATCCCCTTTGCACTACAAGTGCACTGCAAGTTAACCCCCATTGTCACTGTAACTACATCAACTTAAAAAATAAACTGGCATTGAGCATTGAAATAAGAAGCCACACATTTTGAGTATAAACATTTTACTCCAAGCACATTCACATGTGTGTTATAAACGGTTTTGGAACAAACCAACATCATGGTGTATAACATGTATGTTTGACATAAATTTGCCTTTTTTGGGGCTAAACAGGCATGTTTAAAAACAAAATAAGGTAGGCAAAGAAACAATGGAGAACATACTATAAACAATCAAATGTATAAATGTATAAAGTTAACAATTACATAGAATAATCAAATTTGGATAAAAATGTAACATATATGCATCTGTGCTTTTGTGCAGTGAGCCCTTGTAATGTTTAAAAACATAACATACACATCCCCAACTCTAAAACTTACAAAGTTCCTCTTTGCTAAAGTGAAGGCTGTCACGGAACGTCCTACACTCTGCTTGAGTGCTTCGGTCAGTATACCACTTCCTTCCAGTCTGGATATAGATATCAGATATTCCAACTGCTCATAAGCACAAAACAAGACGAGACTTGTTTTACTGCTAACATGGGCTGTTTTATTAAAACCAAAATTACAAGTCTTTATATACCGTTAAAGGAAGTTCCCCCCTCCTGCTCATATTGCTCTAACAATACAACTGTAACCTTATTAACATGAGCTAGTTTACTAAATCATTTACTCAGACTAGGTGACTCAGAGACATGACCTTTGGGTTTAAGACTTTATGTCTCCTAGCTCATTGACTATTTAATACACATTAACATAAACATCAACACAGGGTTAATTAGAACAAACAATACCCCTAGAAGCTGTGGTAAGCCAGACTAGACTCATTTACATTAAACACATTCTAGCAGACATCAGACAGGTGAGTGGAGTTGATGATAATAGCATCTCCTCACAGTATGAGTCTCAACACTATGACTCAGTCACTATTGCTAATATGGCAAATACAGGGTCCCCAGAGTCTGTGTGTCCTGGGGGACAAGGACCCGAAGCCAAAGTAACAACACCTCAAGGGTACCCCAAATGCCCGGGCCCATAATCTGTAGGCAAGAGGCTCACATTCAGTCCCCTCCAAAAGCCTCTGTCCCGGGTGAGTCTGTCACATTTCTCCCCCATCAAAAGTTGACTAACAAGGTCCCAGACCCCCACCTGGTCTGAACATGCGTTAGTCTGGCAGAGTGAACTCACAAAGTCTGTCCGCATGATCTCCTTTCTTGGCTGCAAGGAATAGTTGACCTCGATAGGTGTGGGGCAGAGGTCATTAACTCTCTGTCTGACTGTCAGCGCTTCAGCTGGGTGGTGTTTACCCTTCCATGGCTTGGCCTGTTGCTGGGCAGAGGGGCCCACTGTCCCAGTTCCCTGAAGCTGAGAAGAAATTGTAGGTGCTAGGCAGAGGCCAGCAGCGCTCTGCCCTGTTGCCAGCAATTCAGCTGGGAGTAGCAGCTCCACTACATCAGCTTGTCGCCGGAGAGAGGGGCTGAGTGCCCTGGCTCCCTGGATCTCCACAGTTGTTGCCAGGGCTGGGCAGAGGTTGGTAGCACTCTGCCCTGTTGCCAGCACTTCTGCTGGGGACTTCACACCCTCTGCTCCGGCTAACCGTTGGGGCAGGAGGCTGGATTCCTCCACTCCCAAACTGTGTAGCTGCCATTGGGGAGGTGAACCGACTGCTTCCTGTTCCATTCCCCCATCTGGCTGCTGGGACGACATGTCTGTGGTACTGTCTCCCAGGTGCATGGATCTTTGCTAGGGAGGAAAGACCGCTTCCTCCACCCTGGCCAACTGATGGGGAGGGACCAAGAACACTTCCTCTCCCTTCTCCCCCTGTATTTGCTGCTGGGAAGTGATTGCCACCTTCTCACCCTGAGCCTCTGAAACTGCCACAGGTGTGGGGCAGAGGTCTTGGACCCTCTGTCTGGTGACCAGCACTTCAGCTGGGGAAGTTCCTTGTAACTCCAGAGATACTGCTGTTGGTGCTGGGCAGAGCACAGTGAAGTTTGGCCCTAATATCAGCTCTTCTACTGGAGGCTCATCAGGTTGTTCTTCCTCAGCAGAAAAGTCTATTAAATCCCCTGCCTCTATAACTGGTGTCTGGGGATAGAGGTTCATCATGTCCTGTCCGTGGAACTCAGAAGATGCTATCGGTGCTGAGCAGAGCACAGTGAAGTTTGGCCCTAATACCAGCTTTTCTGCTGGGGGCTCACCAGATTGTTCTTCCTCAGCAGAAAGGTCTATCAAATCCCCTGTCTCTGCAACTGGTATCTGGGGATAGAGGTTCACCATCTCCTGTCCATGAAACCCAGAAGATGCTATTGGTGCTGGGCAGAGGTTAGCAGAGCTCTGCCCTGTTGTCAGCACTTCAGCTTTGTGGATGGCAATCTCCAGATTTTCCACTGCTGATTCTCTGGCATGCTGCTGGACAGGCACATTCCTCCATCCAAGATCATCCCATGCAGAAACAGGATCATCAAGGTCAGTCAGCACTTGCTGCATCCGCCATAAGACCTCGGCCTTCACAGCTGCGGGGGCAGGTTGGCAAAGCACACTATTGCTCTGCCACATTGCCGACTCTTCAGCCAGGATTTCAGGGTTGTCAACTGGTATTTCCTGATAGTCCCAGGCAAAGGGAGTCCAGCCCTGGCACTGAGCAACGTCTAGCAGCCGTCTGTAGGCAATCTCCAGCTCCCATTCCTGAACGGCCAGAAACTCTATATCTTCCAGTGCCCAGTGCACTTCCGAGATGTTCAGTAGCCCTTCTCTGAAATCCATGATTTCATCCAACCGCCACTCCATATCACTCAGAAAGTTAGGGTCCCTTGTCAGCTTCACATACAACAGTCCCAAGCCGCCGTAGCTTAAGCCTTCCATTGGGGTGTCATCCGCTATCCAGGGACATGCTTGGTATACATGCCACCGGAGGGCTCTGTAGCTCTCATCCAGCTTCATCTCTGCCCAGACCAGCCTGCTTAATTCAGCTGTCTGCTCCTTGTGCGGTTTTTCTCCAAAAACCACACCCGCAATCCTTACTGTGACCAGTACCTTTCCTGGATGGAGGGGAGAACTTTTCACTGGTGTCGCTGCTCACGGGTTAGCGCTTCTTTCCAAAGTTTGCAGCGAATAGAAACAAACCATCCCAGCAGGACCTGCTCTGATACTGGTCCTCTGTGCTGTATCTGCATCTCTCGCAACCTCCTTCTGAAATCCTCTTCCATGGCGACTGGTATCTGTACCTCTCTTCTCCTCTCCTGCTATCCAGACCTTGGATCCAGGTGGAAGTTTGGATGTCCCAGACTGCAGGAAGTGTCCCACTGCTTGCCACCAATGTCACGGAACGTCCCTCACTCCGCTTGAGTGCTTCCGTCAGTATACCACTTCCTCCCAGGCTGGATATAGATATCAGATATTCCAACCGCTCATAAGCACAAAACAAGATGAGACTTGTTTCACTGCTAACATGGACTGTTTTATTAGAACCAAAATTACAAGTCTTTATATACCATTAGAGGAGGTTCCCCCCTCCTGCTCATATTACTCTAACAATACAACTGTAACCTAATTAACATGAGCTAGTTTACTAAATCGTTTACTCAGACTAGGTGACTCAGAGACATGACCTTTGGGTTTAAGACTTTACGTCTCCTAGCTCATTGACTATTCAATACACATTACCATAAACATCAACACAGGGTTAATTAGAACAAACAACAATGAGTTGAATACCCTTAGAAGCTGTGGTAAGCCAGACTAGACTCATTTACATTAAACACATTATAGCAGACATCAGGCAGGTGAGTGGAGTTGATGATATTAGCATCTCCTCACAGTATGAGTCCCAACAGTATGACTCAGTCACTATTGCTAATATGGCAAATACAGGGTCCCCAGAGTCTGTGTGTCCTGGGGGACAAGGACCCGAATCCAAAGTAACAACACCCCAAGGGTACCCCAAATGCCAGGGCCCATAATCTGTAAGCAAGAGGCTCACATTCAGTCCCCTCCAAAAGCCTCTGTCCCGGGTGAGTCTGTCACAAAGGCCATATGAGACATTAGTATGTCAAAGCTGTGTTGATTTTGCCTTCATCAGATGGGGTGATCTCACCCCTCTAAAAGCCAAATTTTGAAGATGCACACAAATTGGGACTCAAAATTGGGATTTCCCTCATGATCCCATGCCTAAAATGTGTGTATTTTCCCTACTTGCTAAAGCCACAAAACCCACAGTGTGTCAACATGTGCTATCTGCCATCATGGGATATCAATGTACGCGTTTTGTGGGTGCAACCCCTTCCTCCAAACTAAAGTAGGTGAGAGGAAGGGGTTGCACCCCCGAAACACGTCCATTGATCCCCTATGATGGGAGCTAGCACATGTTGACACACTGGGGCTTATTTCATAAAGGACAATTCACTTTGCCCTACAAGTGGACTTGCATTGCACTTGTAGGACAAAGTGGTTTTGACTTTTTGAAATAAGTCCCAGTGTGTCAACATGTGCTAGCTCCCATTATGGGGGATCAATGGACGTGTTTCGGGGGTGCAACCCCTTCCTCTCACCTACTTTGGTTTGGAGGATGGGGTTGCACCCACAAAACGCGTACATTGATGTCCCATTATGGAAGATAGCACATGTTGACACACTGTGTGCATCTTCAAAATTTGGCTTTGCAATTCATTTAAAACTGTAAAAACATGTACAATATAACAATAACTTTTTAAAATGTGCCATGTCTCTGGCAAGTCCAATGCAGGGACTATTCTAACAAGCTAAAGAGGGAGGCAGCGCTGGAGAAACTGTTAGAGTTAGTGAAGCCTGTGTATCCCACGGCAGACATCACCTATTTGAAGGCCAAAATTGGTAGCCTGAGGACCACATATAATAGGGAGCGCAAGAAGGTTCAGGATTCCCTGAGATCTGGAGCATCAGCAGATGACGTATATGTCCCCAGGCTGTGGTACTACAACAGCCTGCGTTTTTTGTCTGACCAGATGGAACCCAGGCCATCGCTATCAACACTTCCTTCCACATCAGCTGAGGCTCCTGAGGTCCAACCTGGGCCTTCCACCTAGGAAGAAGATGTGGAGGTGCCCAACTTGACCCAGGTATAGCATTGTTGAAGATATTTCTTGTCAAAAATTGAATGATGTTAACTAGATGTTATTGATCACAAATTTCTGATTTAACAAAGTGGTTTACATATCAATAGACAGTAGTAGCAAAAAATGATTGGGAAAAGAATGAACAATGCTGGGGTCAGAATGATAGTCTTTTCTTTTTGTTAACATTCAATTTGCAACAGTCATGAGCTCAAAATTGTGTGTGATTGATGACCAAAAACCTAAAACTATGTACCATTTTCATACACAGGAAAGTCTCAGCCAGGAGGAGGCTGTGGAAAGCAGCCTAACCAAATCACAGGTTCCTCCCCTCCAGAAGGACCAGGAAGGCAAAGAACCTGGAGGAGGTCACGGCTGCTTTCCTAAAACATGCTACTTCGGCAATTAGTACGGCCCCTGATGGCCACGAGGCGTTTGGATGCGTCACTGTCAGTAACTTACAACAGATGGAGGAGGCCCAACACACTATATGCGAGGAGATAATTCTGCAGGCCCTAAACAAGGGGACGAGGGGTGAACTCACACGTCAAACACACCTCTGTGAGTTGGACCATGCTTCTCCACCACCTCCACCACCTCCACCAACACCACAGCCACCCCACCCACCACAGCAGCATGGAAGGAAGTCTGGAAGGAAGTGTGCTCCCTATTAAATGGACTCCTCAGGTTACCAATTTTGACAGTCAAATAATTGATGTCCCTGGGGTACAAAGGCTTCACCAATTCCAACTGTTTCTCCATCGTTGCCTTCCTCTTTATTTTGTTATGACCTTGTGCTCTCTATTAAATGAAAACATTTTTTTTTGGACAAATACTTGGCTATGTGTTTTACTTCAAAAAGGACAGTTTGTTTGTGAGTAGGCAGGTACATTTCAAAAATACAATGTCAAATTAACAAATGACACCAACATAGTTGTATATTTGAGGTTAGAAAATACAAGATAGTAATGGTGTTGTGGTAACTTGACACACAAAACGAAAACAAACTATTCTGGAGATCACTAGAAAAAAATTTTTTATAGAGATCACTAGACAAAATAAAATATTATTCTGGAGATCACTACAAAAAAAACACAAAAAAAAATATTATTCAGGAGATCACTAGAAATAATAAAAAATATGTTTGTCAGAACTCTGTGAAGATCAGCAGCAAAGCAACTTCATTATTATAGCATTATAAAGAAGAAGAGAATGCGCTGCATTGAGAGATTTCACAATTTGCCGAGTGACGAATGTGATATCTCCATTACGAATGCTAGTTTTACAAGACCGAGCGCTTCCAGCTCGTACTTGATTCTGAGCATGCGTGTTTGTACTTTAGACTTTTGTGCGACGGACTTGTGTACACACGATCGGAAAGTCCGACAACAAACATTTGTTGGTGAAAAATTTGAGAACCTGCTAGCAAACATTTGGTGGTGGAAAGTCCGGCAACAAATGTCTGATGGAGCATACACACGGTCGAACTTACTGCCAACAAGCTCACATCCAACGTTTCCCGTGGAAAATCGGATCGTGTGTACGCGGCATTACTGCACTGGGCTACCCACTAGGCTTGAATAGCTTCATCTGACAGAAAGCTAACGACAGACCACCCAGGTGGTTAAGCCTGATCCTGCACCACAGGCACAGTGCAACAGAGTGTACTACGGCTTCTGGCAGGAGTGAATCCATAACTGAAAGCATCAATGTGTAAAAGATACATACAGTATACACTATATTACCAAAAGTATTGGGATGCCTACCCTTACACGCACATGAACTTTAATAGAATCTCAGTCTTAGTCCGTAGGATTCAATATTAAGTTGGCCCATCCTTTGCAGCTATAACAGCGTCAACTCTTCTGGGAAGGCTGTCCACAAGGTTTAGGAGTGTGTCTATGGGAATGTTTGACCATTCTTCCAGAAGCACATTTGTGAGGTCAGGCACTGATATGGACGGGAAGGCCTGGCTCACAGTCTCCGCTCTAATTCATCCCAAAGGTGTTCTCTCGGGTTGAAGTCAGGACTCTGTGCAGGCCAGTCAAGTTCTCCCATCCCAAACGCACTCATCCATGTCTTTATGGATCTTGCTTTGTGAATGGCTGTAAGCCCACCCCCCCCTCTTTTCTCTATGAAGCACTATGCCTCCTGGGATATGTGATGTTCATATACCAGGAGCCATAATAGGCATAATGCCTGTCATTCATTTAGGTGAATGAGGGGCACAGAAGGCACAGAACTTTTTAAGCAAAAAAGCAAACAAACAAAAAAATTTGCGCTTTACGTGGGGAGGAGAGGAGGGGGACTGGAGAGAAGGGAACTTCACAATAAGGGTGAAGTTCCACTTTACAAATGACCAAGATGAGTGTGAAAAGGGAAAGGGATGGAATGCATTACAGACACCTATAGTGTCTGAATGTCATTCTGTTCTAGTTAGGTATGCTTTTTAGAATTATAATTATCATCATTACAATTATTATTGTTATCTTGAATTTCATATCATTATCAATAAATATTATTTACCTTCACTCATTTTGAGGTGTGTTTATGTTTAAATTCAATCCAATTCCAACATCGATTCCTTGTTAATATATGGATATTTTACACGTTGATGTTTTTAATTATGGATTCACTTCTACCAGCATTCGCAGCATCCTCCAGTGCGCTTTGCCTGTGTTGCAGTATCAAGCTTAACTGCCTGGGGGGTTTGTCTCCAGCTTGCTGTCAGATGATGCTATTGAAATCTAGTGGGTAGCCCAGTGCAATTAGGCTGATGAAAAGGAGCACATGACTCGAAACGCGTTCCCAACTGCCCATACCTGGAGTGTGATGTCAGACAGGGGAGTTCCTTGTGTCCATGGCTGCTTTTACAGGTTCTGTACACTAACCAGGGGTTCCAACAATGGTATCGGCACCAGCACCTCCATGCTGTGCCCTTCCTGTGGCCAAGGCTGAAAAGACTTTTCTTTTGTGAGGTTGTTGGCTCTGATGCTCCAACATAGCCCGCATTACCTGCCAGTGCTTTGTCACCTTTGTGAGCGCAATTTCAATCTTTAATAAATATATATGCTTTTATCGCTTACTACACTATGGTGTGTTTGTGCTGTTATGAGAAGACAACATTATTTATTTATTATTAATGTAGCAATAACTCTCGGTGGAGCTGCTGGTTTAAGCGGGTCTGTTACCTTCACTCTGCTTCCATCTGTTTCACCGGCACCGGGTCTAGGGTTCTGTTGAGTTTACCTCTGGATGACACATGCACCAACACTGGAGTACGTTTTCAATGCTTTATTAAACACTTGACTTAAGAAATAGCAGGAAAGAGACGAAAGGGAAACTGCAGAAGAAACTCAAACATCTTCTTGTAGGGTTCCTTTAACAAATGTTTTTGTAGAATTTCAGATATTGTATGGAATGCGCTCCCCTCATGGGACACTCTCCTTGCTCGTCTGGATAGGCCTCTCTCACCAGCCTAGCAGCCGGTACGCAGCACGAATCAAAGTCTCTGCCACAGACTTGCTTGGGAACAAAGTCCGTACGATCCTCTGCCACAGGATGTATCAGATTTTCTGTAATGAATGTCAGTCACAGTGCCTGAACCTTTAAGCCAACCCGGCCACACTATGCTGTATAGTTACTTTCGGATACGTCCTCCAACTGAGTCACCAGGCCCCTCTATAGACCAGCACGCCGTGTGATCCCTCGAAGACAGGTCCTCCCCTGGGATCTCCTCGGTTGTCCAGCTTCGTCACACAGGATCGACAGCTCAGGACCATTCCTCGGCCGCGGTGGTAGGCCTCAGACAAGCCTCTGGACCCACCCCTGCGTCATAGTATCGTGGGCCTCCGGAATGGAGGATCACAAGGTAGCTCCTTAACGCATACCTGTCGGCCAGGAGTGCCAGCAGGTGGCTGAAAAACGAACCCAAAAATATGGCGTCTGTCCCATAAATACCCTCGCCCAGAATGCAACTCGCAGGACCACCTCCACCGAGTTGTCTCCGGGACAGAAGAGCATCCATATGCTTCAACACGTTGCCCTTCCAACACTAACCAGTGATAACAACGACACCCACCGGTCAGCATGGAAACACACACAACGTCAGCCAAGCTGGAACAGAGGCAAACTTAACCTTCCTAACGAACAAATTACTAAATTTACCTAACGTGCGGTAGATTGCAAATCTACCAGCGCTACATACTCCCCCCACTACAATAGACGTTGTTGTCCCCAACGTCTGTCCAAAAAAACAGTGACAATAACTCCCAAGCCTGAGAGTAAGCATTTGAGTTTCCTTTAACTTTGGATAGACAGAGAGAGAGAAAAGGACAGTGAAAGACACTATAAGACTTACATCTATAAAACATTATGTTTACATCCGCAAACAAAACCACAGTATGATTGTACACAACCTCACTATCTAACTAGCTGAAAAGCCTCCCAGCTTAATATAAGATCCGATGATCCCTGAAAAGAAAACATAGTTAAACACACATATGTACATCCTACACAACATTAGGAGCAAAGCCTCATTTAAAAATGAAACTCTCTTCCCATAACCTATATAAAAAAAAAATATTCTTTAGGAGTCCATTCCTATATAAAATTCTCCTTTTTTTTTCCTATGAAACAAAATCCAGCTAGCAAAAGGAAGTCCTTGGATTTAAACACTGAACAGAATATGTAGATCTTGACCACGCAGATCTCTTTACCCTGACGCTAACTAGCTAAATAACTTCAAAGTTCTTTTGTCCATAGTTACCAGTAAAACCGAGGATCTGGCAAAGTCAGTGTCTTTCCCTCTTTATCCACTGTGGTAATAAAATACACATCATTGTCCTTTCCAGTCCTGCAAATTACCACTTTGTCAGCATAGATGTGCCGACCGAAATTCCAATGTTCAAAGCATCCATTAAAACGTTCATTCATCTTAACAGAACATCCAATCTTTCTGAAGGGCTTCGGTACAGACAAATAGTCCCAAACAGCTTCACTGTACCAAAGTTCCCGATTAGCTTCAATCTCCTGCATGATATCCCGGGGCACATAGGGGAACTCCAAACCATACTTCGCTTGTTCAATTTCCTCTGTAAGCAGGCAAGTTTTGGCAAAGATCTGTCTCTCCCCATACCAGGCGGTATACAGGAATCCAATGATTTGCTCACCATAGACCCAGCCGGTGTCTGCAGTGAACTAACAACTTTTGGCAAAGACCCATCAATAGTACTGTGTGGCTCCACACAGGGTGACGTCTTTCCAGAACTCAGGGCTGTCCATTCAGGGAAAGTCATAGCGGAAGCAACATCCTCACTTTGTGACCATAACAGCTCTTGTGACATAGTCTCAAATAGGTCATCATCACAGGAAAGATCCAACATGGATTCTATTTCCGAATTTCCCAACTTTTCAACTGGCAAATATTTATTTACAGTCCCGGACACATTCCCCAACAGTGGCTTACCCGTTCCTGACGTGGACTCTGGTAGCTCCGGTCCAGGTAACCTCTGGGGTAGGCCTCAGACCACGGCCGCGGGAAGCCTTTACATAGCCCACCTTCCTTTGAGTAGGCACAACAGGAGTAGGCGTAGTGGACGCAGAAACCAAAGTAATGTCCCCTGATGAGACAACAGCAGGAGTGTCTCCTTCTGGAACATTGTCAGTAACATCAGGCAAAGTAGCGGCCAGTCGCTCTCTCTCTGTAGCAATAGCAGCTTCTACTGTGGCGATACCTGTTGCCCAATCCATCCGATAAGCACGGGGCGACGTGGTAGGTTGCTCCACCACAAACAAGTACTCTCCACATTGTGGACATCGGCCAAATGGACGAAGATGCACGGCCAATCCCTCACATCAATGGCAGTTCATGCCCAATCTCTCAACATCTCCTGAGGTATACAGGACAAACCTCCCCTGCGGTTTCAACCGAACTCCAGTATCCGTAAGCAGAGTTCCAGATAGCACAGTATTCATCATGGTGCTTGTAGGGAACACTCTCGGTCCCACAACTGGCTGCATCGCCGGAAAAGACATGGCCACACTCTGATCTTCTTAGCACGGTCACGAGGCCTCTCCTTTCCTCTGGTGCCAAACACACACCCGCGTCCCACACAGTAGCAAGTAGGGTAACTCTTCCCACTTGTTCTTCTAATCACGTAGCTCTCGGGCCTTTTACTGGTGCCCGCCATCTACGCACTCAGAAATAAAGTCCTGAAGTTTTACCTTTCCTTTTCCTGAAAGTCCAGCTCTCTCCGTAAACTCCCGGTAAAACACTCCACTGGGTTGCGAGAATTGACGGTCAACAAATCCCGGATGACGCCCCCACATGTAGCAATAACTCTCGGTGGAGCTGCTGGTTTAAGCGGGTCTGTTACCTTCACTCTGCTTCCCTCTGTTTCGCCGGCACCGGGTCTAGGGTTCCATTGAGTTTACCTCTGGACGACACACGCACCAACACTGGAGTACGTTTTCAATGCTTTATTAAACACTTGACTTAGGAAATAGCAGGAAAGAGACGAAAGGGAAACTGCAGAAGAAACTCAAACATCTTCTTGTAGGGTTCTTTTAACAAATGTTCAGGTAGAATTTCAGATATTGTATGGAATGCGCTCCCCTCGTGGGACACACTCCTTGCTCATCTGGATAGGCCTCTCTCACCAGCCTAGCAGCCAGTACACAGCACGAATCAAAGTCTCTGCCACAGACTTGCTTGGGAACAAAGTCCGTACGA
The DNA here is from genome assembly GCA_037952835.1 of Lithobates septentrionalis. NCBI lineage: Eukaryota > Metazoa > Chordata > Amphibia > Anura > Ranidae > Lithobates > Lithobates septentrionalis. The sequence continues at coordinate 3,184,790 of JBBDGP010000828.1, forward strand.
TCCTCTGCCACAGGATGTATCAGATTTTCTGTAATGAATGTCAGTCACAGTGCTTGAACCTTTAAGCCAACTCGGCAACACTATGCTGTATAGTTACTTTCGGATACGTCCTCCAACCGAGTCACCAGGCCCCTCTATAGACCAGCACGCCGCAGGATCTCTCCAAGACGGGTCCTCCCCTGGGATCTCCTCGGTTGTCCAGCTTCGTCACACAGGATCGACAGCTCAGGACCATTCCTCGGCCGCGGTGGTAGGCCCCAGACAAGCCTCTGGACCCACCCCTGCGTCGTAGTATCGTGGGCCTCCGGAATGGAGGACCACGAGGTAGCTCCTTAAAAAACGAACCCCAAAATATGGCGTCTGTCCCATAAATACCCTCGCCCAGAATGCAACTTGCAGGACCACCTCCACTGAGTTGTCTCCGGGACAGAAGAGCATCCATATGCTTCAACACGTTGCCCTTCCAACACTAACCAGTGATAACAACAACATCCACTGGTCAGCATGGAAACACACACAACGTCAGCCAAGCTGGAACAGAGGCAAACTTAACCTTCCTAACGAACAAATTACTAAATTTACCTAACGTGCGGTAGATTGCAAATCTACCAGCGCTACATTAATGATCCTTGACTAGTAAAGATTACTGTGTGCATATTAGTAATATTTCGTTTGGTACAGCGTCATGTTAGATCATGGTATATCCTGGGTAATTTATCCTGGGTGATGGGAAATTTGCAGTTTTTTTTTTTTAGGCTCACTATGCAGCACAGTAATGACTTAAATTAGCAAACAAGTCAGCCTAACAGTCGAGATAATGTGTTTTCTTTCCTTTGAGATGATGATATACCATTTTCGTATTATAGGGATAACAACTCAGTGCCATGCCTCATGTTTTACCCTGCAGGAGACCTAAATTTCTACTTAAGATGGGTTGTAAATGTATCTACTATGTTAATGAAAAAGATACAGTACTTCCTCACTCACAAAAATTAAGAAAAACACAATTGGCTAACGCAATTTAGCAGTGCTTTAAATGATGTGGCTTGAAGGTACAATATGCAAATTATGAGTATATGGCATTCTAAGAATATACGTTTATTTTTACTTGCTTCTAATTCAGCTGGTTCATCTCTGATAGCTTTGATCAGATTGTGAGCCGCTGTGGGACCGAAACTTAAATGAGTAGCATACCTCCCAACTTTTTGAGATGGGAATGAGGGACACCTATCAGCAAAAGTATGCAGGCATAGGACATATCCCTGGTCACGCCCCCTTAAAGGAGAATTGTACAAAAAAACAAGATTGGTTACAAGATTGGTTAAACCCACAAGTGCTTTTTTTTACCACTACTATTCCTTTATATTGGTTTTTGGAATTTACAAATGCAGCAATTTAGAAATCAGATGAAAGGTTTAGTGCTGGAAAACTTTTTGATAGATAAAAAGTGCATTTTATATACAACTATATAGATCAGACCAAAATGAGGGACAAATGAGTAGGAATGAGGGACAGAGGGACATTTCTCCAAATCAGGGACAGTCCCTCGAAATCAGGGACAGTTGGGAACTATGCCACCCATAAGAACCCATCTTTGCAGCCTTTCAGTGCCCATCAGTGTGGCCTATCAGTGCCCACCAGTGCCACCCAGTGCCACCCATGAGTGCCCATCAGTGCCGCCTATCAATGCCCATCAGTGCTGCATATCAGTGTCACCCATCAGTGTCGCCTACCAGTGCCCATCAGTGCCCATCGTCAGTGCCCATCGTCAGTGCCCATCAGTGCCTGCTCATTGGTGCCACCTCATCGGTGCCACCTTATCAGTGCCCATCAGTGAAAGAGAAAACTTACTTATTTACAAATTTTTTTAACAGAAACAAAAGCAAAACTTTTATTTTTTTCAAAATTTTCGGTCTTTTTTAATTTTTTTAGCAAAAAATAAAAACCGCAGAGGTGATCATATACCCCCAAAAGAAAGCTCTATTTGTGGGAACAAAATGATAAAAATTTAGTTTGGGTACAGTGTAGCATGACCGCGCAATTGTCATTCAAAGTGCGACAGTACTGAAAGCTGAAAATTGGTCTGGGCTGGAAGGTGTATAAGTGCCCTGTATTGAAGTGGTTAAATGGTGGCATGCTATTTAAAAAAAAAAAACTATAATAAAAACTACCTTTTAGTGACCTTTCAGTACATATTTCACCATTGTGCACAATGAACGCTTCATCCTCCACCACAAATAAAATTCAGACTTACCAGATGATTAAACCGCAATATTCATTTACAGAGGTCAGCGTCTATTTATGGCTGTTGTCTCACTGTTTTGAAGAAATCCAAAGCATCCTCTGGATGTTTAACCACTTGACAACTGGGCACTTAAACCCCCCTCGTGACCAGACCAATTTTCAGCTTTCAGCGCTCTCACACTTTGAATGACAATTACTCAGTCATGTAATACTGTACCCAAATGAATTTTTTGTCCTTTTTTTCATACAAATAGAGGTTTCTTTTGGTGGTATTTGATCACCTCTGGGTTTTTTATTTTTTGCGCTATAAATGAAAAAAGACCGAAAATTTTGAAAAAAAACGAATTTTTCTTTGTTTCTGTGATAAAATTTTGCAAATTAGTAATTTTTCTTCATAAATTTTGGCCACAATTTATACTGGTACATATCTTTGGTAAAAATAACCCAAATTAGTGGATATTATTTGGTCTTTGTGAAAGTTAGAGAGTCTACAAGTTATGGTGCAAATCATAAAAAATTGATTGCACCTGAAGTACTGGTGGCCTATCTCATTTCTTGTGACCCGAACAAGTCAGGAAAGTACAAACACCCCCCAAATGACCCCTTTTTTGAAAGTAGACATTCCAAGGTATTTAGTAAGATGCATGGTGAGGTTTTTGATGTTGTAATTTTTTCCCAAAATTCTTTGCAAAATTAAGATTCCCCCCCCCCCCCACAAAATTGTCATTGTAATAGTTATTTCTCTCACATGGCATGTGTATACCACAAATGACACCCCAAAATAAATTCTGCTACTCCTCCTGAGTATGGGGATACCACATGTGTGGGACTTTTTCACAGCCTAGCCGCATAGAGAAGCCCAACATGCAGGGAGCGCCATCACGTGTTCTAGGAGCATAAATTACACATCTAATTTGTTGACTACCTATTACACTTTTGAAGGCCCTGGAGAACCAGGACAATGACATATGACACTGATGTGGCACTGATGACAAATGGCACTGATACGTGGCACTGATGACAGATGGCACTGATACGTGGCACTGACACTGATGTGGCACTGATGACAGATGGCACTAATACATGGCACTGATGACAGATGGCACTAATACGTGGCACTGATGACAGATGGCACTAATACGTGGCACTGATGACAGATGGCACTAATACATGGCACTGACAGATGGCACTAATACGTGGCACTGATGACACGTGACACTGATGACAGATGGCACTAATATGTGGCACTGATGACACGTGGCGATGATGACAAATGGCACTGATGACAGATGGCACTAATATGTGGCACTGATGACACGTGGCACTGATGAAAGATGGCACTAATACGTGGCACTGATGACAGATGGCACTAATACATGGCACTGATGACAGATGGCACTAATACATGGCACTGATGACTGATGGCACTGATACGTGGCACTCATGACACTGATGACAGATGGCACTGATACGTGGCACTGATGACACGTGACACTGATGACAGATGGCACTATGTGGCACTGATGACAGATGGCACTTATACGTGGCACTGGGGACAGATGGCAGTGGGGACAGATGGCAGGGACATGACAGCAGGGACAGATGGCACTGGGGACAGATGACAGGGGCAGATGGCAGGGGCAGATGGCTGGGGCAGATGGCAGGGGCAGATGGCAGGGGCAGATGGCAGGGGCAGATGGCTGGGGCAGATGGCTGGGGCAGATGGCAGGGGCAGATGGCTGGGGCAGATGGCTGGGGCAGGGGCAGATGGCTGGGGCAGATGGCAGGGGCAGATGGCTGGGGCAGATGGCTGGGGCAGATGGCTGGGGCAGATGGCAGGGGCAGATGGCAGGGTAGGAGCAGATAACTGTGCTGACACTTTTTTTTTTTTGTTTTTTTTTTTTTTCGTTTACTCACCGCCGCAGCGGTTCCGCTCTCCCTGCTCACACGCTGTCTCTGTGTGAGGAGGGAGAGCTGGCGATGAGAGATGATCTCATATGTTTACATATGAGATCATCTCTCATTGGCAGAGCGATCGCACTGTAAACGGCCGCTGTCATTGGCCGTTTACGGCGATCTGTGACTGGCTGTGTCCGAGGGACACGGCCAGCACAAAACTTCCCCGATGCGCGCCCGCGGGAGCGCGCAACGCGGAAGTAAAAGGGAGGACGTCCAGGGACGCCCTCCCGGCAATTGGAGTCCGCGCTGTAGCCGTCTTTCGGCTATAGCGCGGACGCCTAGTGGTTAATAGAGCTCAGAGTATGTGCCAAGGAATACTATTTGTGTCATTTATGCATGCAACGAAAATCATGAATAGTGCAAAATCTTGTGACTTTTTATTCAAACATTTAAACATTTTTAAAAGCGATCCAAGGAAAATGCAAGTCAAATAACTATGCTTATCCCATGAGATAAAAAATGAAATGCTGTCATACACATAAGCTCCACCCCTGATAAAGCCCATTTGTTTTTAAAACATAACTAAACTCTCTATTTACTTAACTGCATCTACGGTCATGTGATTTCAAAGTATTGTCCCTGATTTGGAACAAAGCCCCTCTGTCCCTCTGTCCCTCTTTCCTCCTTATTTGCCCCTCATTTTGGTCTGATCTATATAGTTGTACATAAAATGCACTATTTATTTTTCAAAAAATGTCTCCCAGTGCTAAACCTTTCGTCCAATTTCTAAATTGCTGCATTTGTAAATTTCAAAAGCCAGTGGGGGCGTGTCCAGGATGGCAGAGGGAGCAGACGTGTTTGTCTGAGCTCCCTGAGACCGGATCAATAATCCCCTTTTTACTGGGTGCAGACCCCATAATATTGGCTTACTTAGACCCCTACTGCCTGGAGGACAGGTCCGGATTGCTGGGGCAGAGAATCAGCCGGCCGAAATCTAAAAAAAAGGACCGGAGCCGGCCGGCGCGAACTAGGCCGAAGCCGCGGTCTCGCCTAGAAGGCCCTGCCCGCGGCCTCACGCGGCCGGCGCGGTGCCCGTTCGGGCGCCGTAAACTACAGATCCGGCGGGCTCTCCCTGTCCCTCCTCACTCCTGGTGCCTTCCTGGGGGTATGCAAAGGCGAAAAAGTCAGCCTAGATCAAGGAAAAAGGCCACAAAACCCGACACCATAGACAGGGCCGCAGCCGGGGCCTCGCCTAAGACTCTTCCCCAGATGGAGAACCAGGCCGAAGATCCTGATAAGATGCCTGCCACAGCGGCTGATTTTAAGGCGGTTCTACAGGCCATAACTACCCTGACTGGTAAGGTGGATCACATACAAGCTAATGTAGAGTTTATTAGGAAGGACTTTGACGCCTTTAGGGGACGAGTATCTGAGGTGGAGCAAAGGGTCTCCCAGGCGGAAGATACGGTGCGTGATCATGGGGCTGACATTCATGCACTTAAGGCCAGAGTAAAAACGCTTGAGTCCCGCGCAGAAGATGCGGAGAACCGTAATCGACGGAATAATTTACGCATATTGGGACTCCCTGAAGGGGTGGAGGGCACGAATCCTACGGCCTTCGCCGAACGCCTACTGCAACAACTGCTCCCTTCAGCCCGCTTCTCCCCATTTTTTACAGTGGAAAGGGCCCACCGCATACCCACCGCCAGGGATGAGGGAGGCCAGAGCCCAAGGCGAACTCCGCTTCGAAAATGCTAAGCTTCTCATATTCCCGGATTACTCGCTGGAAACCCAAAAGCAACGAAAATCCTTTGATGCTGTTAGAGTGAGGCTTCGCTCCCTTCATATTAAATACAGCATGCTGTTCCCGGCCAGGCTGAGGGTGGAAGACGGAGAGTCTACACGGTTCTTTGTGTCCCCAGAGGAGGCCTCTGCCTGGATTGATACACTTCCGCCCAGATAAGTGAATTACCTAATTACCCACTTAAGCGGACTGTTACTGTTTACTGTTCTTCCTGAAACGTGCCTTTTCCTATCCGTTGGCCTGGGTCTTCCTACTGACACCCACCACATGTTGTGGCTTCTTACTTTTGAATTCTCGAGACTCGGATGGATGGACCCCGAGAGGCTTCTCGAGGCCTCATTACTGCAATAGTGGTACCAGGGCTGTTCCTAATGCTCCTTCTTCCCCTTCCCCATTTTTGCATGTCCTGGACCCAGGCCTACTACCGGTTCTAAATGTTGATTATTTACTCAGTTATCACTATCTCTATGGATGGGATCTGGCCCCTGATTGCCTTAGCCATGTGTGGCCTTAAAGACGTGCCTCTCTTATACATTGGCCCTTTTAGGGCCTCCTGTCCTGCATTGTCTAATAACACTCTATGGTAAATCCTCTGGTAATGACTGAATCATTTGAATTTACTCTGTAACGTTACCTTTCATGTTTGTACCCCCGGCGGCTGCTGGGTGCCTGCACCTGCTCTTTTATCAGTCAGGTCTCCAGCAAGAGACTACATGTGAGATCTAATTGTTGAACTGCAGATGCCGTTTTGCACACGTTCCCCCTTTACAGGCGCATTCGCCTTGGTTCGAGATTGGGATCCTGAGCCTCCCCCAAGTTGGGGCTGGGGTTGGCGGGGTGGGGGGTGGGGGGGTTGGTTGGGTTTATTTGGTTATGTTTGGTTCTTATGTTGTTCTTCCACAAGCGATGCAAATATAATTGTCACTCAGTGTTTGGGGTGCCACGCCCTGACTTACATGGTGGTCCGAGCGTTGCACCTAAATTTGGGTAGAGGTCCACAGCTGGGAAATGTACCTATAGATGACTATGGCTGATTGTACTATTGTCTCATGGAACACTAGGGGCTTAAATTCTTCTGTGAAAAGGTCATTGGTATTTCAATTTCTTAAAACCTATCATCCCCAAATATGTATACTGCAAGAAACTCACTTGACAGGCAGTAAAATCCTGAGCCTCAGACGGCCATGGGTGGGACATCAATATCACTCTACTTACACCAACTTCTCTAGGGGAGTCAGCATTCTAATTCATAAGTCTCTACCGTTTAAACTGTTGGCGCTGGAACTAGATCCGGAGAGTCGTTTTGTTATACTACATGCCATGGTAGATAGATTGGAACTAGTGGTGGTGGGTTTGTACCTCCCCCCCCCGGCCTCCATGAGATTGCTTAATCAGCTTATCTCTAAAATTGCCACCTATGCTACGGATAATGTGGTGGTGTTGGGGGATTTTAACATGGCGCCGGATCCTGGGATGGACAGGTTCTCACCTGGAGCCGGCTCCTCTTCAGACCTGATCTCATGGGCCGAAGCCTCTAACCTGACCGATGTATGGAGATGGAGGAACCCTTCCCAAAGGGCCTACACGTGTCATTCGGCTTCGCATAAGACCTTCTCGCACATAGACCTGGCCTATGCGGGGGGGTCTGTGCTGCCCAGGGTTAGGGACATCACCATTCTCCCCCGTGGCGTATCCGATCACGCTCCGCTTGCCTTGAGGCTGTGTGTGTCCTGTTCACCGGGTGAGAATCTCTGGAGATTGTCCAGATTTTGGCTAGATGATTCCAGAATATCGGAACCATTTAGATCTGAGGCAATACAATATTGGCGGGATTTGGACCAATCGATATCTCTGACCACGTCCTGGGACGCATTCAAGGCCTTCACTAGAGGTAACCTGCAGTCTCATATCCCTAAGGTCCGTAAGGACTTGAGAGAGGAGACCCGAAAGGCTGAGGAGAAGGTGGCGGTACTAGAGGAGGAATACTCGGAGTCTCGGACTTCGAGGGCGTACTCTGACTTTCAGGCAGCACTGCGGGATGTTCTCCTGCTACGAACATCAGCCACTAAGACTAAATTTCTGCATCAGTCCCAAAGAATTTTTGAGCACGGGGAAAAGACTGGTAGTATGCTGGCATGGCTGGCGAGGGAAAGCTCCTCCCCAGTCACTATTTCCACCATTTATGACTTAGACGGGACGACCCGAACAGATCCTTCATCCATTAATGATAGATTTGCGTCATTTTATCGGGACCTATACAGTTCTAGAATGAATTGTACAAACGCGGAACTGGCGACATATCTTGACGGGGTGGAGCTCCCTTGCTTGACATCCACATTTAGAGAAGCTTTGGACGGTCCTATCCTATTAGAGGAAGTACAGAAGGCAGTGGCCTCCTTACAAAATGGCAAAACTCCGGGCCCGGATGGGATACCTGCCGAATTCTTTAAGACATATGCAGAAGAAATACTGCCATTGTTCAAAAGAATGCTCCAAAACGCCATGGAGGGGAATTCATTGCCCCCGACAATGGCTGAGGCGGTTATAGTAGTCATTCTTAAACAAGGCAAGCCTCCCGAACACTGCTCTTCATATCGCCCTATATCTCTCCTTAATGTGGATGCCAAGCTGTTGGCCAAGGTTTTGGCTGGTCGCTTAAATACTGTGATTACGGCACCGGTGCATGCGGACCAGTCTGGTTTTATGCCGGGCAGAGGGACCGACATAAACATCCGGCGTCTCTTAACACATCTGTCCAGGGCGAGCGGGGACGGCCCGGAGGTTGTCGCCTCTCTAGATGCCGAAAAGGCTTTTGATTCAATTGAGTGGCGCTACCTCTGGGCGGTCCTCCGCAAGTTTGGATTTGGCCCTCGCTTTATTAGTTGGGTCCAGATGCTATACTCTAATCCCACGGCCCGTATACGCACAAATAATTCATTATCCCCACCGTTTCCCCTGTCTAGGGGTACCAGACAGGGCTGCCCACTATCCCCTGGATTATTCGCGCTAGCCATGGAGCCCATGGCAGCTCGTATTAGATCCGCTTCCTCAGTAAAAGGAATCCAAGTCGGTGTAATAACAGATAAAATATCCTTATACGCCAACGATACCCTCCTTTTCCTTAAAGATATTTCTTCCCACCCGCGCTACAAATAATAGACGAATTCGGATCGTTCTCGGGCATTAAAATTAACTGGGGAAAATCCCTTCTTTTCTCGCTGAATCCAGCGAGTCCCCACCCACCAACAGGCACCCCCTGAACTGGACATCAGAGTTCAAATACCTGGGTGTAAGGGTTGGGACTCCATTGTCCTCATATTATGAGCTGAACCTTCAACCACTTCTTAAAAATTTTTCACAAAAATGTACAGCCTGGAGGACTCTTCCCCTATCACCCGTGGGTAGGGTAAATTTAATTAAAATGGTTTATCTCCCCAAGTTCCTTTACCTCTTTCGTAATGCCCCTTTAATCCCTCCGGCCTCATTCTTTGCAAGAGTGAAAAGTATAATTTCGTCCTTTGTTTGGAATGGCGGATCCCCGCGACTGGCCATTACTACCCTCCAGCTGCCAGTCACCCAGGGCGGCCTGTCCCTACCAGATTTTCAGATCTATTTCTGGGCGGCCGTTCTGGTGACGGTCAGATGGTGGTTCTCACAGCTACAAGACAACCCAGCGGTAACCTTGGAGGCAGCCATAATGGGTTCATACTCCTCTCTCAGCAATGTGGTGTTTAGGGGGGTGAGGTCTCACCCCGGCATCACGGACTTGATGCGTACAACCATTACTGTATGGCATAAGGCCAGGGCCCGCTTTGCCTCTCCCGAGACATTTTCTCCCCATATTCCTTTATGGGGTAATCCCAACTTACCACACCTGAATACTGTTCCAGACCCCCAGGTTTGGGCAGGGAAGGGCATAGTAAAACTGAAACCTATTGTGATGGGGGGTAAACTGAGATCCTTTGCGGATCTCAAAAGTGCCTACTCACTCCCGGGATGGATGCTGTTTAGGTACTATCAACTTCGGCACGCATACAAGAAACAGTTCCCAGCTCAAATTATATTGAAATCAGACTCTGTGGAGGGACTACTCACTGCTAGGGTCATAGACTAACCCCTCTCCTCCCTATATTTTCATCTGTCCGTAGCTCCATTGAAAAAACTTGAAAAAACTCATGATAGATGGCAAATAGATATCCCAGATCTGACAGAGGAGGAATGGGAGTCCTGTGTATCATCCTTTGTCACTAATATGATCTCGGCCAGAGACCGTTTTATGCAGGTCAAGTTCCTCCACAGAGCCTATTATACTCCAAAGCGATTAACACTTATGAATCCTAACACTCCGGTGGCCTGTCCTAGGTTTGGTCAGAGTTCTGCTGCTTTCTTTCATATGATATGGTCCTGTCCTCGCCTTAGGGATTACTGGCTTGGGATAGCTGACACCCTTAGTCGGGTTACCTCTCTAGAACTGGTCACAGACCCCAAATTGATGCTGCTCAATGTCTTTGACTCTAGGGTAAGGGGTAAATACACTAGACTATTTTTGAATTATGCCACATTTTACGCTCGTAGAGAGATATTTCTTCACTGGAAGGACAATGCCCCACCCACAGTATCCTTATGGCGCCTTAAATTGAACTTGGTGCTACCATTGTATAAACTTACCTATACTAACCGAAACTGTCCTGCCAAATTTGACAAGATATGGTCGGGTTGGATAGATGCGTGGGGTACATTGGGGGAGGATGACCACTGCGATGAGGCTGTTGGACCCGCCCGATAATAGTTTACCACTGTTTTAATTTTCTGAATGCTTAACCCTGCTTTGAGTACTGTGAACCTAGCAAGATGGATGTGTTCCTTCCCCGGCCCTCCCCCCCCCTTCCCCCCCCTTTTTCCTTCCACCCCCCCCTTCCCTCCCCCTCCCCCTCTCCAAGACCTCCTCAACTATTAGTCCTGGAACCTATTGTCTTTGATCTCATCTCCTAATGTGATAGGATAGGAATAGTAGTGGTAATGAAAAGCACTTGTGGGTTTAACTAATCATTTTTTTGTAAAATTCTCCTTTAAGGGGGCATGTCAGTGGGTGTGCCTTTGCCAAAACAGAAAAGAAGGAGGGCGCACCAACCTAGTGCATTACCACTGATAAACTTTAATGCAGCATAAAAACAGCAAAAATTATACTCACAAACGAGCTTACAAAACCAAGCTTTGAAAAGGGCGCAAAAGCGCTGTTCTGTGGATCGACACACCAGGACCTATTGCCAAGAGGGTCAGATCGGTGCAAATGGCCAATGGCTAACGCGTTTCGGGGGAGCACCCCTTTCTTCAGAGCCTGAGTGGGCAATGGTTGGTCTCTCGAAATTGCCTCTCTATAAATGTATATGTGTATGCATATGTGCCTGTGTCTGCCACACCCAATTGGTAGCGACACCCCCCCAAAAAATAGGCAACACCCACCCGTTTAGGCTAACCCTCCCTGGACCCATCCCTCTGAGTGCGATCCCCATTTATAGCCAAATAATAAACAACAAGCATCACTCTCTGTTGCCTGCTATATACTGAGCCAACAGATCTATAACACTATCAGCATGGACCACATAGCACAGGGCGCAGCCACTCTGGACAACCACCCCAGGGAGAGGAGGGGGGGGGAGTGGGCGCCGACCACACATACTTCACCTCCTGCATGCAGCTCTGATAATAGCCCCATGCCGTAGATAAACCGGGGTGGATAGTGCGGGGCTTCTCCGGCTCCCAGGAGCCATAATCACACTGCATACAGCGTGTGGAACGCACGCCGCCCGAAGGACCAGGAAGTGCGGGCGTTCCTGCGTTCCACCCGCAACTTCCGGCCGATCGCGGCATCATTTCCCCTTCCACAAGTGTCAGAGGTCACTGTGTGCAGGGGACATGGCCCGGAAGCGCGGGTGTGTTTGCATTCCACCCGCTGCTTCCGGCCGTCATGGAGTTGCCTATGGATGGCTAGGATTGTTGGTGCGCGCGCATCTCAATACGTCCGCGCGCCTTCCACCAATCACTCTACTGCTGTCAGCTATCATAGGCAGACTCTGACTGCACAGGACAGGCAGCATTCTAGCGAAGACTACAGGCAGCTCTCAGCCCACATCTCTCTACAAAAGACCATTCTTAGAATAGAGAGGGGAAAAGTGTATTAATAAAAAAAAAAACATATATTTGGTATAATTAGAATTGATATCAATTCCAAATGGGGAGGTAGGTAAAAAAAAAATTCAAACCGATACTATTAATAATAATAATAATAATAATAAATAATAATCAGTCGATGTGATCCGCAGAAGTATCCTTCCAAGGTGCGATAGATTATACAACATATAATGTATATATAATTCATAAATTAAAATATAGTTGATTATACAACATGTAATATATATATTTCATAAAATACATCATTAGATAAGTATCTTAATATTAAAAGGTCAAAACATGGAAATCCATAGCAATTAGTCATATAGATAAGACCAAGAAGAAATCCGTACACGATGATACCTACATGATACTGATCCAAAAGAGGATAAAAATAAATAGGAGATCTAAAAATAAATGCAAAAACTCATCGGCCTATACCATTATTAATCACCATTAAATACAGCAATAGAATATACCTACTAAGAGGCTACGCACCACTCCATGTAGATAAAATGAAATATAAATATAGTAAAAAATATATAACATATGATAGAATAGAACATACTATGTCATATAACAATAGTGACTATCTCCCCAGCATATGCCCTGGAGGATACCTCTGCGGACTAGCATACCAAAGACGAGAGAGACCTTTGCCCGCTTGCACCTAATGGGAATTAACACTGTGCGCCCTGTGCTATGTGGTCCATGCTGATAGTGTTATAGATCTGTTGGCTCAGTATATAGCAGGCAACAGAGAGTGATGCTTGTTGTTTATTATTTGGCTATAAATGGGGATCGCACTCAGAGGGATGGGTCCAGGGAGGGTTAGCCTAAACGGGTGGGTGTTGCCTATTTTTTGGGGGGGCGTCGCTACCAATTGGGTGTGGCAGACACAGGCACATATGCATACACATATACATTTATAGAGAGGCAATTTTGAGAGACCAACCATTGCCCGCTCAGGCTCTGAAGAAAGGGGTGCTCCCCCGAAACGCGTTAGCCATTGACCATTTGCACCGGTCTGACCCTCTTGGCAATAGGTCCTGGTGTGTCGATCCACAGAACAGCGCTTTTGCGCCCTTTTCAAAGCTGGTTTTGCAAGCTCGTTTGTGAGTATAATTTTTGCTGTTTTTATGCTGCATTAAAGTTTATCAGTGGTAATGCACTAGGTTGGTGCGCCCTCCTTCTTTTCTGTTTTTTTCTAGCTTGAATACCCATTGTTCAAAGGAGGGCTGCAAGACGCTAGGCAAAACCTTTTTAGGTGGTCGCACCACATGTTCAGTTCATGGACACCTGAGCGCAGGAGAGATTTTTACTGTGTGTGCCCTATGCCTACATACTTTTGCTAATAGGTGTCCCGCGTTCTCATCTCAAAAAGATGGGAGGTATGCACACATACAGTAGCACAGACCTAGCTATCTGGCACTGTGCATATCAGATAATGACAATGGGACAGAGACGTGTCTATACTAGGTTTCAGATTCAGTTTTTATGGGCAGCTATGGAACAATTATTTAAACATTTCTGCTTCTGGACTAGATAAAATACAGCAGCAGCTCCTATATGTGGACATATGGTCTCCAAAAACCTCTATATCTACTTCCTTCTTCTGGGGTTTTTAAGCCAGCCTCTCAGAGACAGAAAGTGCATTCATAATTAACTGTGTAATTTTAAGAGCACAGCCATTCACAAAAACAGCTAGTATTTGGCAGCAGATCCCTACACACCTATTTGACCCTAATCATACCTAAATAATTTAGTCCTCCCTATTCTCACCTTTGCAATTATTTTTCACTGAATCAACAAGCTGATACCACAGATGCTATAATTGCTGTAGTTCATAAGGGGCATACAGGTACAGCAGCTGAAAAGATTTCGTTTAATATGATATACAAAATGAGGCTGAATTTGTTTCACACTTTTCTGCTTTTTGGTGCCTTAATGGATTATGGTTTCTTTTGCCATGTGTACTAGCACATGTAAGTTATAAAAAAGCTTGTGGCAAAGGTATGCACTGAAACTTACACTATATTACCAAAGGTATTGGGGCGCCTGCCTTTACACACACATTGAACTTTAATGGCATCCCAGTCTTAGTCCATAGAGTCCAATATTGAGTTGGCCCAACCATTTGCAGACATAACAGCTTCAACTCTTCTGGGAAGGCTGTCCACAAGGTTTAACAGTGTGTCTATGGGAATGTTTGATCATTCTTCCAGAAGCGCATTTGTGAGGTCAGGCACTGCTGTTGGAGTGAATGCCTGGCTCGCAATTTGCGCCCTTATTTATCCCAAAGATGTTAAATTGGGTTGAAGTCAGGACTCTGTGCAGGCCAATCAAGTTCCTCCAGCTCAAACTCGCTCATCCATGTCTTTCATCCATGGACCTTGCTTTGTGCACTGGTGCACAGTCATGTTGTAACAGGAAGGGGCCATCCCCAAACTGTTCCCTCAATGTTGGGAGCATGAAATTGTCCAAAATGCCCTGGTATGCTGACACCTTAAGATTTGTCTTTACTGGAACTAAGGGACCAAGTCCAACCCCTGGAAAACAACACCGCACCATCAGTGGCGTCGCAAGAGGGGGGAGGGAGGTCGGTCTGCACCGGGTGACACCCGCCAGAGGGGTAATACCTGCGGGCAGCGTCACCGCTAACGCCGCACGATCCTCACCCCCTACCCTGATCTCTCGCATCTCTCCGGTTGTCTCCCTGTCTCACACAGCGGAGCAGACTGAAGCCGCCTCCCACATCTACACAGGAGGAGGAGGAGGGAGTCCAAGGCACACACTGCTGTGCCTACCCCGCGCTGTTCTGAGGTCTGAAAAAATGTAATGTAAATGGACATGTGCTGGGGGGCACTATGGGAGGGGAGGGTCTGCACTGGCACTGATAGATGGGGGTGATCTGCATTGAGGGGGGCCTGTACTGATGCAGGGGGGTCTGCACTGATGGAGGGGGGTCTGCACTGATGGAGGGGGGTCTGCACTGATGGAGGAAGGGTCTGCACTGAGGGGGTCTGCACTGATGGAGGGGGTCTGCGCTGAGGGAGGTCTGCACTGATGGAGGGGGGGTCCGCACTGATGGAGGAGGGGTGTCTGCCCTGATGGAGGGGGATCTACACTGATGGAGGGGGATCTACACTGATGGAGGGTCTGCACTGATGGAGGGGGGTCTGCACTGATGGAGGGAGGGTCTGCACTGATGGAGGAGGGGTGTCTGCACTGATGGAGGGGGATCTGCACTGATGGAGGGGGGGTCTGCACTGAGCGAGGTCTGCACTGATAGAGGAGAGGGGTCTGCACTGATGGGGTGTCTATACTGATGGAGGGGAGTCTGCACTAAGGGGGGGTCTGTATTGAGGGAGAGGGGTCTGTACTTAGCGGGTCTATATTGATGAGGTAGGTCTACACTGAGGGGGTCTATACTGATGGAGGGTGGTCTGTACTGAGGGAGGAGGATCTACACTGCTGGAGGGGACTGTACTTAGTGGGGGAGGGTGTCTTTACTGAGGGAGGGGGTCTGTACTGAAGGGGGATCATAGTTGGTGGAGGGGGGTGACACCAATTTTTTTCCGCACCGGGTGACGCCAACTGTAGTGACGCCACTGCACACCATAATCTCCCCTCCACAAAATGATTTAGATCAGTACACAAAGCAGGGTCCATAAAGACATGGATGAGCGAGTTTGGGGTGGAGGAACTTAACTGGCCTGCACAGAGTTCTGACCTCAACCCAATAGAACACCTTTGGGATGAATTAGAGTGCAGACTGCGAGCCAGGCCTTCTCTCTAACATCAGTGCCTGACCTCACAAATGCGCTTCTGGAAGAATGGTCAAACATTCCCATAGACACACACCTAAACCTTGTGGGCAGCCTTCCCAGAAGAGTTGAAGCTGTTATAGCTGCAAAGGGTGGGCCAACTCAATATTGAACCCTACGGACTAAGACGGGGATGCCATTAACCACTTGCCGACCACCTACCACATATTTACTGCAGCAGATCTGCTCTATTGCGCGAAATGACGTACCTGTACCTATTTCGTGCAATAGCAACTCAGTGGTGCGCGTGCCTCCGGAGGCGCGATTGCGTGCTGATTGGACACAGGGGATGCCAATCAGCGATATGAAAATAAGGCAGATCACTATTCTGACAGTGAAGAAGATGGAGATCTTGTGTTCCTGCTAAGCAGGAACACTGATCTCTGTCTTCATCCAGTCAGAGCAACCCCCACACAGTTAGCAAGCTCCCCCTAGGGACACACTTAACCCTTTGATTGCCCTTGATGTTAACCCCTTCCCAGCCAGTGCCATTAGTACAGTGACAGTGCATATTTTTAGCACTGATCACTGTATTAGTGCCACTGGTCCCCAAAAAAGTGTCAAAAGTGTCAGGTGTCTGATTTGTCCACTGCAATGTCGCAATCCCGCTAAAAATCGCTGATTCCCACCATTACTAGTGAAAAAAAGAAATAAAAATTCCATAAAATATCCCATCATTTGTAGATGCTATAACATTTACATTTTTTTATAGGATATGTTTTAAAGCAGAAAGTAAAAAATATTGTTTTTTTTTTTTTCTTTCAAAATTGTCGTTCTTTTTTGTTTATAGTGCAAAAAACAAAAACCGCAGAGGTGATCAAATACCACCAAAAGAAAGCTCTATTTGTGGGAAAAAAGGACATCAATTTTATTTGGGTACAGCATCGCACAACCATACAATTGTCAGTTAAAGTAACAGTGCTGTATCGCAAAAAATGTCCTGGTCATTAAGGGGTAAAACCTTCTGGGGGTGAAGTGGTTAAAGTTAATTTGCGTGTAAAGGTGGGTGTCCCAATACTTTTGGTAATATAGTGTATAATACAATTTCAATACAACCATGCCCATTCCTTCTATTTTTATCCAATGTTTTTGTTTTTCACAAAGGTGACTGGAACTCTTTTGGGTCAATAGCAGCACTGGTGTTGGACTAACATTCCTTTCAGTATTCCACTTTTATATGCGAGCAACGGTATGACTTTTTTCATACTTGTAGGTGGTCTTCGTATCATGATCTTAGGAAAGAATCACATCGCCATCTGCTGCTTGGTCTTGGAAATGTTATGTTTTGCAAATCTGTGACGTTAAATTTTCAGTGGACACTGAAGTATCTATACAGGGATTACACAATAATATGTTTTGTACTCATAAACCAAGAAGTCAAAACATTTTTATTGTTTCAACTTTGCATACTGTACTTTTAGGTTTACATATTAATTACAGTTTATTATATAACATTTGTATTTTTCTGTCATGAGAAATAGGTCAATGTATACAGCATCTCACAAAAGTGAGTACACCCCTCACATTTTTGGAAATATTTTATTATATCTTTTCATGTGACAACACTGAAGAAATGACACTTTGCTACAATGTAAAGTAGTGAGTGTACAGCTTGTATAACAGTGTAAATTTGCTGTTCCCTCAAAATAACTCAACACACAGCCATTAATGTCTAAACCGCTGGTAACAAAAGTGAGTACACCCCTAAGTGAAAATGTCCAAATTGGGCCCAAAGTGTCAATATTTTGTGTGGCCACTATTATTTTCCAGCACTGCCTTAACCCTCTTGGGCATGGAGTTCACCAGAGCTTCACAGGTTGCTACTGGAGTAATGTTCCACTCCTCCAAGATGACATCATGGAGCTGGTGGAATTTAGAGACCTTGCCCTCCTCCACCATCCGTTTGAGGATGCCCCACAGATGCTCAATAGGGTTTAGGTCTGGAGACATGCTTGGCCAATCCATCACCTTTACCCTCAGCTTCTTTAGCAAGGCAGTGATCAGCTTGGAGGTGTGTTTGGGGTCCTTATCATGTTGGAATGCTGCCTTGCGGCCCAGTCTCCAAAGGGAGGGGATCATGCTCTGCTTCAGTATGTCACAGTACATGTTGGCATTTATGGTTCCCTCCAGTGGCGGCTGGTGAAGTTTTAGGATGGGTTTGTGCCAGACCCCGCCCTTCCTTTTTGACACCTCCCACTTGGCAAAATGGGCGTGGTGTCATCAAAATAGTGGGTGTGGCTTAAATGGTGTGGCTCTAAGGGGGTGTGGTTAGCGTCTGAGATGAATGAGGGATGGAGGAAGAGGGAGGGAGACAGGGAGGGACAGCAGGCCCAGATCCTACACAATAGAAATATGTGTATTCTATAAAGTTTAACAATCAGCAGATAAAGATTCTCCAAACACCTGGTGTTAGCACTTGAATCATTCCAGCACCATGGTTGTTATGGTGTCAGGATGATTGAAGCGCATTATTTCTATTATTACATTGTAATATAAAATGAAATCGTTCAACTCACCATAATGCAGAATCAGTGAGAGCCTTCACCTGCCATGTCGCCTGCCACCAGATGCCATCAGGTGTCCCCAGCAGAGTCCGTCCTTACATCAGGTGTCCCCAGCGGAGTCCAACCTTACATCAGGTGCCCCCAGTGGTGTCCGACCTTACATCAGGTGCCCCCAGCGGAGTCTGTCCTTACATCAGGTGCCCCCAGCGGAGTCCGTCCTTACATCAGGTGCCCCCAGCGGAGTCTGTCCTTACATTAGGTGCCCCCAGCGGAGTCTGTCCTTACATCAGGTGCCCCCAGCGGGGTCTGTCCTTACATCAGGTGCCCCCAGCGGAGTGCGTCCTTAAATCAGGTGCCCCCAGCGGAATCCGTCCTTACATCAGGTGCCCCCAGCAGAGTTTGTCCTTACATCAGGTGCCCCCATTGGAATCCGACCTTACATCAGGTGCCCCAAGTGGAATCCGTCCTTACATAAGGTGCCCCCAGAGGAGTCCGTCCTTACATCAGGTGCCCCCAGCAGAGTTTGTCCTTACATCAGGTGCCCCCAGTGGAATCCGACCTTACATCAGGTGCCCCCAGTGGAATCCGTCCTTACATCAGGTGCCTCCAGCAGAGTTCATCTTTACATCAGGTGCCCCCCAGCGGAGTCCGTCCTTACATCAGGTGCCCCCAGCGGAGTCCATCCTTACATCAGGTGCCAACAGCAGAGTTCCTCCTTACATCAGATGCCCCCAGCAGAGTCCCTCCTTACATCAGGTGCCCTCCAGCAGAGTCCCTCCTTACATCAGGTGCCCTCCAGCAGAGTCCCTCCTTACATCAGGTGCCCCCAGCGGAGACCCTCCTTACATCAGGTGCCCCCAGCGGAGACCCTCCTTACATCAGGTGCCCCCAGCGGAGTCCCGCCTTACATCAGGTGTCCCAATCAGCAGAGTCCCTCCTTACATCTGTGTCCCCAGTGGAGTCCCTCCTTACACCCTACATCAGTGTCCCCATCAGCGGAGTCCTTCCTTACATCAGTGTCCCCATCAGCAGAGCCCCTCCTTACATCTGTGTCCCCAGCGGAGCTCCTCCTTACATCTATGTCCCCAGCGGAACCCCTCCTTACATCTGTATCCCCAGTGGAGCTCCTCCTTACATCTGTGTCCCCAGTGGAGCCCCTCCTTACATCTGTGTCCCCAGCAGAGCACCTCCTTACATCTGTGTCCCCAGCGGAGACCCTCCTTACATTAGTGCCCCAGCGGAGACCCTCCTTACATTAGTGTCCCCGGCGGAGCCACTCCTTACATCTGTGTCCCCAGCAAAGTCCCTCCTTGCATCTGTGTCCCCAGTGGATCCCCTTCTTACATCTGTGTCCCCAGCGGAGCCCCTCCTTACATCAGTGTCCCCATCAGCGGAGTCCCTCCTTACATCAGTTTCCCCATCAGCAGAGCCCCTCCTTACATCTGTGTCCCCAGAGGAGTCCCTCCTTACATCTTTGTGCCCAGTGGAGCCCCTCCTTACATTAGTGTCCCCAGCGGAGACCCTCCTTACATTAGTGTCCCTGGCGGAGCCTCTCCTTACATCTGTGTCCCCAGCAGGGCCCCTCCTTGCACCTGTGTCCCCAGCGGATCCACTCCTTACATCTGAGTCCCCAGCAGAGCCCCTTCTCACATCAGTGTCCCCCTGTGGAGCCCCTCCTTACATCTGTGTCCCAATCAGCGGAGCCCCCCCTTACATCAGTATCCCCAGCGGAGTCCCTACTTACATCTGTGTCCCCAGCGGAGCCCCTCCTTACATCAGTGTCCTCAGTGGAGCCCCTCCTTACATCAGTGTCTCTATCAGTGGAGCCCCTCCTCACATCAGTGTCCCCAGCGAAGCCCCTCCTTACATCAGTGTCCCCAGCGGAGCCCCTCCTTACATCTGTGTCCCCAGTGGAGCCCCTCCTTATATCTGTGTCCCTAGCAGCACAGCCCTCCTTCATATCGCGTCTGTCTCTCTCTCCCCTTCAGCTAGTTCCCTGAGAGGGCCTGCCCTCTCCACTGAACACAAGGGGATTAGGTGGTGGCCATATTTTTGTAGCCCGCCGGGCGCTGGAAGTGACTTTGTTCTCACACTGAGAACAAAGCACCCGGCTGGGCGCCGGGTGGATGCTGCTCGGCGCAATGGATTGTGCCTCACAGCAGCTCCAAACCCTGCCAATGAAGCGCCACGTCTATGCAATCATGAGATTCCCATAGTGTACTGTGTCCGGCGCCCGAACACAATGCACTTAAGGAATTTTTTTTTAAAGGGCCATGTTTAAAATTTTTTACAATTATTTATTTATTTATTTTTTGTGAGTGCCTGGCGGGTGGCACCCCCTATGGACAGGCCGCCACTAGTTAAATATGCTGTCCCCATAAAAATAACTCAACACACAGCCATTATTGTCTAAACCGCTGGCAACAAAAGTGAGTACACCTCTAAGTGAAAATGTCCGAATTGGGCCCAATTAGCCATTTTCCCTCCCCAGTCTAATGTGACTCATTAGTGTTACAAGGTCTCAGGTGTGAATGGGGAGCAGGTGTGTTAAATTTTGTGTTATCACATTCACTCTCTCATACTGATCACTGAAAGTTCAACATGGCACCTCATGGCAAAGAACTCTCTGAGGATCTGAAAAAAAGAATTGTTGCTTTACATAAAGATGGCCTAGGCTATAAGAAGATTGCCAAGACCCTGAAACTGAGCTGCAGCATGGTGGCCAAGACCATACAGCGGTTTAACAGGACAGGTTCCACTCAGAACAGGCCTCACCATGGTCGACCAAAGAAGTTGAGTGCACGTGCTCAGCATCATATCTAGAGGTTGTCTTTGGGAAATAGACCTATGAGTGCTGCCAGCTCAGGGTCAGCCTGTCAGTGCTCAGTGCTCCATAGGCCATAAACTGCATCAAATTGGTCTCCATAGCTGTCATCCCAGAAGGAAGCCTCTTCTAAAGATCATGCACAAGAAAGCCCACAAAAAGTTTGCTGAAGATAAAAAGACTAGGGACATGGATTACTGGAACCATGTCCTATGGTCTGATGGGACCAAGATAAACTTATTTGGTTCAAATGGTGTCTAGCGTGTGTGGCGGCAACCAGGTGAGGAATACAAAGACAAGTGTGTCTTGCCTACAGTCAAGCATGGTGGTGGGAGTGTCATGGTCTGGGGCTGCATGAGTGCTGCCGGCACTGGGGAGCCACAGTTCATTGAGGGAACCATGAATGCCAACATGTACTGTGACATACTGAAGCAGAGCATGATTCCCTCCCTTCGGAGATTGGGCCGCAGGGCAGCATTCCAACATAATGACCCCAAACACACCTCCAAGTAGACTTGTGCACAACTGAAAATTTTTGGTTTCGTTTTCATTCGTAAAATACATAATTTTGTTCTGTTATATTTGTTATGTTACGCTAATTCGTTTTCGGATAATTCGTTATTATTCATAGAGTGTCGATATTCGTTATACTGAATTTCAAATCATGTCAAATTCATTCTTTATATCCGCTATAATTTCTTTCGAATTAGTTGAAATTTGATATTTATGTATGTATATTGATTTGTGATAATGATTCGTAGTTTGGAAAGTCGTTTGTTTATTGAATCTATTAACACACACAATGGCAATGGGGGTTATTTACTAAAGGAAAATCCACTTTGCACTGCCAGTGCACTTGAAAGTGCATTGAAAGTGCACTTGGAAGTAAAGTCACTGTAGATCCGAGGGGGACATGCAAGGAAAATAAAAAACAGCATTTTAGCTTACACATTGATTGGAGGATAAAATCAACAGAGCTTCCACTCATTTCAGATCTACCCCTTAGATTTAGAGTGACTGCACTTCCAAGTGCACTTTCAGTGCACTTGCAGTGCAAAGTGGATTTGCCTTTCGTAAATAACCCTCAATATCTCTTCTCCTCTGCTCAAATACAACACAACACCCTTCCCACTCCGTTCTCAGGAATGCACTTTGCCAGTATTCCAACCTGCAACACAAAATTAATCAGCTGATTGGACTGTAATGCCGCGTACACACGGTCGGACTTTTCGTCTACAAAAGTCCAACGGACGCTGACGGACTAAAGCTGGCTGGTAATCCGATCGTGTGTGGGCTTCTCCGGACTTTCAACGTACTTTTTTAGCCTCAAATCCGACGTACTTTAGATTTGAAACATGCTTCAAATCTTTACGTCGTAACTACGACGGACCCCGAAATCCGCTCGTCTGTGTGCTAGTCCGACGGACAAAAAGCCACGCTAGGGCACCTATTGGCTACTGGCTATGAACTTCCTTATTTTAGTCCGGTGTACGTCATCACGTACGAATCCGTCGGACTTTTGTGTGGTCGTGTGTAGGCAAGTCCGTTCGTTAGAAAGTATGCCGCAAGTCCGCCGCAAGTCCGCCGAAAGTCTGCCGGAAGTCTGTCGGACAGGCTGTCTGACTTTTGTAGACGAAAAGTCCGACCGTGTGTACGCGGCATAAGATTTACTTTGAGCTGACCTTTTGTTTGATTAGATATTTAACGAATTACCAAATCATGTTGAATTCATTCGTTATATCCGCTATAATTTCTTTCATATTAGTTGAAATTCTTTATTTTTTTATTCGGACATTCGGATGCATCCGAATGTCCGAAAGATGCAAAATTAATCCGAATTTCGATTTGTTACAAAACAAATTGCACATGTCTACCTCCAAGACAACCACTGCCTTGCTAAAGAAGCTGAGGGTAAAGGTGATGGACTGGCCAAGCATGTCTCCAGACCTAAACCCTATTGAGCATCTGTGGGGCATCCTCAAACTGAAGGTGGAGGAGCACAAGGTCTCTAACAACCACCAGCTCCGTGATGTCATCTTGGAGGAGTGGAAGAGGACTCCAGTTGGAACCTGTGAAGCTCTGGTGAACTCCATGCCCAAGAGGGTTAAGGCAGTGCTGGAAAATAATGGTGGCCACACAAAATATTGGGGGTTATTTAGGAAAGGCAAATCCACTTTGCTTTACAAGGGCAAACTACAAGTGCAAAGTGCACTTGAAATTGCACTGAAAGTGCAGTCGCTGTAGATCCGAGGGGGACATGCAAGGAAAATAAAAAACAGCATTTTAGCTTGCACATGATTGGATGATGAAATCAACACAGCTTCCCCTCATTTCAAATCTACTCCTCAGATTTACAGCGGCTGCACTTTTCACTTGTAGTTTGCACTTGTAGTGCAAACTGGATTTGCCTTTCGTAAATAACCCCCATTGACACTTTGGGCCCAATTTGGACATTTTCACTTAGGGTTGTACTCCCTTTTGTTGCCAGCGGTTTAGACATTAATGGTTGTGTGTTGAGTTATTTTGAAGGGACAGCAAAATTACACAATTATACAAGCTGTACACTCACTACTTTACATTGTAGCAAAGTATAATTTCTTCAGTGTTGTCACATGAAAAGATATAATAAAATATTTACAAAACTGTGAAGGGTGTACTCACTTTTGTGAGATACTGTATATAGATATATACACTCAGCAAAATACTAAACGCAACACTTTTGTGTTTGCCCCTATTTATTATGAGCTGAACTTAAAGATCTAGGACTTTTTCTATGTACACAAAAGGCCTATTTCTCTCAAATATTGTTCACAAATCTGTGTTAGTGAGCACTTCTTTGCAGAGATAATCTATCCACCTCACAGGTGTGGCATATCAAGATGCTGATTAGACAGCATGATTATTGCACAGGTGTGACTTAGGCTGGCCACAATAAAAGGCCACTCTACAGTAAAATGTATAGTTTTATCACACAGCACAATGCCACAGATGTCGCAAGTTTTGAGGGAGCATGCAATTAGCATGCTGACTGCAGGAATGTCCACCAGAGCTGTTGCACTTGAATTGAATGTTCATATCTTTACCATAAGCCGTCTCCAAAGTTTCAGAGAATTTGGCAGTACATCCAACCGACCTCACAACCGCAGACCATGTGTAACCACACCAGCCCAGGACCACCACATCCAGCATCTTCACTTCCAAGATCATCTGAGACCAGCCACCCGGACAGCTGCTGCAACAATCAGTTTGCATAACCAAAGAATTTCTGCACAAACTGTCAGAAACCGCCTCAGGGAAGCTTATCTGCATGCTTGTCGTCCTCATCGGGGTCTCAACCTAACTGCAGTTCGTCGTCGTTGTCAACTGACTTCTTGTACTGCTTCTTCTTCTTCTTGCACTTAAACCCTGCTGTACAGGGACTGCAAGAGGCTGTTAGAGTTCAAATTCAAGTACTTGTACCACCTGCATTTAACCACTTCCCACCGGGCCACTGCACATATACGGCCGGGTGGGAGCTCCCTCCTTCTGACTGGACGTTCGCGAACGTCCTTCAGAAGGAGCGGGATTACGCGGGCGCGCTCCCGCGCAGCCGTGCGATCCCGATGCGCGTGTGTCACTCGGACACGCCGCATCTCAGAGCGGCAGGAAGGCAATGTGATTTGCCCTCCTGATCCGCACGATGGCTGTGTGTAATCACGGCCATCGTATAGTAAACAAGAGGGAGGGGGTAGCAGTTGACAGGAGATCGCGCCGCCACGTGCCCACGCAGCGGCGCAATCCCAATCTGCCTGTGTCCCCCAGAGACAGCACAACACAGGAGGGCCCTGTGATTGGCCCTCCTGATCACATGACGACTGTGTCGCCATGTAATGTAAATAGAGAGCGTAGTAACTGCTCTCATCTCTTCCTCTCCTCACACAGAGCCTGTCAGTGAGGAGAGGAAGAGAGATCTGTGCTGCAGCCAGGAGATCAGTGAGTAATAAAGCTGTTTGTCTGCTGTTTACCCACTGATCACCCAGCTAGTGTCCCCAAAACACAGTGTCCCCAAAACACAGTGTCCCCAAATCAGTGTCCCCAAAACACAGTGTCCCCAAAACAGTGAAAACACCTGTCAGTGAACATCTGCCCGTCAACAACTGGCACATCTGTCCGCCAACAGCGGGCACATCTGTCTGCCAACAGCCGGCACATCAGCCCGTCATCATCAGGCACATCTGCCCACCTGCCATCAGGCACATCTGCCCGCCTGCCTTCAGGCACATCTGCCCGCCTGCCATCAGGCACATCTGCCCGCCAGTCATCAGGCACATCTGCCCGCCAGTCATCAGGCACATCTGCCCGCCAGTCATCAAGCACATCTGCCCGCCAGTCATCAGGCACATCTGCCCGCCAGTCATCAGGCACATCTGCCGCCCGCCATCAGGCACATCTGTCACCCGCCATCTGACACCGTCAACAGCTAACACATCAGCCCGTCATCAGCTGACACATCAGCCCGTCATCAGCTGACACATCAGCCCGTCAACAGCTGACACATCAGCCTCCCACCATCATCAGGCACATCTGCCCGCCCGCCATCAGGCACATTTGCCAGCCGCCATCTGCCCACGATCAGGCACATCTACCCGCCAACATCAGGCACATCTAGCCACCCATGATCTGGCACAGCCACCCACCATCTGGCACATCTGCCGCCTGCCATCTGACACATCTGCCCGCCAACATGACAAAAAGGAATAACAGCGCAGAGGAGGCTCTCCAAATACTCCAGAGTATGTCGGACGAGAGTAGCGGGGAATTCTCTCCGTCAGACTCGGATAGTGACTATGAGCCAGTGGAAAGCAGTGGCTCTGAGTTGGAAACAGAGGAAGAAAGAATCCTAACAAGGAGAATCAGGAGAAATGAGCAGGAGGAGGCATTCACCAGCAGCGCAGCACTCCAGGGCATCCACCAGCAGGCATCCACCAGCAGCGCAGCACTCCAGGATGATATGCAGGCATCCACCAGCAGCCCAGCACTCCAGGATGATATGCAGGCATCCACCAGTAGCGCAGCACTCCAGGGCATCCAGCAGCAGGCATCCACCAGCAGCGCAGCACTCCGGGATAGGCGGGCATCCACCAGCAGTTCTGCAACCTTCCTAGAAGATAGGCCAGATGCTAGCAACGGATCCCATCAACAAGGCAGTGCCCATACTAGCCTCCCAGATGTTCTACTGTATCCAACATGGCTGCCCGATACATCAGTAGAACCTGTAATACCCCTTTTCACAGCCCAGCCAGGCCCTCAGATGCAGACGGAATATGTAACCCCACTTTATTATTTTCATTTATTTTTTACCAATGCTCTCCTAACCTACATTGTGGAGCAATGTAATCTATACGCCAGCCAACATATAGCCAACAATCCCAGTTCCTCATATGCCCGTCCTTTTGTTTGGAAACCCCTCACCGCAGAAGAATTTAAAATTTTCCTTGGCCTAACCCTCAACATGGGGCTGACAAAAAAAAAATGAACTCCATTCCTACTGGTCTACCCAACCTATCCACCACATGCCTATTCGTCATTGATGCCCAGAACCCGTTATGAGATGATCATGAGATTTTTACACTTCAATAACAATGCCCAATGCCCAATCCCCCCCTTAAATCATCCCAGTTACGATAAGTTATTCAAAATTCGGCCCCTAATCAATTTTTTTTGCGCCAGCTTCAAGGAGATGTTTACCCCTGATAGAAACATATGTGTGGATGAATCCCTGGTGCACTTCACCGGAAGACTGGGAATAAAACAATACCTCCCCAGTAAAAGAGCCGGACGTGGGGTAAAATTTTATAAGGTGTGTGACAGGGCCACGGGTTACACATATGATTTTATCATTTATGAGGGAAAAGACAGACAGCTAAACCCCCCTGGATGCCCTACCTACATGGGAACAAGTGGCAAAATTGTCTGGCAGCTGATCCAACCATTACTTGGGAAAGGTTACCACCTTTACGTAGACAATTTCTACACTAGTCTCCCACTTTTCCGCCATTTGTACCTAAAGAACACTGTGGCCTGTGGGACAGCACGGACCAACCGCAAAGGCTTCCCACAAAGATTGGTCGCCAAGAAATTGAAGCAGGGTGAAATGGCCAGTATGCGAACTGAAAAAGTACTAGCGGTGAAGTGGAGAGATAAAAAAAGAGATGTCTACATCCTTTCAACAATACATGACGACACCTTGGTGGAACTTCAGAGAAGAGGAGGCCCCATACAGAAGCCAAAATGTGTGCATGAGTACAACCTTTACATGGGGGGGTGGATATGAACGACCAGATGATGCAGCCCTACTTGGCCACCAGGAGATCACTATTTTGGTACAAGAAAGTCGCCATTTATTTGATGCAACTTGCCCTATTTAATTCCTATATCATTTTTAAGTGCACCCAAAGTTCCCTACCCTATCTAAAATTCCAAGAAGACGTTGTCACAGCCCTTCTCTATCCCCAAGGCCAAGCCCCTCAACTAATTCGCTCCGATTCGTTAGCCAGACTCCATGAAAGGCACTTTCCCGAAATCCTCCCTCTTACCCAAACAGGTCGCAAACCCCCAAAAAAAGTCGTGTATGTGCAAGTAGAGGAATTCGCCGTGACACCCAATACTACTATCCCCAATGTCCCTCCCAGCCAGGGCTCTGTATTGGAACGTGCTATCGGAGCTATCATACTTCACTACACTATTAGTACAGTGAAGATGATTTTTTTTTCACTATCTGCCATTTCTGTGAATGACCCGGACTGTTAACGACTATGCCTCTGCCAAACATCTTTCTGCCTTCAACGTGAATTGACCCGGACTGTTAAATGACCATGATTTTTGCCTGCCTCCTGAACTGATCATTTGCCCTGCCACTGTACAGCACAGGGGTCTCACATATGTGAGGGGCTCCAGAAAAGGTTTTCCGAGTGGAGAAAACATTTTTCTCCGGGTTTTTAGTTTTCTCGGATTAGGGTCTGGAGACTCGGAGGCTTCGTAGAGATTTGGGTGGGAAGAAGCCTCTACCCCTGTCCTCAGGTCTTACCTGACCAAGGCCCAATGTACAAAGTGCTGCCTGCTGCCACCTGAACTGGCCATGCCTTTCCCTGCCACATGACCTTGCCATGCCTTTGCCTGCCACATGACCTTGCCATGCCTTTGCCTGCCACCTGGACTGGCCATGCCTATGCCTGTTACCTGAACTGCCTGCTAAACCTTGGACTGTACTGAACCATGTTCATACTTTTCCATATCTGTCTGCTGCCTGGACAATTCCTGGACATTTCCTTTGGCTGTCTGGACAAATGCTTTGGCTGCTCTGGAACAGTATTCCTGCCTGCTAAAACCACAGGTGAGCTTTTTTTTTACCTTTTGCTCAGCAGAATGTATTTTGGGGTGTAATTCTTGGTGTGTACATGCTATGTGTTAGAAGCCTGGAGGTGGTACTTGCATGTTGGGCCTCTGTATGTGGCCAGGTAGTGGAAAAGTCTCACACATGGGGTATCGCCATACTCAGGACGAGTAGCAGAATGTATTTTGGGGTGTCATTTTGGCTATGTACATGCTATGTGTAAGAAAGATCTTCTAAATTGACAACTTTGTGAGAAAATAATAGGTTTTCATTTTCTTTCCACATTTTTCAAAAACTTGTGGAAAGAAATGGCATGTTCAAAAGACTCATTATGCCTCATAGAATATACATTGGGTTGTTTTCTTTCCAAAATGGGGTCATTTTGTGGGTAATTCCATTGTCCTGGTGCTCCAGGGCCTTCAAAAAGGTGATAGGTACTCAGGAAATGAAATGTGTAATTTATGCCTTTAGAACGCCTGATGGTGCTATATGGATGTTGGGCCTCTGTATGTGGCCAGGCTGTGGAAAAGTCTCACACATGGGGTATCGCCATACTCAGGAAGAGTAGCAGAATGTATTTTGGGGTGTCTTTTTGGCTATGTACATGCTATGTGTTAGAAAGATCTTCTAAATTGACAACTTTGTGAGAAAAAAATAGGTTTTCATTTTCTTTCCACATTTTCCAAAAATTTGTGGAAAGAAATGACATGTTCAAAAGACTCAGTATGCCTCATAGAATATACATTGGGTTGTTTTCTTTCCAAAATGGGGTCATTTTGTGGGTAATTCCATTGTCCTGGTGCTCCAGGGCCTTCAAAAATGTGATAGGTACTCAGGAAATGAAATGTGTAATTTATGCCTTTAGAACGCCTGATGGTGCTCTATGGATGTTGGGCCTCTGTATGTGGCCAGGCTGTGGAAAAGTCTCACACATGGGGTATCGCCATACTCAGGATGAATAGCAGAATGTATTTTGGGGTGTCATTTTGGCTATGTACATGCTATGTGTTAGAAAGATCTTCTAAATTGATAACTTTGTGAGAAAAAAATAGGTTTTCATTTTCTTTCCACATTTTCCAAAAACTTGTGGAAAGAAATGACATGTTCAAAAGACTCAGTATGCCTCGTAGAATATACATTGGGTTGTTTTCTTTCCAAAATGGGGTCATTTTGTGGGTAATTCCATTGTCCTGGTGCTCCAGGGCCTTCAAAAATGTGATAGGTACTCAGAAAATGAAATGTGTAATTTATGCCTTTAGAACGCCTGATGGTGCTATATGGATGTTGGGCCTCTGTATGTGGCCAGGCTGTGGAAAAGTCTCACACATGGGGTATCGCCATACTCAGGACGAATAGCAGAATGTATTTTGGGGTGTAATTGCAATTATGCCTGCACCTTGTGTGAGAAATAACTTATAAATATGACAATTTAGTGAAGAAAAAAAAAAATCTATATTTCTTAATTTTCCAAAGCATTGGGGGAAAAAATTTCAACTTCGAAAAATTCACTATGCCTCTTACTAAATACCTCAGACTGTCTTCTTTCCAAAAAGGGGTCTTTTGGGGGGTTATTGTACTGCGCTGACATTTTAGGGCCTCAAGAAATGAGATCAGTGCATTAGGCCATCAGTGCAGTAATGCGTAGCATGGCTTGTAGACTCTATAACTTTCACACAAACCAATGATCATACAATTATCAGGATTTTTTTTTACCAAAGACACGTGGTAGAATACATTTTTGCCTAAATTTTCGACAAAATTTAATTTTTTTGGTTTCTTTTAAAAGAGAAAGTAGAGAGTTTTTTTTTCAAAATATTCGCTCTTTTTTCGCTTATATCACAAAAAATAAAAAATGAAGTGGTGAATAAATACCACCAAAAGAAAGCTCTATTTGTGTGAACATTTGGGTACAGTGTAGCATGACTGAGTAATTGTCATTCAAAGTGAGAGAGCACTGAAAGCTGAAAATTGGTCTGGGAAGGAAGGGGGTGAAAGTGCCCAGTATTGAGGTGGTTAAAATACTTTTAAGGAAAAAAATACAGAGCTTAATTAGTGTATTTTATGTCTGCCTGGAGTTCAGCTTTAAAGCTGTAGTAAACCACATTAAAAAAAAAAAAATCGGGTCCCGGGCAGTTTAACCATTTCAGCCCCGGAAAGTTTACCCCCCTTCATGACCAGGTCATTTTTTGCGATATGGCACTGCGTTATTTTAACTGACAATTGCGTGGTCGTGCGACACTGTACTCAAATAAAATTGATGTCCTTTTTTCCCCCACAAATAGAGCTTTCGTTTGATGGTATTTGATCACCTCTGTGGTTTTTAGTTTTTGCGCTAGAAACAAAAGAACGTCGACAATTTAGAAAAATACACTATTTTTTACTTTATGCTATAAAACATACCTAATAAAAAAAATGTAAAAAATCAAATTTCTTCATCAATATAGGCCATTATGTATTCTGCTACATATTTTTGGTAAAAAAAAAATCCCAATAAGCATATGTTGATTGCTTTGCGCAAAAGTTATAGCATCTACAACCTATGGGATATATTTATTGAATTTTATTTATTTATTTATTTTTACTGGTAATAGCGGCGATCAGCAACCTTTAGCGAGACTGTGGACCGCGGACAAATCTGACACTAAGTGAAACTTTTTGGGCACCAGTGACACTAACACAGTGATCAGTGCTAAAAAATGCACTGTCAATGTAGTAATGACACTGACAGGGAAAGGGTTAACATCAGGGGCAATCAAAGGGTTAAATGTGCTCATAGGAAGTGTTTTCTAACTGTGTGGGGGATGTACTTTGACTAGGGGAAAACAGAGATCCCTGTTCCTGATTAGCAGGAACACAAGATCTCCATCTTCTCCTCCCACAGAACGGCAGTTTGCCTTGTTTACATAGGCAGACTTCTTTTCTGCCTCTCCTGAGAAAGATCGGCGAGTCCCAGCGGACATTGCAGATTGGCTCCCACTGTTTCCAGCGGGTCGCCTGTCCCAGTATATGCGGCGGTACATAACAGGTTAATTCATAATGTGCTAGAATGTGTTGCATACTTGCACATTATGACAGACTTACCTGAAAACGAAGCCCTCCAGCGGCACGCTGTCATCGCTGAAGGCATGCGCGCGGGAGTCGCTGTTTACATGATGACTCTGAAGGAACGGCACAGGTATGCATGTCCCAGTGATATCACATGCATCTAAACTAAATATCTTCTAAACAGTGCACGTTTATGAAATATTTACAGTGCCTATAGGTAAGCCTTATTATAGGCTTACCTATAGCTAAAAATCATACACTTGTAGCAAGGTCCCAGGCCTAATCTAGTCTAATGAGAACCTTCAGGCTGGATTCACACCTATGCAAATTGGATGCCGGTTTTCTGAATCCAGTTCGCATAGCAGGAGAATGTGACTGGCTCTCTATGAAGCCGGTTCGCATGTCTCCGGAGCGGCTGCGGAGTCCACTGCAGAGAAACACTGTGCATCTTTGCCTCTGTTTCAGGGCCGAATTCAGGCAAAGATTCTGCCCTGATTCGTCCCTGAAACAGAGAACAGGGACGGACAGCGATGCTGTACGATCCCCGGCCAGTGTAGGTGTGAACTGAGCCTCAGAGCCAAGAACTGCTGACATCCTTCCATACAGAGAGGGTTATGAGGCATGGTGGGTGCAATGCAAGTTAGATTCATGGGCGCCAGACACTTCTTGAATGCAAAGAGATTTTATTTCTCTTAAACAGAACTTTGGGAGAGAGGGTTAGGTCCAGGACACCCTTAGGTAGTTGCAATGTTAATTGGCAGACTCCGGGACTTCTACAGTAGGACGCCACATCTGCATGTGCAGGAATGCTGTCTCCTATGGCAACAGTCTTTAACAGTTTCTAACACAAGGTGTAACAGTTCCATCACTTCCACTACAATCACTTCTTTTAGTTCTTCAACCCACTGAGCTCCCAGTCCCTCTCTCACTAGACCAGATGATTCACTGCCACTGAATCCCATGAGCTCTTCCAATCTTCACTGTAGTATCTTCCTTAAGCGTCACCCCTGCTTCTCCACTGGGTCTTTAGCTTGGCACTCCAGATACTTATCAAACTTCACCCCACTGGCCTGCTTGGTCCCTAGCTTGACACACAAGGCTGCTCTGCAAGTGTCACCTCCGCTGGCTGGGTCCCTGGCTTGACACCTGCTGAAGTTTCCAATTTCTTCACCGTCCCCGGTTGGTGAGAATAGTGCTCTGGTACTTGCTTCAGCTACTCACTGTGGTCCCTGGTAATAAGGCGGATGGTCCCTTACTGGCGTCAGCTTCTCCTCTACTTCCGACCAAGGCAGGTTCTCCGTCACTTCTAGTTGGACTGCAAGCCGCGATCCCAACCCTGCGCTGCTCTCATGCTTCTGGATAGGCCCTCAGACAGCCTAGCAGCCAGATGTGCCCGGGATAGGCCCAAACTCCGGCCTAGCAGCCCGGACAGTACAACACACGTCCACCAAGACAGCTGTCCAGGTGGCACAGAACACTGATCACCTGACTCCACCCAAATATATAGGCTCTCCCAGCAGGCCAAGGAATTTAAGAAAGCCCCTGCCCATTGGCTGAGATACCCCATATACTCCTAATCTGTCCTTACTTTTCCCTTCTCTTATCTAATACCACCAGGTACCCGGCCACCCAGTGGCAGAAGAAAGAAGTGCAGCAATTCTAGACTTGGGGTGAACTCACTTGATCCCTAACAATGAGCCAAGGTAACTACACTTGGCAGGTAAATTTAGGAGTAACCCTGCCTAAACATCAGGGTGCTACACACTTTAAATATGTAATATTTTTATAGGCATGTAGCACAGTGTTTGGAGAAGTTTCTAGGTTTTGTGTTGCTTTAATCCATACACTACACATTCATACTTGCCAATAGTCACGAATTTGCTGGGGCAATACCGAAAATCCAACCTATGTCCCGATTTTTTATTGTCCCGGCATTTGTCCCGAAAATTGTTTTTTGTCCCGCCCCCGGGCTGCTCTGTCATCCCCCCGTCATAACACATGTTTCTAGGTTTTGTGTTGCTTTAATCCATACACTACACATTCATACTTGCCAATAGTCACGAATTTGCTGGGGCAATACCGAAAATCCAACCTATGTCCCGATTTTTTATTGTCCCGGCATTTGTCCCGAAAATTGTTTTTTGTCCCGCCCCCGGGCTGCTCTGTCATCCCCCCGTCATAACACACAGTGTGTCATGACGCTATGCTAATAGGCGGATCAACTCGGCACATGCACGCTGTTATACTCAGGGAGACAGGCAGCAAGCCGCCGTGCTTCTCCAGTGAGGAATGAGTGGGCGGGGCCGTATGCGTCACTGCTGCTCTGATCCCGCCCTATGCCATGCTGCCTGCATGTTGGGGACGCCGTGGGGTAGGAGCTGCTGGGAGCGGTAGAAGGCTGTATTTACAGCCCGCGGATTGAACTCAGCTGGCCAGCAGGACCAGGTATGTGGTGCCCTCTCCCCATAGACTGTCCCTAAACCCTGACCTGGCTGTGGCTCTATAAATAGAGAGCGACGGTCACAGTGGCACTGGCACACATGTCAACACTGCTGATGTACACCGCCCTGCAACCTGCTGACCTCCGTACACCGCCTTGCAACCTGCTGACCTCCGTACACTGCCCTGCAACCTGCTGACCTCCGTACACCGCCCTGCAACCTGCTGACCTCCGTACACCGCCCTGCAACCTGCTGACCTCCGTATACCGCCCTGCAACCTGCTGACCTCTGTACACCGCCCTGCAACCTGCTGACCTTCGTACACCGCCCTGCAACCTGCTGACCTCCGTATACCGCCCTGCAACCTGCTGACCTCTGTACACCGCCCTGCAACCTGCTGACCTTCGTACACCGCCCTGCAACCTGCTGACCTCCGTACTCCATATACTGCCCTGCAACCTGCTGACCTCCGTACACTGCCCTGCAACCTGCTGACCTCCATACTCCATACACTGCCCTGCAACCTGCTGACCTCCGTACACTGCCCTGCAACCTGCTGACCTCCGTACACTGCCCTGCAACCTGCTGACCTCCGTACACTGCCCTGCAACCTGCTGACCTCCGTACACTGCCCTGCAATCTGCTGACCTCTGCACACCGCCCTGCAACCTGCTGACCTCCGTACTCCATACACTGCCCTGCAACCTGCTGACCTCCGTACTCCGTACACTGCCCTGCAACCTGCTGACCTCTGTACAATGCCCTGCAACCTGCTGACCTCCGTACACAGCCCTGCAACCTGCTGACCTCTGTACACTGCCCTGCAACCTGCTGACCTCTGTACACATCCCTGCAACCTGCTGACCTCCGTACACCGCCCTGCAACCTGCTGACCTCCGTACCCCGCCCTGCAACCTGCTGACCTCCGTACACCGCCCTGCAACCTGCTGACCTCCATACACCGCTCTGCAACCTGCTGACCTCCGTACACAGCCCTGCAACCTGCTGACCTCCGTACACCGCCTTGCAACCTGCTGACCTCCGTACACCGCCCTGCAACCTGCTGACCTCCGTACACTGCCCTGCAACCTGCTGACCTCCATACACCGCTCTGCAACCTGCTGACCTCCGTACACAGCCCTGCAACCTGCTGACCTCCGTACACCGCCCTGCAACCTGCTGACCTCCGTACAGTGCCATGCAACCTGCTGACCTCCGTACACCACCCTGCAACCTGCTGACCTCCTTACACTTCCCTGCAACCTGCTGACCTCCGTACTCTGTACACTGCCCTGCAACCTGCTGACCTCCGTACTCCGTACACTGCCCTGCAACCTGCTGACCTCCGTACACTGGCCTGCAACCTGCTGACCCCGTACACTGCCCTGCAACCTGCTGACCTCCGTACTCCGTACACTGCCCTGCAACCTGCTGACCTCCGTACACTGCCCTGCAACCTGCTGACCTCCGTACACTGCCCTGCAACCTGCTGACCTCCGTACACTGCCCTGCAACCTGCTGACCTCTGTACACAGCCCTGCAACCTGCTGACCTCTGTACACCGCCCTGCAACCTGCTGACCTCTGTACACCGCCTTGTAACTTGCTGACCTCCATACTCCATACACTGCCCTGCAACCTGCTGACCTCTGTACATTTCCCTGCAACCTACTGACCTCTGTACACTGCCCTGCAACCTGCTGACCTCTGCACACTGCCCTGCAACCAGCTGACCTCTGTACACCGCCCTGCCTTGTCCCGATTAATTTTCCGGGATGGCTCCGCTGCTGGGGACACCAGATGTAAAGTAGGGCTCCGCTGGTGTGCACACCAGATGTAAGGAGGGGCTCCACTGCACTGATGTAGGGACAGACTCTGCTGGGGGCACCTGATATAAGAACGGACTTTGCTGGGGACACCTGATGGCATCTGGTGGCAGGCGACGTGGCAGGTGACACGCTCAAGGGTCCCACTGATTCTGAATTATGGTGAGTTGAGAATGATTTGCGCTTCAATCATCCTGACACCACAAAAACCGTGGTGCTGAGATGATTGAAGTGCTAACACCAGGTGTTTGGAGTATCTTTATCTGCTGATTTGTTAAACTCTGGAATACACATTTCTATTGTGCTGTAGGATCTGGGCCTGCTGTCCCTCCACCCCTCTTTCCTTCTTTCTCTCTCCTTCCCTCCCTCTTTTCCCCTTTCTTTCTCCATCTCTCATTCATCTCAGACTGTAACCACACCTCCATTTGAGCCATGCCCACATAAGCCACACCCACAATTTCACAGAAACCACGCCCATTTTCCCCCCTCTTTTTTCGCTATGCCACGCCTACAAACACATGCCCCACCCCCTAATTAGAATAAGACTCCGCCTACAGCCAAAAAAGTGTTCCTAAAAATTTTTTTACAATGTTGGCAACTATGCACATAAAGATACTTTTTCTACTTTGTAATTCTACTGTAGTGATGCAATTCATGAAATAAAGAGAAGTCAAACATTGATTCCGTCTTCTGGCTCAGTGAATCCTGACACTGCAGCACTGTACCTTTAAGTGAAATCTATGTATCATCATTAAATACCTTTGCCATTTTAAGTGCTGTGTTACAAATTGTATATGACATCATAACAGGTAAACTATATTATACATAGTTAACATTTTACTGTAGTAATACTGAAGATCATTTGCAGTTGCTAAGTAATCTGAAAAAGAGTGTTGGGCAGTTGAATCATGTATAATTTTCAAATTCTAACTGCATATTTTCCCAAACAGGTTTGTTAATATTTCCCTTTATCTTTTCAGCATGATTTGTGAAAAATAAATCTCTGAAATGATTTCAGCACAAATAATGTTTTTGGTTGCATTATAAATCTAAAATTCCATTGGGACATTAGAATTAAACAGCAAAGTGGCAATCCATGTGCTTCACCATTTTTTGCAAGAGTACCTTTGTCTTGTATATGTCACTATTTACAGGTATTACATATATAATACTTTTAATACTCTGTAAAAATTACTGTAGTTACAGTTCCTATTATGATTTTTAGAAGCCTGCATCTTTAATGTGGATGAACTTCCTAATGAAGCACTGTATAGCTGTTCTGTTTCCTAGACTACGGAACACAACACCCTACAAAGACAGAGATGAAGAGGACCGCAATAGATATAGAGTGTTTTTGTTCTATTCTGAGACACATACCTAAAAACATAAATGTTCTATCTTCTGAAAAACAGTACAACAGCTTCTCACAAATTTTTTTGTCCTTGAGCATTTTCTACAGTTTTATGTAACACTGCTATCCAGCTTTAGCAGCTTGCGAGCAATGTTTTGCAGGTTGCAATGAGGCCTGATTCTTTATGGTTTCTCTAGCAGACAGCAGATTATCACATGTAGCACCCTCTACCTAGGTAGGTGCTAGAGTTGAGATTTTTGTCAGTGCAGGTAAATTTAGGCAGGCCTAGCTGAAAGTAAGGCCTGTTTGTTTTGATCTGTGGCTGGGGGTGGTTAGAGTAGGCTGGTGACTCACAGCTAGTTTCATCTTTCGGTTACCTCCCTTCTGCTTCTTGAGGCTTCTTGAAAAAGGTGGGGAAGCAAGGTGGAGCTGGCTGGGGTGTTTTGAGGACCCCTGACCAATCCCCAACCTGGACTGGCAGGGGGCAGGCCTCCTTAAATACCTTGAGTCAACCCAGCTGGGAGGAATTGTTCAGGCTGTTGGGGCCTTGGAGGGAGTCCCCCTGTCTAGGGGGGGGTGTCCTTGGGAAAGGGGCTAGGAGCTGTGAAGGAACCCCACACAACCCAAGGAGTTGGACAGGATAGCGGGGAACACTGCCAGGCAAGTCCACAGGAGGGTACCACCAGGTGTCGGTGAGTGAGTCAGGAGAGCTGGGAGAGGCATGCCAGGAGTGGATGTAGAGCCAGCAGGAGAGACTGTGATGTTACTGGCATTGAAGTCGGGCGGCTGCAGCCAGGAGGGCTGTCAGAGCCTGCACAGGACTGACTGGGATCAGTAGTCCACCTCAAATACAGCTAGCACTAAAAGACTTTCTTTCGTCATTGGTTGCTACACCAAAGGGACCCACAGTCCCTCCCAGCAAATGGCAAATCCTTGAAGTTGAGCTTAATTCAGAGTTGGGCCTAACCATGTGCTAGCTGTGCCAGGAACCAAGTATTGCACAGGAGAGAAAGTAACAGTCTGCTAATAAGAGTTGTGCTGGAGAAGTATGGAGCTTTAGAGGATGTGACTAGAAGTTCCAATCAATTATTTCATTGTTTAATACTATTGATTCTGGGCATCCCATAATCCCTTTACCCTATCCAAGCTTAATCCCTCAATACAATAACAAAAACAAAGCTGATGGACTGTTCATTGTCTGTAGAGTGATTGAAAGTGAATGCCAGGCTGGGACAGGGTGACGGGTGGAATTACTACACTCAGCGGCCCCATGGGGGCACCGCTACACACATATGTATCATTTGTGTTGCACTCACTCCTGCAGAAGCCGCTGGATTTGTTGGGTCTTTCCCCCACACATTCAGGCAACAGGAATTTCTTCACAGGCTCAATAAACATTCTAGGGGTTTTGGTTTTGTTTATTTAGGGTATAACTTTGCTAGGGAATATGGATGCATGGGATGCCCAAACCTGAAGAACTTGAATAAACTCTTGAGGACTTGCTAATGTCTCTGGCTTATAAAAACTGACCAACGGTGCTGTCCACCTGTGGGAGTGATGGTGCAGCTAAGATAACAACAAAAAAGGTTCCAACTGAAGATACAGGTGCTGCTCCTTGCAGAAATGTCAAAGCGCCTGGCTACTGCTGTCCCAAGCTAGAGATATGGGGTTGCTTCTGGTTGCTTTGCGCTGGCTCTATGCTGTCCTCTGGTCCTGGGCATGTAAAGTATTGCAGCCTTACTGTCCTCTCTATACAGACTTGGGGTAAAGTGAAATGGAAGTTACTCACTCAGTCCCTTTTAGTAGTTCCTAGAATCCAAGAGGCTGCTGTATGAGCACTCTGCTATGCAGGGCTTGCTCTCAGGATGGCTTCAGATAGCCTAGCTGAGGCTGGTAAAGGGTGCGAGACTTTCAACTGCTCCTCCCATCTTCTCCCCTCTCTCTCTCTCTCTTTCTCCTCACCTTCCTTCTGCCCAGGGGCAAATCCCCCAAACACAGGGGTCTCCAGGAAACTAGACCCCGTACTCTACTTCTCCAACTGCCAGGCTTCTGACTATTTATGGATCTGTTCCCCTACCTACTGAGCCTTGCCTCCTTAGGGGTTGGTGGGAACTCCATAAATATTCAGGCTGCAGCCTCTGTTCCTCCACCCTCTAAATTATAGAACTATCCACTGACTTCTAGAAGCCAGGGGGAGGTAACAGAGCCACAGCCTTGAAGCACTGCACAGTCTAAAAAACACATTAACCCCTGCTCCTCTGCCTACAGAGGAGCCAACTAAATTTACCTAACCTAGTAACTAGGAGGGTGCTACATTTGTTAAGTAGTAAACTATGAACACTACACGTTCACCTAATAGTTTAAAAAAAACAAACTGTGCGGCTCCATCCGGACTCCCTCGTCAAAAGATTCGATTGACAGCAGCAGGAGCTAATGGCCTGTGAGGAGATAGAGCAGAGAGAGCCGCAGCTCTTGGGCACACGCTGGATCAAGATCGGGCTCAGGTAAGTACAAGGGGGGCTGGGGGAGGCTGCATACAGAAGGCTTTTAACCTTAATGCAGAGAATACATGGAGGTAAAAAACCCCAAGTCTTTAGGACCACTTTAGCTGTAGGTTCAAAGCTGAACGTGTACTTCTCTCACACAACGTTTTTGTATACAGTATACAGTTTATCTTAATTATATCTTTTTTGTTTTTACCAGTCTTAGCAACTGATGATTTCAGAGGCACTGGGCTTTGTGGAAGTTGTATGGTAGTGTAACGCACAGCCCAATACCTAGGTCAGACACTATACCGTAGCTGTCTGTTGTTCTTTCTGCCTTTAGCAGCCCCTGTTCTTTTAAGGCAAGCAGGTTTACTGGTACTAGGTTGCCCCCAGGTCTTAGAACACGATGGTATAGTTCCTGACCAGACGGCACTGGGCCTGAAGAGGAAGAGTACCTGTAGTCCCAAGGCTGGTCAGGCAGTATACAGCAGCTGGTAGTGGAATCCCAGGATGGTCCAAAGTAAGGGTAGATAATGAGCAAGTGAAGTTCAAAACAGCTCTGAGGTCAGGACAGGTAGCAAACAAGTATAATCCATAAGACAGATCTGTGGTCAGGGCAGACAGTAAACAAGCAAAGACTAGTAAACAATCTGAGGTCAAGTTTGGGTGACAATCCAAAGAGTAATCCAGATAAAAGGCAAGGGTCAGCAACGAAAAATCCAATGACAAGTAAACAGCAGGGCACAACGAGAAGGGAGCCAGGAAGCTGACTTTCTATGCTTGTGATGTTTAAATAGAGCACCTGATCAATCCAGTCAATGGGGAGAGAAGAGGCAGGGCATCCTGGGCTGCCCACTGCTTAGCACCAGGATGCTGCCAGACAGGGTGTGCTGCTGCTGGCCAATCAAGCCAGGGGGCACATCCAGTCTGTAGGAGAGAGCAGACTCTGGCCGCACATGAGTGACACTCAAGCTTTTTGCTTAGGAGCATTCAGGGTTAAACCCTTGACGCAGATGTAACACATATATGTGGCCCCACTGCACTGGGCTTTTGTCTGTGGGGCTGCATAAGCACATTTTCCTTTGTGCTGGGAGCGCGCTGCACATCGCGCTCCCAGCATAGAGACTGGGGTCTCACGGGAACCCCAGGCCCCATAATAAAATCGAGACCTGGCACTCCCGATTCCGGGTCACCTGATTGCTGTTGTAGCCTCTGATTGGCTACCACAGTGATCAGTCACTGTGAAGCCTGCCCCTGTGTTTCTCTCTCTCTGTGAATGGAGAGGGAATATACAATGTGGTTGATTTACTAAAGGCAAATAAGCTGTGCACTTTGCAAAGTGCAGTTGCACTCTGCATGTGCAGTTGCTCCAGAGCTTAGTAAATGAAGTAAAGCTTCACTTTGCAAAGAATACCCAATACCCAGGGAAAAAACTGCACATGATTGGATGATGGACGTCAGCAGAGCTTCTGCTCATTTACCAAGCTCTGAAGCAACTGCTATTGCAGAGTGCAACTACAAAGTCTATTTGCCTTTAGTAAATCAACCCCAATGCATATTTCTCTCTCCTTGCAGAGAGAAAAAAAGTGTGTGGAAAAAATAGATAATAAATAATAAAAAATAAAGAAAACAATAACTAGATCAAGGTTTGATCTAGGACAGTGCCAGGGTTAGTGTTTGGGTCAAGTAAGGGTCAAAGGTCAGGGTCAAAGGTCAGGTTCAGTATATTTATGGCCAGGATTTTAATTTTTTTTAAAAATTAGCATTAATGTCAGTTAGTATCAGTGTGTTTTAGGTAGGACAAAAAATAAAAATGTGCACTATTATTTCTGGGCTGTACTACGGGTACAAACAATAAATAGCATACACATATGTGGTATCACTGCGATCGTCAGGAGCAGGAAAATTTATTTTGGGTTGCTTTTTGGTGGTGGGTTATGGCAGTAACAAGAAATATACAGCTACAATTAAAAAATATATATATATATATATATTTTTTACTATTGACTATTGTGGGCCAGTTTTCCTTTGACAATGAAAAAAATTAGGAGATATCCATAACCATTTACTACCAAATGAAAGCCCAATTTGTCTTGTAAAAAAAACCAGTATAATCCACCTGGATCCACCAAAGTAGTTGTGATGATATGTACGGTTTTACTAACACATGTCAAAGTTGCAAAATTGTGCTTAGGCATTAAGATTTGTTTTACCCTTATGCCGCGTACACACGGTCGGACTTTTCGTCTACAAAAGTCAGACAGCCTGTCCGACAGACTTCCGGCAGACTTTCGGCGGACTTTCGACGGACTTGCGGCGGACTTTCTAACGAACAGACTTGCCTACACACGATCACACAAAAGTCCATCGAATTCTTACGTGATGACGTACACCGGACTAAAATAAGGAAGTTCATAGCCAGTAGCCAATAGGTGCCCTAGCGTGGCTTTTTGTCCGTCGGACTAGCACACA
Organism: Lithobates septentrionalis; assembly: GCA_037952835.1. Lineage (NCBI taxonomy): Eukaryota > Metazoa > Chordata > Amphibia > Anura > Ranidae > Lithobates > Lithobates septentrionalis. The sequence goes on from JBBDGP010000828.1 coordinate 3,227,055, forward strand.
GACGAGCGGATTTCGGGGTCCGTCGTAGTTACGAAGTAAAGATTTGAAGCATGTTTCAAATCTAAAGTACGTCGGATTTGAGGCTAAAAAAGTATGTTGAAAGTCCGGAGAAGCCCACACACGATCGGATTACCAGCCAGCTTTAGTCCGTCAGCGTCCGTTGGACTTTTGTAGACGAAAAGTCCGACCGTGTGTACGCGGCATTAGGCTTGAAGGGGTTAGGTTCTTTGTGGAGAGCCAGGTCTCATCCGGACCTTAGCTTGAGGGCGCTCTGTAAAGTGTTTCTAGGAGACCAAACTGGAGGACAGGCTAGCTTGGATTTTACTTGAGATTTGCAAGAACGCTCAAATATTGTTGACATTGCGTGGGCAAACGGGGAGAGGAACAAAATAACAAAGAAAGTTGGTGCGCTCAGTCTGCCTTTTGCTGTGAGGGTGATAAGCAAATGAGAAAGACAAATTGGTGCCAATGAGACAATGGGGGTTATTTACGAAAGGCAAATCCACTTTGCACTACAAGTGCACTTGAAAGTGCATTGAAAGTGCACTTGGAAGTTGCTGTAAATCTGAGGGGTAGATCTGAAATGAGGGGAAGCTCTGCTGATTTTATCATCCAATCATGTGCAAGCTAAAATGCTGTTTTTATATTCCTTGCATGTCCCCCTCGGATCTACAGCGACTGCACTTCCAAGTGCACTCTGCAGGGACTAGTGTCTGTAAATAGTTAATCTTTTCTTTTTGGTAAGCAGGGCAGACCCAGGTGGGCTAGCTTTGCTGGGTCCCCCTCTGCAGCCTGGGTAGAAATCTACAGGGTTTTCCCAGGGACTGACTGACAGGGAAGGAGCCACTGCTTAGCAGTGTAGCCAGGAGCTGGCTATTGTGCCCGCAATTTGGGGACAGTATGCAGTGCTATTAATGTGGAGCTAACTCCCTCTAGTGTTGGCTTGGTCAAATGTAATTTTCTAAAAAAAACAGAACAGAGTAGAGCAAAGCATCGTGGGATGTGTAGTTCAGAATGCTGGAGTTTCAATTTCAGCAGGACGGGTGTTATCAGTAATACCTTCATGCCCTGTTTGTCTTCTTACCTCTGGTCTGTGTATCAGCCTTGGGCTGCACTCTCACACCTGCATGGTTAAGTAATCTTCCTTCAGCGTGGCTTCACTCTAGCCTCTACAGGATACAATATTTTTTTTGGAAATTCTTTTTTATTCATATTTTAAGGCATACAAATAACAACAGGCCACATACGGCCGACAGCCACCGACTATAACACAATTGCCGGTGGACATTCACATACAAAAACACAAACATAAATTTAGAACTCCCCCCCCCTCCCCCCCAAACAACGAAGCTTTTGCCCAGATATATACTGTCCAAGTTGGCCTCCAGACTGGAGGAAGGCACTAGGAGACACCGCACCCTCGCTGTCTAACAACTTTGGTCCTGATGCTAAATACAGAAAGCATGACCCGGCTCCCCCCCCCCCCCAGCACTAAGAATTTCGTATGAATAAGTAACTCTCCCCCCCACAAGTGACCAGTTGTCCTAATGCAGAATTATCAATATTTCTCCTGTATGTCAGTCATATACATCCTCCTTTGTGGCCTCATACACCAATATCAATAGCGATAGGTTATCTGTAATTAGTCTGACACCGTATCCACCGACGCCATCCAACCACCCCACACCTTGTCAAATTTGGTCAGTGTCCCCCTACTCAAATAAGTGGCTTTGGTAAATAGTACTGCCTTGTTAACCAATGCCTTCCAGGACTCCAAGGTTGGGGCTGAGGAACTCTTCCAGGAGAGAATAATCCTCTTTTTGGCATAAAACAACAATAGAGTAAGAAGAGTTCTAATAGTCCTGGTAGTAGCTAGGGGCTCCACCAGATGCAGTAGGCATACCTCAACTGTCATGGGAATCGAAATAGAGGTGACCGACCTTATGCAGCCTGCTACATCCTGCCAGCACCTCCAGCAAGATGAATGCTGATTCCCAAACATCCTAGCAAGTCTAGCTGGGGTCAGATAAATCCTGTGCAGGAATTTAAAGTGAATTAGTCTGTCCCTAGTGGAGACCAGAGTCTGAATTGTCATCTCTATCCAACCCCGAGGACACAGCCTCCCACGCATGACTGCAGGGTTCTAACAGTTTTGTTGTTTCCTGAAAGAGATCTCTGTATAGGCTGGAAACTGGTTTAGACAATGAGTCACTGCGAGTCAGCAGTTCTAGATCACTGGGCTCAAGGTCAAGAGGTTCTCCTCCAAATTGGGATTGAAAGGCATGCCTTAATTGAATGTACCGAAAAAAATGCGTGTTTGGTAGTTCATAACGCGATTTCAACACGTCGAAGGACATTAGGGTGCCATTCACTACAATGTGATTTAGTGTCTTAATTCCATATTTTGTCCACACTATGGGATCCGGGTAGTCGAAGAAGTGCGGCAGACTAGGATTCCTCCACAAGGGGAGATTTGGAGAAAATTTATTAGGACTAGAAGGCCGGAGCCCCTGAGTCACGGACCATGCCCTAATTACAGAGCGCATGGAGGGCGTCAGAGGGTAGGGAGCCCCTAAACCCCTATATACCAAGTGGGATAGTGCTTCATATGAACCCACACATGCTGCCTCCAATGACACAGCAGCATCATCCAAAGGCGTGGTCAACCAACGGTGTGCCACCGTTAATTGACCGGCTAAAAAATATTTTTGGAAATTTGGTACCGCTAGGCCTCTCTCCCCCCACGACTGCTGCAAAATGGTCAGTTTAATGCGGGGGACTCCTCCCTGCCACAGAAAGGAAGAGATCATACTGTCTATTGACTTGAAGACTGTTTTTGGTATCCACACGGAGAATTTCTAAGGGTATACAGAAGTAATGGTAATATTTTCATTTTGAGCAGATTTATCTTCCCAATAAGTGACAATGGAAGATTTTTCCAGGAATGTAATTTTTTAGAGATGATGTCTAATAATGGGGACACATTAAGACTGATGAATTCCGTTACTGAATTCATAATTTGAAGACCCAGGTATTTAATTTGTGTTACCCATTGCAAGGGATTACTTGGTTCTGCCTGTCTATTTGCCCGGTGAGAATGTAGCGGAAGTATCTTAGATTTATTCCAATTGACCCGGAGTCCAGAAACCCCAGTAAAGCGCTCCAGTAGCGCCAGTGCAGCCTGTAGAGAAGGTCCAGTATCTCTAATGAAAAGGACTAGGTCATCTGCGTAAAGGGCTGTAGTCTCGGTAAGAGCACCCACCCCAATACCCTGAATTTGAGAGGAGGAGCGCAGTGCAATCGCCAGAGGTTCCATGACCAAAGCAAATAAGCCCGGTGACAATGGACACCCTTGTCTGGTGCCTCTGGATACTGGAAAATTGTCAGACACCCCTCCGTTAAGGCGGAGTGCTGCCATCAGCTGCTCATAGAGCATTGATATCCATTTGAGGAATATAGGACCAAATCCCATGCGTTGAAGTACCCGGGTCATATATCCCCAATCTATGGAGTTAAATGCCTTTTTCAGATCGAAAAACACCAGAGCCCCTCCAGAAGATATCTTCTCATCTATTTGCGTGTGGGTGTACACTCTGCGGATGTTAATGTCAGTTGCTTTTTTGGGCATAAACCCTGTTTGATCTGGTGATATCAAATGCTCTAGAATCTTCATCATTCTATTGGCAATCATTTTGGTCAAAATTTTGAGGTCCATGTTTAACAGTGCTATGGGCCTGTAGGAGGAGCATTGAAGAAGGTCTTTATCAGGCTTGGGCAGTAACACCACATGAGCCTCGTACATCGAGAGTGGCAGTGTCCCTGCTTCAAAGCATTCTCGATAAAGTTGCAAGAGTCTGGGAGACAGCAGCTCCATATAAGTTTTGTACCATTCCGCTGGTATCCCATCCGGACCCGGAGCTTTACCATTGGGGAAGGAGGCAATGGCCAAAGCCAATTCCTTAGGAGTAAAAGGAGCTTCCAACTCCGCCGCCACCTCCCCCGGCAGCTCCGGGATCCGAAGGGAGCCCAACAGATCCATTAGCACCTGGTCATCATATTTGGGTATAGCAGTGTATAACTCGGAGTAGTACGACACAAAAGCCCGCATAATACCCTCTCCATCTCTCACTAGATTACCTCCAGCTGAATAAATGCAAGGGATAGCTGTATGTATTCGGGTGTCTGCCGCCAAGTAGGCCAACAGCTTCCTATTCTTATCCCCTTTTTCAAATAGCTCCTCAGCCCTTCTCTTAAATGTACATTATGTATGAGTTTGAAAATGGACCAACAAGGCCCTTCTGGCCATCTGTAACTCCGCCAAGGTGGAGGAGGAGGGCGCATCAGCATGGAGCTTTGCACAGCGTAATTCACGGGCCTGAAGCATCTCCGACTCTGAATTTTTCTCCACCCTAGCAGCTTTAATGGCAGATATATATACCCCACAGGTGGATGCCTTGAACGCATCCCAGACCGTGAGCCCATCTGTTGAACCTTCATTGTTGTCCTAGTATTCCTGTATGTGTGGGGAGACCAATGCCTCAACCGAGGGCTCACTCACCCACCCCGAGTGCAGCCTCCAACTCCTATGACTATTGCCTGCGGATCGACTCAACATTACCTGTAAGGGGGTATGATCAGAAAGCCCCCCGCCAGGTAAATGGCTTCCGCAATCTGTGGTAGCAGAGCTGAATTAGCAAAAGCCAGATCAAGACAGGATGAGGAGGCACTGACGTGGGAAAGGTAAGAATAACTGCGCTCACCAGGATGTTTCCACCTCCACACCTGCCCAGTGACCTAGTTCTAGATTCCGCACCCGAGTCGGGTTAGAGGTGTCCAGCCCATAGTCTAGGATGTTGTTAAAATCGCCCGCCACAAGCACTTTTAATGGGCCAAAGGTGGCAATCTTCTCTAAAACCAGGTATAGAACCTAATTTTTGAAGGGGGGTGGAATATATGCATTTGCTATTGCTAATAACTAAGATTCAATGGCAAGGACCACAATTGCATATCTCCCATAGGGATCTGTTATTACATGTTCTATAACACATGGTAAGTTTTTATGTATTAAAATAGCCACTCCCCTGGCATAGGAGGAGTGCGTAGAATGTATGGCTCTCTGTACCCAGTTCCTGTTCAGGGATAACATTTTGTTACCCTCTAGGTGGGTTTCCTGCAGGAGGATAATATGGGGATTCAAGGTTTTGAGGTACTGGAGGACCAATGCACGTTTAAATTTGGAATTCAATCCGCGGACATTCCACAAGATTATTTTGAGGTCACTCATAGAGTGGAGCTAGGTATTGGATAGGGACAGGAGTTGTCCCGTAAACTGGGGAGGTCAATGGGGAGGGACCCGGGCACAGAGAGCAGCAAAGCACCACAGCACTACAAATGGACAGCATATATCTTAATAGGCAATTTACAGCCCCATGTGGTTGCACCAGTGAGGTGGACCACCGAGGGAAGCATAGAAAACAGTCATCTTTTCCCAACAAAAAACATAAAAGAGAAGAAAATAAAAACGGACTTGCAAAAAATAATAAAAAAGGAGAAGTCACAGAAAAAAACATTCTAAGAACCCAACTCCCTGTTTGCTCCAGGCGAACAGAACCAAAAAAAGAGCAAAACCGCCGGAGAAACTTTATTCCCATCAACTTGGTGAGCAAAAGGTGGAATGTTCCAAGAGTCTATCCACTCAAAAAAGGGGGTTCGGGAAGACTTCTAGGTAGTGCAAACATTTAGAACAGTACCTGAAGCTCCTGCAGTGCACGGATGGCAAGTTCCAGAGATTGTCTTCCATTGCAAACCGCTAGGGGGACAAAAAGAAAAAACTGTTTTGGGACAACAGGATTCCAAAAAGGTGCCGCATCAGCAGGAACCACCACTCTCAGCATTAGTACCACATGAAGGTAAGTATCTTCTGGACCCGATCTACATGTTTCCGTGAGACAGGTTCCGCCACCAGATCCCAGCATTAGGCGATGGCATCCAGCCACTCAGCCACCTCCTCAGGGGATTCGAAGAATTTTGCAGCTCCACGATGAAGTACTTTTAGACGGCTAGGATACAGCATGCTATAAATCAGACCCTCCTCCCTCAGGCGTCTGCGGATATCTGTAAAGGAGCGTCTTTTCTTTTGCAGTTCTGGCGAAAAATCAGGATATAAATGGATGACACCATTTTCATGTTTCAATTCAGGGTGCTTGCGGGCTTCCGCCAGGATCATATCTCTATCCCTGAAATTCAGCAGGTGCACAAGAAACGCACGCGGCCACGCTCCCGTCGGTCTCCGGCCCGTGGGCACCCTATGTGCCCGCTCCACGACATAGACAGGAGACAGATGCTGCAGTCCCAGGAGCTTTTTGAAAAAGGCCTCCGCAAACTCCACAGGGTTGGCGCCCTCCTCACCCTCAGGGAGCCCCACCACCCGGACATTTTTGCGCCTGAGGCGGTTTTCTGCATCTTCTGAACGGGCCATTAGAGTTTTAACCTGCTGCTGCAGCTCCACCACCGATTGTGCCTTGGACGCCACCACGTCTTCCACTGTAGAAATGCGCTGCTCAGTTTCTGTTAAATGGGCCCTACTTTTGTCCATATCCTGCCTTATCAGCCCACATTCGATCGTCGGGGTATCTATTTTCCCCTCCACGGATGACTTACTATCTGCAATGGCCGCCGGTATCATTGCGGTGGACCCCTCACCCAGCCGCTCCGATGCTTCCTCCATAACCGTCGGGGGCCCCTCTTGACCCGAGGCCCTGAGTGCCGCCATCCAGGTGTCTGTTTGTACCGCTACAGAGGCCGGAGAGGATGGTGCTATAGGCAAGGCGGCTGTAGCACGTGTGTTCGGTGGTGCGATCCGGGAGATGGAAGTAGCTGCCTTCTTTGCCGATTGCCGTTTCCCGTTCATCGGAAGGACTGGGGGGCCCCCCAGATCGGAGGAAGGTATTTGCTGAGCAGAGCTGCTGAATATGCACCAGGATGGAGATGGATTAGAGTCACAGAGGTGCCAAGGGGACAGGAGAGCCACAGGTGATCACTCGGGTGTATCAAGATGACCGCCTCTTACCAGGCCGGATCCTCAATCTCCCCCCTTTGCCGTTTAGTTAGAATGACACACTGAGTCCAGCAAGCAGCAGTTGGCCAGCTGTGAGGTCCCGATGGCTGTGGTTAGAGAAACCTGGGCTCAAGGTTGTCAGAGGGTCCCTTAGAATCCGCCAAGGCCTGCACAGGGTGAAGCAAGATGGCCACCGAGAATTAGGCCGGAGCCCCGGCCCGTCCCACAGGTAGCCACCGGGCGAGTGAGCACCGCAATGGTGGCCCGGATGATGCGGCCGGCAGCAGCTGTATGGAACCGAGCTCAAGATGTGCAGGGGGGGCCAGAAGCACTTGTTTGGGCTGTCTCCGGGTGCACCAAGATGGCCGCCGCCCCAGAATGCAGGCCGGAGCCGCGATCCATCCCTCAGGCAGCTGCAGGATGAGGAGGAAACGCCGCACCGGTGGCCCCGGGCGGTCGGGCGACCACACCAGGAGGAGATCGGGCCCAGGACAGTTCAGGGAGGCCAGGAGATCCTGCCGAGGCCGCCGCCGCATGAGGCAAGATGGCCGCCACTCCGGGAACTAGGCCAGAGCCACGGTCTGTCCCCCAGACAGCTGCAGGTATGAGAAGCGCTGTGCTGGCGACTCCAGGCAGCGCTCCAACAAGCTGGGAGGTTATGAGGGGTGCAAGGCAGGTCCGCTGGAGTCCAAAAACAAGGATAAAGGATCAGGATGGCAGGAGCTAATCACCTACGCTTCTGTTCAGCCCAACATCCGGCCACGCCCCCCCAGGATACAATATTTAACACCATGCTGTCTGAGCCTGCCTTGCCCGAGCAATATTGTGTGCTTGGTTTCCTGTCTCCTGCCTGCCATGTGCTCTACATCTGTTTCTGTTACTGATCATGGCTTGTTCTTTGACTATCCCTGCCTGCTTGTTACCCTGACCTTTGGTGTGTTCTCTGTCTTTCCTTGTTTGCTAGTTGCCCCGACCTTTAGCTTATCTCCTGACTATCCCTTGTTGTCCTGGGCTGCTGCTTCCTCTTTATCCCCCTGTAGCCTACCTTGAGTGTGAGCTGGGAGACCCTGGGGGTCGCAACCTGGAGCCAGTTGCAGTGCAGTCCATCCTCACCACTAGAGGCTCTGGTGAACACCTGATGGATCTTAGACTCTGTGCTCTGGGGAATCTTATGCTCTAGCTCCCATTGGGATCCGTGTTGGTGCTCCAGTGAACCTGAACTACCCAGAGTTCCATCCGCAGCAGTTAGCCATAGGGTCCACTACCTTAGCGGTGCACTCCTGACCCCAATGGTGTGCATCTGTCACCTGGGCTTAGGTGACCTGACAACTGGCCCAAACTACAACCACCAGATTGCTGAGGAGTGAAGAACAGATTTATGGGAGAGGATATAAAAGGGCTGGCTGAGGCCTAGATCGGGCTCTTGGGACGTCGACCTGGATCTGAAAGCAGCTCTGTGCCAGTGTGAGCTGCGGCCGAGTTGCGGCCTGCATAGAAGAGAGTTATACAGCTGCATCCAGAGGGACATCTGCGGACAGCATCACTCCCTATCTACAGCACTCCGGAGGCTGTTCCTGATCCTTCAGCATTACCTGCACTTCAGATCCGGGTAGGCCATGGCGCGGTGTGACGGAGTTCAGTTGCCTTTCCCTGAGCCAGGACCCAGCGGGAGTTCCTGAAAAAGTCACCATCAACATCTGCATCGCTACCAGGCACCAACTGCTGTGATGTTGAAGGTGAGCGGACTTATGCCCATTTCATCCTATAAGACACTGCATATAGACATCACTTGTCTCTGCCCAGATTGCTGTTACTTAATTACGTAATTCCACAGGAAGCAAGTTCTTTATCCCAATAGACACTGTATGCAGACATCTGTGCTTTGCTCACATATCTATCATCTGTAATCTTACTAGATACAATAATATTAAACAGCATGTATGTGACCATGTGCCCTTAGGTTATACAGGAAAAAGTTTGTGATTGAAGAAGGGACAATCACTTACCAGCTAAATTTGCTCTGTTCTATCCTAAAGGATTATCCTATTCATCACACTTCACATGTTAGTTCAAGGTTTGCCGGATTCCATGAAGTTATTATTAACCCCTTTTATTCTCTCCTCATCTGCCCAAGTGACTAGTGTTATTTAGCACAAGGGGTCTGCTCTCATTTCTCTGGAACTCTGATTGAAGGAGCCAACCAATTTAAACGCAAGTTTACTTAATGTTTGACAGTTGTTTGGTGTCAGGTGCCTGTGGGCTGAGGAGATTGGAGTGGCCTGACATAGTCTATTAAGTATCAGTCTTCTGCCCTTCTGCTACCCGTTCCTAAATGGGTTGGATTGCACTGTGTTTTTATGCATTTTTGCTTTGCTAACATAAGTCTCTAAATTGCAAGATTGCATTCCATATTGATTGCATATTGTTCAGATACAATATCCTTTATGACATGCAGTGTTATGTTATGCACTTTTATGTGTCACTTTCCCCACAGTAAACAAACTTAAACTGCTTCACTGATATTGTGTAAGTTTCTTTTTATTGATATCAACACTAGAAAAATGACTGAACCCAAGGTGTCAGAGGTGTCAGAGGACTTGCAGGGTCGGGGCAACCAGTGGGGTACAGATTCTATCAGCGGCCCTCACGAGGGTAGTGCTACAGCAGTATTGTGGGAGCCCTGGCCAATTCCAAGCTGAGAGCTTGATGGGGCGGGCACCACATAAATGCTGCTGGGGCCTGCCATGTAGGGAGTCATGTGGAGAGATGGAGATAAAGTGATGGAGTATTGAGCTAGGAGGGGGCCCCCGGGTGGAGGGGGGTGCTGCCTCTGGCTGGATGTGTGGTTGAGGGGACCACCGCTGTTCCTGCACCACAGTCAGGCCTGGCAGCTGGTATTCCTAAGGCTGGTGAAGAACAGGCACCCCAGCAAGCTGTACTGTGAGTAACCATCACCCTTAGTAACAAGGATCCGAGAAAGTGGGGCATCTATTCATTTAAACCATAGCCAGAAGAAGGGGAGAAGCAGCCAGACACAGAGCCCAACTAGTTTACAGAGATCCCAGGAGGGATTACACCCCTTTGCTATAGGTGGACTGTGATATACTGCAATGTGAGATTGTGGGGATGTGAAGAGGAGTGGAAATACAGCTGCTGCAGTGTATGTGAAGTTTTGTTGTGAAAGAGACTGTGCCACACAGAAGAGGCTTCTTTTGGGCAGTCTGAAGATTACTTAAAGTGATAGAGTCCTCAATGTACAAAGTTAATTGATTAATGGCGTCCTGGACCTTTCCCATACCCTATCCAAGTTAAAATCTCCTAATAAATACAAAAAACTACAATTTTATTGACTGTTCTCTGACTGTGAGTGACTGTTACAAATGCTGGTTGCTTGGCTCTTGGGCTGGAATACCTCCCGCCTGGCTGCACGCACAGGGTGAACCTTTTTAAATCCAGCGGCCCCTACAGGGTAGCGATACACCTGTATAGATCGGCATACAGGGAATTTTCACAGGGCTTAGTTAGGACAGCATGGGTGATGGGGAGGAGGTCCTAAGGTAGCTTTTTCACAGAAATCACTGTTAAAGTCCACATAACAAGGCAGAAGAGGTGAAGATGAAAGGTGGGCCAGGATCCTAGGGTGACCTAGAAAATTTTGCGAGCTTGAGGGGAATCAGGAGGAGATTTTGCCTGTAGACCATTTGATATGTAGATTGTGCAGTCTCAAGCAGGAGTAGCACAAGATGTGAGGATGTTATGAGGCAGAAGTTAATAGTCTCCCAATGTAATGTTCTAATGGTCAAGGCAACAGGAGAGACACTCTGAGTGACCAGGCCCAAGGTCAGAGGGGAGTAATGCATGGTAATAATGAAAAAGGAACTCTGCAGGGTGGAAGGATACTGGAGGCACTCTGCCTATGACCCCTATTGATAAAGTTACTGGTAGAATTAGAGTCAATGAAATTCGACAGGTGACGAATTAGGGAATCCAGGGTACGTCTGGTAGGGATACATACAGTGCCCTGCAAAAGTATTCACCCCCTTGGCATTTTTCGTGTTTTGTTGCCTCACAACCTAGAATTAACATGAATTGTTTGAGGATTTGCATCATTTAATTTACAGAACATGCCTACAACTTTGAAGATTTTTTATTTTTTTTTTGTATATTGTGAAGCAAACAACAAATAGGACAAAATAACAGAAAAAGTCAATATACATGTCTATTCACCCCCCTAAAGTCAATACTTTGTAGAGCCAACTTTTGCGGTCATCACAGCACCAAGTCACTTTGGATAAGTCTCTATGAGCTTGCCACATCTTACCACTGGGATTTGTGCCCATTCCTTCTTGCAAAACTGCTCCAGCTCCTTCAAGTTGGATGGTTTGCGCTTGTGAACAGCAATTTTTAACTCTGACCACAGATTTTCTATTTAACTTTGGTCTGGGCTTTTGACTAGGCTATTCCAACACATTTACATGTTTCCCCTTAAACCACTCAAGTGTTCCTTTAGCAGTGTCTTTGGGGTCATTGTCCTGTTGAAAGGTGAACCTCCGTCCTAGCCTCAACTCTATGGAGCGTACGGCTTATTGTCTTCCTATGTACAGATACTCCAGTCTCTGCTGTGGAACTCTGCAGCTCCCCCAGGGTTACCTTAGGTCTCTGTTCTGCCTCTCTGATTAATGCCCTCCTTGCCCGGTCCGTGACTTTTGATGTGCGGCCGTCTCTTGGCAGATTTGCTGTTGTGCCATGTTCTTTCCATTTGGTTATGATAGATTTGATGGTGCTCCTAGGGATCATCAAAGATTTAGATATTTTTTTATTACCTAACCCTGACTTGTACTTCTCAACAACATTGTCCCTTACTTGTTTGGAGAGTTCCTTGGTCTTCATGGCAGTGTTTGATCAGTGGTGCCTCTTGCTTAGGGTGCAGCCTCTGGGGTCTTTCAAAAAGGTGTGTATATGTAATAACAGATCATGTGACACTTAGATTGCACACAGGTGGACATCATTTCACTAATTATGTGACTTCTGAAGGTAATTGGCTGCACCGGAGCATTTTATGGGCTTTATAACAAAGGGGTGAATACATACACACATGCCAATTATCAGTTTATTATTTCTGAAAAATAGTTTGATGTACCTATATATTTTTCTAAATTTACTTCCCCAACTTAGACTATTGTGTTCTGATCCATCACACATAATTCAGATAAAAAAAAACATTGAACTGGGCAGCGTGGCTTGGCACTAGAGCAGGATGGCGGCTTAAACAGAGCAACAAAAATTACAGCTAGTGCGCAAAAACCATGAATAAACGCAGGGAGCCGCCAACATAAAAGAGACACTCATATAACTCGAGAAGAATATTAAATAATTATATATGTGGTGCTACCTCATCTAAAATTATAGTGACAGATGATATAAGAATCAATATTCAATAAATGTGAATATAAGCAACAGTCCTCATTGTAACATGCAATAATAAAGTGAGTGACAGTGTCTCACCAATGAAAGTGCAATGTGCATATATAGCAATATTGAACAATAAATCAACAAATTGTGTGGACTCCTAATGTAAAAATGAAGCAATGCAAAAGAAGACTCTATCCAGTGCGACTTTAAATAAACATAACAATGGCAAGGTACTGTGCGACAAAACAAAGAATACCTCACTAATGAAAGTGCAATGTGCATAAAGAGCAATAATAAATACACAATATGTGTGGACTCCTAATATTAATAGCATACACATAAAATCAAAAATTATAAGTAAATATAGGCAATACAGTGCGACTGGAAATAGCAACCTAAAAATATTTTTAAACAGTGATAAAAAAGTGCACGTGCAATAATAAATATAAATATGAGTGTGCAAATAATATAGGTGAACTAATAAATGAATGTCCAAATAAATGCAAAATGTGATTCAGCAATAGTAGCGTGCGACTCCAGATGACAACACGATATAAATCTTCTAGAGAAAATGAGGAAGTGCAAGTGCAGTGGACCAAACTCTGTGACGGCCAGTGTTCGATAGTCAGTATCTCAGTCCAATCGGGTTCCTGAGTACACTAATCATTTACCCCAGCCTCTCACCTGTAGTTGCGGCCTCCAATGGGCCGAATCGAGCGTATAGCCACCCACAGGTGGTGGAACTGTAAGCTGGGGACGGGCTTCTGGTGGTTGTCACAGCCTTCAGGTACACAGATAACTGGCCACAATACACCTCTCTCCCGCACTCAATGGGTCTCCTCGAATGTCCTCAGATAGGTGATGGAAAGGAAAAGGATAACTCCATAGTGTAGTATATTTAGAAGTTTAATCATAAACAATAGTAGCAACTTACATAAAGAATCGTGTGTTCCACAGTGAAAGCAGAAGCTTCCGGGTTCGGCCGTACCCAGAATCAGCGGCACCTGGCTTCTCCCTGATGCGTTGCGTCACAACACAAGTGACTTTCTCAAGGGGTCAAGGAGTCAGGTGTCGAATAGCCAGTATACATAGTGACGGACGCTGCCAACACAGCGGCGAACAATTAAGTCAATTACATGTGCAAAGTAGATAATACAGAACATCTCCAAAGATCGTATAAAATGGCATAAAAATTACTCTGATGCAAATCCATCACGAAATTTAAAAACAAGAAAATTAAAAGAATAAAACTAAACATCTGTTAACGAACCTAGTTCACACGTTCCATCTAGTGGTGACCGAATGCAAGTACCACCTAATAGGAATTAAAAGGAAATAAAAACCGCCATCTAGTGGTGAATAAAAAAAAGGTAGAGCCCGTCATATATAAAATATAAAAAGAAGGTAGAGCCAATCATATATAAAATAAAATTCAACAATACCTACTAATAAGTAGACTACATATATAAGTAAGGAGAAACTATGTCTCTCAACATAACTTACAGCCACTAAAGTGACACCTAGTGGGGGATTGTCATACCGGAATAAAAGACAAAACTCAGCTAAAAGCACTCGCAGTCCTATTAATAACAGGTAATGGGCATCTGAATAGATAAAATACAGGGAAGGAATGTAGGAAATATAAAACTACTTCAGATGATAACAGACAGACAGATCTATATAATAACTCATCCGTCCAATACAAACCAAAAACTGCCTAATAAAAAAGTAGCATAAAAGGTCACCACAATAAAAATATCTTAAAAATTGGAAATAAAACAATTAAGGTTGAATTCAATGTTATGTCCTAGTGGTGATAAAGTGCGTGATTCATAGATTCATCTCGACTCAGCTTGACTAATCTTAATAATTTTATTGTCACCCCTCCAATGTGGTTTGTATTTTTCTATTCCACACACTTTTAGTGACGAGGGATCACTATTATGGTATTTTGCAAAGTGTCTGGACAGGCTATGCTTATCAAAACTTTTTTTGATGTTTTGCACATGTTCCCTCAGCCTCTTCCACAGTGCTCTCTTGGTCCTACCCAGTGGCGGCTGGTGAAGTTTTAGAATGGGGGGGCGCCAGACCCCGCCCTTCCTTTTTGACCCCTCCCACTTGGTAAAAATGGGCGTGGTTTCAGCGAAATAGTGGGCGTGGCTCTAAGGTGGTGTGGTTAGCGTCTGAGATGAACGAGGGATGGAGGGAGAGGGAGAGAGGGACAGCAGGCCTAGATCCTACACAACAATAGAAATGTGTAGTCTACAAAGTTTAACAATCATCAGATAAAGATACACCAAACACCTGGTGTTAACGCTTCAATCATCCCGGCACCATGGTTGGTATGGTGTCAGGATGATTGAAGCGCATTGTTTCTATTGTTATATTGTAATATAAAATGAAATCATTCAACTCACCATAATGCAGAATCAGTGGGAGCCCCGAGTGTGTCACTAGCCACGTCGCCTACAACCAGATGCCATCAGGTGTCCCCAGCAGTCCGTCCTTACATGCAGCCTGTGTCACATCAAATGCAGTCTCTGTCACATCAAATGCTGCCTCTGTCACATCAAATGCAGCCTCTGTCACATAAAATGCAGCCTCTGTCCCCCCAAATGCAGCCTCTGTCCCCCCAAATGCTGCCTCTGTCCCCCCAAATGCAGCCTCTGTCACATAAAATGCAGCCTCTGTCCCCCCCAAATACAGCCTCTGCCCCCCCCCAAAAAAGGCCTCTGTCCCCTTACATCAGAGTTGCCATCAGTGTCCCCACACAGCATGTGTCCCCCACAGCAGGTGTCCCCAATCAGAGCCCCCAACAGCAGGTGTTCCCGTTAGAGCCCCCCACAGCAGGTGTCCCCCACAGCAGGGTGTTACCATCAGAGTCCCCCCACAGCAGGTGTCCCCATCACAGTCCCCCCACAGCAGGTGTCCCCATCAAAGTCCCCCCACAGCAGGTGTCCCCCATCAGAGTCCCCCACAGCAGGTGTCCCCTATCAAAGCCCCCCACAGAAGGTGTCCCCCATCAGAGCCCCCCACAGCAGGTGTCCCCCATCAGAGTCCCCACACAGCAGGTGTCCCCCATCAGAGTCCCCCCACAGCAGGTGTCCCCCATCAGAGTCCCCCCACAGCAGGTGTCCCCCATCAGAGTCCCCCCAAAACAGGAGTCCCCCATTAGAGCCCCCCCACAGCATGGTGTCCCCGATCAGAGTCCCCTATCAGAGCCCCCCACCAGAGCCCCCCACAGCAGGTGTCCCCTATCAAAGCCCCCCACAGCAGGTGTCCCCCATCAGAGTCCCCTATCAGAGCCCCCCACCAGAGCCCCCCACAGCAGGTGTCCCCTATCAAAGTCCCCCCACAGCAGGTGTCCCCCATCAAAGTCCCCCCACAGCAGGTGTCCCCCATCAGAGCCCCCCACAGCAGGTGTCCCCCATCAGAGTCCCCCCACAGCAGGTGTCCCCCATCAAAGCCCCCAAGAGCAGGTGTCCCCCAAAGCAGGTGTCTCAATCAGAGTCCCCCCACAGCAGGTGTCCCCATCAGAGTCCCCCCAAAACAGGAGTCCCCCATCAGAGCCCCCCACAGCAGGTGTTCCCATCAGAGCCCCCCACAGCATGTGTCCCCCATCAGAGTCCCCCACAGCATGTGTCCCCCATCAGAGCCCCCCACAGCATGTGCCCCCATCAGAGCCCCCCACAGCATGTGTCCCCCATCAGAGCATCTCACAGCATGTGTCCCCCATCAGAGCCCCCCACAGCATGTGTCCTCCATAAGAGCCCCCCACAGCATGTGTCCCCCATCAGAGCCCCCCACAGCAGGTGTCCCCCATCAGAGCCCCCCACAGCATGTGTCCCCCATCAGAGCCCCCCACAGCATGTGCCCCCCATCAGAGCCCCCCACAGCAGGTGTCCCCATCAGAGCCCCCTACAGCATGTGTCCCACATCAGAGCCCCCCACAGCAGGTGTCCCCATCAGAGCCCCCCACAGCATGTGTCCCCCATCAGAGCCCCCCACAGCATGTGTCCCCCATCAGAGCATCCCACAGCATGTGTCCCCCATCAGAGCCCCCCCACAGCATGTGTCCCCCATCAGAGCCCCCCACAGCATGTGTCCCCCATCAGAGCATCCCACAGCATGTGTCCCCCATCAGAGCCCCCACAGCATGTCCCCCATCAGAGCCCCCCACAGCATGTGTCCCCCATCAGGGCCCCCCACAGCATGTGTCCCCCATCAGAGCCCCCCACAGCATGTGTCCCCCATCAGAGCCCCCCACAGCATGTGTCCCCCATCAGAGCCCCCCACAGCATGTGTCCCCCCCATTCTCCACACAGCGGTACTTACCTTCAGTCTCCTGCGGTGTCCTCCTCACACTGGCAGCAGCATTCTTCCTGTTTCCTCTCTCGGGCGCAATGAAAGAGAGAGGCAGGAAGTGACATCTGACTCAGGGCAGATGTCAATCAAATCTGAAGTGCCAAGTAGCTTCCGCCCGGCTCCTGTAGTATGTATTACTATGGCCGGACGGAAGCTACTTGGCGCCTCAGAAAACGCCCCAAGGCGGGCTAAACACCCGCAAATGCAGCGCCACGTCTGCAAACTCGTGATTGCATAGACGTGGCGCTTCCTATAAGTGCACTGTGTCCGGCGTTGCACTGTATCCGGCGTCCGAACACAGTGCACTTAAGGACCTTTTTTTTTCATTTTTTTAAGGGCCAGTAGTAAAAAAAAATTTTTTTTTTTTTGCTGCCTGGAGGGGGGGGGATGGGGCCGCCACTGGTCCTACCAATATATTGAATTTGGCAGGGACATTCTAATAAATAGACAACTCCTTCACTACGGCATGATATAAAATCTTCTATTGGATAGCTCTGTAGTGTTACAGTTGAAGTAAAGCTCGATTTTTTCTTTTTGTTTTCTTTCGTCTGTCGGCATGCGTAGCAATTTTTGCATGGATAGTATCCCTTACCCTCGAAAAAAGAAAATGTATTCTTGTTCGGGGGATCCAAAACATTTTTGGCCAACCGGTCCCTCAACGTGGGGGCTCTTCTATACACGAATTTCGGTCTTTCTGGGAGGATAGTGCCCAAATGTTGAACCCTCCTAATGATGTCACAATGCTTTTTAAAGATTCTCTCAATTTGTTTATACTAGTTGTTAAAATCCATGATAATAGGTATACTATCTTGTTGAGCTATATTTTTAGTGTTATCTTGAATTAATATATCTCTGTCAAGTGATGCAACATCATATATTTTCTCTTCAATTAACTCGGCTTGGTACCCCTTTTGAACAAATCTCTCTCCAATCATTTTTGCTTGTTCCAGGAATCCTTCTTTTGTGGTGCAATTCTGCCTTAGTCTAATCAGCTGACCCTTGGGTATTTTGTCTAGCCATAGAGAATGATGACAACTGTCGAGGGGTAGATAACTATTCCTATCAACAGTTTTGAAATAAGTTTGAGTCATCAGTTTGCTTCCTTCTTTTCTTATTTCTAAATCTAGAAAATTAATTTTCTCATTGCTTATTTTCCAGGTAAGTTTTATGTTTTTGTTGTTGGTATTAAGGTTAAAACAAAAATCCATAAGGCTTTCTCTATTCCCACTTCAAATAATAATAATATTGTCTATATACCGTTTGAATAGTATCAGCTGATATGGCGTGTTCTTGTAGAGTGCTTCCTCTTTCCATTCTGACATATATAAATTGGCAACGCTGGGCGCATACTTCGCACCCATTGAGATTCCACAGATTTGCTTGTAATAGTTATTGTTGTGCCAAAAGTAATTAGAGTCTAGACTGTACCTCAAACAGTCTAGAATGAATCTTCTCTGTTTACATTTTAAATCACTCAAACTTCTAAGGGCCTATTTGGTCGCTTGTGTAGCCTCATCGTGATTAATAATCGTATAAAGAGATGCGACGTCGGCTGTTGCCAGATATATAGGTTCATCTGTCAGAGTGATATAATTTCAGAGTTGAATGAGATGTTTCGTATCTCTCAAATATGATCTTGTCTTTTTAACTACTGGTTGCAAAAAATCAATATATATCTTGATATATATATTGATATATATATCAATATATATCAATATATCAATATATTCCCCAATTCGCGCACCAACTGAGTTGATCCCATTCACTATGGGCCTACCCGGGGGTTTAAGCTTATCCTTATGGATCTTGGGTAATGTATAAATCACAGGTACCCTGCATGTTTTAGGTTGTAGATACGTAGTTTCTTTTTTGTTTAATAAGCCTTTTTCAGATCCTTTCTGTATGACTTTCACCAGTTCTATTTTGTATCTCATTGTAGGATTGCTTGGTAATATCTGATAGGTTCCAGTGTCATTCAATTGACGATTAAGTTCTTCATTGTAGTCAACTTTTAATTGAATAACGATTGCCCCTCCCTTATCAGCTTGTCTTATCACGATATCTTTTCTTGCTTCTAATTTTTTAATCCCACTCTTTATAATTCCTGGATCGAACACTCTCTTAATCTTCAAATCTTGTAGATCGTTCAAAATCATTTTCTTAAAGACGTCCACATGTCCATCCTTTCCAGCTGGTGGATTGAAAAGAGATTTGTTCCGGAGGTCACTAAATAGATTACCTCTTCATACCTCAGACAGACTTATCCTACCTCCATGACGCGACTATAGAGGCCATGGTGCTCTTCGACCACCACCCGATCACGCTGACCTTATGATTCCCTCAGATGGTAACAACTACTAAGATTTGTAGAATGGGCGCTTCCCTTCTTACTGATCCTGATGACCTGGCCACCATCACTCAGACCATTGGCAATACTTTCGCCACAATGGCACACCAGATGTATCTTCCATGACTTAGTGGGAGGCACACAAGTGTGTTGTACAAGGCCACTTGTTGGCCATCGCAGCCAGGAAAAAAAGGGAACACCAAACTCTGATTCAAGCTCTTTCTGATAAAATCCAGGTTTCCTCAAGGCCTTTAACACTCTGATACCCCTTGCTCTTCTAGAAGCTTGTTAGAAGCATATATCTCCTTAATACCCAAGGATAATAAGGATGCCACGAATGTAGCCAATTATCGACTGATCTCTCTTCTGAATGTTGATGTCAAAATATTCTCAAAGATTATTGCAACCCGATAGACCTACCATGTACCAGCATGGGTGGGTCTCGACCAAGTTGGCTTCATCCGTGATAGAGAAGCCAGAGATAATACCATTAAAGCTCTGAACTTACATCACTGGCTTACCTCTACCCAACGAGAAGAGTTCTTCCTGGCAATGGATGCAGAGAAGGCATTTGACCGGGTGGCCTGGGACTACATGAACGCAACCTTAGAGGCACTGGGCCTGGGGAGCTGTATGAGGGTCTATATCGTGTCGCTATATGCCAACCCCACAGCAAGAGTTTGGGTCAATGGCCTCCTGTCAGAAGCCTTCTCCATCCATAACGGAACCAGACAGCGATGCCCTCTTTCACCGATACTGTACATTCTCACCTTAGAACCCCTCTTGCGTTGCATCCGGGCGAACCAGAACATAAAAAGAATTGAAGTGCACCAGCGAGAAAATAAGATCGCTGCCTTTGTGGATGACATCTTGCTCTTCCTTTCATCCCCATTGACATCCATACCCACCCTATTACAGGTCCTAGAACAGTTCCAATGTATCTCAAACCTAAAAATTAATTGCGCCAAATTCTTTGCATTAAATGTTTCCCTACCTCCCAAGCTAGTACACCTATGTCAGAGGAACTTCCCCTTCCTTTGGAAGACTGAGGCCATTACATATCTGGGCATCCAACTACCCGGGAATCTTGCAGTCTTTTACGCGAAGAACTTTCTGCTAGAACTGAATTCGATACAACAGGACTTGAACAGATGGGATGTTCCCACTGTGTCCTGGTTTGGGCGGGCCTCAATTCTGAAAATGACGGTTCTCCCCGCCTATCGTACAAATTACAGACCATCCCGATTAGCCAGCCACTTTCCTTTTTCGTAGCATATAAGAAGATGTGTAGGGGTTTTCTTTGGGGAAACATGTCAGCACAGATTAGATGGACTAAGCTGGTCCTTCCAAAATCGGGGGGTGGCATAGGCCTTCCTGACCTCCAGCGATACTATTGGGCAGTCCATTTAACCCGGGTCGTGGATTGGAAGATACATGCCAGATGCAAAGGATGGGTTCTGCTGGAGCATCTGATTTCGGGTATGGAGCTATGCTCCACGCCCTGGCTTACCAAGAAACACATACCCCCCAGCATACACTCTCACCCTCTTATGGGGGCAACGCTTCACGCCTGTGAGAGGGCCTGTAAAGTTCATGCGCTTTTGGCTAAGTAATGTGCGATCATCCCTATCAAGGGCAACCCGGACTTTCTCCCAGGTATGGACAAGACCTTCTTGGCAGCCGAATGGCTGAATATAGAAAAACAGGCCAAACATTTTTCCTCTAGAGGCAGTTTTCTCCGGTTAGGGGAACTCACAGCTCTTTCTGAGACCAAGTCCTTTCCTTTTTGGCCCTACCTGCAACTAAAGCATTAACTAGACGACCCAGCGAACAGGGAATGCTTCACGAAAAACCCCACAGTCTTTGAGTCGCTGTGTTCCAGCTCCTTTACTCAGAGTCACGTGATTTTGATGCTGTACGCCTCCAATGTTCAGAGAACCTTATGCTTCTTTGAGTGCGGAACATGCGTTCTGGGAGAGGGAGCTGGACACAGAGATTGAGGAAGCTAGCTGGGATCGGATTCACCTTTATATCCACAAAGGCTCCCTGAATGTAAACACCCAGAATAATGGATATAAAATTAAAACAATTTGGTATAAGTCACCGGAGCTGCTCCACAAATTTACCCCAATGGTCTCAGATCGATGCTGGACATGCGAGAAGGGAAAGGGCACTTTTATCCACATTTGGTGGAAATGCCCGCTGATTCAGCCATACTGGCGTAAGGTACACGATGCGACTATGGCAATTTTCTCACTCTCATTGGAGTTCACGCCAGTACAGTATCTCCTCCATATGTCCAAAATACCCCGGAAACAATAGCTAAAATCGGTGGCCATTCACATGATCAATGCTGCTAGACTTTGCTTACCGGTTCATTGGAGGTCCACATCAATCCCTTCAATAAAACAATGGACATCACGCATTAACCACATAGCTGCGATGGAGGAGCTGATACACACTGCACAAGTTAGGATCACCAATTTCTCGAATATATGGGATAGTTGGTTTACCTACCGAAAATCCCAAAGCTATCAGGCTTTGATACAAGACAATGTCTAGGGGGTTGAATGGCTTACTAGCAATCCCTAAGAGACAATCCAAAGTCACACATTCAACGTCTCTCGATACTCGAAGTAGATGGAGAGGGTAGCTGGTGGTTACCCCACCCCCTATCATCACCTTCAGATCTCAATATACCTCTTCCCCCCTTCCCCTCCCCCCTCATCCCTACCTCTCAACTTCCCCTTTCTTTTCTAACCCCCCATACAAAGTCCCAGTTTTAGTCAATTGTGGAACAGGGGGCTGACACGGTCGTCGACCCCCTCTCCCACTTTTCACAGGCCCTGCGAAACATGCAGAAAACTAATCAGACGGCAATGTAGCGGTTCTACACACCTAACGGCCCTGGTAGATGAGTAGCTCCTTGAGATATCCCACATTAGCTAAGCATAGCACTGAAGCTCAAGGAACGTTCAGAACATTTCTAGACAAGGAATTGTATTTGTATTTGAAATGTATCCAAGGAGCCCTGGCGAGATACGTTACTCCAAAGTTCTGATGTTATATGTTGTAATCTGAACCAGGCTCCTTTTTATATCTGAATACTCGAGAATTGCATTTTCTGTATTGTTTGACAAAATCTTTAATAAAATTATTTATGGAAAAAAAACATTGAACTAAAGGCTGTAATGTAACATAGGTAAAAAAAAAACAAGGGGGTGAATACTTTTGCAAGGCACTGTAGCTTCATCTGGTCTGGTCCTAGCCTACACAGTCCCTGTGGCCTTCTCCCTGCTTTCTCTTTCAAGGGACAACCATTTAGGTCCTATCTGCAATTGTTTTTTTGGATTCTGAGCTGAGGGTCCTGGTGGGGCCAACAAATGGGGGGCTGTGAGTACACTGGATCATTGGGACGCTACTCTCTCTGACTGTCTCTCCCACAGACATCTCTCCACCCTAATAGCAAGTTACATGGCCTCTTTTGGCTCAGTGTAATGCACCAAATTTCTATGAGAGAAGCATTTTCTAACTCAAACATTAGATGGCATAGTAGTATCATACATGCCATAGGTCAAATATGTCAAAGGCCAAGCTATTGTTGACCTTTATTGACGTAGCCTGAGTGCAGTGTTTGAACAAAACTTCTCTAAAATAGTCCAGAGGATGGCCAGGCAGCAGACAGCAGCTGGTAATGGAATCCAGGGACAGTCCAAAGTCAGGGCAGGTAGCGAGCAAGCTTAGTTCAGAGGCCAGTTCTAAGATCAGGGCATGTAGCAAAGAAGTGTATTTCAAAAGTCAGTTCTGAGGTCAGGGCAGGTAATGGGCAAGCGTAGTCCAGTAAACAATCTGGGGTCAAGTTCAGGTGGCGATCCAAAGAGCAATCCAGGTACAATGCAGGGCTCAGCATTGAGAAATTCAACGGGTGACACCACAGGGCACAAAAAGAAGGGAGCCAGGAAGGTGACACTATTACAAGCCCAGAGCTTTAGGCTTGTGATTTTCAAAGTGCCTGGTTATTCTAGTGTCAGAAACCATGAATCAGATCGAGTCAGAAGTACAGTTAATCACACTTGTTTAATAATAATAAAAAGGTAAACAGAGTAAGCGTAGTCAATACATAGCCAGAGTTCAGTAACCAGATCGGGTAGTCAGCC
Source organism: Lithobates septentrionalis (assembly GCA_037952835.1). Classification (NCBI taxonomy): domain Eukaryota; kingdom Metazoa; phylum Chordata; class Amphibia; order Anura; family Ranidae; genus Lithobates; species Lithobates septentrionalis. Next base: position 3,250,393 of record JBBDGP010000828.1, read on the forward strand.
AATGCCAATGTCAGAGAGCCAGAGATCAACGTAGTAGTACAGCAAGCAGGATCAGGAGCCTGAAGGGACATCAGCCAAGCAAGTCTTCAACAGGAACGCAGGAGAGTGTCTGAGATGTGACCAAAGGCGAAGGCAGAGATGAAGTGAGCTGGACGGCTTTAAGTAGCCAGGACTGACGAGCAGATCATCAACAGCTGAGTCACTGTGGAAAGAAAGGAGCTGGCAATTAGCCGACAGCTGAGTGGCCAGCTCAGAGAAGGAAGGGCTGAGCCCAGCCCTGACAGTACCCCCTTCTCAACGACCCCTCCCCCTCGGAGGACCACCGTGCTTGAGGGGAAAACATCTATGGAAATCACGGTGGAGGACAGGGGCATGTGATGATGAGACCCAAGAGCGTTTCTCTGGACCGTACCCCCTCCAATGCACCAGGTACTGTATGTGCCCACGGAACCTATGGGAGTCAACAATGGATTGTACTTCATACTCCTCATGGTTCTCAACCTGTATAGAAGCATCAACTTTAGAAGCATCAACTTCAAGAATAAAAGGCAATGTGGGATCAGGGTGTGCCAACACAGGAGCAGAAACAAAGGCAGCCTTGAGACTCTCAAAGGCCTTAATGGACTCTGGAGACCAACTCTGTGGGTTGCCGTCTTTCCTGGTCATATCAGTCAGGGGCTTGACCAGAGACGAGAAGTTACAAATAAACTTCCGATAATAGTTGGCAAAGCCAAGACAACGCTGCAGAGGACGTAAACCTATGGGTCGAGGCCACCGTAGGACCGCTGAAAGTTTCTCTGGGTCCATCGAAAAACCAGCAGTGGAAATGACATAGCCCAGGAATTTAACCTGTTCACAATGGAATTTGCACTTTTCCAATTTACAATAGAGATTGTTCTCTCTTAGTCTCTGAAGCACACGACAGACATCTGTGTGGTGGCTCTCCAGGGACTTGGAAAATATGAGGATATCATTGAGATAAACCACCACATATAACTGCAACAAATCTCGGAGGACATCGTTAATGAACTCCTGGAAAACTGCCGGAGCATTACAAAGGCCAAAAGGCATTACAAGATACTCATAATGACCTGATCTGGTATTAAACGCAGTTTTTCACTCGTTGCCCTCCTTAATCCTGACGAGATTGTATGCCCCTCTCAAATCAAGCTTCGTGAAAACCGTTGCTCCCTTGAGGCGGTCAAATAACTAAGTAATCAACGGAATGGGATAGGCATTCTTAATCGTGAAACAATTGAGACCCCTATAATTGATGCAAGGTCTCAGCTCATCACTCTTCTTCTTCACAAAAAAGAAACCAGCACCAGCAGGAGACGAGGATTTGCAGATGAAACCTCGAGAAAGTGCGTCTGCAACATATTCCTCCATGGCCTTATCCTCCAAGACCGACAAAGGGTAAACCCGGCCACGAGGGGGTATGGCACCAGGTTGAAGGTCAATTGCGCAATCATACGAAGGGTGTGGATGCAAAGTACCGGCTTGGCCCTTGTCAAAGACATCGCTAAAATCGCGGTACTCCTCTGGCAGGGAGGAGAGTGAAGAGGTGCACAGGACCTTGGTCAGCTTCTTGAAGCATCTCTCACTGCACTGTGGCGACCAGGACAGAACCTCAGCACGGAGCAAATCAAAAGAAGGGTTGTGCCTCTGTAATCAAGGATACTTAGGTGAGGAAATAACTTGGAATTGGATTATCTCATGGTGAAGAGCCCCTACGGCCATGGACAATGGAACAGTCTCATGAGTCACATGGGCAGGCTGTAGAGGTCTCCCGTCAAGAGCCTCAATGGCAAGTGAAGTGTCACGCAGCTGCAGCGGAATCGAGTGCTTCGATACAAAGGCAGCATCAATGAACAGGCCTGCAGCCCCAGAGTCGATTAGAGCCTGTATCTCGATGGATGACTCAGCCCAAGACAGGGTAACCGAAACCAGGGGCTTATCTTTCTGGGAAACTGGAGACAAAACAACGCCACCTAAGGTCTTGCTGTGACAGAATCTCAAGGTTCGGGCGTTCCCTGGACGGGTAGGACAAGACTTCAAAAAGTGACCAGCCTGGCCACAATAAAGGCACAATCTCTCCCTCCTCCTAAGGGCTCTCTCATCCGCAGAGAGGCGCGTGAAGCCCAAGTTCATGGGTTCATCTTCACAGACCGACTCGGTACCAGGAAGCATGGGAGGTGAGGGAGGCAAGGGTGGGACTGCAAGGCTCGGAGACAAATGTACAAGAGGCTTGCGCCAGCGCTCCTTAAAAGAGAGTCTTTCTCTGAGTCTGGAGTCAATGAGGATGGCAAATGTGATCAACTTCTCCAGCTCAGTGGGTATATCTCGGGCTGCTATCTCATCCTTGAAGTTATCCGAGAGACCATGAAAGAAGGCAGCCACGAGGGCCTCATTGTTCCAAGCAACCTCTGCTGCCAGAGTATGGAATTCAATGGTGTAATCGGCAACAGCTCTCATACTCTGATGGACATGAGGCTCTTGGCAGCAAAAGCGGAGCGTGCAGGAATGTCAAATACCCTTTTGAAGAAAGCCACAAATTCTGGGTAACTCAGGACCACGGGTTTTTGCGCCTCCCATAGAGGGTTTGCCCAGGCCAAGGCTCTCTCAGAAAGCAAAGATATCACAAAACCTACTTTGCTTCTGTCTGTGGGAAACGCCTGGGGCAGCATCTCAAAGTATATATCAGCCTGGTTGAGAAACCCTCTGCACTGAACTGGATCGCCCCCAAATCGCTGGGGAAGCAGAGCGGAACCAGACATGCCTCTTATAGAGGTAAAACTCGAGGCGGGTGCCTGCACAGAGACTGGAGCAGCAGCAGGGATGGCCTGCAACACAGGTTGTACCGGAGCAGCCACAGTGGAAGATTCCAGGTGAGCCGTGCGACTCAGGAGCCTTTGTAACGCCAAGGCAAACTGATTCATGCGGTGATCCTGGTCATCCAATCTGAAAAAAATATTCCCAACAAGTGGACTTACTGCATCTTCTGAATTCATTGCCTTTGCCAACTGTCAGAAACCATGAATCAGACGGAGACAGATGTACAGTTAATCACACTTGTTTAATAATAATAAAAAAGGTAAACAGAGTAAGCGTAGTCAATACATAGCCAGAGTTCAGTAACCAGATCGGGTAGTCAGCCAATGCCAATGTGAGAGAGCCAGAGATCAACGTAGTAGTACAGCAAGCAGGATCAGGAGCCAGAAGGGATGTCAGCCGAGCAAGTCTTCAACAGGAACGCAGGAGAAAGTCTCTGAGATGTGACCAAAGGTGAAGGCAGAGATGAAGTGAGCTGGACAGCTTTAAGTAGCCAGGACTGATGAGCAGATCATCAACAGCTGAGTCACTGTGGAAAGAAAGGAGCTGGCAATTAGCCGATAGCTAAGCGGGCAGCTCAGAGAAGGAAGGGCTGAGCCCAGCCCTGACATCTAGCCAATCAGAAGAGAGGGAGCAGGGCAGTCCAGGACACCAATTTCTTAGCAGCCAGAATGCTGCTAGAGGGGGCATACTGCTTGCTGGACAATCAGGGCAGGGAATGAGTCCAGCCAGGAGGAGAGAGTGCCTGATGGCTGCACAGGAGCAACGTTTCGAACCTCAAGCAGAAGGCTGCAGGAGAGCAAAAATCTGCCATGTAGTAATTCAGCTGGTGATGCTTGTGTAGTTTCATATCTACTTGCTCTGTAGTCCATGGTTGCCAGCCAACCGAAAAATTTACAGGCAGTTTGTAAATATAGGGCTATTTACAAGATGTTTGTAAATGTCTGTTATGGACGGCAGCTGTCCCTAAAAAAATGCAAACTGTTCCCGCTTTTGCCCTGCATATGCGCAGTGCTGAAGCCGGCCTAATTACATTTGGCCATCTTGGCCATATCATAATGGGGGATTTTAATTATCCAGACATAAACTGGGCAGAGGGAACCGCACATTCATTTAAGGCTCGCCAGTTCCCTAATGTCTTGCAGGACAATTTTATGGGTCAGATGGTAGAGGCACCAACTAGAAATAACACATTACTGGATCTACTGATTACCAACAATACAGACCTGATCACGGATGTGGAAATACAGGGCAATTTAGGTAACAGCGATCACAGGTCAATTAGTTTCAGTATAAATCACACAAATAGGAAACATAAAGGGAATACAAAGACACTGAATTTCAAAAGAGCCAACTTCCCTAAACTACAAACCTTGCTAAAAGGCATAAATTGGGATAAAATATTAGGAACAAAGAATACGGAAGAGAGATGGGTTTGCTTTAAGAGCATATTAAATAAGGGCATTAGCCAATGTATCCCATTGGGTAATAAATTTAAAAGAGCTAACAAAAGTCCTGGATGGCTTAACTCCAATGCAAAAATGCATATAAAAGCAAAGGAGAAGGCCTTCAAAAAATACTAGGTTGAGGGATCATCCTCAGCATTCAGACTTTATAAAGAATGCAACAAGAAATGTAAGAGTGCAATTAGGACGGCTAAGATAGAACATGAAAGATACATAGCGGAGGAGAGCAAAAAAAATCCCAAGAAATTCTTTAAGTATGTAAACAGTAAAAAAGGGAGGACAGACCATATTGGCCCCATAAAGAATGAGGAAGGACATCTGGTTACAAAGGATGCGGAGATGGCGAAGGTATTGAATTTATTCTTCTCCTCAGTCTTCACGAGTGAATCGGGGGGCTTCAGTAACCAAAACTGCAGTGTTTATCCTCATGACACAATACAGGAAGCACCTCCATGGGTAACAGAGGACAGAATTAAAATTAGACTTGAGAAACTTAACATTAATAAATCACCGGGACCAGATGGCTTGCATCCGAGGGTACTTAGGGAACTCAGTCAAGTGATTGCTAGACCATTGTTCCTAATTTTTACAGTCTACTGACTGGAATGGTACCAGTTGATTGGGAAAAAGCCAATGTAGCACCAATATTTAAAAAGGGCCCAAAATACATCCCTGGGAATTACAGACCAGTTAGCCTAACATCAATAGTATGTAAACTCTTGGAGGGGATGATAAGGGACTATATACAAGATTTTAGTAAGGAGAACGATATCATTAGCAGTAATCAGCATGGATTCATGAAGAATTGTTCTTGCCAAACCAATCTACTAACCTTCTATGAGGAGGTGAGTTGCCATCTAGATAAAGGAAGGCCCGTAGACGTGGTGTACCTGGATTTTGCAAAAGCATTTGACACAGTTCCCCATAAACGTTTACTGTACAAAATAAGGTCTGTTGGCATGGACCATAGGGTGAGTACATGGATTGAAAACTGGCTACAAGGGCGAGTTCAGAGGGTGGTGATAAATGGGGAGTACTCTGAATGGTCAGGGGTGGGTAGTGTGGTTCCCCAGGGTTCTGTGCTGGGACCAATCCTATTTAATTTGTTCATAAACGACCTGGAGGATGGGATAAACAGTTCAATCTCTGTATTTGCAGACGGTACTAAGCTAAGCAGGGCAATAACTTCTCCGCAGGATGTGGAAACCTTGCAAAAAGATCTGAACAAATTAATGGGGTGGGCAACTACATGGCAAATGAGGTTCAATGTAGAAAAATGTAAAATAATGCATTTGGGTGGCAAAAAATATGAATGCAATCTATACACTGGGGGGAGAACCTCTGGGGGAATCTAGGATGGAAAAGGACCTGGGGTTCCTAGTAGATGATAGGCTCAGCAATGGCATGTAATGCCAAGCTGCTGCTAACAAAGCAAACAGAATATTGGCATGCATTAAAAAGGGGATCAACTCCAGAGATAAAACGATAATTCTCCCAATCTACAAGACTGGTCCGGCCACACCTAGAGTATGCTGTCCAGTTCTGGGCACCAGTCCTCAGGAAGGATGTACTGGAAATGGAGCGAGTACAAAGAAGGGCAACAAAGCTAATAAAGGGTCTGGAGGATCTTAGTTATGAGGAAAGGTTGCGAGCATTGAACTTATTCTCTCTGGGGAAGAGACGCTTGAGAGGGGATATGATTTCAATATACAAATACCGTACTGGTGACCCTCAAATAGAAATAAAACTTTTTCGCAGAAGAGAGTTTAACAAGACTCGTGGCCACTCATTAAAATTAGAAGAAAAGAGGTTTAACCTTAAACTATGTAGAGGGTTCTTTACTGTAAGAGTGGCAAGGATGTGGAATTCCCTTCCACAGGCGGTGGTCTCAGCGGGGAGCATTGATAGCTTCAAGAAACTATTAGATAAGCACCTGAATGACCACAACATACAGGGATATTCAATGTAATACTGACACATAATCACACATAGGTTAGACTTGATGGACTTGTGTCTTTTTTCAACCTCACCTACTATGTAACTATGTAACTATGTAACTTCTGCTGTGCTTGCTTGGCATGCTGCCCTGACCTGGCTGCTCTGCTTGTTCCACATGCTGCTCTCAGTGCCTGCCCTCTCTACCGTAGCCTCTTGTCCTGTCTGAGTTTTTCTCCTGTCTGCCAGAGTGCCACTGCCACTCAGCCAGGCCAGTCCAGGCCCCAGCCGCAGCCAGCCAGCCAGCCACACAGTGACCAGACCAGACCACCTGTGCCCACCCAGTGCCCAGAGATTGTGCCCACAGCCCCATACAAGTTGATATGTATTTTGTATAGCAAATTGTTGCCTTTGAAAATTAGTAGTACAAAACAGTGAACTTTAAGGCAAAATTGCAGTGTCCACCACCAAAATTGTGAGAACATGTGTGCAAGAGCAAACTAGTGCTGTGAGTGGAAAATGGTGAATTTTAGGACAAAACTGTAATTGGACAACAGTGACCAGACCACGTGTGCCCAGTGCCCACCACAAAATTGTGAGATCATTGTGTGCAACTCCAAACTAGTGCTGTGAGTGCAAAATGGTGAATTTTATGCAAAATTGCAAATGGCCAATATACTAAGTACTGGGGTAATAATTAATGAATGCAATGGATGGGCGGAGCAGGCTACTCTCTCTGGGGCAACTATGATTACATGCAATGAATGGAGCAGTGGGGGCAATAATGAATGAATGAAATAGAATACTCTTTGATAACTGCATTGTCAGTTGTTTATTGATGTCTCTGTGCCCCAGCTGGGGGGATTCACCTTCTATTTGCTTTTGATTTGTTTACTGTTATCAATAAATCCAGAACAGAAATCGAGGGGACCTCTATACTATTGATCCTGGTGGCTACCTAGGATTTCCCCACACTTTCTGTAGTGGCTAATTGGCGATGGAACTGAAATTGAAGGGAAGTCTCTCGAAGCTGGACGCTGGTGACAAAGCTGCTGCCTTATAATAATCTGACGTTCATGTAAATGGAGACATATGTTTTTTGACTTTTGGTATACCTTAAATACATTGCCAATAACACTAGCTACATGTTTGTAGCTTAAATATTGATATTTGCACTGTTTTGTACTTAAAACTGTCAGTTGTATTACTAAATAATTGGTGCTGCCAGTAAATTTTTGGTGTCCTGTCAGTAAATTACACTTTGAGAGGTTGGCAACACTGGACCAATTGCACCTTTTTAAAGAAGCCATGCATAAGATCAAGATCATGTCTGATATCTATCAAATCATCATTTTGTGGCTGTTAGACTGTTAACCGCTTCGCACCCGCTGGCCGTCAAATGATGGCCAGGCGGCGCAGCTCTCGTTCTGGGCGGGCGTCATATGACATCCTCCCAAAAAGACCGATCTTGCGTGCCCCTGGGGGTGCGTATTGCGGCGATCGGTGGTGCGGTGTGTCAGTCAGACACACCGCTACACCGATCTCGGTAAAGAGCCTCTGACGGAGGCTCTTTACCACGTGATCAGCCGTGTCCAATCACGGCTGATGACGATGTAAACAGGAAGAGCCGTTGATCGGCTTTTCCTCACTCGTGTCTGACGAGTAGAGGAGAGCCGATGGGCTGCTCTCCTGACAGGGGGGTCTGTGCTGATTATTTTTTCAGCACAGCCCCCCTCGGATGCCCACCCAGGACCACCAGGATGCCGCCAGGACCACCAGGGAAATGCCAATCAGGGCCCAGGCAGCTGCCTATCAACGCCCAGGCAGCTGCCAATCAGTGCCCATCCCAAATGCCTGCCAGTGCAAGTGCAATCAGTGATGCCTATCAATGCCATCTATCAATGCCGCATATCAGTGCCGCCTATCAGTGCCCAGCAGTGCCACCTATCAGTGCCCATCAGTGCCGCCTATCAGTGCCTCCCATAAGTACCTATCAGTGCAGCCTTTCAGTGCCCATCAGTGTCGCCTATCAGTGCCCACCAGTGCCACCCATGAGTGCTCATCAGTGCCGCCTATCAATGCCCATAAGTGCTGCATATCAGTGCCACTCATAAGTTCCGCCTACCAGTGCCCACCAGTACCGCCTATCAGTGCCCATTGTCAGTGCCCGTCAGTGCCTCCTCATTGATGCCACCTCATCGGTGCCACCTTATCAGTGCCCGTCAGTGTCCCCTTATCAGTGCCCATCAGTTAAGGAGAAAACATACTTATTTACAAAATTTTCTAACAGAAATAAAAAAAAACTTGTTTTTTTCCAAAATTTTAGGTCTTTTTTTATTTAACAAAAAATAAAAACCCCAGAGGTGATCAAATACCACCAAAAGAAAGTTCTATTCGTGGGAACAAAATTATTCTGTTTGGGTACAGCGTAGCATGACCGCGCAATTGTCATTTAAACAGCGACAGCGCTGAAAATTGGCTTGGGCAGGAAGGGGGTGTAAGTGCACTGTATTGAGGTGGTTAAACACAGTCATCTAGAAATATTGATATAATTAGAAAAGTGAGTGGCCGCTGAAGTAAAATTAAACACTTCAGCCTCCAACCCCACACACTCAATTAGCTAGGGGCTCTTCATTTTTCTTTATAACTAAACATGAATGCTAAGAGTCCTCCCTGAGGGCCATTGACTCTCTCAGATTTATGCTGCAGTGAATTGGACAGAACCAAAGGCCAGGAAAACTTAGTCAATTTGTTTTTTTTACTTAATCCTGTTTATTTTATTGTTACAATTGTCTATTCTTTGAATTAGCTTTCCTGTTAATGTTTATCTTTTACTGTCTTTCTTTTCCTTTTAAAAAACGGATATGCAAAAGCTGATTATCTAATTGCTCTAATCAGAAACTACAGAATTCTTGCCTTTTAAAAAGAAAGCTATTCAAAATCAGTTTCCTTATAGTTTGGCATGGTAGAAAGTGTCGCAGACAGTTCTTGATTTCTTATCGTCAGAATATAAAAGGTACTGTGAAGGGGGATTGTTTCCATTCAAACATGTGTTGACAGCTACTGTTTGTGTGTGTGAAGGAGTAAAAGGCAGAGTTAACTGACCCCAATGATGATCACTTTCAGTCTCCTGGCACTTAGATCATTGCCTGCGAGCTTGAAAACCTCTGTACAGGGCGAGCCTGAGGCTTGGTTCACACCTAAAGCCGCGGATTGCAACGCTGTCCGTCCCTGTTCTCTGTTTCAAGGATGAATCAGGGCAGGATCTTTGCCTGAATTTGGCCCTGAAACGAAGGCAAAGACACACAGCGTTTCTGTGCAGTGCGCTCCGCAGCTGCCCTGGAGACATGTGAACCGGCTCCATAGAAAGCTGGTCATATTCTCCTGCTATGCAAATTGGATTAGGGTAAACCCGCATCCAATTCTCATAGATGTGAACCCAGCCTGAGAGTGTTATAATCACCGGGGAGCATGTGAGACATAAATGGAAAAGAATTTGTCTCAGTCAGGGCAAGTAAAGGAAGCATTTTGTTTACTTTATACGCCTTGTGCATCACATTGGAAATAGATTTTATACTTCTTTAGACTGTTGTACAGGAGTCTTAAGTTGTACCTAAAGCAAAAACAAAGTTCCACTCTCACAAACATGCAGTCTCTGCAATAAGATGCACCTACCTGCCTGCTTGCTGTCTTCTCTGGCATGCACAGCTAAGTTTACACCACCGACCTGGTCTCTGTGTGCCATGCCGGGATGACTGACTCCTGCTCATGTACAGGAGTGATGTCACCCCATGCCAGCCAATGAAGATGGCCAAAGACTGGCAAGTTGAAGCAAATTGAAGCTTGAGGAATAGTATCTGATTTAGCTCTTCAGGAGACTGGAATTTTCACTGGGAATTTCCGTGCAGACAGAAGGCACAGGTGCACCATCCATCCCCACTGCAAGCAGCCTGTAAAACTCCATGAAAGGCTGAAAAGGTGAGGGGCTGGATGGTGTACCAAGTGGTACTAATGTTTAGGGAACACAAGAAGTCTGGATTTAAACGTTAGTAACACTCAGTAACCATCCATCCATGCCCAACCACAGCAGCTTTCAGCTAGGCTACAGGCGTCAGGACTGGATTTATTGTGTCGCACAAAAATGCCAGAGTTGGCCAAATGTAGGCTAAATGCGTAATGAGCACATACCCTTAGGTAAATTTGCTGTGTATTTCTGGGATTAGAAGCCTTAAATCATAACATCATAGCAGCAATCATATCATGAAAGGATTGTGTCACCAATGGACCAAAAGTCCAAGCAAGGGATGAAAAAAGATTTTAACACATTTGTAGCATCCTCTAGTGTGTGCTAGAAATAGTATAGGTAGAGTTTAGAGTAGGTAAACTTAGTTAGCTAAGGGCTAAGCCTGGGCTGTGAATCTGGGTCAGGTTTCAGTGGGTCAGGGCTGGATGATTCATCCTGACAGCTCCTCTTGTGCCTCCCCTGTTTCTGGGACATTGAGGAATGTTCTAGAGCTAGTGGGTGAAGGTTAGGAGGGACTGCCTGGAATATTTATGAGGCCTTGGCCAATCCCCAGTAGTGGGCTGGCAGGGGGGAGAGTTTACCTCATAAATAGGATGAACCACAGCAGCAGGGAAGTCGGGTGGAAGATGGAGATACAGTGCTAAGAAGGCTGTTGGTGGCCCTCAGGGGTGCCCCCTAGTCTGGGGGGGGGGGTGATCTTGGGCTGGGTCTCAGGTGCTGGAAGGCTCCTGCCACAATACACAGGAGGAAGCCCTTCCTGGAGGCCATGGGAGCAAGAGAGAGGACAGTGTAAGTAGATCAGCACTGCTGGGGACTAGCAAGGGGCGAGACTACTGCATGTAGCCAGTCTCCCTGAAGACAGCAGTGTTTTAGGATTAAGTCTTCATCCTTCCCTGGAAGATCACAAGAATAACCAGACTACCCCAGTGTTTAGAGGGCAGCAAGACATGGCTTATCCTTGTTGAGCCAAGATGGAGATATAGCATATTCATCCTGAGCAGGCTCACTCCCAAGAGTAGGAGAATTTGTCTTTGTGACTATTTGTATTTCCCTGGAAGATCTCCTGAGAGTCATCCGGGTAGGCTGGTGAGAGTCAGCCAGGTGGGCTTGTGAAGAGTCAGTCTAGGGGACTGGCGTGGAGAAGTTAGTCTGCAGGTTTAGTGAAAGTGGCAGCTGCAGCCAGGTGGTTTGCCAGTGCCTGAAGAGGTGGTGCTGGGATCACTAGCCAAAGAGGAGAAGTGCACGTTGTGCACTGCAATTTTTGCTACACCACAAGGGGCAACAAGTTCCTGTCTGTAAAGGGCCATTGCTAAAAATCTGACTGAGAATCTGTGCAGATCAACTAACAGTGATTCAGCTGGAGTCTGCAAGCAAGTGTGTGCAGGAGGAGAGTAAAGGAGACTGTATATAGACTGTATATAGGAAGATGTCCCCAAATTATTGGCCAAAGTTTTGTTGCTGAAGCGGGTATCCCATAACCTCCTATCCCTATCCAAGTGATTAACCCTCAATAAATAACAAAAACAAATTCACAAACTGTTCTCTGACCCTGGAGGGCTTGTGAAAATTCAGTGTGCCTGGCTGTGCAGGAGATCCAGTTCATCTGCGGCTCCTTAGAGGGTGCGCTACACATGGCTTTAACACTTGAACACCCATAATATTTCTAAGTAATCTTTAAATCTATAAACAATTTGCCATTGTCCTTCGTGCATTATTAAAGTTTGTTGCAAGGGTAGTAGTATTGAAATTAGGTAAAAGGGTTGCAGCTGCTTTTAGCATTACAGCCACTGTATATATGACTAAGGGGGTTTTTTCTCCAACCATTCTAACTTTGGAGCAAAAAATTGATGCTTTAATCGCATCCCAGAGTGGGACTAAGCATAACAGGTCCCCGTCCATTGCTCAGGACCCTCATGATGAGGAACAAGGGGCGAGAGATGACGAATTTCTCTCAAGGGACCAGGAAGAGGCTGATGTCTGAAGAACCTAATACGAAAGGATCAGGTTTGCAGGAAAATTGGTTGGTACAGTCTCTCACTGAATTGGTCTGCTCCACATTTTTACTGGCAATAAGTGCAGTCAATCGATGAGCCCACTTCTGGTTTGGGTTCATTAACCACTTCAGCCCCGGACAATTATGCTGCCTAAGGACCAGAGGACTTTTTATCCAATTTGGCACTGCGTCGTTTTAACTGCTAATTGCGCGGTCATGCAATGCTGTACCCAAACGAAATTTGCGTCCTTTTCTTCCCACAAATAGAGCTTTCTTTTGATGGTATTTGATCACCTCTGCCGTTTTTATTTTTTGTGCTATAAACGGAAAAAGACCGAAAATTTTGAAAAAAAATGATATTTTCTACTTTTTGTTATAAAAAAAAATCCAATAAACTCAATTTTAGTCATACATTTAGGCCAAAATGTATTCCGCCACATGTCTTTGGTAAAAAAATGGCAATAAGTGTATATTTATTGGTTTGCGCAAAGGTTATAGTGTCTACAAGCTAGGGTACATTTTCTGGAATTTACACAGCTTTTAGTTTATGACTGCCTATGTCATTTCTTGAGGTGCTAAAATGGCAGGGCAGTACAACCCCCCCCCTAAATGACCCCATTTTGGAAAGTAGACACCCCAAGGAAATTGCTGAGAGGCATGTTGAGCTCATTGAAAATTAATTTTTTTTGTCCCAAGTGATTGAATAATGAAAAAAAAAAAAAATTACAAAAAGTTGTCACTTAATGATATATTGCTCACACAGGCCATGGGCATATGTGGAATTGCACCCCAAAATACATTCAGCTGCTTCTCCTGAGTACGGGGATACCACATGTGTGGGACTTTTTGGGAGCCTAGCCGCGTACGGGGCCCCGAAAACCAATCACCGCCTTCAGGATTTCTAAGGGCGTAAATTTTTGATTTCACTCCTCACTACCTATCACAGTTTTGAAGGCCATAAAATGCCCAGATGGCACAAACCCCCCAAATGACGCCATTTTGGAAAGTAGACACCCCAAGCTATTTGCTGAGAGGCATGCTGAGTCCATGGAATATTTTATATTTTGACACAAGTTGCAGGAAAGTGACAATTTTTTTTTTTTTGTGCACAAAGTTGTCACTAAATGATATATTGCTCACACAGGCCATGGGCATATGTGGAATTGCACCCCAAAATACATTTAGCTGCTTCGCCTGAGTATGGGGATACCACATGTGTGGGACTTTTTGGGAGCCTCGCCGCATACGGGGCCTTGAAAACCAATCTCTGCCTTCAGGATTTCTAAAGGTGTAAATTTTTGATTTCACTCTTCACTGCCTATCACAGTTTCGGAGGCCATGGAATGCCCAGGTGGCACAACCCCTCCCCCAATGACCCCATTTTGGAAAGTAGACACCCCAAGCTATTTGTTGAGAGGCATGGTGAGTATTTTGCAGCTCTCATTTGTTTTTGAAAATGAAGAAAGACAAGAAAAAACATTTTTTTTTCTTTTTTCAATTTTCAAAACTTTGTGACAAAAAGTGAGGTTTGCAAAATACTCACTATACCTCTCAGCAAATAGCTTGGGGTGTCTACTTTCCAAAATAGGGTCATTGGGGGGGGGGGGGGGGTTGTGCCACCTGGGCATTCCATTGCCTGTCATAGGCAGTGAAGAGTGAAATCAAAAATTTACGCCTTTAGAAAGCCTGAAGGCGGTGCTTGGTTTTCGGGGTCCCCCGTACGTGGCTAGGCTCCCAATAAGTCTCACACATGTGGTATCCCCGTACTCAGGAGAAGCAACAGAATGTATTTTGGGGTGTAATTTCACATATTCCCATGGCATGTTTGAGCAATATATAATTTAGTGACAACTTTGTGCAAAAAAAAAAATTTGTCTCTTTCCCGCAACTTGTGTCACAATATAAAATATTCCATGGACTCGACATGCCTCTCAGCAAATAGCTTGGGGTGTCTACTTTCCAAAATGGGGTCATTTGGGGGGGTTTTGAACTGTCCTGGCATTTTATGCACAACATTTAGAAGCTTATGTCACACATCACCCACTCTTCTAACCACTTGAAGACAAAGCCCTTTCTGACACTTTTTGTTTACATGAAACAATTATTTTTTTTTGCAAGAAAATTACTTTGAACCCCCAAACATTATATATTTTTTTAAAGCAAATGCCCTACAGATTAAAATGGTGGGTGTTTCATTTTTTTTTTTCACACAGTATTTGTGCAGCGATTTTTCAAACGCATTTTTTGGGGAAAAAACACACTTTTTTAAATTTTAATGCACTAAAACACACTATATTGCCCAAATGTTTGATGAAATAAAAAAGATGATCTTAGGCCGAGTACATGGATACCAAACATGACATGCTTTAAAATTGCGCACAAACGTGCAGTGAAAACAAAATAAATACATTTTTAAAAGCCTTTAAAAGCCTTTACAGGTTACCACTTTAGATTTACAGAGGAGGTCTACTGCTAAAATTACTGCCCTCGATCTGACCTTCGTGGTGATACCTCACATGCATGGTGCAATTGCTGCTTACATTTGACGCCAAACCAAAGCTTGCGTTCGCCTTAGCGCGAGAGCAGGGGGGGACAGGGATGCTTTTTTTTTTTTATTATTATTTTTTTTTCTTTTTTATCTTATTTTTAAACTGTTCCTTTCATTTTTATTTTTTTTTTAATCATTTTTATTGTTATCTCAGGGAATGTAAATATCCCCTATGATAGCAATAGGTAGTGACAGGTACTCTTTTTTGAAAAAAATTGGGGTCTATTAGACCTTAGATCTCTCCTCTGCCCTCAAAGCATCTGACCACACCAAGATCTGTGTGATAAAATGCTTTCCCAATGGCGATGTTTACATCCGGCGAAATCTAAGTCATGAAATGCTCGTAGCTTCCGGTTTCTTAGGCCATAGAGATGTTTGGAGCCACTCTGGTCTCTGATCAGCTCTATGGTCAGCTGGCTGAATCACCGGCTGCATTATTAGGTTCCCTGTTGAGACAGGAGAGCCAGAGAAAAACACGGAAGACGGGGGGCATTCCCTCCCACTGCTTGTAAAAGCAGTCTAGAGGCTAATTAGCCACTAGGATTGCTTTTACATGAAAGCCGACCGCTGGCTGAAAAGAATGATACCAAGATGATACCTAAACCTGCAGGCATCATTCTGGTATAACCACTCAAAGTCGTGAATGGCGTACCTGAAGACATAAAAATGGTTAACAATAAAACACAGTAAACGGTAAAGTATTAAAAATTGCACACCTGAAAAGCAAACATGATAAAACATAATAACAATAAAACATTGCAGAATAGAATACAGTAAAAAAGAGAAGAACAATAGAGAGAGAATAGAGAGAGAGAGAACAATAAAACGACAACTATTTTTTTTTTTTATATATATATATATTTTTTTTTTTACACTTTTTTTTGTAACTAACTTTTATAACTGTAACCGGTTCCAGGTTCGGGTCTCTCAAAATGCGATGGCATCTTGGGAGACCCTGTGAAAGTGTGCCTAGTCTGTGCAATGCTGTATGCTACGCTAATACTCAACTAGTGTATGGTAGCGTTCAAAACATTCACCAATGCAAAGACCAGGATTGTCAGGACAGGAGGTACAATAATAGCGGGTGTCAAGCCTATATGCGCGCTTGCTGCAGACACAACATCTTTGTTGGGGGGTTCGTTGGGTAGGGATACTCGGGAGGACATAAAGAAAATGCCTCTAATGCAGCCGACTGCATTTGGTTGGGGATGTGAATGGGGGAAGTACGGGCACTGCAGAAGTGGTGGGTTCCCAATTAGGATTGGCGAATGGAGCAGGAAGGGCATTATGGGCACGACGGGCCTGTTTGTCTTCTTCTTGGTGGCAGCAGGACACTACTTGTGCTTGCCACCTCACCAGCTTGAACTGCACTTATGGGACTCGCCACGTCACCAAGTGTTACTGCAGTGCTGGTTTGACTACGACCGGGTTGTACTAGGCCGCTGGTGCTTGCCAGTTCACCAAAACGCTACCAAAAAAACTGTTAGCGATCGCAGGGATCAGGCCTGACTCTGCGAACGCTGCAGTTATGCGTTTAGAGTTTTGTAAGTGACAGTGATCGATCGATACTGCACTTGGGTGGGCTGGGCCGGGCGGAGGGGCAAAACGCAGGTGCTAGCAGGTATCTGGGCTGATTCCGCTAATACTGCGTTTTTGGGAACCCTAAACTGCTGGGGATGCTAGTATAGATCTGATCGGATCAGATATTGATCCGTTCAGATACTACACCACTAAGGGAGGTGTACGGTGCGTGCGTGGGTGTTAGCGCTACTGGCACTAACCTGACGCTGCCTGGGGCTGGTGCTTGTCAGTTCACCAAAACGCTACCAAAAAAACTGTTAGCAATCGCAGGGATCAGGCCTGACTCCGCGAACGCTGCAGTTATGCGTTTAGTGTTTTGTAAGTGACAGTGATCGATCGATACTGCACTTGGGTGGGCTGGGCTGGGCCGGGCAGAGGGGCAAAACGCAGGTGCTAGCAGGTATCTAGGCTGATCCCGCTAACACTGCGTTTTTGGGAACCCTAAACTGATGGGGACGCTAGTATAGATCTGATCGGATCAGATATTGATCCGTTCAGATACTACACCACTAAGGGAGGCGTACGGTGCGTGCGTGGGTGTTAGCGGTACTGGTGCTAATCTGACGCTGCCTGGGGCGACGCATATCACCGCCGGGCGATCAGGGGGCTAAACCTTTATTAGGTAATAAACCTGACACTATAAAAAATAAACGAAGTAACCAGCGTCACCCGTAACAGTTATATGGTGATCAGTGGTGAAAGGGTTAACTAGGGGGCAATCAAGGGGTTAAAACCTTTATTAGGAAGTATATGGGGGTCCCTGACGCTATAAAACGCTGACGGCGAACCTAAATATTTACCTCCCTAACTAGCGTCACCAGCGACACTAATACAGCGATCAGAAAAATGATCGCTTAGCGACACTGGACACTGGACGGGGGTGATCAAGGGGTTAAAACTTTATTGGGGGGGTTAGGGGGGTATCCTAGACCTAAAGGGGGCTAACAGTAACTGTCCCACCACACTAACTGTCACAAACTGACACCATGCAGTAATCAGAAAAAAAACAAAACTGCTTGGAGTCAGTGTGACAGGGGGGGGAGGGGTGATCGGGGGGGGGGATCGGGGGGTAATCGGGGAGGGGGATCTGGGGTGTAATGTATGCCTGGCGTGTTCTACTGTATGTGTGTGTTTGTGTAACTCACATTCAAGTCTTCTCTCCTCGGCGCCGGAACGGAAAATGCCGAGCCGTGGGGGGATGTTATAATTTCCACTGCCTCTGTGTACAATTGATCCAATTGGCCAGGAGCGATCGCGAGGTGGGGGCCACGAATGGATGGCCTCCCCCTCACCACCGATCGCCGGGGAGGATTTGCCGACCGCCGCAGGCACCGGGGGGGGGGTCCGATCAGACCCTCCTCCCGCGGGCAGGCAAGGACGTACCTGTAAGCCCTTTTGCCTGCCCGTGCTACTCTGCCGACGTACATCGTCGTGCGGCGGTCGTCAAGTGGTTAAAGCCTCCTCAATCTGTTAATGCTTTTCCTATCCATTCATGGCTAAAAAAAGTTATGAATTCTGAGTGGGAGCACCCAGGTAAACAGTTTTTTCCTCCAAAAAAGTTTTTCAATACTTTATCCTATGGAGGAAAAGTTCTATAAGAAATGGGGATTTCCAGCAGTTGACGCTGCTATATACTCTGTCCCTGACTTGTCCAGTAGCCAATACTCATATGCTAAAGGATCCAACAGATACAAAGTTGGAATTCCTTTTTAAAAGCTATATTTCGCTCGCAGGTTCAGCCTGCGCTGGCAGCGATCAGAGTATCTCAGTCCTTAAAGGACCAGTTTATGGAGATACTCAAGATTATTCCTGATCAGCAGGCCCAAGATTTGGCCGGGATATCAGAAGCGTTGTGTTTTACAGTAGACACTATGAAAGATTCTGTTCTCCAGGCCTCACGGCTCATGCTAGGGCTGGTACATGTGCATAGAATCCTATGGTTGAAAAATTGATCAGCCAAAGCGCCATGCAAAAGCTCTTGGCCAGTTTCCCATTTCATGGTGAACGGTTATTTGGAGACAATCTGGATAGGTATATCCAAAGAATTTCAAATGTTAAAAGTTCCCTTTTACCCATTAAAAAGAAGTTTAAGCATTTTTTCTTTTAAAATATGCTTCTTCTCCAGTGCCAGCGGCATCAGTCTACAGGCAGCCATGACGGCCTCCACCGTCGGATTTAAGAGGTAAACCTCAGGGTTAGTCCCAGGACCAAAAGGGGACCTGGGGGAGGAAACCCACAGAACAAAATACTAAAGCCTCTTTATGAAGGGGCACCAACGCTCGCTCGAGTGGGGGGAAGGTTTCTACAGTTTTTAAAGGTCTGGCAGGAACAATGTCAAGACAGATGGGTGGCTTCCTCAATTTCTCTAGGTTACAAACCAGAATTCCAAGGGTTCCCGTCTCCTCGTTTTCTCAAACGTTCCCAAAGATCCAGTGAAAAAGAAGTCTCTCTTTCTAGCTTTGGATCATCCCTTGTCTCAAGGAGTGATATAGGTGGTCCCCTTGGAAGAGCAAGGATTAGGTTTTTATTCAAACCTTTTCATGATTCCAAAACCGGGGATGTCAGACCCATTTTAGTTCTCAAAGAACTAAAGCGGTTTTTGAATACCGTTCTTTTCGCATGGAGTCAATCCAATCAGTAGTCTCCATCCTACAAGAGGGAGAACTTCTGGCGTCACTTGACATCAAAGATGCTTTTCTCCATGTGGCGATTTTCCCCACTCACCAGAAATTTCTACGCTTCAAGGTAGAAAATCTTAATTTCCAGTTTGTAGCTCTGCCTTCGGTCTAGCTACTGCACCTTGAGTGTTTACAAAGATCCTGGCTCCTCCCCTAACCAGGTTAGGGGCTCAAGGTATAACGATACTAGCCTACTTAGATGATCTACTCTTGATAGATCAATCGGTAGCCCGTTTAAAACCAAAGTTTGGTCACCACAGTCAGCTACCTGGAATACCTAGATTGGATTCTCAACCTAGAAAAATCCTCCTTAAAACCATCAAGGAGATTGCAGTACTTGGAGCTGATCATAGATACAGCCCAGAAGAGGGTGTCTTGGCCCCAGGAAAGGATCAGTTCCATAAGGGAACTGATTCAGTTGATCAAAACAAAGAAGAATCTTTCTAGTCGACTTTGCATGTAATTGTAGGGAAAGATGGTGGCTTCTTTCGAGGCCATTTCTTATGTGCAGTTTTATTGAAGACTGCTGCAAAACATTATCCTGTCAACTTGGAACAAAAAGGTCCAAGCTCTGGACTTCTAATGCGTTTATCCCCCAAAGTGCGTCAGAGCCTCAATTGGTGGTTGATATCCAAGAATCTTCAAAAAGAAAAATCCTTTCTACTAGTTACCTGGAAGGTGGTAACAACAGATGCCAGCCTTCTGGGCTGGGGAGCAGTCCTGGAAGCGTCTGTCCAAGGAAAATGGTCCAAATCAAAGATGACCTTGCCCATCAATATTCTAGAGATTCGGACAGTACGCCTGGCCCTGGAGGCCTGGACGCTCAGTCTACAGAATTGTCCTGTCAGGATCCAATCTGACAATGCCACAGCTGTGGCCTATATCAGTAACCAAGGGGGCACGAGAAGTCGTGTAGCCCAGAGAGAGGTGAATCATATTCTATCTTGGGAAAACAACATTCCTTGCCTATCAGCAATTTTCATTCCAGGGATAGGGAATTGGCAGGCAAACTACTTGAGTTACCAACAATTGTTCCCGGGAGAATGGTCCCTTCACCTCAACATCTTTCTGTCATTATGCCAAAAAGGGGGAGTTCCGGACGTGGATCTGTTTGTGTCCAGGTTCAACAACAAGATCGACAACTTTGTGTCAAGGACAAGAGATCCGATGGCATACAGAATAGATGCCTTGGTTTTTCCATAGCATAAGTTTTTCACTGATCTATGCGTTCCCTCCTTTTCTACTGCTTCCGCGCCTTCTCGCAGGATCAAGCAAGAAGGGAAGGAGGTGATTCTTGTGGCCCCAGCATGACCCAGGAAATCTTGGTTTGCCGAGATCGTAAAAATGGCAGTAGGGGACCCTTGGACCCTACTGCTATGGCCAGACCTTCTCTCGCAAGGTCCAGTATTCCATCCTACCTTGCAAACGCTAAATTTAGCGGTTTGGCTATTGAGACCCACATTCTAAATGATCATGGGCTGTTAGCTTCAGTAGTTTCTACTTGATTAATACTAGGAAGCCGGCCTCCAAAGTCATATACTATAGAATCTGGAAGGCATATGTCTCCTGGTGTGAATCCAGGGGTTGGCACCCCAGGAAAAATGTCATAGGTAGAATCCTTGAATTCCTACAGATAGGATTAGAAATTAAGCCGACCTTGAGTACTATCAAGGCCAGATGTCAGCTTTATCTGTGTTTTTTTCAACGACCACTTGCTTCACACTCTCTGGTTCATAACTTTATTCAGGGGGTAACTCAGATTAATCCTCCAGTCAGGGCACCCCTGAACCCTTGGGACTTAAATTTAGTTCTGTCGGCTTTACAGAAGCAGCCTTTTGAGCCAATACAAGATATTCCCTTCGTCCTCTTGGCGAGGAAAAATATTTTTCTTGGTTGCCATATCTTCTACAGGAAGAGTATCAGAGTTCTTTCTTATAAAGAGCCATATTGGTCTATTCATAAGGATGAGGTTGTATTGCCTCATCCTGAATTCCTACCAAAGGTAGTATCGTTTTTTTTAAAGCAGGATATTGTTCTGCCTTAATTTTTTTCCAGAACCTCGTTCTGTGGAAGAAAGATCACTACATTCTCTTGATGTAGTGAGAGCGGTCATAGTCTATTAAAGTGTCCGCTCAGATTAATAAAACAGATGTTTTGTTTGTGTTGCCAGATGGTCCTTAAAGAGGACAGGCAGTGTCCAAATCTACTATTTATAAATGGATTAGTCAAGTGATTGTTCATATTAAAGCACACTCCTCTAGGGCTGTTAGTGCTTCTTGGGCAGTGCATCACCAAGCCTTCATGGCTCAGATCTGCAAGGCCGCAACTTGGTCTTCAGTCCATACATTTACCAGATTCTATCAAGTAGATGCAAAAGATCATGATGATATCACCTTTGGGCGCAGTGTACTGCAGGCTGCAGTGTGAGTCCTCTAGTCTCTTGGTGCCCTACTTTTATTGTGCCTCCCTCCCTTCAATTGGCATTGCTATGGGACATCCCACATAGTAACTACTATGGTTCTGAGTCCCGTGATGTACGATAAGAAAATAGGATTTTTATAACAGCTTACCTGTAAAATCCTTTTCTTTGAAGTACATCAAGGAACAAAGAGGTACCTCCCTTCTTTAGTATACACGTGTATTGCTTTGCTACAAAACTGAGGTACTCCCATCAGTGGGAGGGGTCATATAGGGAGTGCACTTTTTATTTTAGGGCGTGCCAGTGTCCATCACCTGAAGCTGGCCTATAACCCACATAGTAACTACTATGGCTCTGTGTCCCATGATATACTTCAAAGAAAAGGATTTTACAGGTAAGCTGTTATAAAAATCTTATCATCTTGACTTACTGAAGTAGGGATTGGGATGACAGTCATGGAGCTTGCACATTCAAAAACAATTCAGCATTGGAAGCTCCCATATTTATATCCTAACAGGTATCTATTTTTTGTATATCCTCTGCTTTTTGTGCTATCCATACTGCCCACATGATCTGGCTTTTAGAATATAAATCCTGTCCCATTGGTCAGTGTCCTCACCCTCCTCTGTCCTGCTCTTACCTGTCTCTCTAATGACTGTATCTCTGCCACTGTTGCTGCTGTTAAAGTGGTTGTAAAGGCAGAAGGTTTTTTACATTCATGCATTCTATTCTCACATTTAAAAAACAAAAATAAGTGCAGCGCTGAAACTAAATATGAAATATATATCATACTTGAAATAACCATAAGGAGTGATTAACCCACCAAGAATAAATTGAATAGAGATAAATATAAAAAGTAAAACAAATATCTCACCATATACAAAAAGTGAAAAATTAGAAAATATATATAAGAAAGTGAATCAAGTCCCAATTACAAACAATGCAAAAACCTCAAAAAGTCCATGAACAAAGTGAATTGAAGACCAGAGTGCATATGTTCAGAGGAAATGTGACATAGGTGAGTCCAGCATCCAGAGTAATTCACACCCAAGTGAGATATGAGGCTCCTTACCAGCTCGAGGTGACCACCATAACAGTGGTCTCACCAGGCATTTGGGAAATTATCAGGTCACCCACAAACCTATGCCGATATTCACAGTTGAAAATGTGGTACTCAAAAGACAAAAACAATAAAGGCTCCCATAGTGTAAAATTGCAATATAGTGTGATTTATTGAGCTATAGGATTGCACTTACAAGAATCTTCATCCATTAAAAGCATGTAGCCAAACATGAGGATCGCGGCGTCTCCACGAGCTTCCGCCTGCTTACTGTGTATGTCCCATCAATCACAAAGGAAAACGTAATGACGTCAGCGTCACAGGCTCCTCCCAGAGGAGACGTCATTACGTTTTCCTTTGGCTCCCCTGTCTTACTCCGTCAGCACTGGGGTCACATGAGCTGAGGGAGAAGAGAAGCATTGGAATACTAGTCAGTACCAATGTGCAAAGTTGTGTTTGCTTTGGAAAAACAAATCACTTCTAATGTTCTGTTCCCTTACCTGTGTAAATGTTGCTGTTATGTGTAAAACTACATTTTAGAATGGGGTGCCATGAGACTGTGAAGGATTTTAAAGGGTGCCTTGACTGCAAAAATGTTGAGAAACACTGGTCTAAGTTCCCTGTTTTTAAGCCAACCCCAAGTCTCATCTTTGATTATGTCTCAGCTGTGTCCTGTTTCGTCTGTCTGAGTCACTCCACTTCATGCCTAATTCACTGGTTTTCAATCTGTCTTCCTGTACTATGTCTTTGTTGTTGTGTTTGTCTTGTGCTACGAATCCCCGTTAAACTCAGTGAGTTCCTTATTTATTGTTGTCCGGTTCCTGTATTCTTTCTCCTGTTATTTTATTATATAGTCTTCAGTTCTCTGGAGCTTAGTGTGTGCACAGTCTCTGATAACCCTTAAGTGAGCCCTCTGTGGAATGCCCTAGACATGACCTGCCACTAGAGGAAAGGTTGACCTAGGGGCAACTGAACACAGATAAAGAGCGAACCACAGACCCTTTACTTTTTTGGGTGCCAATTTTGCTCCTAGTCCTCATTTGTTTTTCAGTTTAGTCTTATTTTTGCTTGATATCCTTAGCCTTTAGAAGATGCCTTCAGTTTCCCCCCTTGACCAGTGCCCCCAATAGCAAGGCACCTGCTATGAGGGTACTCGTGCATGCTCGCTTCAGAGCCCCGCTCAAGGCATCCATAAGACACATTGAGCTGTAGCTTCGCCCTGCCCCTCATTCTTTCCTCATTGATCACTGGCTGTGATTGACAGCAGTGAGAGCCAATAGCTCCCGCTGCTGTGTCTCAGCCAACGAGAAGAGAGAGACCTATCACAGCAGAGGCTCCTGTGCACATTGCTTGATCGAGGGGGGCTCAGGTGAGTATTAAGGTGGCAGTGGGGGTAGCAGCACACAGAAGGTTTTTTTTACCTTAATGCATAGAATGCATGAAAGGTATTACTGCCACTATTATACATAACTGTTTCACACTGAAAATGGTTGTTAAGGTTGTTTGAGGGTGCAGGCAATGCTAAGTCCTTAACAGCCAGAAAAGTTGCCATGTCCATTCACTTATGTGGCCAGAAATCCCATATTTAGCCAATGACAACACGTGCATCCCAGTGATGGTCATGTCCATATTTGATCAATGACATCACCTGGGAGACCCTGCCCCTTTGTATATATGAGATGTCATCTGCTGTACCTGTCATTCAGTTGGAGTGCAGTGGTAGAAGCAAACAAGTGTCGATGAGCAGAGTTTTTTTTTATTCAATGGGTGTCAGGCATTGTGTTCAATGATGGATGTACATCATGGGACTTTTTTTATTAAAGGATTTGTACAAAATTGTGTTTTTTTTACTGTTTACATTTCTTTGTGAATGAGTAGGCACTTACATGGAGGGACAGTATGTGGTAGCCCCCTTATTGTTAAAGGGGCTGCCAGAATCCAACAAGCACTCCCACAGGCACTCCCACAGGGCCAAGGTTGTGGAGAACAGGCCCTTGTCCTCATCAATATGGGGATAAGCTGCTTTGCCAGAAGGGTCTCTTCCTGGCAAGGTACACCCCCTCCCCATGTTGTGGGCATGGCATAATTCAGGAGTAAGGGGGCACACACTTATCCTTTCCTTTCCTGTCCTGCCAAGCTGCATGTTTGGCTTGGATTTTTTGGGGGGCGCCCACTTTTTTTTACTTGATTTTTGCATGAGATTCACTCTTCAAACTCAGATCCAAATATTCTGGAATAGAATTTGGGGGACCTTGCGCTGTTTTTTTTGTTTGTTTTTGAAAGGGGTCCCCATTACAATTCATACCAGACTAAACGGGCCTGGTATGAGTTACGGAGGAACCCCATGTTATTTTTTTGTGTGTGAGGATCCCCTATTATCACCTATACCAGACCCTTATCTGGGATATCTAATGTTTACAGAATTAAGGAGCTATCATTTTGCTAACAATTTAAACACACTTATTTTTTCTCTGTAATAGTCGATGTTACTGTAAGTAACTTGTATACAGTATCTCACAAAAGTGAGTACACCCCTCACATTTTTGTAAATATTTTATTATATCTTTTCATGTGACAACACTGAAGAAATGACACTTTGCTACAATGTAAAGTGGTGAGTGTACAGCTTGTATAACAGTGTAAATTTGCTGTCCCCTCAAAATAACTCAACACACAGCCATAATGTCTAAACCACTGGCAACAAAAGTGAGTACACCCGTAAGTGAACCCCCCCCCCCCCCCGGTGTCATGTAACTCGTTCGTGTTACAAAGTCTCAAGTGTGAATGGGGAGCAGGTGTGTTAAATTTGGTGTTATCACTCTTATACTGGTCACTGGAAGTTCAACATGGCACCTCATGGCAAAGAACTCTCTGAGGATCTGAAAAAAATAATTTTTGCTCTACATAAAGATGGCCTAGGATATAAGAAGATTGCCAAGACTAGGGATGAGCCAAACACCCCCCCCCCCCCCCTGTTCGGTTCGCACCAGAACATGCGAACAGGCAAAAAATTTGCTCGAACACGTGAACACTGTTAAAGTCTATGGGACTCGAACATGAATAATCAGAAGTGCTAATTTTAAAGGCTTATATGCAAGTTATTGTCATAAAAAGTGTTTGGTGACCTGGGTCCTGCCCCAGAGGACATGGATCAATGCAAAAAAAGTTTTAAAAAAGTGAGTACACCCCTCACATTTTTGTAAATATTTTATTTTATCTTTTCATGTGACAACACTGAAGAAATGACACTTTGCTACAATGTAAAGTGGTGAGTGTACAGCTTGTATAACAGTGTAAATTTGCTGTCCCCTCAAAATAACTTAACACACAGCCATAATGTCTAAACCACTGGCAACAAAAGTGAACCCCCCCCCCCCCGGTGTCATGTAACTCGTTCGTGTTACAAAGTCTCAAGTGTGAATGGGGAGCAGGTGTGTTAAATTTGGTGTTATCACTCTTATGCCCCGTACACACGGTCGGACTTTGTTCGGACATTCCGACAACAAAATCCTAGGATTTTTTCAGATGGATGTTGGCTCAAACTTGTCTTGCATACACACGGTCACACAAAGTTGTCGGAAAATCCGATCGTTCTAAACGCGGTGACGTAAAACACGTAGGTCGGGACTATAAACGGGGCAGTGGCCAATAGCTTTCATCCCTTTATTTATTCTGAGCATGCGTGGCACTTTGTCCGTCGGATTTGTGTACACACCATCGGAATTTCCGACAACGGATTTTGTTGTCGGAAAATTTTATATCCTGCTCTCAAACTTTGTGGGTCGGAAAATCCGATGCAAAATGTGTGATGGAGCCTACACACGGTCGGAATTTCCGACAACAAGGTCCTATCACACATTTTCCGTCGGAAAATCCGACCGTGTGTACGGGGCATTATACTGGTCACTGGAAGTTCAACATGGCACCTCATGGCAAAGAACTCTCTGAGGATCTGAAAAAAATAATTGTTGCTCTACATAAAGATGGCCTAGGATATAAGAAGATTGCCAAGACTAGGGATGAGCCGAACACCCCCCTGTTCGGTTCGCACCAGAACATGCGAACAGGCAAAAAATTTGCTCGAACACACGAACACCGTTAAAGTCTATGGGACTCGAACATGAATAATCAGACAAAGTATAGGTATCTTGCGAGCCACAAGTGGACTAATGCCTCTACGGAGTTAAACTAGTATTAATTGAGCTGCAAGCACTAAACCACGTTTCATCCCGTGTAATTTAATACGTAAATAGTAATTGTGCCCGCGCTAATACAATATCACATATAAAAATAAAAGAAATGCTGTGTAAAAATATTTAAATTAAACCATAATAAATATGCTCGTGAAACCGTACATGTATAAATATAATGTGCAAACCTATATAATAAAACTCCAAGTGCATATGAAAAAGGTGCGATCGTGGTAATACTGTTGGAAAGTGCACCGTGCAAAAATAAAATATAAATGCCAAACACTATCCTGTAACTTTCAAGTGTTCAACATAATCAGCAAATACAAATCGCAAAAAACAAACGTGAATAGATAGTGTCCATAAAATAAGTGTTCATCATGCTTCTCCTGATGGGTGTCCGAACCACAACAAACAAGATGTGCTCTCCCGTGACACCCCACATGTGCTTGCGCTCACCTTTAATCGTGTGACACAGTAATTAAACGGTGTCAGAATGCGCATTGGGGCAACTCCTGGGCTCACTCAGGATACAATGATGAAAAAGCACTCCTCACAGGTAAAGCCAGAATCCACATTCATAGAAGAAACAAACAGAAGAACTCCATGGTGTAATATAGCAAGGACATTTATTGGATAAAAGAAAGTCCTCCAGGAGGGTACTCACATTGGATGGGTGCTACAGTGCACCAAACTAAACAAGTTGAAAAAAAGGAAGCAGCAATTCGTATGGCGTGCGGTGTGGTATGTAATGACCTCCTCCACTGCTGACAGCTCCGTCCTACCCCTCCCCGACGCGTATTCGGCACAGGGATCACGTGCCTTCCTCTGGGGGATATCATTGGACGGATGCACAGTGTGGTTTATATATGCTGACGGCGGCCATTTTGCCGAGGACCGCCGACAGCCGTAATAGGAAACAAATAGCTAAAGAGACCGGCCCGGAGGCCATTTTGCCTGTGCCCACCGGTCTATAGTATGTTAGGCTCTAATTGTGTGTGGTAATTGGAAGGTAGAGCCAAGTCACACAGCGCTCATCATCTAATAGAGCTGTGTCAGTGGCCATTTTGCCTAGGTCTGCGGACAGCTCTAGTGATGGGCTACACCATAAAACAACCAATAATAAATATCAGCAAATGACAGCACTTAACCAGCTCCTTAATAGATTATCTAATTTTAAATATTCCAATAGTTCATGATAGTAAATAAAAGTGATCCTAGTTGATTGTAATGTATATTAATAATGTATATTAGTAAGCCAGGATGGAGCTGTGCATATAGGAGCCACCACACCGCACCTCATATAACATTATATACAAGCCTCACCATAATATGAATCAGATAAACCCTTATAAAACTCATGCATAAACATATTACTAAAAATATATAGATACCATATGTCATCTTATTAAAACAAATACTAAGCTGCGTGAACTTCTCCTCCTTAGGGACTTCTAAAAATCAATAAAATCATAAAGGAGATCTAAGTGTTAGACCTCCATAATAAAGTATAATAAATTTATTAAAATGAGTTAAAATCAATACACATCCCTAACCTTCCTACCATATCAAAACTACGAATTATATAATGTATCTTATGACAAATATAATAATGATAAAAAATATTAATAAAATATATGTTGAAATGTTAAAATAAAAAAATATAAAAAACCATATTAAAAACAGTATCAGTACCAGCACTATTGAAAATATATGTAGGAACCAGCTTGAAATAAAATTTACATAAAAACCGTCTAGGTGGTACAATAATCAGAAGCAATTCACTTAATTAATTAAATATATGAAACTGATTAAAAATTACTGAGAAAACATGTTAAATCAAAATCCCTATTCAGTCCCCCAGGGGACAGAGAACCCAATTGGTGTATCCACCAAGATTCCCGTTTACTGATATCTCTCGTGAAATTGGAACCTCTCCAGTGACGTTTGGGGGCCTCTATCCCCCAGAATTTCATCCCCACCGTACTCTTATTATGCATTTTCTCAAAATGGATGTATAGATGGTGTTTGTCTGACCCTTTGCGGATGTTACGTACGTGTTCCTCTAATCTGTCTTTTAGGGCTCTAGTGGTGCGCCCCACATAAATAAAATTACATGGGCACTTTAACGCATATACGACCCCAATAGTGTCACACGATATAAATTCCCTGATAGTATAAGATTGATGGGTTCTGGGATTATGGAATTCCTTTAACCTTCTGTCATTCCCTGGAACTCTCACACAGCTGTAGCATCTACCACACCCATAAAATCCCTTAAGGTCCCAAAACATTCTAGGATTTGGGGGGGGGGGCGGCTCAACTACATTGTGTACCAATTTATACCTTAAATTGGGTGCTTTTTTAAAAACAATTTTAGGTTTCTCCGGGAGCACACTTTTAAGGTGAGTGTCCTGTTTTAGGACATTCCAGTATTTACGTATAATTCTTTGTACTTCGTTATTTTGTAGGGAGTAATCAAGAACGATACTGATATTGTCATTAGCGTTACTTTCCGTGGTTTCAATCTTGTCTCTCAATAGGATATCCCTATCAAGACATCCGACCTCCAATTTTTCTTTCTGTAAGAAATCACTATGGTATCCTTTATCTAGGAACATGCTACTTAGCTTGTTGGACTGCAGCTCATAGTCCTCATTTCTCGTACAGTTTCTTCTCATCCTCATATACTGGCCCCTGGGTATGTTCTCCAGCCAGGGTTTGTAATGACAGCTGGTAATGGGTATATAAGAGTTACGATCTGTTACTTTAAAAAATGATCTGGTAATGATACCTTCATTGGTGTTAAAAATTTCCAGATCTAAAAAATGGATGCTTTCCCTATTAACATCCCAAGTTAGGGAGATATTGAGATCGTTGTGGTTCATGGAATCCAGTAAATCCATTAATGTCTCCATGCTCCCCTTCCAGATGATCAACAGATCGTCGATAAATCTCTTGTATAATAAAATATTATCACATACTCTATTTAAGACTCCTTCCTCTTCCCATTTCGCCATATACAAGTTCGCTACGCTAGGGGCAAATTTAGCGCCCATAGCGACACCTTTTATCTGTAAGTAAAACTTGTTCCCATACCAGAAAAAATTGTGACGTAAACAAAAATCTAAACACCTAAGGATAAATATAACAAAATCTCCCTCCACTGGCTCTTCCTTCCTAAGAGCCCACTCCACTGCTTTCATGGCCCCCTCATGATCTATGTTGGTGTAAAGTGAGGCCACGTCGCCTGTGGCCATAATAATATTATCCCATGCGTTGCATTCACTTAATAGCTGTAATGTGTGCTTAGTGTCCTTGAGGTAGGCTTTCGTTTTTTTCACCAGTGGTTGGAGGTGGATGTCTATATATTCCCCCAACCGGGAAGTCAAAGATTCGATGCCACTCACTATTGGCCTTCCTGGGTTTTTTTTACTATCCTTATGTATCTTTGGTAGGAAGTATATCACCGGAGTCTTGCTGACTGTGGGGACAAGGTATTTCGCTTCATGTTTACTCAGGAGTCCTTCTTCCTCACCTTCGTGAACGATATTTTCTAGTGTTCTTTTGAAGGATTTGGAAGGATTCCTGTCCAGTGGTCGGTAAGTGTCAGTATCGCTCAGTATTCTTTCCATTTCCACCTTATATTGCTGTAGGGATAGTACAACTATCCCCCCGCCTTTATCCGCTGGCCTCACCACTATATCTGTTCTTTTATTTAGTAGATTCAAACCTTTTGTAAAATCCTTATGTTCATAAAATTTCTTTATGGGTAATTGCTCTAGTTCAGTTGTCACCAACTTCTTGAACAAATCAACATATTTGTTGTTGGCTATGTGGGGGTTAAAAACTGAGTTATTCCTCAGATTGGTGTATCTGGTATTTACAGTAGCTTTTTCAATAGGATTAAGGGCATAATATTTTTTAATATTCAGCTTTCGGATAAACTTTTGTATTCCAATATATGTCTCAAATTTGTTGAGTCCTTTCTTGGGGGTGAACTTAATACCTTTGTCGAGTACCAGCAGTTCTTCCCTTGAAAGCGGAGCCCCACTGAGGTTAAAAATCCCCTCTCCTAATCTTCTCGCCTTCTTTTTCTGCTGTACTCTTCTTCCTGCTCTCCCACCTCTCTTCCTTGATTTCTTAACTCGTGGGAGGGCCCTCCCCTGGTCCCCCCTAAAAAAGACTCATCAGCAAAAAGATCTTCATTGTTCTCCAAAGGTTGATAACTATTATATATTGATATCCTATATTGGTCTTGCGGAGGGTTTTCATACCTCACTCTCTGAGGTTTTGGTGAATAGTAAACAGCGCCCCTTTGTGCATTCCCATATGAATCCGAGGGATAACCCCTCTGCTGATATTGATTCGGTGGGGGACCTCTGTGAGGTTGATAGTTCCCTCTATATGGTGTTCCCTGTCGGTACTCATAGTTGCCTTGAGACCTATGCGGGGTACCTTGCTGGTATCCGTGCTGTTTTTTGTAGCCATAGGAGTTGTATTGTCCACCCCGTCGTTGAGGGGGGGGATTGGACTGGTACCCCCTATCATAATAATTATGTTGGACTCTATTCCCTTCCCCTCGATGAGGCGGTCTTCCATCATGCCAATTTCCCTGGTTATTAGGTAGACCATAACCGGGGTGCTGGGTGTAATTACCTCCATAACTTGATCGTTCCTGCTGATCATAGTATGGTCTCCTTGGTGGTTGACGGTGGGGGGTTTGAGGTTGTCTGCCCTCTTGATGGTATGAGGGTAGTCCTCTCCCTGGTTGTTTGGCATTCTGCTGCTGGTAAAGTTGCTGTCCTTGTGGTTGCGATGCTCTCGTATCGCCCGAACCACTATTTATTGCCTGCGGCTGTATGTTAGCGTTAGCATTAGCTAATAGTGTAGATTGCAATCGAAAAACCTGTTTGTTTTGATAATCCTCAGAATCCCTCAGATACTTTTTCCTCTTAGTGTTTTTATTTCCTATATCTTTTTTCTACCTAATAACCAGGGAAATTGGCATGATGGAAGACCGCCTCATCGAGGGGAAGGGAATAGAGTCCAACATAATTATTATGATAGGGGGTACCAGTCCAATCCCCCCCCTCAACGACGGGGTGGACAATACAACTCCTATGGCTACAAAAAACAGCACGGATACCAGCAAGGTACCCCGCATAGGTCTCAAGGCAACTATGAGTACCGACAGGGAACACCATATAGAGGGAACTATCAACCTCACAGAGGTCCCACCGAATCAATATCAGCAGAGGGGTTATCCCTCGGATTCATATGGGAACGCACAAAGGGGCGCTGTTTACTATTCACCAAAACCTCAGAGAGTGAGGTATGAAAACCCTCCGCAAGACCAATATAGGATATCAATATATAATAGTTATCAACCTTTGGAGAACAATGAAGATCTTTTTGCTGATGAGTCTTTTTTAGGGGGGACCAGGGGAGGGCCCTCCCACGAGTTAAGAAATCAAGGAAGAGAGGTGGGAGAGCAGGAAGAAGAGTACAGCAGAAAAAGAAGGCAAGAAGAATAGGAGAGGGGATTTTTAACCTCAGTGGGGCTCCGCTTTCAAGGGAAGAACTGCTGGTACTCGATAAAGGTATTAAGTTCACCCCCAAGAAAGGACTCAACAAATTTGAGACATATATTGGAATACAAAAGTTTATCCGAAAGCTGAATATTAAAAAATATTATGCCCTTAATCCTATTGAAAAAGCTACTGTAAATACCAGATACACCAATCTGAGGAATAACTCAGTTTTTAACACCCACATAGCCAACAACAAATATGTTGATTTGTTCAAGAAGTTGGTGACAACTGAACTAGAGCAATTACCCATAAAGAAATTTTATGAACATAAGGATTTTACAAAAGGTTTGAATCTACTAAATAAAAGAACAGATATAGTGGTGAGGCCAGCGGATAAAGGCGGGGGGATAGTTGTACTATCCCTACAGCAATATAAGGTGGAAATGGAAAGAATACTGAGCGATACTGACACTTACCGACCACTGGACAGGAATCCTTCCAAATCCTTCAAAAGAACACTAGAAAATATCGTTCACGAAGGTGAGGAAGAAGGACTCCTGAGTAAACATGAAGCGAAATACCTTGTCCCCACAGTCAGCAAAACTCCGGTGATATACTTCCTACCAAAGATACATAAGGATAGTAAAAACCCCCCAGGAAGGCCAATAGTGAGTGGCATCGAATCTTTGACTTCCCGGTTGGGGGAATATATAGACATCCACCTCCAACCACTGGTGAAAAAAACGAAAGCCTACCTCAAGGACACTAAGCACACATTACAGCTATTAAGTGAATGCAACGCACGGGATAATATTATTATGGCCACAGGCGACGTGGCCTCACTTTACACCAACATAGATCATGAGGGGGCCATGAAAGCAGTGGAGTGGGCTCTTAGGAAGGAAGAGCCCGTGGATGGAGATTTTGTTATATTTATCCTTAAGTGTTTAGATTTTTGTTTACGTCACAATTTTTTCTGGTATGGGAACAAGTTTTACTTACAGATAAAAGGTGTTGCTATGGGCGCTAAATTTGCCCCTAGCGTAGCAAACTTGTATATGGCCAAATGGGAAGAGGAAGGAGTCTTAAATGGAGTATGTGATAATATTTTATTATACAAGAGATTTATCGACGATCTGTTGATCATCTGGAAGGGGAGCATGGAGACATTAATGGATTTACTGGATTCCATGAACCACAACGATCTCAATATCTCCCTAACTTGGGATGTTAATAGGGAAAGCATCCATTTTTTAGATCTGGAAATTTTTAACACCAATGAAGGTATCATTACCAGATCATTTTTTAAAGTAACAGATCGTAACTCTTGTATACCCATTACCAGCTGTCATTACAAACCCTGGCTGGAGAACATACCCAGGGGCCAGTATATGAGGATGAGAAGAAACTGTACGAGAAATGAGGACTATGAGCTGCAGTCCAACAAGCTAAGTAGCATGTTCCTAGATAAAGGATACCATAGTGATTTCTTACAGAAAGAAAAATTGGAGGTCGGATGTCTTGATAGGGATATCCTATTGAGAGACAAGATTGAAACCACAGAAAGTAACGCTAATGACAATATCAGTATCATTCTTGATTACTCCCTACAAAATAACGAAGTACAAAGAATTATACGTAAATACTGGAATGTCCTAAAACAGGACACTCACCTTAAAAGTGTGCTCCTGAGGAAACCTAAAATTGTTTTTAAAAAAGCACCCAATTTAAGGTATAAATTGGTACACAATGTAGTTGAGCCGCCCCCCCCAAATCCTAGAATGTTTTGGGACCTTAAGGGATTTTATGGGTGTGGTAGATGCTACAGCTGTGTGAGAGTTCCAGGGAATGACAGAAGGTTAAAGGAATTCCATAATCCCAGAACCCATCAATCTTATACTATCAGGGAATTTATATCGTGTGACACTATTGGGGTCGTATATGCGTTAAAGTGCCCATGTAATTTTATTTATGTGGGGCGCACCACTAGAGCCCTAAAAGACAGATTAGAGGAACACGTACGTAACATCCGCAAAGGGTCAGACAAACACCATCTATACATCCATTTTGAGAAAATGCATAATAAGAGTACGGTGGGGATGAAATTCTGGGGGATAGAGGCCCCCAAACGTCACTGGAGAGGTTCCAATTTCACGAGAGATATCAGTAAACGGGAATCTTGGTGGATACACCAATTGGGTTCTCTGTCCCCTGGGGGACTGAATAGGGATTTTGATTTAACATGTTTCCTCAGTAATTTTTAATCAGTTTCATATATTTAATTAATTAAGGGAATTGCTTCTGATTATTGTACCACCTAGACGGTTTTTATGTAAATTTTATTTCACGCTGGTTCCTACATATATTTTCAATAGTGCTGGTACTGATACTGTTTTTAATATGGTTTTTTATATTTTTTTATTTTAACATTTCAACATATATTTTATTAATATTTTTTATTATTATTATATTTGTCATAAGATACATTATATAATTCGTAGTTTTGATATGGTAGGAAGGTTAGGGATGTGTATTGATTTTAACTCATTTTAATAAATTTATTATACTTTATTATGGAGGTCTAACACTTAGATCTCCTTTATGATTTAAGTGATTTTTAGTAGTCCCTAAGGAGGAGAAGTTCACGCAGCTTAGTATTTGTTTTAATAAGATGACATATGGTATCTATATATTTTTAGTAATATGTTTATGCATGAGTTTTATAAGGGTTTATCTGATTCATAGTATGGTGAGGCTTGTATATAATGTTATATGAGGTGCGGTGTGGTGGCTCCTATATGCACAGCTCCATCCTGGCTTACTAATATACATTATTAATATACATTACAATCAACTAGGATCACTTTTATTTACTATCATGAACTATTGGAATATTTAAAATTAGATAATCTATTAAGGAGCTGGTTAAGTGCTGTCATTTGCTGATATTTATTATTGGTTGTTTTATGGTGTAGCCCATCACTAGAGCTGTCCGCGGACCTAGGCAAAATGGCCGCCGACACAGCTCTATTAGATGATGAGCGCTGTGTAACTTGGCTCTACCTTCCAATTACCACACACAATTAGAGCCTAACATACTATAGACCGGTGGGCACAGGCAAAATGGCCGCCGGCCGGTCTCTTTAGCTATTTGTTTCCTATTACAGCTGTCGGCGGTCCTCGGCAAAATGGCCGCCGTCAGCATATATAAACCACATTGTGCATCCGTCCAATGATATCCCCCAGAGGAAGGCACGTGATCCCTGTGCCGAATACGCGTCGGGGAGGGGTAGGACGGAGCTGTCAGCAGTGGAGGAGGTCATTACATACCACACTGCACGCCATACGAATTGCTGCTTCCTTTTTTTCAACTTGTTTAGTTTGGTGCACTGTAGCACCCATCCAATGTGAGTACCCTCCTGGAGGACTTTCTTTTATCCAATAAATGTCCTTGCTATATTACACCATGGAGTTCTTCTGTTTGTTTCTTCTATGAATGTGGATTCTGGCTTTACCTGTGAGGAGTGCTTTTTCATCATTGTATCCTGAGTGAGCCCAGGAGTGGCCCCAATGCGCATTCTGACACCGTTTAATTACTGTGTCACACGATTAAAGGTGAGCGCAAGCACATGTGGGGTGTCACGGGAGAGCACATCTTGTTTGTTGTGGTTCGGACACCCATCAGGAGAAGCATGATGAACACTTATTTTATGGACACTATCTATTCACGTTTGTTTTTTGCGATTTGTATTTGCTGATTATGTTGAACACTTGAAAGTTACAGGATAGTGTTTAGCATTTATATTTTATTTTTGCACGGTGCACTTTCCAACAGTATTACCACGATCGCACCTTTTTCATATGCACTTGGAGTTTTATTATATAGGTTTGCACATTATATTTATACATGTACGGCTTCACCAGCATATTTATTATGGTTTAATTTAAATATTTTTACACGGCATTTCTTTTATTTTTATATGTGATATTGTATTAGCGTGGGCACAATTACTATTTACGTATGAATAATCAGAAGTGCTAATTTTAAAGGCTTATATACAAGTTATTGTCATAAAAAGTGTTTGGGGACCTGGGTCCTGCCCCAGAGGACATGGATCAATGCAAAAAAAAGTTTTAAAAACAGACGTTTTTTTCGGGAGCATTGATTTTAATAATGCTTAAAGTGAAACAATAAAAGTGTAATATTCCTTTAAATTTCATACCTGGGGGGTGTCTATAGTATGCCTGTAAAGGCGCGCATGTTTCCCATGTTTAGAACAGTCTGACAGCAAAATGACATTTCAAAGGAAAAAAAAGTCATTTAAAACTACTCGTGGCTATTAATGAATTGTCGGTCCGACAATACACATAAAAGTTCATTGATAAAAACAGCATGGGAATTCCCCACAGGGAAACCCCGAACCAAAATAATAAATAAAAATGGCGTGGGGGTCCCCCTAAATTCCATACCAGGCCCTTCAGGTCTGGTATGGATATTAAGGGGAACCCCGGCCAAAATTTAAAAAAAAAAATGGCATGGGGTCCCCCTCAAAATCTATACCAGACCCATCAGGTCTGGTATGGATTTTAAGGGGAACCCCGCGCCAAAATTAAAAGAAAAATGGCATGGGGTCCCCCCAAAAATCCATACCAGACCCTTATCCGAGCATGCAAAATGGCAGGCCGCAGGAAAAAAGGGGGGGACGAGAGAGCGCCCCCCCTCCTTAACCGTACCAGGCCACATAACCTCAACATTGGGAGGGTGCTTTGGGGTAGCCCCCCAAAGCACCTTGTGCCTCATCCCCACAACCCTTGCCTGGTGGTTGTGGGGGTCTGCGGGCAGGGGGCTTATTGGAATCTGAAAGCCCCTTTTAACAAGGGGAACCCAAGATCCCACCCCCCCGTGTGAAATGGTAAGCGGGTACAAAAGTACCCCTACCATTTCACAAAAAACTGTCAAAAATTTAAAAAATGACAAGAGACAGTTTTTGACAATTACTTTATTTAAAGTCTTCTTTTTACATCTTCTTTCTTCTATCTTCTTTCTTCTATCTTCCTTTGGTTTCTTCCTCCATTTTCTTCTTCTTCTAGTTCTTCCTCCGGTGTTCTCATCCGGCATCTTCCTCCACGGCGTCTTCTCCCCTTCTTCTTCTCGGGCCGCTCTGCATCCATAATGGGAGGCTCCTCGTCTTCTGACAGTTCTTAAACAATGGAGGGCGGGGCCACCCGGTGGTCCCACTCCCTCTAATGCACGGGGACTTCCCTGTGGCATTCCCCGTGACGTCAGAAGGGGGCGGGGTCACCCATTACGTAACAGCAGCACGGTGGCCAAGACCATACAGCGGTTTAACAGGACAGGTTCTACTCAGAACAGGCCTCGCCATGGTCGACCAAAGAAGTTGAGTGCACATGCTCAGCGCCATTTTCAGAGGTTGTCTTTGGGAAATAGACATATGAGTGCTGCCATAAACTCACTACTTTACATTGTAGCAAAGTGTAATTTCTTCAGTGTTGTCACATGAAAAGATATAATAAAATATTTACAAAAATGTGAAAGGGTGTACTCACTGTTGTGAGATACTGTATATCACACAGACATGCCACTTCACACAGCATTTATCAGACATAGTATTTAATAGGATTTTGCATGTTAAATGTTTAACTTTAAGCGTTACTAAAACCGCTGCTCCCATCCAAATGTTTTTTTTATTTTTATCTTTTGCTTTAATACATGTTACCCATGGCAGTACACAGGCCCCTCATGCCATTTGTTTAACCACTTCGGCCACGGAAGAATTTACCCCCTCCCTGACCAGAGCACTATTTGCGATTCGGCACTGTGTCGCTTTAACTGACAATTGCGTGGTCGTGCGATGTTGTACCCAAACAAAATTGAAGTCCTTTTTTTCCCACAAATAGAGCTTTCTTTTGGTGGTATTTGATCGCCTCTGCGGTTTGCATTTTTTGCGCTATAAACAAAAAAAGAGCGACAATTTTGAAAAAAAACGCATTATTTTTTACTTTTTGCTATAATAAATATCCCCCAAAAATATATATATAAAAACCTTTTTTTCCTCAGTTTAGGCTGATATGTATTCTTCTACATATTTTTGGTAAAAAAAATTGCAATAAGCGTATATTGATTGGTTTGCGCAAAAGTTATAGCGTCTACAAAATAGGGGATAGATTTATAGCATTTTTATTATTTTTTTTTTTTACTAGTAATGGCGACTGCGACATTATGGCGGACACATCGGACAATTTTGACACATTTTTGGAACCATTGGCATTAATACAGCGGTCAGTGCGATTAAAAATGCATTGATTGAGATGAGGGGGCGTGACCGGAAGGGCGGGTGCGTGCTGTCCCACAGCATGGAGTGAGTGTGAGTGAGTGAGGACGCTGTGTGTTCTGTCTCACCTCTGCCCCCCTGCGAGCACACGGACGGATGGATGACCGGGAAAGGCAGATTCACTGCAGGACGGGCGGTGTAGCGTCAGAGCGTGGGTAGAGCAGCTGTTGTCCATCAGCTTCGCCTCACCGCTTCCCCCATCGGACTCCTCTACTCCTCCTCGCTACTCCACGGTAGGCTGTAAATGCCGAGGAAACCCCCAGGCATGACGTTGCCTCCTGTACTCTGTCATGTAATGGAATGAGATACCGGAACGAGACACAGTAATAGCTCCTTCTCCTATTCTCACGCATCCAGCAGTGAGCTGAAGACCTCTAGAGTGGTATAGTATGAAGCACAATTAATGTTAATGTGTGGTATGCCAGAAGCTGTTGAAGGAGACATAGTATCTATGGTATCTTTTTCTTTGCGGATCGGCTCAACACCTGGTAATATAACATTCTGGTAATAACAAAAACAAACTCTTGCAATTACAACATCCCCTGGAACAAACAAACAAACAACATAGGATACAGGATATCTAGGCGCCATTAGGGGCCTGTTTGACTGGGTGACTGTGTGACTGGTTGGGGGCATAAAAATCGAGAGTTCAATGCTATAATACTATAATGTTACAATTCTGTATGTAAAATATTGCTCAATGTTTGCACTGAGCTCAGGTTGGGTCTGGGAGCAGCAGGTCTGTGTATTAACTTACTAACCCCTCAGTCTCAGGTGGGGCTGCCCTCTACCTACTACCCAAGCTCTTGCAGGAGTAGGGGGTTCAGGACGGGCTCAGTAGCTGAAGGGGCGGCAGGCTTGGGGGTGTTGGGATATGTTTTACATTCATTCCAGCTGATATACATTGTTTTTGTATAAACAAGTCATCCAGAATAGCCATTCCATTCTATGGTGGAGCTAGGAGGGGGTGGG
Source organism: Lithobates septentrionalis (assembly GCA_037952835.1). Classification (NCBI taxonomy): domain Eukaryota; kingdom Metazoa; phylum Chordata; class Amphibia; order Anura; family Ranidae; genus Lithobates; species Lithobates septentrionalis. Next base: position 3,289,978 of record JBBDGP010000828.1, read on the forward strand.
GGCATCGGCTGCAGAAGGGACGGGGGTGTATAGGGGTGGAAAAAAAAAAAAAGGCAGCTTCGCTCTGGTCATCATTCTATTAAAAAGCATCTTTCTTCTTGTAAGCCCCATAACGCGAGCAGATAAGGGTATAAGTTCTCTCCTCCTCCCTTCATCCTCCCCCCGTCTGATTAAACCAACTGCTATAAGAGAACATATTTAAGAGCAAAGGATGCAGAGTCTACGCTCAGCGAAAGAGAAGACCTCGCAACATACTATGGCAGCATCTGCAGCAGCAAAACTGGAGCAATTTGCTCATGCCTCAGCTCTGACCCCTCCAAAAAAGGGGGCACAGCTGAAGTCTCAGCAGGGGGGGCATCGGATAGGAAAAGCCAGGGTCAGTCACATTCACAGCCCTCCGGGAGTGCACCTATCGTCCAGTCCTCTAAAACGCAAAGTAATAAAGCCCCGGGGTCAAGCGAACAGAATATAAATCTGAATATGGAGTTAATAAAAGATCGGATGTATTCATGGCAGTAGGGATGTGCAATGGCTCACTTAAAGAACTCTGTGCACAAATGAAAGAGGTAAAAGCAGATTTGCTACTGGTTAGACATGATTTGCAGAAAACGGCAGAGAGAACCTCAGCCTTGGAAGAAAGAGTCAGTGGCCTAGAAGATAATGTGTCCCCAATGATTAAAGAAATGGAATGGCTGAAAGAACAGATATCCAAACAAGCTTCTAAACTGGATGAGATGGAGAATAGGAGCAGAAGAGATAACATGAGGTTGGTAGGAATGCCTGAAAAAAGTGAGGGCGCCAAAACGGTTGAGTTCCTAGAGAAGTGGCTGGGGGAGCTATTCGGGAAAGAATCGTTCTCGGCCTCGTTTGCCATCGTAAGAGCCCACAGGATTCCCTTCAGGGCACCGCCGGAGGGGGGCCACCCCAGACCCCTTCTCTTGAGATTCCTTAATTATAGGGACAAAGTGACTCTGTTACGGAAGACCAGGGAGGCAGGGGAGGTCCGCTTTAAAGGCGCAAAAATCTCGTTCTACTCTGACTTTTCACCAGATCTACAGAGGCGCAGGGCGGAATATATCCAGGCAAAACGCAATCTACAAAAAATTAAACTGCCATACGCCCTCCTCTACCCGGCAAGGTTGCGGGTTACAGCCTTGGGGGAAACCTTGTTTTTTAACTCTCCTGCTGGGGTTGAGAAGTGGCTCGAGGACAACAGAGAAAAATTTGCGAATCTTATTTAGAGGGTTAGGGAGGATGAATTGGACCGGTGTGTTAATGGGGTGACGCGGTGGGGAGCGGGGAGACACAGGGGATTCATTTACACTTTTTCCTTTTCCCTTTTTTTTTTTTCTCCTTTCTTTTGTTTAGTGGTCCCTGTTCCTTAGTATTCACCCCTACCTGCTAGTTACTAAAAGTTTGTGCTTGTTGGGGGGTGGGAGTGGGATGGGTGCACATAGTTGCCTGTTTGTGGGGAGGTGAGTGGGACGACTGGTATAATAGGGTGTTGGTAGCGGGTGTGAAAACGGTCATGGTAAACCCCCGGGGGGTTCACCTAGATAGGTGGGTGTGGGTGGGAAAGTGGGGAGGGGGGAAGGGGGGGAGGGTAGTAATGGGGGTATGGGAGGGGGAAGGGGTAGGGAGGGGAGGGCAGAAGGGAGGGGTGTCAGGGGGGGTAAAATACTACTTTTAAGAATATACAGCACTAGAAACTATTCTGGAGGTATCCAGTTTTTCACTTATAGGCTTTTGGTTGTTCTACACGCACATGCAAGCACTGTCTATGGCAAATTTATGCCCAAAGTAAGGCTAATATAGCCAAAATAAACACGTGGTTTAGAGGCCAAGTATGCACACACATGGAGCTGTCACAATAGTCACAAGGAGGGGAAAAACTAGTTTTGGGTGTAGGGATATATATATTATATTTCTCTTTTATCTTTCTGATATATATGATTGCACGTGTTGGGGCAAAGGATATTCTTCAGTCTTTAGATGCTAGCTAAGACCCTGAAAATAGGATCCTGGAATGTCAGGGGCCTAGGTACACCACTTAAAAAATTGGCAGTGTTCTCTATGATGGAGAGATGTGGGGCTGATCTGGTCTGTCTGCAGGAAACCCACCTAACCAAGGAAACTACTCATCACTTACAGATGAAAAAATTTCAAACCCAATTTCATGCGGTTCACTCCTCCTACAGTAGGGGAGTGAGTGTTTTGGTAAAGTCTGGGGTGAAGTTTTCCTGCAGCCAGGTCAGGATAGACGAGTTGGGTAGATACATCTTTTTGTTATGCTCTATTGAAAACGACAGGTATGTGGTGGCAAATATATATATCCCTCCGCCCTTTAATCTGGATGTCTTGCTTAAACTGTACGAATTCCTGCTAGATAAAATAGAGGTGCCGATTGTAGCAATGGGGGACTTCAACGAGGTTCTAGATAAAGGGCTGGATAGATTCCCACTACGAAAATGCTCAGAGGACTCAGTAAGGAGCTGGTTAAGCTTTTTTTTGGAAGAAGTGGGATTAGTGGATCTGTGGAGGGCACGGAACCCAGGCGTGCTGCAATATACTTGCTGTTCTGTATCATACTCCGCGCTTTCAAGGATAGACCTAGCCCTAGGAAATGATAGGGCTCTCCAGATGGTAGAAAAAATAACGTACTGGCCAAGAGGCATCTCAGACCACTCACCTATGGTAGCCATTTTAAATCTTGGGGAGCCTAGGCCCCGGAAGAACTGGAGTATAAGTCCGTACTGGTTTGAAATTTTTAAAAAGCCGGATGGGATACTTTCCTCCTTAAGGGAGTTTGTTGAGATTAATCAGGGAACAGTGTCCCCCTCTATGCTATGGGACGCCCTTAAGGCTTTTTTTAGGGGGGTCCTGATACAGCAGATAGCTAAATTCAATAAAGAGGCTGGAAGGGAGGAGGAGAGTTTGTTGAGAGACGCTCTTGAAGCAGAAAATAACTATACTTGCAACCCAACCCCGGAGACGGAAAGTACCTGGCAAGAGAAACAACAAGCATATAAATCAGTGGTTATACAGAAAGCAGAAACCAGGCGGTTACTCCAAAGACAGGAATCTATGGTGGAGGGCGAGAGAATGGGAAGGACACTGGCTATGCTAGCAAAATCAAATGCAGCTCCATCCACGGTCCTCGCGATTAGATCCCAGAGCGGTGAGGTAGTATCAAGCACCTTAAAAATAGTACAAGCCTTCAGGGATTACTATAAAAAACTGTATTCCTCCCAGAAGAGGGGTAAGGAGGCCAAGATGGAGGACTTTCTAAGGGAGTTAGATATCCCCACCATATCACAAGAAGAGAGAGAGATATTAGATGCCCCAATATCTATAGCAGAATTACACCAAGCAGTAGCGGGCATGGCAACCCATAAGTCGCCCGGGCCAGATGGTCTTCCAGTTGAGGCCTACAAACACTATGGCGAAGTGTTGATCCCCGAACTGCTGAAAGTTTTGGGGGGGGCGCTTGAGGGGGGCCAACTACCTGCCTCAATGCTAGAAGCAACCATTATTGTATTACAGAAAGAAGGGAAAGATCCCTTGGATATGGCCGCCTATAGACCAATTTCTCTCTTATGCACGGATGTAAAAATTCTGGCCAAAGTGTTGGCAGCAAGATTGAATGGGGTTATCCATAAGCTGATTCACGAGGACCAGGCGGGCTTCATAGCTAATAGATCCACGAGCCTGAATATTAGAAGGGCGTTTTTGAATTTACAGACCCCAACGGTGAATGAGGGTTCGAGAGCGTTGATGACCCTTGACGTATCCAAGGCTTTTGATAGCGTGGAGTGGGGCTATATGTGGCGCGTGTTGGAGAACTTCGGATTCGGCCCTGCCTTTATAGGGTGGATCAGAATGCTATATACTCGTCCCAAGGCAAGATTAAAAATTAACAACGAATTTTCGGACTGGTTTGAGCTGGAGAGGGGGACGAGGCAGGGATGCCCACTCTCCCCTCTGTTGTTTGCACTGGTGATGGAACCCCTGGCCATTTCCATAAGGGGAAGTCGAGCGATAACCGGCTTCCAGAGAAAAACAGGCGAAGAAAGAATCGCATTGTATGCGGATGACATTCTGTTATTTGTGGGAGACTCGAGAAAATCACTACCAGGAGCAATGAGGATAGTGGAGGACTTCGGTAGTTTTTCTGGCTTAGAGATAAACTGGGAGAAATCGGAGTTTCTGCCGATAGACCCCATAAATGAGACAATAGCATGTGGTATGCCCCAGATGGTAACAGTGGAAGCTTTGAAGTACCTAGGGATTGTCCTGACGAAGGACCCTGTTCTATACATTAGTAAAAACCTCGTTCCTTTATTAACAAAATTTAAACGAAAAATAGGAATTTGGAGACGCCTGCCCCTATCAGTCGCAGGAAGATGTAGCTTAATAAAAATGATATGGATACCACAACTGCTATATGTCTTGCACAACTCCCCTGTCTGGATAGGCAAGAAGTGGTTTAAAAAAATTGATAGTCTCTTTAGGGAATTGATTTGGAAGGGGAAACAAGCCAGGATTCGTCTCGGAGTGCTCCAGCTCCCTACCCGGGAGGGGGGCCTTGCCCTCCCACACCCCGAGAGTTATTTTTACTCAACTCAGTTTCAGCAATTATTGGGCTGTGGGATACCGAAAGGAGGCACCCCTAATGGCAAGTTACTGCTGTTGAGCTCCACACATAATACAATTATTGAAGCCCTAGAGGCGGACGCGTTCCATGATAAATTTCCAACAATTAAATTGATAATCAAACTCTGGAAAACAGTTAAGAAAAAGATGGGGTATGGAGACCTAACAGCCTACTCTCCTATTTGGAACAACCGCAATTTGCAGGAAGTTCTTAAAATAGGCATATTTAGAGAGTGGGAGAAGCTTGGTATCAGTATGTTAAGTCAATTATATAACGACTCTGGGTTAAAGAAATTTCCAGAACTGGTTAGGGAGTTTAAGCTTCCCCTGGGGTCTTTCTTCCTATATGTCCAGTTGGAACATGCCCTTAAAGCACAATTTAAAGCCCAGATTCCGAGATGGGAAGAGATGCCTCTATTTCAGTGCATAATTCAAATAACCCCCACTAGAGGGGTAATTTCAAGAATTTATGACCAATTAAGCAAATCGGTTAATAGCAGGGAAATACTCCTTGGGGTAAAGGCTAAATGGGAAGAGGAGGTGGGAGGAATGACCCAGGAACAATGGGCGAGAATCTTGGAGTTGGGAGCGCAGGTTTCTGTGACCCCTTCACAGAGACTCTCACACTTAATGCTGTTAAACAGAGCCTATTATACTCCAAAAAGACTTTTTAAATTTGGGAGAAGGCCCAATGACAACTGCCCCAGGTGTCGAAGGACGGGAGATCTCATCCACATGGTGTGGAGGTGTCCCAAGCTGTTCAGATACTGGGAGGAGGTGACTGGGAACTTGGGAAATATTTTCGGTACGACAGTGGCAAAGGAGGCCTTGGCTTGTATTCTGGGGCATAGAAGAGTGATGGGAGAAAGGCTGAGTACTACCTTAGCTGTCACGCGGGCCCTGTTTCAGGCTAGAAAGTTGATAACACTTAGATGGCAGGCAAAGGAGCCCCCCACCGTGAAAGATTGGATCTCTACAATGAATGAAACCCTGGGTAGGGAAAGAATGGAGTACATAAAAAGGGGCAATCTTCAGGAATTTGAAAGTATGTGGAAGATGTGGATAGAGAAAGTGAAGGGTCATTAATAGCGGGTTCGGCATAGGCACGGAATAGACTGAGGGATGGGCTTAATATAGGTATATAGACAACTGGTATCCTTGCAGGCAAAGGATGCTATAATAAAGCGTTTCTGGATATGAATATTTCTAGTCAAATATATAGTTAGTAGGGCACAGGATAAATATATGGGGAGTGGGTGGGGGGGGGGAATCGGGGTATTAGGGCATAGGTAACTTGGTGCACAATGCAGGCTGGGTCAGTAGAAGATGGGCACGGGGAGCCCACAAGTTCATTTTTACAAACCTCTCTTCTTGTATTTTTTGTTGGTGCTTTTGCCCTTTTTCTTTCTCTATACTGGTCCCCTCTCTCTCCACACTGAGTTGGAAAAGGATGGGTCCCTTTGGTTATCGAGTCTTAGCTAGTGTGGCTTATGAGATGGAAGTGATAGGGGACTTGATGGTAAAGATGTGTAACGGAATTCTTTGGTCATTATGACGATATAAAAAGCAATGAGAAAAAGTATAATCCACTATGATGTGAATATGAGAAGGCGACAGTTAATGAACATCAAACTGATTTAGCCCTCCAAATACTGTTTACTGATGTGGAAAAAAAATAAATAAAAAAAAATAAAAATGCATTGATTACTGTAAAAATGTCACGGGCAGTGAAGGGGTTAACACTAGGGGGCAGTGAAGGGCTTAACTATGTTCCCTGGGAGGTGATTCTAACTGAAGGGGGAGGGACTAACTACAGGAAGTGACAGATCGTGGTTCCTAGCTAATAGGAACACACGATCTGTCACTCCTGTCAGAACAGAACAGGGAAGTGTGTTTACACACACTCGTTACTGTTCTGTGTCTCCTGGTCACGATCACTCGTGGCCAGCGGTCATCGTGACCTTTGGCCACAAGCATCAGCACCCCCGCTGTGCAGCAGGGTGCCTGCTATCCAGACCCCGCGAGATCACGTACAGTAACGTGGTTTTGCGCAGGGGAGCCAACCTGCCGCAGTAAAACTGCGGCGGCAGGTCCGGAAGCGGTTAACAAGCCCTTGACTATTAGCCTAGAAAATGGCCAAAACTGTTTTTTAACATTCGACTCTTCAATGGGGTTTGGATTTGAAACTTGAGCTTTAGTCATGTTCGCGGAACCCTACTTGATTGGAACCCAAGTGTGTCATCAACTTGTCACTAATATCAAGTAACAGAGATGCATGCACAAGTAAGATTCTTAAGAAGCAACATACAACTCATCAAGGAATTCAATTCAGTTTTTAAAAACAATAGCAACAGTTAGAATGTGCTAGCCTTCTATGTCCATAGACAAAACAAATGTCAAGCAAACTAATATATAGTGTATGATGCGATATACTGTACAGTATATTAGATACATTATTTAATCCCCTCTGCTACTGCAAGTAACTAGCAGTGAGAAATTAGTGCGCTGGCATCTTCCATTACAATCTCCAACTCTGTATATTCAAATTGTCTGGGCCTGTATATTTATTCAAATAGATTGCACCCTGAATGAACTTTGTACTACAAATTTAAACTTTTATGGCCTGGGCAGTAAGACGTTGCAGCCAGTGCTCCAGTGGTTAACATGCATGCATTCACACCTAGTTCCAGACTCCATTTAACTTCATCGCAAAGAGCACCTAAACTAAAAAACAAAAATGTAATGTATTAGTCTTTACATGTGAAAAACAAGTGTGTTTATGGTGCAAAAAGAAGGAATATAGAGACACTATCCACAATGAGCTCCATATGGAGATCCAAATTGTCAGATAACAGTTTAAAAATGTGTCCAAGGATACATAAGTCCACTTGTCTGGGATCCAAAGTTCATAACATTCCATAAAATGGATTAATGCTTTAGTAGGTAGCTATGGTTAGCAACCAGCCGGCCCACAGAATGACGTCACATCCGGCTCTTGCGTTCCAGGGTGGTCCTTCCTTCTTCAGGGATCAGCTGAATCAGCTTTTCCAATGATAAGCACGCCACAAACCACTATACCTGGCTCACCCAGGTGAACCGGCTCCAGTACATACATTATGGTTGCAGATAAGCTCTCTTTGTTTTATCCTTGTGAGTTTGCACTTGGTGTTTTTTTTTTTATTTAATTAAATACTTACTAATATTGCATTGGTGCCACCTTGTGTTCTTTTTTAGATTTAGCTGTTGTAGTTGCATTTGTTTTCTCTTTTTTTTAAGGCTTTTTCCTCCTTAATTTTTAACCTGGTAATCCTGCAAATAACACACTAGGGTGACAATGGTTACTCCAGCCTGGACTTCAAAAATGTCATCTTTTCCTCTCTTCAACTCCATTACACAAGGGTTGGAGGTATTGGTAGTTTATAGAAACAAGGTAAGATAAGATTGCTTTTATCTCTGGTATGTTCTGTACTTACTGAAAATGTTGTTAGCCTGAACAAAATGAAACTAATACAGCCACCACAGCTAAAGACTAGTAAGTTGCAATATATTAAGGCTGGGTTTTCCCATATCAAATTTGCAAAAGCAGGAGATTTTGACCGGCTTTCTATAGAGCCGGTTCACATATCTCTGCTGTGGCTCCAGTGCCAATTTGCACAGGAGCCCTGTGCGTCTTTTGGTCAGTTTCAGGTCCGAATTCAGCCAAAAATTCCAGCTGAATTCGGACCTGAAACGGTGAACGCGGACGCACCAGACCCCTGCCGTGAGCCGCATGCGAAGATAGTGTGAACCAAGCCTAAATGTTTACTTTTGTATTTAGAAACCCTTTAAATATAGGTGTAATACACACAGACTGAAGGGCATCAGAAAACTTGGAGGTACATGCCTGGATATAAAGAGATGCACTGTCTGCTAACTACATGTGCATGGCAGCCTGTTTTTTCCATGGAAGTAGTTTTTAGGCTGTAAATACACATACATTCATGTATTACTGCCGTGTGGAAGGTTCTGTAAAGATGCATCTCTTTTGCCTGCGCAAGGGACATAATTAGAGCTGCATGTCTGAAAGCTCCTTTTCCTGATGACATTTTACCATTTACTGTGTTTTTCCTTTTCTTTAAGGATAAAAAAAATCACATTAATAGGTCTTTATGTGCAGTGATTTGTGTCCACAACCAATGGGTTAAATTTGTTTCATCCTTGGTTTCTGTTAGAAAAAAAATAAATCATATTTGGTGTTTAGTTGATGCTGGAATAGAAAATGTCAATGGTTGAATGAACATTTGCCTTCTCTCTTTATCTGCCATCTAATACCTGAGTCATCTTGGTGTGACAGGATGCCGATCATTCATTAATTCGCAATTCTTTCATCAATGCCGAAAAAAGCAAGCAATTAGTGAGCTCTTTGCAAGAGTACTCCACATGAGCCTTTGTATGTGTTCAATTCACTTCCAAACGCATTATTACATACACTTCTTCATGGCCATTGGGCAAAGCATTAGTAAGCAGATTAGCAAATGATGTGAGCTTTGTGCTCTCATTTACTACATTCAAATGTCTTTCTACATAAAGGTTTTCTTCTTATAACTGTCCCCCACAGTTTCCTAAAATAGGTGGCTAATTCAACAAACATAAAAACAGCTTGTTTATAGGTGTTTGGGGTCTTTGTGCATACAAAATATTTTTAAAATCCAGATGGCTGTTGGCACATGACTGATATGTTTAATAAAATATAAGAATTAACAAAAAACACAATCACTTCCAGCACTAATAGGTCTTCCAAGGTGTGGAGTAACAGCTGTCAGATAAAATGGTAGTTTGAAAGATATATATGGTATCCAAAACTGGGCGGATGCTGCCTTCCTCAGATGGGGTAATCCAAAAAGGACCTACAAGAAAAACAGAAATGGAAGACGCACACACCTAGTGCATTACCAGAGATAATTTAATAATAAGAATTTTTTGTATAACATTTTTATATATAAAATATATTTTATATAAGTGGGTACTCACAAAATGCAACTGACAAAAGGCCATAAACACACAGTGCATGGACGTGCACAGAACACGAGGTACAGCTAACGTGTTTTGGGGGCGCACCAAAAAAAACCCCTCCACAAAGCTAATTTTAATACTGTGTACAGTTGTTTCATATTTTCATTTTTGAAAAATATGAAACTAGGCTAGTCTCGTACACCATGGGCAAGCGCTTTTATAGGGAATGGTGGAGTTGAAAATTGTGTGTCAAAAAGAGCCACGCCCTCAAAGGGGTGAAAAAAAAACACACACACATAATTATTTTATATATATATATATATATATATATATATATATATATATATATACTGATGACACCTGACACTGACAGGTGGCACTGGGGACAGGTGGCACTGGGGGCAGGTGGCACTGGGGACAGATGGCACTGGGGACAGATGGCACTGGGGACAGATGGCGATGGGGACATTTGGCACTGATAGGTGGCACTGGGGACAGATGGCACTATGTTGTGTAGTGTAACTGTAACTAGTGTGAGTGTTCACATTTACCGCTACAGCACGGAAGCTCTCCCTCCTCACACGCGGTCTCTGTGTGAAGAGGTTTGTTAACAGATCACCTCCCATTGGGCACTCCGATCGAGTGCTAAATGGCTGCTGTGATTGGCCTTTTAGCACGATCTGTGATTGGCTGTGTCCAAGTAAACAGGAGGACGTCCAGGGACGCCCTCCCGGCAATTGGCGTCCGCGCTGTAGCCGTCTTTCGGCTATAGCACGGGGGCAAAGTCGGGCGGGGCCCCATGGGCTTGAGCCCAGTCAAGCCCAATGGTAGGTCCGGCCCTGCTCAGAGGTGTCCAAAAACCACACACTAAGATCACCCGACGGGAAGCTTCAGAATTGCCAGGAACGGGGGAAAAACCCCAACAGACGCCAGCAGGATCATCCCTGCTGTAGTACGCCGATCGGTGAACACCCGATGTCACACAGGCACCTTCCAGACCCCAGGGAACCAGCTCAGTGCCAGGCGGAATCCACTTCCTGGAAATTCAGGAAGACGTAGAAAATTAGGAGAAACCGCGCTAATAAACAAAAAAATCAATTAATATGAAAAGCTGCAATCCCCACAAAAAACATCAATTGTGGATAAACATAGGAAAAAATAAGGGGTTGCGCTAATACCTGTGTACCTTAATATAAAATCTACAGTGAAAAGATATTTATATAATAACTATAGATAAACCAAAGATAATGTGCAAAACATTAAATAGTGATATGAAAAAGTCCCATCAAGTGAAACATCAAATATGATATCTTTATCTTTCTTGTAAAAAAAAATATGATATCTTAGTGAGTCCAAATCACCAACAGAAACCAACAAAAGTCCAAGTGATGATTGGTATTAATCCGTGACAGCAAGGGAGGATCCACCACCAGAAAATGGAAGGGGTTGCTCCTTACCAGATGGCCATGACCCCCCACCACAGAGGATCACAGCAAGCAGAAATCTTTAAAAGCCAGAATTAGGAACTGCCAACGATGTCCACCAGAGGTCCTCTCATCATCAGCCACACCAACGAACCCATGGCAAGGATACCATAAAACATAGAGGGAGCTCACATAGTGTAAAACTGATAAATTTATTTTGAATAAAAGCAAGTAACAAAATGCACACTTACAAAGCGTGATATAATAAACAGCCTTAAGTCCGGCTCCGTGGCCACCGGAGCTCGGACAAACCCGTCCTGCTGGAATGCGGTTTGCTTGGGGGTGACGTCAGCGCGTCGTCTGGCTCCGCCCTACACGTTTCGTGACATCATCACGTCTTCCAGGGGCCCCCGGATTAATACCAATCATCACTTGGACTTTTGTTGGTTTCTGTTGGTGATTTGGACTCACTAAGATATCATATTTGATGTTTCACTTGATGGGACTTTTTCATATCACTATTTAATGTTTTGCACATTATCTTTGGTTTATATATAGTTATTATATAAATATCTTTTCACTGTAGATTTTAAATTCAGGAAGACGCCTGATGACACGTGACATCATTTCCGGGGTGGGAGCAGTACAACGGTGTCCCTATGGACATGAGTGAGCAAAGACAGATGGAAGAAAAATACAAAAAAAAAACCTTACCACTTCAGTCCCGGAAGATTTGGCTGCTGAATGACCGGGCCATTTTTTGTCGCTTTAACTGACAATTGCGCGGTCATGCGATGCTGCACTCAAACAAAATTGACATCCTTTTTTTTCCCACAAATAGAGCTTTCTTTTGGTGGTATTTGATCATCTCTGTGGTTTTTATTTTTTGTGCTATAAACAAAAAAAGAGTGACGAATTTGAAAAAAACCCCCACAATAGTAATACATAATAAATATCCCCATTTTTTTTAAAAAAAGCACATTTTTTCTTAGTTTAGGCCGATATGTATTCTTCTACATATTTTTGGTAAAAAAAAAAAAAATCGCAATAAGCATATATTGTTTGGTTTGGGCAAAAATTATAGCATCTACAAAATAGGGGATAGATTTATAGTATTTTTATTTTTTTTTTTTTACTAGTAATGGCGGCGATCTGCGATTTTTATTGGGACTGCGACATTATGGCAGACACATCAGACACTTTTGACACATTTTTGGGACCATTGGCATTTATACAGCAATCAATGCTATAAAAATGCACTGATTACTGTAAAAATGTCACTGGCAGGGAAGGGGTTAACACTAGGGGGCGATCAAGGGGTTAACTGTGTTCCCTATGTGTGTTTCTAACTGTAGGGGGAGGGGACTGACCAAGAGGAAATGACAGATCGTGGTTCCTAGCTATTAGGAACTCATGATCTGTCTCTCCTCACAGAATAGAACAGGGATTTGTGTGTTTACACATACACGTCCCTGTTCTGCCTCTCGTCAGGCACGAGCATCGGCACCCCCCGCAGTGCAGCGGGTGCGTGCGTGTGCCTGCTATCCTGCTTAAAGGAGCCGACGTATAGCTACGGCGGCTCGCAGGATCGTGCCGACCTGCCGCAGTATAATGACGGCGGCTGGTCGGCAAGCGGTTAAAAAAAAATTTTTTTTTTCAAAAATTACGTTAAAAAATTAAAAAATAACAAAAAATTCTCTGACAAAACTGAACCACTAGGAAATAGTAAATAATAAAAAAATAAATAAAACTAAAAACTAAAATAAAAATAAATAAATTAAAAACAAATAAATAAAATAAATAAAATGTTTTATTGCGATGAATTTTGCACAATGATAATAATGATTCCCCAATGTGTAACAATTAATGAAAAGCGCTGAGCCCTGGAGTACGTGAAAGCCAAATTTTCTGTAGACCCTAGAACTTGAGGGGACATTTTGCTCCAAGCAGAGTCCATAAACCGAAAACTGTGGCCAACCAATGTTTGAGCAGTTTGTTTGATCAAAAAGGTTGCTTTAAGTGCGGTGTCCCCAACTGTAGAGCATGCCAATACATGTGGCATAGGAAGAAGCAGGTTACAGGTAGTGATGGCCAAACTTATGCCATTTGGCAATTCATCAATTGTTGTTCACAATTTGTAGTATATTGTCTGATATGCCCCTGTGTCAGGTGATCCTAGTATGTGGTTTTTGGACACCTCTGAGTGCCCAACCCCCCCTCCCCCCGCAGCTACTTCAGGCATGTAGAGGTGAGACATGGATTAACCCATTTATCAATCCTGCATCCTTTTTTGCTTATGTGTTCCTACACCTGTATTCATCTGACTAAATATAAATGAATGTGCAATATATTATGGATTTGAATGAATTATCATATTTTTTTAAAAAAAATTTTGTGTATTTATATTGGAGTTTTTTGTTTTAGTTACAGGTTTTTGATACAGATTCTGTCATTTTTTCATTAGTGCAACTATATATATATATATATATATATATATATATATATATATTTTTTTTTCTTTGCCGCCCCTTTGAGGGCGTGGCTCTTTTTGACACACAATTTTCAATTCCACCATACCCTATAAAAGCGCTTGCCCATGGTGTATGAGACTAGCCTAGCTCTAAAGGAAGGGGGTGCACCCCGAAATGCGTTAGCTGTACCCCGTGTTCTGTGCATGTCCATGCACTGTGTTTATGGCCTTTTGTCAGCTGCATTTTATGAGTACCCACTTTTATATAAAAATTTCTTCTTATTAAATTATCTTTCATTCATCTTTCTTTCATTTCTGTTTTTCTTATAAGAATTAACAATGCTGTGATCTACTAATTGGAAAGGAAAACATTTTCTACTTTGTAAAGTCTAGACTTTTGGTCAAGAACTATGTGGCAACAAATGTTAAATTTAATCTGGAACTGTGGTCATCCCTTTGGATATAAAATCTATTCCCTACTTGGAATTAGAAAAGAAAGTCAATTAAAGCACACCAACAGCCATTGGTGCACAATCTAATACAGGCTGACACTTTTATAATTTATCAATAAATAGTTTTTTAAAGTTTGTTTAAATCAGGTCACGTGACTTTTCTTTTCTTTTCACCTTCAGCACAGCTTGGCTGAGGGCGGGACAAAGCTGGGGCTGGGCACATATCCTCTGACGTCATCTCAGCTTTTTCAAGCCTCTCCCAAGGCTGTGCAAAGCAGACTGGAGCTGTCAGTCAAGGATCTGATCTGCCCACCAACACCTTGGGGTGGACCGGATCCTTGACTGACAGCTCCAATCCAATTTACACAGCCTGGGGGTGGGGGCCTGAAAAAGCTGAGGAACATGTGACCAGCTCCAGTTTAGCTCCCTCCCAACCCAGATCATAGTGCAGTGCTACCCCTGTAAAAGCCACTGGATATTGCTTGTCCACTTGTTCTGCCCTGACCCTGGGAACTTCCCAGCCCTTCTGACACTCTAGGTTCTGACATGATGTATACCTCTTTAAATGAACTGCATACACAATGTAAACTGAATTCAGCAGACTTCTGTGTTGACCAATACAAACAGTGGGTGCAAAAAGGTGTCAGTCAGCCAAAACCTGGGACAGCACCCAAGACTGGTCAAGTTGGACACATGGCAGTTAGGTATGTTCAGAATAACAAAAACAGACAGTAATGAATAGGGATGAATCGAACACTCCTGGTTCGGTTCGCACCAGAACATGCGAACAGACAAAAAATTTGTGCGAACACCGTTAAAGTCTATGGCACACGAACGTGAAAAATCAAAAGTGTTCATTTTAAAGGCTTAAATGCCAGTTATTGCCAAAAAAAGTGTTTAGGGACCCGGGTACTGCTCCAGGGAACATGTATCAATGCAAAAAAAAATTTTTCTCAGGAGCAGTGATTTTAATAATGTTTAAAGTGAAACAATAAAAATAAAATATTCCTTCAAATATCGTGCCTGGGAGGTCCCCTTAGCATGCCTGTAAAGTAGCGCCTCTTTCCAATGTTTATAACAGTACCGCAGCTAAATTACATTTCTAAAGGAAAAAATGTGATTGAAAATCACATTTGTATTGCCGGATACCGGCAATATACATAAAAAATCATTGCAAAAATGGCGTGGGTTCCCCCAAGTCCATACCAGGCCCTTTGGGGAACTCCATGCCAAATTTTTTTTAAAATGGCGCGGGGGACCCCCCAAAATCCATACCAGGCCCTTTAGGTCTGGTATGGATTTTAAGGAAAACCCTGTGCCAAATAATAAAAATGGCGTGGGGGCCCCCACCAAAATCCATACCAGGATGGATTTTAAGGGTAACCCTAAGCCAAATTTAAAAAAAAATGACGTGGGGGCCCCCCAAAATCCATACCGGACCATTATCCGAGCATGCAACCTGTCAGGCCACAGGAAAAGGAGGGGGGGTGAGAGAGTGCCCCCCCTCCTGAACCGTACCATGCCCTCAAAAAACGGTGTTGGTTCCCCCCAGTCCATACCAGGTCCTTCGAGTGTGGAATGAATATTAAGGGAAACTGCACAGCAAAAATAAAAAAAAGTGTGGGAATTTGGAAGCCCTCTATAACAAGGCCCCCCCCCCATGTGAATGGGTATCCTACCCATTCATCAAAAAAGTGTCTAAAAAGTAAAAACGACAGCAGACAGTTTTTGACAATTGGTTTATTAGAAAAATAAAAAAGTGTCCCGCGTAAATCCATTGTCAACCACGGCGCCGATGGTCCCGAGAAAAAAAAACTCTGCCTCCATGGAATATTCCTTTCAAAATCTTTGAGCTCCAATGTGCCAGCAAAAACTATATTCAGTCCTGACACGTGGACTGCCCTTATTTCATCACCTGCAAGGTGTGAGTTGGCCCAAGTACTGCCTAACCTTTTTCCCCTCCATAGGAGTAGAGTTCCATGCTGGCCAGTCTTTCTCTGAGTCATGTTCCCCTCCCTTCCTTCTCTGAGCTGGCCGCTCAGCTGTCGGCTAATTGCCAACTCCTGTCTCTCCACAGTTACTCAGCTGTTGATGATATCCTGCTTGTCAGTCCTGCCTACCTAAGCCATCCAGTCCAGAGGATCTCTGCCTTCACCTTGGTCAACATCACAGAAACTATCTCCTGCGATCCTATTCAAGACTTGCTTTACTGACATCCCTTCTGGCTCCAGATCCTGCTTGCTGTTCCACTACATTGATCCCTGACTTCTGGCTTGGCTGACTATCCGTTCCAGTTACTGAACTTTGGCCATGTTTTGACTACTTTTGTTCTTTTTACTTTTATTATTAAACAAAGGTGATTTAACTGTACTTCTGTCTCGGCCTGATTTCATGGTTTCTGACATTGGTCCTTCAGGTCTGGTATGGATTTTAAGGGGAATACCGCGCCAAAATGTACAAAAAAAACTGGCGTGCCCCCCCAAAATCCATACCAGACCCTTATCCGAGCATGCAACCTGGCAGGCTGCAGGAAAAGGGGGGGGCGAGAGAGCACCCCCCATCTGAACCGTACCAGGACACATGCCCTCAACATGGGGAGGGTGCTTTGGGGTCCTCCCCAAAGCACCTTGTCCCCATGTTGATGGGGACAAGGGCCTCATCCCCACAACCCTTGCCCAGTGGTTGTGGGGGTCTGCGGGCGGGGGGCTTATGGGAATCTGGAAGTCCCCTTCAACAAGGGGGCCCCCAGATCATGGCCCCTCCCCCTATGTGAATGTGTATGGGGTACATCGTACCACTACCCATTCACCAGAAAAGTGTCAAAAAAGTAAAAACGACAGTAGACAGTTTTTGGCAATTCCTTTATTTAAAAAAGTGTCCCGCGATGTAAATCGATCTTCTATCACGGCCCCATTGGTCCTGAGAAAAAATGTAAAAACTTTGCCTCCATGGAAGGCGTCCCGCTGATTGCAGCCTTGTCGCGGTGACAGCTGTTATATAGCTAAGGGCGGGGCCACCTGGTGACGTAACCAGAGGATCCTGCCCCTTCTGACGTCATGTGACCTCAGGGGGGTGGGGCCACCCGTTTACTGGAGTGGGCCCAAATACTGCTTAACCCTTTTCCCCTCCATAGGAGTAGAGTTCCCTGCAGGCCAGCCTTTCTCTAGTCATAGTCCCCCTCCCTCCACCATTGAGCTCTCTGGGCCCATTCAATTATTCGGTGTCTACTATTTTTGCATATTCAAGTTTTTTTATTCATTACTAGGGATGAGCCTGTGGTTCGAGTCGAATGTAAAATCCTCAGGGAGAGAAGAGGAGAGAAGCTTTAAACATTCAACAAGCAAATAATGGGTATAGCAGAAGTGGCAAGTTGCTCTGTAATCCAGGTTATGATGTCTGCATGCAGTTTCCACGTGCTGTATGTTATTAAAAGAAGGGGATTTGAGCATAAACCCGCTCACCAGATCCTGAAGGTAGTTGGTTTAAACAGGAAACGATTCAGGGTCTGTACCCCAGCCAGTGCAAGGATGTGTGCGGCATATATGTAAACTCAGCGGTCGAGGTTGGCGCCCACAGCGCGGTCCACCGATCGCCAGTGGGAGGGACAGAGGATCCTCTGATTTCGTACAGCGATGCAGACCCTCTCAGGTGTCGACAGCAATGGCTCTCAGGCTCCTGGTAGGCTGCGGCCCTAGCAGCCGGATGGCAGCTCTGATGCTCACGGATGTATCCCAGGGTAAAGAACATGGGCCCGCTGGAAACATCTCTTTAAATAGCCTTTCCCATAATCTCCAGTCCAGTTATGGCTGAACACAGGATTACAAGTCCCACCATCCTTTGCTTCTCGGCTCAGAGATGTGATGCAAGCAGTCAGAGTGCAGCACTAGGGGAAACTGAAACAGTCTGTAGCAATGAAGGTGATGTCTACTGCTATCATGTTATGGTAGCCTGCACCTGGCTACATCAGAGAGATTAGTTAGGGAATTTCATCTACAGTAAGCAGGCTTACTGTTAATGAAATCCCTTACTAACTAATTTCACTACAGCCCAGATTGGGGGTGGGGCTAAATAAGAGCCAGTCATGCATTCATATGTTGGGGTGGATTAACTCCTTGACTGATAGCTCCAATCTTCTTTGCACGGTTTGGGGAGAGGGCCTGAAAAAGCTGGGAGACATCATAGGACTTGGCTATGGTTTAGCTCTGCCCCAACCCAGCCCTATTGAGATTAGTTAGTTAGTGGATTTGGAAGAAGAGGAGCTTGCGCAGTGTTGGTGGCAACAGTGCAAAGACTCCATGAGCCTGCAGATTGTTGCCACCACCATATACAATAGGTGACCACCAGGTTACCAAAGAAACTTCTTTATGAATAAAGATTTTAGCCCTAAACAAAGGGAACAAAACACTATAGTTATTATTGAGAAGGTTTTTTTTTATAGTTTATTTTCAGAGTTTAATGACGATTTAAGGTAATATTTAAATAGTGCAATATTTTTCTTAAAGGGACCTCCACATTTATTTCTCCATTCTTCACATTTGTTCTGCTGTTGGCAGTAGAAAACATACATTCCTATTTCAGTACCACAATGCATTAGAGCCTGAGCAAATTGTCAGCAGGCGATTACATCATCGCATGTTGGGACTGTGATGTCATAAGGGGGCGTGGTCAACATCAACTGATTACCACGCCCCCTTATGACATCACATCCCCAACATGCCCTGGGACTGTGACGTCATAAGGGGCGGAGTCACCGCCTATATAAGTCATTGCACGCTCACACAGCATTACAGCGGGAGAGAGCGTCGTGTCAACACCGGAACAAGAGAAGAGCGAAGAAGACGACGCAGAAGTACGGGCCACCGCTAGCAAAAGAGCGGCAGAAGATAGCGGAGGAGCCAGCAGAAGAACTGGACACCGGGAGAAGAGGTCGAACACTGGGAGAAGAGGCCAGGGAGTGGGAGAAGAACCAGACAACAGGATAAGAGGCCGGAGAGAGCGTCGAATTCAGAAGAAGACCCCCAAAGTCGGAAGAAGACCCCCGTTAGCTGTCTAAAAAATGACTTTAAAAACCTGTGTAGTGTGTTGTTTTTTTGACACTTTTTCCCTAGGTGAATGGATAGGGGTACGATGTATCCCATACTCATTCATATAGGGTAGGGGGCTCCCGGATTCCGATAAGCCCCCCGCCTGCAGACCCCCGACAACCAACGGCCAGGGTTGTCGGGAAGAGGCCCTTGTCCTCATCAACATGGGGACAAGGTGCTTTGGGGTGGGGGGGCCGCAGGGCGCCCCCCTCCTCCAAAGCAACCCCCCATGTTGAGGGCATGCGGCCTGGTACGGTTCAGGAGGGGGGCGCTCGCTCGTCCCCACCCCCATTCCTGACCAGCCGGGCTGCGTGCCCGGATAGGGGTCCGGTATGGATTTTGGGGGGACCCCACGCCATTTTTTCGGCGTAGGGGGTTCCCCTCAAAATCCATACCAGACCTAAGGGACATTGTCACCTCCCCCTCGCGCTCGCCACAATAGGAAAAATTGTTTTTCCTATTGCAGCGAGCGCGAGATGTAGTACCCTGCCCTTGCGTGGTATCTGGTCCGTCGGACCAGCATACAGACGAACGGGCTTTCCGTTATGAACTGAGTCCGGCAGAGGTACGACGTAAACATTTGAAGCAGGTTTCAAATCTAAAGTCCATCGGATTTCCGACCGAAACGGTCCGTTGGAAGTCCGATGCAGCCCACACATAGTCGGATTGTCCGCCAAGTTCGGTCCATCGGACCAGTCCGGTCGGAAAGTCCGCCCGTATGTACACGGCATAAGAATCATCAAAAAGTTATGTTCACTATAGGAATGCTCTGGGCAGTACAAGAGAGACGCATATAAAAGTAAGCAGTATGTTCAGAAAGTGTATAAAATCAGCTTTCTAATCTTTAGTACTTAACCCCCTTCCCCTATGGGTTTGCTTTAAAACTTGTGGGTTTGGAACAGGTTGATTAGGCTTGAAACAGTCTGACATGTAAAAACTTTCAATACTACCATATAGGTTGGAATAAACATATTGGGGTTGATTTAGTAAGGGAAGATGCACTTTGTAGGGGAATTTTCCCAGAGTTTTGTGAATATGGCAAAATTTTATGTTGCAAAGAATACCCAATCCTGTGCAATAAAAAACCCAAAAAAACAACACTTTGCTTGCACATGATTGGATGATGGAAGTCAGCAGAGCTTTTTCTGATTTACTAAGGAAAATTCCCCCATAAAGTGCAACTTCCCCAGCAAAGTGAAAAATGGAAGAAATCCCGTGAGTCACCACTGCCCAGGCGCTTAAATTGAATAAATTATCCAAAAGCTTCTAGCGTTAAACACGTCACACATATTGTGCAAAGACAAATGAATAAATTAGATATGCTGCGCTAAAAAATGATATTAATAATAGCGTACACTAATACTATGTGTAATACCTCTAAGTAAATCAAATAGGAAATAAATAAATAAATATCAGATAAGTGAATACATAAAATAAATGCATATGGCATGCAATAAAAACTACATTCAAAGTGCCTGGTGCATAACTGTGCTCAAAAGAAATAAGCGTAAACAAAAAATACACCAAAAGTATTCCTGTGCTGGTATAACGTGTCCAAAAATGTCATTAATGACCGTGCTGAAAAAAACAACAAAAAGAAACAACAATACAGGAAAAATTGGTGGTTCAGGTTATATGACAAAGTGCTCATGTGCATATGATTAACATCCAACTGCGTTGCTGATAACGTGATAAAAGTCAGTGTAATTCAAAAACAATTTAATATGTGATCCAAGACGTGCTAGGGTGTCATCACTCAGGTGCCCCCCCTAGATAATAAATACTAAGCTAAGTCAAAGCATGCATGTGAACCACCTCTGGGCTCTTTAATAGTATCAGGCTCCTGGGTTCCTCAGCATATCCATCCGGGATATATGAAAGAAAAACTTGATAGTACAACAATTTAGTAACTAAAGCAAAAATCCCCTTCTGGGGTACTCACACAGATCGGGTGCGTCGTTGCACCATTCTATGATGAACATGAACAAGGTATACCAAGTTGGTATCGGAATGATGCGAGCATCCTCCTTAGCTGACAAGCTGCCTGCTGTGCCGTCCTGACCCCTCCCCAACGCGTATCGATACAGGGCTATTGTATCTACTTCAGGGGGAAATATATTTGGACGGTATGATTGTCAGTATTTAAATAGTGTCGGTGGCCATTTTGTTGAAGACAGAGGACACGCTACTAATTTCTCTATGATGGATAAATGTGATGGATAAATGTAGGAAATAAAAAGCCATAAAAATTATCTAGTCACAGGACAGCATTGGAGGATTTTCGTATCAACCCATATGATGTAGCATATCTATGTGAACGTGCCCCATCTTATAAACATGTAATAATACATATACGGTAAATAATATACCTAACAATGAAAATAACTAAAACTACCTAGCAGAAGGTTGAATAGCTATACGCAAATATATAAATAATTAATATACTTAATAATGAAACTACCTAGCAGAAGATTTAATAGCTATACAACAAATATACAAATGACAGTGATGGATACAGGGAATCACAAAATTATCATCCATCACTGTCTGAGAATACCATAACTGCAATTAGTCAAGAGACCAGAAACATCAGGGAAGATTTAAATAAATATATATATAAACTGCTATTATCTATTATGGAGCAATTTAAAACACTTAAGTAGTGCTTAGAAAATTAATGATAGAAAAATTATTTTTATAAAATATAAAACCACTAGTTTAAAAACTATATATGTATATAGAAAATAGTAAAAACCTTCGCGCCAGTGGTGTCGATAGCAGATAATATATATGAATTACATATACTGGTGATACATCTAGTAAGAAAACATTCCCAACAATAAAGAAAATTTGTGGAAATATATAAACAATCAGTGTAAGCTGCTCCCCAATTTTTGAATAATCAAAAAAATAGATAATCAAAAAAAGGAATGTAAGGAAGATAGGGGGCGCTAGATACCATAATATTCAAGTGCTCTAATTAAATATCTCCTGCATTACCAAAAAAATGAATGAAAATGTAAGGAAGCTAGGGGGCGCTAGATACCATACTAATCAAGTGCTTTACATAAATAAATCTCCTGTATTACCAAAAAAATGAAAAACATAATAATGACAAATCATAATTAGATTACACATTGAAGTGCCCACAATAGTGAAAAAAATATATAGTGATTGATTGTCCACATAAAAAAGTGATTTGAAGTGATATCTTTCAATATTATCCCAATCTTGTTGCTGTAAACGAAAGGTTTTCCATCACCAAAGGAAAATAAGAAAAGGAAAACACCTCGAAGTAGTAGATATCTGCTTACCAGATACCAATGACTCCTTTAGTGAAAAAGAGAGTCACTAGCGCTTGTGCAGGGTTGTGCCTGCTCACATGGATGGCCGGACTGTGGTTGGTATTATAGGCATGGATCGTTCCCGTCAAGCTCATTCCAGATAGGATAAGGATACATAGGAAACAAAAACAGTCTCCATAGCGTAAAACCATTTATTAAAAAAGTAAACAAATTAAAAAGCCAAATGGCCGCTTACATTGGTGGGTGCCTACCCGGCACTGGGGCTGCTTGCATGTCAGGGTGACTTCGCAGTCAGAAAAAGCCTTTCATGTCTCCTCCACGCTGGCAATGCGTTCCAGCTTACACAGGGGGGCAGCCAAAGGATCCGGATGTTGTTGGGTGATAGGACTTGTGACCACGTACCGCTCCGACGTACGTTTCGTAGTGAACGTCTTCAGGGAAGCGAGACAGGAGATTTATCTATGTAAAGCACTTGATTAGTATGGTATCTAGCGCCCCCTAGCTTCCTTACATTTTCATTTTTTTGGTAATGCAGGAGATATTTATTTAGAGCACTTGAATATTATGGTATCTAGCGCTCCCTATCTTCCTTACATATATATGTATATAGAATATTTGGAGAGATCTTAAATATATAGTCAGGTCTATTCAAGGATAGGATACGTTATAAATTATCTAAAATTACCAACTGGTTTAATTTATTAAAAATAATTTATGAAATGAGTGTTTATATGAAAAGGAAGGGATACCTTACTGATAATTACTTAAAAAGCATTTTGAATCAAATTCTTTGTTTAACTCACCGGGGGCCAAAGAACCTAACTGGTTGATCCACCAGGATTCACGTTTGCTGATTTCCCTAATATAGTTGGAGTCTCTCCAGTGGCGTTTGGGGGCCTCTATACCCCAGAATTCCATACCCACCGTGCTTTTATTATGGACATCTCTAAAATGTATAGATAAAAAAATCTTTGTCGAAATCCTTTTTAATTTTTCTGACATGCTCTTCCATGCGATCTTTCAGCGCCCTTATTGTTCTGACGATATAGATAAGATTGCGTGGACATTTAACGGCATTGACCACACCCACCGTGTCACAAGAGATAAAGTCCTTAAAATTATATACTTGTTTGGACTGGGGATGAGGGAAGGTTTTTACGTTTCTAACATTATTCGTAACTCTTACACAGCTGTAGCAACGCCCACAGCTATGAAAGCCCATGTCCCAGAACATCTTTGGTTTGAGCGGGGGTGGTTCCACTACTTTGTGTACTAGCTTGTCTCTAAGATTCTGTGCCCATCTGTATACAATTCTCGGTCTGTCTGGCAAAGTTCCCTTGAGGTGCACATCCTGCTTCAAAACATTCCAGTATTTTTGGATAGTTTTTTCTACCTCTTTATTTTGTAAATTAAAATCTAGAATGATGCATGTGCCCATATCATTATTAGTGTCCCTGTTTTTGGTGTTATTTTCCAATAGGACCATCTTATCCATATTCCTAATCTTACTTCTCTCTGTTTCCAACAAAGCATCTCGGTACCCTTTATCTTTGAACATCTTGCTCAGCATCTCTGATTGCAGATCTAGGTCACTATCTTGCGTGCAGTTTTTTCTTAGCCTCATGTATTGTCCTCTGGGGATATTGTCTATCCATGGTCTGTGGTGGCAGCTCATAGTGGGAATGTACAAATTGAGATCTGTCGCTTTAAAATAAGTCTTAGTTTCTATGCCCCGTGATGTGTTGCGGATCTCTAAATCCAGAAAATGTACCATCTCCTCACTTATGTTCCATGTTAAGACGATATTTTGATCGTTATCATTCATGGATCGGAGCTGGCTCTCCAAAGATTGCATGTTGCCATTCCATATGATTAAATAGGTCATCTATAAATCGCTTATAGAGTATAATCCTTGTGTCTTTATTGTATAGGACTCCCTCGGCTTCCCATTTGGCCATGTATAGGTTTGCAACACTAGGGTCAAACATAGCGCCCATGGCAACTCCTTTAATTTTTAAATAAAAGGTGTTTTTGTACCAGAAAAACTTGTGTTCTAAACAGAATTGCAAACATTTTAAAATAAATTTTCGTTGACTTCTCTTGATATCGCAATGGTTTTTGAGAGCCCACTTGACTGCCTTCATAGCCCCCCGATGATCAATGCTAGTGTAGAGTGAAACTACATCACCTGTGGCCATCACCAGACTTCCATTTTCTCTGCATTCTTTCAACAATTGTAAAGTGTGCTTAGTATCTTTTAGAAATGCTTGCGTGTTCCTAACCAGAGGCTGGAGGTGAATGTCAATATATTCGCCCAGTCTGGATGTTAAAGATTCTATACCACTCACTATTGGCCTCCCCGGAGGATTAATCTTATCCTTATGTATTTTAGGTACATAGTAGATGACTGGGATTCTACTGACCGTGTGTGGGTACTAAGTATTTCTCTTCATGTTTGTTTAATAGTTCCCTATCTGCACCATATTGTATGATTGATTCTAATTCGGATTTGAATTGCTTGGAGGGATCGGATTTTAATATTTGATAGGTGGTCCTATCCACCAAGATCCTATTTATTTCTCCTTTATACTGTTCTAAAGACAACACCACGACGCCTCCTTCTTTATCAGCTGGGTGGATCACGATTATTGAGTCCGTTTTTTGGTGCAAATTTTATACTTCTATCTAACATGATTGTTTATTCTCTGGTTAAACTGATACCACTGAGATTATATATGCCTTCCCCTAGTCCTGATAATCAACAGAACCGCGCTAACAGATAATTGAATGTCAAAATAAACGGTGATCTAAACAATATGAAAAATTACATCCATAAATAAAGTATAAAAAATAACAAAAACACAGTGTATATCCGACCCAGATAAGGATACCTGGATACCATACGTGACATAAACAAGTTAATAATAAAAGAGTGAATGGTGGTAAAAATAACTAGAATAGTGTCTTAAATGACAGTCTCTGAGAACAATGAAATCCGCAAAAGGTGATTAAAATTCATCCATAGACACCCAGTGAGATCCACCACCTATAGAGATGTACGCTTACCAGAGGTAAGCTTTTAAAACAGCTTAAATTGCAAATCCACTCAGCGGGTACACCACCATCTGTATCATCTCAGGCACACGGATGACAGGAACTCTTCGTCCAGGGAAAGCGAATGGTCAGCAAGGGGAGCCCAGGGAAATTAAAAATACATTCTCCATAGTGTGAATCCGTATATTCAATTTATTAAAATAAGAAAAATTGCACTTACATAAGAAGTAGGATTAAAAGCATGTATACAAAACAGCCGGCCGGCCTGCATGCACCCGTTCACAGTGGGATGGAAACGATGACGTCAGGGCGTCTACCTTCCGACGTACGTTTCGTCCTAATGGACGTTGTCATAGGAACGGGAACTTCCCCTAGTCATTTCATAGGAACTTCCCCTAGTCCTCCCACCTTCTTTTTTTGTTGTATCTTTCGTCCCGCTCCTCCTCCCATTTTCCTCCATTTCTTCCTTCCAGGGTGGGTTCCACCCGTCCCTTCTCTAAAAAAGAGTTTCCATATTGAGTTTGATCTATTTCGTCATAAAGGGGTTGGTATCTGTTATGGACCGAAATCTCGTATTGATCAGGTGGTGGTCTTTCTTGCCTAACTCGTTGGAGTTTTGGGGAATAATAGCATCCAATCCCTTGGGGGGACCCCTGTAGGGGGGTGTGGACCCCCTTGATGTTGTGTATCTCCATGCGGATGACTTCTATATTGTTGTTGTGGCCCCCCCTCTTTGTGGAGTATGGTATTGGTAATTGTATGGTTATTGATTATATTGATATCCGTGTGAATTCTGACCATATTATTGTGGGCCTTTATAGTAGGGTCCATTTCCTGGTTGGTTTCCTCTCCATTGTTAGTTGTTCTCCTGGTAACCTCTGCTCCAGTTGCCACAATTTTGCGGGTGCCCTTGATAGTAGGGTTTTCCTCTATTGTGGTTGGAACCCCTGTTGTCGTTTTGGCCGTTGTAAGGTTTTCTAATGTTTTGTAATTGTCCCTGCGGGGCGCCTGATTCCCTCTATGAGTATTGGTTATATTGCCTCGGGGCTTGTGGGGTTTTCTGTTCCATATTTCTATCTACTGTACTGTTATCTCCATTTGCGGGTGGTCCTTGGGTGGCTCCATTGTTAGCAATACCAACTGTTGCCTGCCATCTAAAGACCTGCTTTTTTTGGTAGTGCCCCAAGTCACGGAGATTTCTTTTTCTTATTTTTATTCTCTATATCCTTCTGCATGTTCTCATGAAGTTCCCCCATATGCTTAGTATATTCAGTTGTGTCTCTAAAGGGTTCAATTTTATTACAAATTTCCTTAATCTGGCTTTCTATGAATCTCATTTTGCGTTGTTTTCTTTTTATCAAAAACTCCATGACCTCCCTACCCTTTCCATTAAACAAGCATACCATTCCTCAATATCATCCTCTCCTGTTAATCCATCATTAATAGGTATATCTCGTCTGAGTTTCCTAGGTGCCATATTATCTTTCAGGTATTTTTCCATGGTGGATAAATCCCACCAGATATTACTTTTTTTGTCCATATTGTGTCCCAACTTCCTAAACCAATGTGCAATATCATTGTCCTTATTTGTTGATTCAGAGAGTAAATCCTCCAAATCCAATTCCCTATTGTCAAAAAAGCAAATGGATCCATGGGGCTACAAACAGGTATATGGATTGTATGTAGAAAAATGGAAGAAATCCCACGAGCCACCACTGCCCAAATGCTTAAATGAAATAAATTATCCAAAAGCTGCTAGCGTTAAACACGTCACATATATCATGCAAAGACAAATGAATAAATTAGATATGCTGCGCTAAAAAATTATATTAATAATAGCGTACACTGATACTATGGGGGTTATTTACTAAAGGCTAATCCACTTTGCACTGCAAGTGCACTTGAAAGTACACTTGGAAGTGCAGTCGCTCTAAATCTAAGGGGTAGATCTGAAATGAGTGGAAGCTCTGTTGATTTTAACATCCAATCATGTGCAAGCTAAAATGCTGTTTTTTATCTTCCTTGCATGTCCCCCTCGGATCTACAGTGACTTTACTTCCAAATGCACTTTTAGTGCACTTTCAAGTGCACTTGCAGTGCAAAGTGGATTTTCCTTTAGTAAATAACCCCCTATGTGTAATACCTCCGAGTTATTAAATCAAATAGGAAATAAATAAATAAATATCAAATAAGTGAATACATAAAATGAATGCATATAGCATGCAATAAAAACTACATTTAAAGTGCCTGGTGCATAACTGAGCTCAAAAGAAATAAGCGTAAACAAATAATACACCAAAAGTATTCCTGTGCTGGTATAAAGTGTCCAAATATGTCATTAATGACCGTGCTGCAAAAAAGAACAACAACAATACAGGAAAAATTGGTGGTTCAGGTTATATGACAAAGTGCTCATGTGCATATGATTAACATCCAACTGCGTTGCTGATAACGTGATAAAAGTCAGTGTAATTCAAAAACAATTTAATATGTGATCCAAGACGTGCTAGGGTGTCATCACTCAGGTGCCCCCCTTAGGTAATAAACGCTCACCTTGGAGTGTGCGACTCTGCAATTAAGCTAAGTCAAAGCACGCATGTGAACCACCTCTGGGCTCTTTAATAGTATAAGGCTCCTGGGTTCCTCAGCATATCGATCCGGGATATATGAAAGGAAAACTTGATAGTGCGATAAAGTTTTAAACAAATTATTAACTAAAGCAAAAATCCCCTTCTGGGGATTCAGATCAGGTGCGTCAGTGCACCATTCTATGATGAACACGAATAAGGTATACCTAGTTGATATCGGGATGATGCGAGCATCCTCCTTAGCTGACAAGCTGCCTACCGTGCCATCCTGACCCCTCCCCAACGCGTATCGATACAGGGCTATCGTATCTACTTCAGGGGGAAATATATTTGGACGGTACGATAGTCAGTATTTAAATAGTTTCGGCGGCCATTTTGTTAAAGACCGAGGACACTCTACTAATTTCTCTATGATTGCAAATGCGTGTATACATGGAGATCGCTGGTCGGATACAAATGATGGCACTCAATTGCCCTCATATGTTCCTACCTTCTCCATTTTGTCTAAGATCTACGGTGTCTTATTAGACACAAACTTGTTGATCTACGGTGTCTTATTAGACACAAACTTGTTAATCGCAAAGGCGATGGATAAATGACCAGCCATTTTTCCTTTGCTACGATAGACTATGCTTTGTTTCTGATTTGTGGATATAAAAGAAACATACCTAAAAATAGTTAAAGTGGATGTAAACCCTCACATATACCCAGTAAAGTGAATAGCCTCAGATGATACACAGAAATGAAACAAATGCCCCCACATAAGTTTTACATGCATATCTGCTGTCTTCGGCTTTTAGAAAGTGCACATCATGTTACAAATCTTTTCTCCTGTTTCAGCAGTGGGTGGGGAGTCTGGGCATACACTGTGTGTGTGCTGATTGGAGGAAAGGCACACCCCCCTCCATATAGCTATGCTGTGAATGGACAAGCTCTCTGCAAATCTATCTCTAAGCTCCCTCCCAGACACAAATTTCCAGCTAATTTTATCTCCTGTGTCTGAGAACTTGTCAGAAGTTATCATGCTGATAACAGAGGAACAGAGCAGCCGAAAGACATGGGACTAAGTGCCCAGGTCAGATTTCATAAATGGGGTTTACAGCCACTTTAAAAGAAGGGTTTGGTTTAATTACGAATAAGGATGAACAGAGGTACCCAATCTTTAGAAACAAGATATGAAAGGCAAGATGACAGAAATAGAGGGTTGGAGGAAGAGACTAACTAACTATACTGGCACACTCATACCTTTATCAACTCCACATACTGTACTATGTCAATCATTGGCAGGTCCCATTGAATAATATCTTTAAACCAGCATTAGGAAAGACTCACATGAAAGGTCACAAATATTCAACACTGTCCTTGATTCTACTGGTATCTAATGCCTAGTACACAAGATCATAAAATTGGATAAAAAATGACGATTTGGAATCGACCATACGATAATCTGAACATTAGTACAGCTTGTGAGAGCCGATCACGACAGTTCATGCAAAATTATCAGAAACAAAATAGGAAGACTAATGCCCTGTACACACGGTCGGACATTGATCGGACATTCCGACAACAAAATCCATGGATTTTTTCCGACGGATGTTGGCTCAAACTTGTTTTGCATACACACGGTCGCACAAAGTTGTCGGAATTTCCGAACGCCAAGAACGCGGTGACGTACACCACGTACGACAAGCCTATAAAAGGGCAGTTCAGTACCAAGCGCGGCACCCTTTGGGCTCCTTTTGCTAATCTCGTGTTAGTATAAGTTTGGTGAGAGACGATTTGTGCTTTTTCAGACTCGTGGTTTTCAGTTTGTTTTTCTGGTGTTTAGTTTGTGCTCGTGGGTTTGTATCTGTTCTTCAGTGTGTGCAGTGAGTTACCATTGACTTTGTCATTGTGTTCTTGTTCGTTCGTTACTGATTTTCAGGTCGCTCTTCACAGGCCTTGCTGTTCTTCAGTGCGTTCTGTTACCTCATTCTGACCAGCCAACCGTTTTCTAGCCATGTTGCGTGTAGGTACTCATCGTGGAGTTCATGCTGTGTGGGGGTTTGGTGTTGGGGTTCTTACTTTGACACAAGCCTAGTCCATGAACAGGGCGAGGATGAGTTCATGGACCAAGAATTGATTGCTCCAGCGTGACCAGTTCTGTCACATGCCTTTGCTCTGTGAGATCCATGAGAATAATCCTGATGATTTCAGGAACTTTCTCCGGATGACAAGGATTTCACCGTTTGTTGGCTTTGCTGACCCCTTATATCAGCAGGCAGGATACCTGCATGAGGCAAGCCATCACTCCGGAGCAGAGGCTAGTCGCCACCCTGTGGTACTTGACAACGGGGAGAAGCCTGCATGAACCTAAGTTCTCGACAGGCATCTCCCCCCAGGCTCTGGGGATCATTATCCTGGAGACCTGTTCTGCCATCATCCAGGTCCTGCAGAAGGAGTATATTAAGGTAAGATTTTTATCCTTTAACATCACATTTTATTGTCCAGAATGTATGCTAATGTATTGTATTTCTTTCCTCATTCCCCAATTACCATGATTGTAATATGCTGTGAATGTCTCCTTTGTCCACATGCATGCTGGATTTTTATGTTAATTTTTTTGTCCTTCATACATATTTGCTTTCACTTACCTCCCCAGCATGCTCTCCTGGGCCTATATTGACCTCGTGTAGTCACTTAACAATGTATTTTGTCAGCTCCATAGTGGTGCTTTACTCTAAACACCCCCTAAAATGTGTAAAATTGTGATTTGTGCTTTAAATTCAGGCAGAGTGCCAGAGGCTTTTTTTTTTTGAGTCCTAAAATCATTTGGAACCCTCCCTCACCCCCAACTGCTAACTCAGCTGATACCAATCCTCTATCCTCAATCCTCTATCTGCTGACTTTGCCAAACCCATACACACTATACCCACCTCTTTTGTGGTCAGATTTATGGACGAATTCCCCAAAGCATGTAGTGCAAGGGCCTGCCTGAATACTTTCAAATGGTACTGTTTAAAGTTTTTGTATCCTAATATTATCTTGATAGGTAATAGCAGAATGTAAAAATGTGCTAAAATGTGTACAGTGTGTATTTATATCTTTGTATTATGACACTTCTTACCTGTCCAGTGGGCTGCCAATAGTGTAAGTAAGGAGGGGCTGGCATAAGTAATACACATTATTTAGGCATTCAGCTCTCAATTAAGTTAAAAAGGTTACCTGTCCAAAACATCTCCCCCCCCATAACATTTCTAAAATGGCCCATGAGAGGGGGGGGGATCTGATAGGTGGACCTTATACCTTTGTCTTTAAATACTCCCTAAAATAAATGTTATACTGATGTTGGCCAAGAATGTTTGTGTCTGATCTGCTTTCCATGTTTATGTGCAAAATGATTAATTTTTTTTTTCTTGTTTGACTCCACAGTTTCCTTCCAACCCACAGGAATGGCAGACTGTGGCCTCGCACTTTGTCCAGCGGTGGGACTTTCCTAACTGTGGAGGGGCAATTGATGGGAAACACGTGCACAGCGTCCCACCACCACAACTTGGGGTCATACTATTACAACTACAAGGGGTTCAATAGTATTGTAATGTTGGTGGTGGTGTCTGCTACTTACGAGTTCCTGTATGTGGACGTGGGGAAGAATGGCCAGATGTCAGATGGTGGATTCATCGCCCACACAGAGTTCTACAGGTGTCTCCAGAATGGCAGCTTGGGCTTGCCACCTCCAGAAGACAATGCGGAAGGACTCCCATTCGTCTTCGTTGCGGATGAAGCGTTTGTGCTGGGGGACCATCTTATGCGGCCATTCCCTATGAGGACCCTCACCCCGGACCAGAGGGTTTTTAATTACCGGCTGGCCAGAGCCAGAAGAGTGGTGGAGAACACATTTGGAATAATGGCCAGCCGGTTCCGCCTATTTCTTACACCGATACACATGGCGGAATATAAACTCAATCACATCATCCTGGCTTGCTGTGTTCTCCACAACTTTTTAAGGAGAAATTCTGTGAACTATGCTGGCTCAGTTGGGCCTGAAGCCGGAATTAATTTCAATGAACCAACCCTGATGGCGCTTGAAGCTGGCCATCCTGGCTTGCCCCCCCCAAAGTGCCCGCGAGGTCCATCTAAGATACATGGAATACTTTGCGGGTAGGGAGGCCATCAATATGCCAGACAATGTCTGAGACATTTTTTAAGTAAAATTTTTTTTTAAACTGAACAAATATTTGCTTAGATTTACTGCTTGTCTTTCTTTAAGCAGACCAAGACTGAAATTTGGGGAGTCCTGAAAATGGCGTGATTGTGTAAAATGAAAAAGCACTGTTGGGTGTTATTTACTAAAAGCAAAGACACTTTGCACTACAAGTGCACTTGGGACTGCACAGAAACTGCATTTGTAGTGCAAAGTGGATTTGCCTTTAGTAAATAACACCCATTGTCACTGAAAACACCAACTTCAACTACAATCCAAAAATGCTTTTGAGCATTGAAAGAAGAAGCCACACATTGTCGATTCTCAATCTTTTTAATCAAAGCACAATCACATGTGCATTTATAAAAGGTTTTTAAAACAAACCAACATGCTTGTTGTATAACTATTTTTTTTTTTTAGAAATGTCCTTTTAAGGTAAAACAGGCATGTTTAACACCAACAAGAAATACACAAATCTGGAACTTACAAAGTTCAACTTTTGTAGAAATTGAAGGCAATATCAGAGATGAGCATTAATAAACTGTGTTTGATATTGCGTTCAGATGGGGTGAAGTCAACCCTTCAAAAGCCAAATTTTGAAGATGCACACAAATTGCCGAATGTCAACATGTGCTAGCTGCCATCATGGGGGATCAATGGACGTGTTTTGTGGGTGCAACCCCTTCCTCTCAGCTACTTTATTATTGAGGAAGGGGTTGCACCCCCAAAATGCCTACATTGATCTCCCGTGATGGCAGATAGCACATGTTGACACACTGTGTGCATCTTCAAAATTTGACTTTTCTAGAATATGTCAAAAAATGTGCAAAAAATTTTCAGAAAAATAAAGCAGAAAGAAGTAAGGGATTTCGAGGGGTTTTAAACTCTCCCTAAAACATCAATGATGTTCATTTGTTTTGAACATCATTGATGTTTTGCTTGATGTTTTCCAAGTCCCTATTACACCCCATGATCTCCCCAATCAGGATCTGGGCACTTTCACTGGTGAAATGACCTTCATTCACAACATCACGATCACCTAAAAATATAGAAAAAAAAACACACCATGTATTATAAATATGCAGGCATCCATCTCTTACCTGAGCCTCTGGTCGCAGACACTCACCTGTTGTGGTGACAATTTCCACCACATCTCCCTCCTCCTCCTCTGCTTGGCTTTGGGGGATTTCCCCTTCTTCCTGAGGTGGGGGGTCTGTTGTCTCCTCTGATGAGTGGTGTCCTCCAAGTCTTTTCTCCCCTCATGTAAAAAACAATAGGTATACTTAGCACACAGATATTTGATGGCAGAAATGGGAATATGAAACATTGCTTGGAAGTGGGGTACAATTGTCTATTTTGACAGAGTTCCAAGATGAAGATATATTGTTTTCCTTTGTCAAGCTTAAATACTTACCTGTTTTGTGCAAGCTTCACAGATGGAGACACCCCTATAGTATACACTGGAGCACCTGTGTGGGGCCCCCTAATAAAAAAGGTGTTCTTGTGTCCCACACTAGCGCTCC
Organism: Lithobates septentrionalis; assembly: GCA_037952835.1. Lineage (NCBI taxonomy): Eukaryota > Metazoa > Chordata > Amphibia > Anura > Ranidae > Lithobates > Lithobates septentrionalis. The sequence continues at coordinate 3,323,706 of JBBDGP010000828.1, forward strand.
AGCATCCAGATGTGTAAACAGCTACTGAGTGTCCTCTCCTTACACAAAATCTAGTTTGCATTTCATTCTAGTTACAAACCCATCTAGACACCAAAATTATTTTAAGAGAAGTAGGCCAGAAAAAATGTATTGAAATGCATCTGGACAAAACATGGTGTTTTATTGGCCGAACGAACAAGGTTTCCTACGAGCGAATAATGTGTCCATGAACATGAAAGTTTCCATTTTAAACTGTACAACAGTAAAGAAAAGCACATGGAGCAGCACGAACGTTATAAAAATAACGAATAGGAACACAGGACAACTACTTACTTTTTTGAAGCACTCTCCTGATCCTTCTATATTGATCGTGCTCCCTTAATTTGAGGTCCGACCACTGCTTCCTGAGTTGGTCCTTGGATCGTTGTACCCCAAAATTTCGGTGCAGACTCTTCACAACTTTCGCCATGATCTTGGCCTTTCTGACATTGAGGTTGGGGTAAGGTCCATACTTCCCGTCATAGTCGGCACTCTTTAGTATGTCGACCATCTCCACCATCTCAACAAAGGACATATTTGAGGCATTAAATCGTCTCCTCCGGGATCGTGATGTTTCTGGCTCCGGGCTTTCCTCCTCCTCCTCCTCGTTGCTGTAATGAGCACGCACCTGTTGTATCTCCACCATGTGCTCTTCCCCACTGCGCCGAACGAGAAGGGGCTGGGAATAGACTAGAAAGAACATCAGGGGCGGGTGGAGTTTCACGCATGCGCAGTGTATATAAAGCGTAACATGCCTGTGTAGTACGTACGATCTGTGAACGGAGGAAGGAGTATTGAAAGCACCGATCGTGACAACGAAGGTAACATTTAAACTTGGGCCTATACTGCTTATAGATTGAGGCCTATATTGGGACAAGATTAGGAGACTTTAGCCTGACATTAGGGTTTGTCTTGTGTATTGCAGATAAAATGGATGGCTTCAATGACCACAACTTCCTTCCCCTGTTCATAGACAAGTACAGGGAGCTGCCCTGCAGGTCAAACACCCGCAACATAATCATAAACAAAAGAGGCAGGCAGCGCTGGAGAAACTGCTGAAGTTGGTGAAGCCGGTGGTCCCCACAGCAACCATCCCCTATTTAAAAGCCAAAATTGGTGGCCTGAGGAGCACTTATCTTAGGGAGCACAAGAAGGTCCAGAATTCCCAGAAATCCGGAGCTGCAGCAGATGACGTTTATGTCCCCAGGCTCTGTTACTATGAGAGACTGCGATTTCTGTCAGACCAGACTGAAGTCAGGGAATCCCTCTCAACCCTTCCTTCCACTCTTCCTTCCACCCTATCTTCCACCCCAGATGAGGCTTCCGATGTCCAACCTGGGACTTCCAGCCAGGAAGAACTGGAGGATTCAATTTGCAACAGTCATGAGATGTAAATTGTGTGTGATTGATGAAGAAAAAACTAAAACTATGTCCCTTTTTCATGCATAGGAAGACCTCAGCCAGGAGGAGGCTGTGGAATGTGACACACAGGGGGAGGCTGTGGAATGTGGCACACAGGAGGAGGCGGGGGTTAGTGGCAGCCAGGAGAAGGCGGGGGTTAGTGGCAGCCAGGAGGTGGCCGGGCCCAGTAGGAGCATCACAGAATCGCAGGTCCCTCCCCTCCGCCTTTCAAACAAAAGACCCAGGAAGGGGAGTAACGTGGAGGATTCAGCACTCAGGCTGATTCAGGAGGCTTCTGCGTCCCTCAGAACCACCCCCACTCGTGAAGAGGCCTTTGCCTCCATGGCTGCCACAAAACTGCAGGACATGCAGGAGGGCCAACGCCTCATGTGTGAGGAAATCATTTATAAAACATTAAATAAGGGGTTGAGGGGCGAAATCACACCCAATATCCACCTGAGTGAGTTGGACCATCCTCCTCCTCCTCCTGCCACAACTCCACCACCACAGACACAGCTTGAAAGGAAGCGTGGAAGGAAGACAAGAGAGTGAAGGCCCTGGGTTCAGTCTGGCCTGACAAAAGATGCAGGCTCTTGTATAACCACAGCCTGGAGAAATACATGTCATCTGCTGCTGTTCATGATCTCTTGGACTTCTGGACCAGATTGTACTCCCTTAAATATATGGATTCCTCAGGCCACCAATTTTACAGTAAAATAGTTGATGTGGGCCCATGGGGCCAAAGGCTTCGCCAATTTCTGCTGTTTCTCCAGGATTGCCTCCCTCTTTCTTTGGTTAGGACCCCTTAATAAATTTTTGGTTTGGTTTATTATACTCGCCTATGTGTGTTTTCCTTCAAAAAGAACAGTTTTTCTTGTGAGGAGGCAGGTACATTTCAAAAATACAATGTGAAATTAACAAGAGACACAACACCAAGCAACCTCCTTGACATTAAATAATACAAGATAATAATGGTGTTGTGGTAACTTGACACACAAAACACACCCAAAACTATTCTGGAGTAAAAAAAAAAAAAAATGAAAAATAAAACACAAGATCAGGCTTTAAAAAACAAAACAAAACAAAAATTAATATAAAAACATCCAAAAAATAATATTTTTTCGGTAGATGTGACAAATAAAAATATTATATTGATGAAATCACGATAAATAATAAAGAAAGAAGTTTGTGAGAAGTCTGTGTGAATATGAGCAGCAAAACAACTTCATTCTTCTCTAAAGAAGAGAGTGCACTGCATTAAACATTTTAAAACATTGCAGCCTGACGAAAGTGCTATATCCATTCCAAACGCTAATTTTACCAGACCGAGCAGTTCCATCTCGGAATTTATTCTGAGCATGCGTGGCACTTTGTGTGTCGGAATTGTCCACACACGGTCAGAATTGACGCGATCGGATTTTGTTGTCGGAAAATTTTATAGCCTGCTCTCAAACTTTGTGTGTCGGTAAATCCAATGGAAAAAGTCCGGTGGAGCCCACACACGGTCGGAATTTCCGATAACAAGCTCCGATCGCACATTTTCTGCCGGAAAAATCCGACCGTGTGTACAGGGCATAAAACTGCGCATGCTCGTAAACAAAATATATTACAATATAATACAACACATTACATCACTTCCGAAGTTGTAGTCTGTCGTACGAGAACTCTCGTAACTTTAGTAACCTCTTCATATTTGATATGAGACTAGCATGCAACAAAATGGATGATTGTTTGATTGATATTCTTATTGTGTGTATGAGGCTTATGATGAGACTAATGAAGTGCCTTGCTCCTTTTGATCCCAACAGGAGTGCGTCAATAAACAAGTGTGATATTATTAAAACCCTAGGGGCATACTGTGGCATTGTTTCAAAGGCTTTCCAAGAAAACTCTTGCTCATAATGTACCAGAAGTTCAAACAGCATATATGTTTAACTGGATATGATAGGCGCTATATGACATCCATGTGGCTAAGGTCAGACTTTTGAGCCTGATTGTCCAGATTTTCAATAAAGGATTTAGAAATGTAATGATACAGCTGTATCGTTAAACCAGCTCAAACAGCTGCAAAGAGCCAGCATAATGCTATGAATACTCCTAAATGAAGAAAACTCCTAAATTAGGCTTGAGCAATGCAAATACGTTATAAAAATAAAAGTAGAACCTTTGCTCCCAAGGTCTAATAAGTTAAGCATTCTCTTTTGTGGAAAGGTTTTACATTAGCTAATTAAAATGTCTTGTAAGGATTGCATTACTTAAGAAGTATTCCAAAAAAAAGTGCACATCTCAAAGTTTAAAATTAAAATCCCTAAAGGTTTTAACAGCGATTCAATCTCAGTAACTTTTCCATAAACTTTTACAGTGCCTTGAAAAAGTATTCATAGCCCTTAAAATTTTCCACATTTTGTCATGTTACAACCAAAAACATAAATGTATTTTATTGGGATTTTATGTCATAGACCAACACAAAGTGGCACAAAGTGAAGTGGAAGGAAAATGATAAATGTTTTTCATAATAATTTTACAAATAAATATGTGAAAAGTGTGGTGTGCATTTGTATTCAGCCCCCCTGAGTCAATACTTTGTAGAACCACCTTTTGCTGCAATTACAGCTGCAAGTCTTTTTTGCTATGTCTCTACCAGCGAGTGTCTGTGAACTGCAATTTTCAAGTCTTTTCACAGATTCTCAGTTGGATTTAGGTCTGGACTTTGACTGGGCCATTTTAACACATTAATATGCTTTGAACTAAACCATTCCATTGTAGCTCTGGCTGTATATTTAGGGTCGTTGTCCTGCTGGAAGGTGAACCTCCACTGCAGTCTCAAGTCTTTTGTAGACTCTTAACAGGGTTTCTTCTAAAATTGCTCTGTATTTGGCTCCATCCATTTTCCCATCAACTCTGACCAGCTTTCCAGTCCCTGCTGAAGAAAAGCATCCCCCCAACAAGATGCTGCCACCACCATGTTTCATGGTGTGTCTGGTGTGTTCAGGGTGATGTGAAGTGTTAGTTTTCCGCCACACAGCGTTTTACTTTTAGCCCAAAAAGTTCAATTTTTGTCTCATCTGACCAGAGGACCTTCTGTCACATGTTTGCTGTGTCCCTCACATGGCTTCTCACAAACTGCAAATGGGACTTTTTATGGCTTTCTTTCAACAATGGCTTTCTTCTTGCTACTCTTCCATAAAGGCCAGATTTGTGGAGTGCACCACTAATAGTTGTCCAGTGTACAGATTCTCCTGCCTGAGCTGTGGATCTCTGCAGCTCCTCCAGAGTTACCATGGGCCTCTTGACTGCTTCTCTGATTAATGCTCTCCTTGCCCAGCCTATCAGTTTAGGTGGACGGCCATGTCTTGGTAGGTTTGCAGTTGTGCCATACTCTTTCCATTTTCGGATGATGGATTAAACAGTACTCCATGAGATGTTCAAAGCGTGGGATATTTTTCTATTACCTAACCCTGTCTTAACCACTTCAGCCCTGGAGGATTTGGCTGCTCAATGACCAGAGCACTTTTTACAATTTAAAGTTATATAGAACGTCCTGTGAGCCTCCACTAACAATAATAAACCAATAAATCCTCTTTGAATCAGCTGCAATCGGTAAACATGTCTCATAAACCATGTAAAAGTACTAAAATTGCATTAAAAACGCTGCGCTATCAAAGGTATAAGCAAAAAGCCTCTGAACTGGTAGAAATATATCCTCTACACCGTGGTAATAATAATGTATAAAATATAAGTTGAAAATATATAAAAAGACACGTGCTTAATAGCCAAATAATAAAGTAACAATGTGCATTTATATAGTGATAAAAAATATTAAAGCAAATAAATCCGTGGAAATCTAAATAGATCCAAATACTGAAATGATAAAAAAGTGCTTAAGTACACTGTGCAAAGTTCAAATTGATCCAATTTGCAGGTGCTCCACACTCCATGTGATTCAGTATGCTGTGAAAGTCATGCGATAATCAGACGCTGTGTTCTAACTCAGGTGCTTCCCCCCATGTAATGAAGGCTCACCCTAAGGTGTGTGACCTTGCTGTTAAGCTTGGCCAATATACGCTTTGGAACCACTACAGGGTTCAACAGTGCGTCCCGGATCCTGGATCAATCACCAATGTGCCTCAGTAAATCAATGAAAAAAGGATCTCATAGTGTAGTATGCTTATGCAATTTATTGAACCAAAAAATAAACAGGTCCCACACAGGGTACTCACAATATCCGGGTGCTTCAATGCGCCATTCTACATCAAGCAAAAAACAAATGGTTGAAACCGGCCGGTAATGGGATGGTATGCTGATCGTTCCTAACAGCTGATCTGCTAAGCATGCCGTCCTGTCTCCTTCAGGACAGGACGGCAGGGCCACACACCTTAAGATGAGCCTTCATTACATGGGGCGGAGCACCTGAGTGAGAACACAGCATCTGATTATCGCATCACTTTCACAGCATACTGAATCGCATGGAGTGTGGAGCACCTGCAAACTGAATCAATTTGAACTTTGCACAGTGCACTTAAGCACTTTTTTTTATAATTACAGTATTTGGATCTATTTAGATTTCCATGGACTTATTTGCTTTAATATTTTTTATCACTATATAAATGCACATTGTCACTTTATTATTTGGCTATTAAGCACGTGTCTTTTTATATATTTTCAACTTATATTTTATACATTATTTTTACCATGGTGTAATATATTTTTACTAGTTCAGAGGCTTTTTGCTTATACCTTTGATAGCGCAGCGTTTTTAATACGATTTTAGTACTTTTTACAATTTGGCACTGCGCTGCTTTAACTGGTAATTGTGCAGTCATGCAATGCTGTACCCAAACAAGATTTGTGTCCTTTTTTTCCCACAAATAGGAGCTTTCTTTTGATGGTATTTGATTGCCTCTGCAATTTTTTTTTTTTGCAATTTAAATGGAAAAAGACCGAAAATTTTGAAAAAAAATGATATTTTATACCTTTTGTTATAAAAAAAATCCAATAAACTCAATTTTAGTCATACATTTGGGCCAAAATGTATTCAGCCACATGTCTTTGGTAAAAAAAATATGTCAATAAGCGTATGTTTATTGGTTTGCGCAAAAGTTATAGCGTCTACAAACTAGAGTACATTTTCTGGAATTTACGCAGCTTTTAGTTTATGAATGCCTATCTCATTTCTTGAGGTGCTAAAGTGGCAGGGCAGTACAACCCCCCCCCCCCAAATGAGCCCATTTTGTTAAGTAGATACCCCAAGGAAATTGCTGAGAGGCATGTTGAGCCGATTGAATATTTTATTTTTATTTGTCCCAAGTGATTGAAAAATGACAAAAAAAAAAGAAAAATTAAACAAAGTTGTCACTAAATTATATATTGCTCAAACATGCCATGAGCATATGTGAAATTACACCCCAAAATACATCCTGCTGCTTCTCCTGAGTACAGGGATACCACGTGTGGGACTTTTTGGGAGCCTAGCCTCGTACGGTACCCCGAAAACCAATCACCGCCTTCAGGATTTCTAAGGGTGTAAATTTTTGATTTCACTCCTGACTACCCATCACAGTTTCAGAGGCCATGAAATGCCCAGATAGCAAAAAAAACCTCAAATGACCCCATTTTGGAAAGTAGACAGATAAAGGTCGACCGATATGGGTTTTTCTCTGGCCGATGCCGATACTTAGAAATCGCGGTGGCCGAGTGCCGATATATGATGCCGATTTTTTTGGGCCGATATATTTGGCCGATTTTTTTTTTTTCCCTTCATCTCATAAAATCTAACAGTTAGACCCCTTTCACAATGGGGCGTTTTTCAGGAGCTTTTGGGCTAAACATAGCACCTGTAAAGTGCCTGCAAAACGGCTCCCCTGCAGTCACTCAGGCTTTCACACTGAGGCGATGAAGTGGCAGGATGTTAACCGCTTCCCTACCCGGGCATAGTAATATGACATCCACAGATGGAATCTCCCATCCTGGGTGGATGTCATATGACGGCCTGGGCTTCCCGGCCGTCTAGGGGGCGCGCCCGCACGCGCGCCGCATTGCTCGGGACCCGATGCGTGTGCCCGGCGGCCAGCGATGTCCACCGGGCACCCGCGATTGCCCGTTAACCGGGACGGACCGTGGATCTGTGTGTGTAAACACACAGATCCACGTCCTGTCAGTTGAGAGGAGACCGATCTGTGTTCCCAGTACAGCGGAACACTGATCGGTCTCCTCCCCTTGTACGTCCCCGTCCCCTACAGTTAGAATCACTCCCTTAGGAAACATATTTAACCCCTTGTGTCCCCCTAGTGGTTAACCCCTTCACTGCCTGTCACATTTATACAGTAATCAATGCAATTTTATAGCATTGATCGCTGTATAAATGTGAATGGTCCCAAAAACTGTGTCAAAAGTGTCCGATGTGTCCGCCATAATGTCGCAGTCACGAAAAAAAATTGTGATCGCTGCTATTACTAGTAAAAAAAATAAGAATTTTTAAAAAAAATGCCATAAATCTATCCCGTATTTTGTAGACGCTATAACTTTTGCGCAAACCAATCAATATACGCTTATTGCGATTTTTTTTACCAAAAATATGTAGAAGAATACGTATTGGCCGAAACTGAGGAAAAAATTAGTTTTTTTTAAAAAAAATTGGGATATTTATTATAGCAGCAAGTAAAAAATATAGTGTTTTTTTTCAAAATTGTCGCTCTTCTTTTGTTTATAGCGCAAAAAATAAAAACCGCAGAGGTGATCAAATACCACCAAAAGAAAGCTCTATTTGTGTGGAAAAAAGGACGTCAATTTTGTTTGGGTACAACGTTGCAGGACCGCAAAATTGTCATTTAACCACTTGACGACCGCCTCACGCCGATGTACGTCGGCAAAGTGGCACGGACAGGCAAAATCACGTACAGGGTACGTGATTTGCCTTCCGCGGGTGGGGGGTCCGATCGGACCCCCCCCCGGTGCCCGAGGCGGTCGTCGTTTGTCCAGCGGCGATCGGTGATGAGGGGGAGACCATCCGTTCGTGGCCCCCCCCTCGCGATCGCCGCCGGCCAATGAGAATCTTCCTTTGCTGCTGTATGCTAAACAGCAGCAAAGGAAGTGATGTCATCTCCCCTCGGGTCGGTATTTTCCGTTCCGGCCCGAGGAGAGACGACAAGTATGTGAGTGCACAAACACTACACACACAGTAGAACATGCCAGGCACACAAATCACCCCGATCCCCCCCCCGATCGCCCCCCGATCCCCCCCCAATCACCCCCCCCCCCCTGTCACAAACTGACACCAGCAGTTTTTTTTTTTTTTTTTTTTTTTTTTTTCTGATTACTGCTAGTTGTCAGTTTGTGACAGTAAATGTGTTAGGGCAGTTAGTATTACCCCCCTTTAGGTCTAGGGTACCCCCCTAACCCCCCCTAATAAAGTTTTAACCCCTTGATCACCCCCTGTCACCAGTGTCACTAAGCGATCATTTTTCTGATCGCTGTATTAGTGTCACTGGTGACGCTAGTTAGTGAGGTAAATATTTAGGTTCGCCGTCAGCGTTTTATATTGTCAGGGACCCCCATATACTACCTAATAAATGTTTTAACCCCTTGATTGCCCCCTAGTTAACCCTTTCACCACTGATCACCGTATAACCGTTACGGTTGACGCTGGTTAGTTTGTTTATTTTTTTATAGTGTCAGGGCACCCGCCGTTTATTACCGAATAAAGGTTTAGCCCCCCGATCGCCCGGCGGTGATATGCGTCGCCCCAGGCAGCGTCAGATTAGCGCCAGTACCGCGAACACCCACGCACGCACCGTACACCTCCCTTAGTGGTATAGTATCTGAACGCATCAATATCTGATCCGATCAGATCTATACTAGCGTCCCCAGCAGTTTAGGGTTCCCAAAAACGCAGTGTTAGCGGGATCAGCCCAGATACCCGCTAGCACCTGCGTTTTGCCCCTCCGCCCGGCCCGGCCCAGCCCACCCAAGTGCAGTATCGATCGATCACTGTCACTTACAAAACACTAAACGCATAACTGCAGCGTTCGCAGAGTCAGGCCTGATCCCTGCGATCGCTAACAGTTTTTTTGGTAGCATTTTGGTGAACTGGCAAGCACCAGCCCCAGGCGTCAGGTTAGCGCCAGTACCACTAACACCCACGCACGCAGCATACGCCTCCCTTAGTGGTATAGTATCTGAACGCATCAATATCTGATCCGATCAGATCTATACTAGCGTCCCCAGCAGTTTAGGGTTCCCAAAAACGCAGTGTTAGCGGGATCAGCCCAGATACCCGCTAGCACCTGCGTTTTGCCCCTCCGCCCGGCCCGGCCCAGCCCAGCCCACCCAAGTGCAGTATCGATCGATCACTGTCACTTACAAAACACTAAACGCATAACTGCAGCGTTCGCAGAGTCAGGCCTGATCCCTGCGATCGCTAACAGTTTTTTTGGTAGTATTTTGGTGAACTGGCAAGCACCAGCCCCAGGCAGCGTCAGATTAGTGCCAGTACCGCTAACACCCACGCACACACCGTACACCTCCCTTAGTGGTATAGTATCTGATCGCATCAATATCTGATCCGATCATATCTATACTAGCGTCACCAGCAGTTTAGGGTTCCCAAAAACGCAGTGTTAGCGGGATCAGCCCAGATACCTGCTAGCACCTGCGTTTTGCCCCTCCGCCCGGCCCGGCCCAGCCCACCCAAGTGCAGTATCGATCGATCACTGTCACTTACAAAACACTAAACGCATAACTGCAGCGTTCGCAGAGTCAGGCCTGATCCCTGCGATCGCTAACAGTTTTTTGGTAGCGTTTTGGTGAACTGGCAAGCGCCAGCGGCCTAGTACACCCCGGTCGTAGTCAAACCAGCACTGCAGTAACACTTGGTGACGTGGCGAGTCCCATAAGTGCAGTTCAAGCTGGTGAGGTGGCAAGCACAAGTAGTGTCCCGCTGCCACCAAAAAGACAAACACAGGCCCGTCGTGCCCATAGTGCCCTTCCTGCTGCATTCGCCAATCCTAATTGGGAACCCACCGCTTCTGCAGCGCCCGTACTTCCCCCATTCACATCCCCAACCAAATGCAGTCGGCTGCATGAGAGGCATTTTTATGTCCTCCCAAGTACCCCTACCCAACGAACCCCCCAAAAAAGATGTCGTGTCTGCAGCAAGCGCGGATATAGGCGTGACGCCCGCTATTATTGTCCCTCCTGTCCTGACAATCCTGGTCTTTGCATTGGTGAATGTTTTGAACGCTACCATGCACTAGTTGAGTATTAGCGTAGGGTACAGCATTGCACAGGCTAGGCGCACTTTCACAGGGTCTCCCAAGATGCCATCGCATTTTGAGAGACCCGAACCTGGAACCGGTTACCGTTATAAAAGTTAGTTACAAAAAAAGTGTAAAAAAAAAAAAAATATATGAAATAAAAAAAAATAGTTGTTGTTTTATTGTTCTCTCTCTCTCTATTCTCTCTCTCTATTGTTCTGCTCTTTTTTACTGTATTCTATTCTGCAATGTTTTATTGTTATTGTTATTGTTATTGTTATTATGTTTTATCATGTTTGTTTTTCAGGTGTGTAATTATTTACACTTTACTGTGCTTTATTGTTAACCATTGTTAACCATTTTTTTGTCTTCAGGTACGCCATTCACGACTTTGAGTGGTTATACCAGAATGATGCCTGCAGGTTTAGGTATCATCTTGGTATCATTCTTTTCAGCCAGCGGTCGGCTTTCATATAAAAGCAATCCTAGCGGCTAATTAGCCTCTAGACTGCTTTTACAAGCCGTGGGAGGGAATGCCCCCCCCCCACCATCTTCCGTGTTTTTCTCTGGCTCTCCTGTCTCAACAGGGAACCTGAGAATGCAGCCGGTGATTCAGCCAGCTGACCATAGAGCTGATCAGAGACCAGAGTGGCTCCAAACATCTCTATGGCCTAAGAAACCGGAAGCTACGAGTATTTCATGACTTAGATTTCGCCGGATGTAAATAGCGCCATTGGGAAATTGGGGAAGCATTTTATCACACCGATCTTGGTGTGGTCAGATGCTTTGAGGGCAGAGGAGAGATCTAGGGTCTAATAGACCACAATTTTTTCAAAAAAGAGTACCTGTCACTACCTATTGCTATCATAGGGGATATTTACATTCCCCGAGATAACAATAAAAATGATTAAAAAAAAAAATATGAAAGGAACAGTTTAAAAGTAAGATTAAAAAAGCAAAAAAATAATAAAGAAAAAAAAAAAAAAAAAAAAACACCCCTGTCGCCCCCTGCTCTCGCGCTAAGGCAAACGCAAGCGGCGGTCTGTCGTCAAATGTAAACAGCAATTGCACCATGCATGTGAGGTATCACCGCGAAGGCCAGATCGAGTGCAGTAATTTTTCCAGTAGACCTCCTCTGTAAATCTAAAGTGGTAACCTGTAAAGGCTTTTGAAGGCTTTTAAACATGTATTTATTTTGTTGCCACTGCACGTTTGTGCGCAATTTTAAAGCATGTCATGTTTGGTATCCATGTACTCGGCCTAAGATCATCTTTTTTATTTCATCAAACATTTGGGCAATATAGTGTGTTTTAGTGCATTAAAATTAAAAAAAGTGTGTTTTTTCCCCAAAAAATGCGTTTGAAAAATCGCTGCGCAATTACTGTGTGAAAAAAAAAAATGAAACACCCACCATTTTAATCTGTAGGGCATTTGCTTTAAAAAAATATATAATGTTTGGGGGTTCAAAGTAATTTTTTTGCAAAAAAAAAAAACTTTTTCATGTAAACAATAAGTGTCAGAAAGGGCTTTGTCTTCAAGTGGTTAGAAGAGTGGGTGATGTGTGACATAAGCTTCTAAATGTTGTGCATAAAATGCCAGGACAGTTCAAAACCCCCCCAAATGACCCCATTTTGGAAAGTAGACACCCCAAGCTATTTGCTGAGAGGCATGTCGAGTCCATGGAATATTTTATATTGCGACACAAGTTGCGGGAAAGAGACAAATTTTTTTTTTTTTTTTTTTTTTTTGCACAAAGTTGTCACTAAATGATATATTGCTCAAACATGCCATGGAAATATGTGAAATTACACCCCAAAATACATTCTGCTGCTTCTCCTGAGTACGGGGATACCACATGTGTGAGACTTTTTGGGAGCCTAGCCGCGTACGGGACCCCGAAAACCAAGCACCGCCTTCAGGCTTTCTAAGGGCGTGAATTTTTGATTTCACTCTTCACTGCCTATCACAGTTTCGGAGGCCATGGAATGCCCAGGTGGCACAAAACCCCCCCAAATGACCCCATTTTGGAAAGTAGACACCCCAAGCTATTTGCTGAGAGGTATAGTGAGTATTTTGCAGACCTCACTTTTTGTCACAAAGTTTTGAAAATTGAAAAAAGAAAAAAAAAAAATGTTTTTTCTTGTCTTTCTTCATTTTCAAAAACAAATGAGAGCTGCAAAATACTCACCATGCCTCTCAGCAAATAGCTTGGGGTGTCTACTTTCCAAAATGGGGTCATTTGGGGGGGTTTTGTGCCACCTGGGCATTCCATGGCCTCCGAAACTGTGATAGGCAGTAAAGAGTGAAATCAAAAATTTTTACCCTTAGAAATCCTGAAGGCAGTGATTGGTTTTCGGGGTCCAGTACGCGGCTAGGCTCCCAAAAAGTCCCACACATGTGGTATCCCCATACTCAGGAGAAGCAGCTAAATGTATTTTGGGGTGCAATTCCACATATGCCCATGGCCTGTGTGAGCAATATATCATTTAGTGACAACTTTATGAAAAAAAAAAAAAAAAAAAAAGTGTCACTTTCCCGCAACTTGTGTCAAAATATAAAATATTCCATGGACTCAATATGCCTCTCAGCAAATAGCTTGGGGTGTCTACTTTCCAAAATGGGGTCATTTTGGGGGGTTTTGTGCCATCTTGGCATTCCATGGCCTCCGAAACTGTGATAGGCAGTGAAGAGTGAAAGCAAAAATTTACACCCTTAGAAATCCTGAAGGCGGTGATTGGTTTTCGGGGCCCCGTACGCGGCTAGGCTCCCAAAAAGTCCCACACATGTGGTATCCCCATACTCAGGAGAAGCAGCAGAATGTATTTTGGGGTGCAATTCCACATAGGCCCATGGCCTGTGTGAGCAATATATCATTTAGTGACGACTTTTTGTAAATATTTTTTTTTTTTTTTTTTTTTGTCATTTTTCAATCACTTGGGACAAAAAAAATAAATATTCAATGGGTTCAACATGCCTCTCAGCAATTTCCTTGGGGTGTCTACTTTCCAAAATGGGGTCATTTGGGGGGGTTTTGTACTGCCCTGCCATTTTAGCACCTCAAGAAATGACATAGGCAGTCATAAACTAAAAGCTGTGTAAATTCCAGAAAATGTACCCTAGTTTGTAGACGCTATAACTTTTGCGCAAACCAATAAATATACGCTTATTGACATTTTTTTTACCAAAGACATGTGGCCGAATACATTTTGGCCTAAATGTATGACTAAAATTTAGTTTATTGGATTTTTTTTATAACAAAAAGTAGAAAATATCATTTTTTTTCAAAATTTTCGGTCTTTTTCCGTTTATAGCGCAAAAAATAAAAACCGCAGAGGTGATCAAATACCATCAAAAGAAAGCTCTATTTGTGGGAAGAAAAGGACGCAAATTTCGTTTGGGTACAGCATTGCATGACCGCGCAATTAGCAGTTAAAGCGACGCAGTGCCAAATTGGAAAAAGACCTCTGGTCCTTAGGCAGCATAATGGTCCGGGGCTCAAGTGGTTAAAATGCGATAGCGCTGAAAACTAAAAATTGGTCTGGGAAGGAAGGGGGTGAAAATGTCCTGTATTGAACCGGTTAAAAAAAAGTTCTGCAAGCGGCATTTTTGGAGCGGTGTATACCGCTGCTCCACCACTCCTGCCCATTGAAATGAATGCGCACTGCTGTCGAAGCGCCTGCAAAACGTTTCGGCAGCGGCACTTCAGGGGCGCATTTAACCCCTTCTTCGGCCGCTAGCTGGGTTATAAGCACCCCGCTAGCAGCCGAATAGCACCGCTAAAATGACGGTAAAGCGCTGCTAAAACAAGCCTCTGCAGAGGCGCTTTGCCGGCGGTATAACCCCGCTGTCCCATTGATTTCAATGGGCAGGAGCGGTATATACTCCGCTCCTTCACCACTCAGAAGATGCTGCTAGCAGGACTTTTTTTCCCAACCTGCCAGCGCACCGCTCCAGTGTGAAAGCCCTCGGGGCTTTCACATTGGAGACAAAGCAGTGGCACTTTCGGGTCGGTTTTCAGGCGCTATTATTAGCGCAATAGCGCCTGCAAACCGCCCCAGTGTGAAAGGGCCCTAAGTAATAAGTGATACAGAAAATTTCTTACATTTATTAAACAAAACAAACCTCCAATCAGTTCACTTGTATGTATAATTTAGATAACAAAAAAAAAACGATATCTTAAATATTAAATACACAAAAACAGGTAATCAAAACTTTTGGACGAAAAAAAATGGGCTAACTTTACTGCTTAGTTTTTTTTAAATTCATTAGTGTATTTTTTAAAAAAAAATTGCGTTTGAAAGACCGCTGCGCAAATACCGTGTAACATAAAATATTGCAACAACCGCTATTTTATTCCCTAGGGTCTCTGCTAAAAAAAATATATATATAATCTTTGGGGGTTCTAAGTGATTTTCTAGCAGAAAAATACATGATTTTTACTTGTAAGCAACAAGTGTCAGAAAAGATTTAATCTTTAAATGGTTAAACTGAGAACTCCTCCACACGAAGTTCAGCTCATTGATAAAAGAACCTGAAGAGATACAATGTATCTTCTTATCAGATTTAGCAGGCTGCCCAGAGGAGGAGAGAAGAAAACTTCAGGCAACTTGCATTGACTTCTATTACAGAAGTCATTTGCAAGACACGCTGAAGTTATAATCGGCCTTTTTAATCAGCACAATCGACCGATGCCGATTAAGTAAAAAACGCCAAATACCTCTAAAGTAGACACCCCAAGCTATTTGCTGAGAGGCATGTTGAGTATTTTGCAGATCTCGCTTTTTGTCACAAAGTTTTAAAAATTGAAAAAAGAAAAAAACATTTTTTCTTTCTTCATTTACAAAAACAAATGAGAGCTGCAAAACACTCACCATGCCTCTTAGCAAATACCTTGGGGTGTCTACTTTCCAAAGTGGGGTCATTTGTGGGGGTTTTGTGCTATCTTGACATTTCAGGGCCTCCGTAACTGTGATAGGTAGTGACGAAGTTAAATCACCATTTTACGCCCTTAGAAAGCTTGAAGGCGGTTATTGGTTTTTGGGGTCCTGTACACGGCTATGCTCCCAAAAAGTCTCACACGTGTGGTATATCCACACTTAGAAGAAGCAGCAGAATGTATTTTGGGGTGTAATTCCACATATGCCCATGGCATGTTTGAGCAATATATCATTTAGTGACAACTTTGTGCAAAAAATATAAAAATGTTTGTCATTTTCCCGAAACTTGTGGCAAAATATAAAATACTCCATGGACTCAACATGCCTTTCCAAAATGGGGTCATTTGGGGGTTTTGAACTGTCCTGGCATTTTATGCACAACAATAGAAGCTTATGTCACAATCATTCACTCTAACCACTTGAAGACAAAGCCCTTTCCGACACTTTTTGTTTACATGAAAAAAATATATTTTTTTTGCTAGAAAATTACTTTGAACCCCCAAACATTATATATTTTTTAAAGCAAAGGCCCTACAGATTAAAATGGTGGATGTTGCAATTTTTTTCACACAGTATTTGTGCAGCGATTTTTTTGGAAAAAAAACACTTTTTTTAATTTTAATGCACTAAAACGCTATATTGCCCAAATGTTTGATGAAATAAAAAAGATGCTCTTGTGCCGAGTACATGGATGGATACCAAACACGTCATGCTTTAAAATTGCGCTCAAACGTGCAGCAGCAACAGATTACATACATTTTTAAAAGCCTTCAAAATCCTTTACAGGTTACCACTTTTAATTTGCAGAGGAGGTCTACTCCTAAAATTACTGCCCTCAATCTGACCTTTGCGGTGATACCTCACATGCATTGTGTAATTGCTGTTTACATATGACACCAGACCGACGCTTGCGTTCGCCTTTGTGCCTGAGCACGGGTGACAGGGGTGCTTTTTTTAAAAAATTATTTAATTTTGCTTTTTTATTTTATTTTTAAACTGTTTCTTTCATTTTTTTTTAATATAATTTTTATTGTTATCTCAGGGAATGTAAATATCCCCTATGATAGCAATAGGTAGTGACAGGTACTCGTTTTTTTTAAAAAATTGCGGTCTATTAGACACTAGATCTCTCCTCTGCCCTCAAAGCATCTGACCACACCAAGATCGGTGTGATAAAATGCTTTCCCAATTTCCCAATGGCGCTGTTTATATTTCCGGCGAAACCTAAGTCATGTAATGCTTGTAGGCCATAGAGATGTTTGGAGCCATTCTGGTCTCCGATCAGCTCTTTGGTCAGCTGGCGGAACCACCGGCTGCATTCTCGGGTTCCCTGTTGGGACAGGAGAGCCCGAGAAAACCATGGAAGACGGTGGGGGGGGGGGGGACGACATTCCCTCCCTAAAAGAAGTCTAGAGGCAAATTAGCCACTAGGATTGCTTTTACATGAAAGCCAACCACTGGCTGAAAAGAATGATACCAAGATGATACCTAAACCTGCAGGCATCATTCTGGTATAACCACTCAAACTCCAGCAACATATCAGTACGTTGCTGGTCCTTGTTGGGCATATATTGTAATGTTGTTTTTTTCATGCAGCTTGTGGGCTGAACGAAAAAAAGATTGATTGGTGGGTATGCCCACCATTAGAATACCGCCCTTCATCAACCCACTTCTAATGATGGGCATACATGCACCATTTTTTTTTTAACTGTGGTGGTGAAATCACCTCCTACAGCGCTGGAGTCACTGATTTACGTATCGTGAGAGCAAACACTGTTGCTGTCCAGATGAATAAATCAGTGCTGCAGCTGAATGGCGTACCTGCTAAGCAAATGATGGTTAACAATAAAACAAAGTAACATTACATTATAACAGTAAGACATACCATACTTGCAAAGCAAATACAATAAAACATAGTAAAAAAAAAAGTTTTTTTAATGCAATCTGTGCCTAAAAATATATATGCCGAAGCATGGGGGCAATCCGCCCCTAATGTTAGGAGCAAATCGCTCCTCCACCCTTGCCCCCATGCTTCGGCATATATGCTCTTTTTTTTAACTGTGGTGGTGAAATCACCTCCTACAGCGCTGGAGTCATGGCTTTACGTATCGTGGGAGCAAATGCTGTTGCTGTCAGAATAAATAAACCTGTGCTGCAGCTGAATGGCGTACCTGCTAAGCAAATGATGGTGTCAGGTCACCTTGAGGCTAGGTGACAGATGCACTCTGTAGGAGTCGGAAGTGCACCGCTAGGTAGTGGACCCTAGGACTGACTGCTGCGGATTGAACCCTGGGAGGTTCAGGAAGCAGGTCTACTGGATCACTAACACAGATCCCACTGGGAGCTAGAGCATAGATTCCCCAGGGCGCGGAGTCTAAGAGCCAGCAGGTGTTCACCAGAGCCCCTAGTGGTGAGGATGGACTGAGCTGCAGTCTGGCTCCAGGTCGTGGCCCCCAGGGTCTCACAGCTCACGCTCACGGAAGACTACAGGAGAAGAGGAAGGAGGCAGCAGGCTGGAACAACAAGGAAAGTAAGGAATAAGCCAAATGTCAGGGCGGACTAGCAGACAAGGATAAACATAACACGCCAAAGGTCATGGTCACAAGCAGACAGGGAAAGTGGAGAACAGGCCATAGTTGGTAACTGGAATCAGACGTAGGGAACACAGCAAGTACACACGAAAGCTAACACACAATGGTTGATCAGCACTGCTGGCTTGCAGTGCACAGGTTAATATAGGGTTCCCTGATAGGAGCTGGGGTGGAGCCATGCTAGAGGAGAGTTTATAAAAGCAGTCAGGTGAGGGTCAGCTGGTCTCTAGAGATTAACACAAGGAGACAGGTGAGCTGACAGACAAACTCTATTGCATAACCATGACAGATGGTTAACAATAAAACAAAATAACATTACAGTATAACAGTAAGACATACCATACCTGCAAAGCAAATACAAAAAAAATAGTAGAAATAAAACATTACAGTTCTAAAATACAGGAACAATAGAGAGAGAACAATAGATATAGAACAATAGAGAGCGAACATAAGAGAGAGAAGAATAAAGAGAGAAGAAAAATAAAACCACGACTATTTTTGGCTTTTTTTTTTTTTTTTTTGCACTTTTATATAAACTGTAAAAGTTACAGATTAGTGTCTCTCAAAATGTGATGGCAATCTCATCTTTGAAGACCCTGTGTTAGTGTGCCCTAGGAATGTGTAGTGCTGTACCCTATGCTAATACTCCACTAGTGTGTGGTAGTGTTCGAAACAGTCACTAATGCAAAGACCAGGTTGGTCAGGACAGGAGGGACAATAAAAGTGGGATTCATGCCTATATCCCTGCTTTCTACAGACACAACATTTCTTTGGCAATTTCTTTGGGTAGGGGTACCAGGGAGGACATGCAGAAAATGCCTCCCATACAGCCGGCTCACTGCATTTGGATTGAGAAGTTGGGCCACAGCACCGTCTGAAAACAGAAGGGCTGTGATGATCTCTTCCTGGAATTTGAGGAAGGATCGAGTTCATCCTGAAGCTTTGTATAGCACATAAGCATTCAGGAGAGCCAATTGAAAGTATACAGACACTTTTTTATACCAGTGTCTGGCCTTACGGGCAATTTAGTACGGCACCAACAACTGGTCGTTGAGGTCCACCCATCCCATATTAAGGTTATATTCGTAAACACAGAGGGGTTTCTCCACAACACCAGTCACAGCAGGAATTTGGACCGTCTTGTGTCTGCCTGAAGGGAGGACAGAACGAAAACATTCTTATTATTCCTCCACTTCACAGCAAAAAAAATTATTACACTTCAAGCAGGCTCTCTCCTCCAGCCTAAGATGGGAATCTACAAGCCGCTGGGGTAAGCCCCGGTGATTAGATCGCATGGTGCAACATGCGCGAATTCCAGGATCAAACAAGTGACTAAAAAGTGGCACGCTTGTGTAATAATTGTCCATATACAAGTGTTACCTCTTTCTGAATAAGGGTGACACTAAGTCCCACACAATCTTACCAGCGCTCCCTATGTAGTCTGGGCAGTTCTCCAGCTCTACGTAACTATCTCTTCCCCCGAAAACCATAAAACTCTATGTATAGCCTGTTGCCCTGTCACAGAGCTTATACATCTTGACCCCAAATCTGGCACGCTTGCTAGGAAGATACTGTTTGAATGACAAGCGGCCAGAAAACTTAATCAGGGACTCATCAACGCGCACAACTTGATCGGAAGTAAACAAGGCTGCAAACTGCTGGTTGAAGTGGTTTACGAGGGGCCGAATTTTGTAGAGCCGATCAAATCCAGGGTCACCTCGGGGACAACAGAGTTCATTGTCATTAAAATGCATGAACCGCAAGATCTGCTCGTATCATGTCCTGGTCATGGAGGCAAAGAACACGGGCATATGGTGAATTGGGTCAGTGGACCAATATGACCACAACTCACTTTTTTTAGTTATGGCCATGAGAAGGGATAGGCCCAGGTAGGTCTTAAATTCGGAGACCATAATAGGTTTCCAATCTCTGGCAAGGGTCAAATGAGAATTAGCGTCGATGAACTGACCAGCATACAAATTGCTTTGGTCCACAATAGATCTATAGATTCTTTCGTGAAAAACAGTGAATTAAAATCAAGTGACGTAAAATCAACTGATTCCACCTGAATTACAGGTTGGCCAGTGAATGGGGGAAGTACGGGTGCTGCAGAGATGGGCTCCCAATTAGGATTGGCAAATGCAGCAGAAAGGGCACTATGGGTTCGATGGGCCTGTCTTTGTCTTTGTGGCTGCGGGACACTAGTTGTGCTAGCCACCTCACCAGCTTGAACTGCACTTATGGGACTTGCCACGTGACCACGTGATACTGTAGTGCTGGTCTGACTATGACCAGGATGTACTAGGCTGCTGGTGCTTGCCAGTTCACGAGAAGGATGAGTACTAGTACTGGTTCTCTGCCGCATATGAGAGCCCTGCGGTTTTTGCACCTCAACAACAGCAGAAGAACGGGGTCGGGTATGCCTGACTTTGGCGGGGACCACTACTCCGTCGTCAGAGCTATCTATCAGGGTGCCACTGCTGTCTACGGGTTCGTATTCTGAGCCTGAATCTGACAGATGGGTGAGTTCCTCTTCACTCTCATCTGTCATGCTCAGAAACGTGTAGGCCTCTTCACTAGTGTTACCTTCGATTTGACATTTTGGCCTCTAAATTTACTGGTACACTAGTGAGACTCAAAGGAAAAAAAGCACCTGTCAGCGACTGCTTCCAACGCTACCAAAAAAAATGTTAGCGTTCGCAGGGATCAGGCCTGACTCTGCGAATGCTGCAGTTATGTGTGTGGTGTTGTGTAATGCCGCGTACACACGGTCGGACTTTTCGACAACAAAGGTCCGACGGTCTTTCCACGGCGTTACGACGGACTTTCGACTGACTTTCTAACGACCGAACTTGCCTACACATGATCACACCAAAGTCTGACAGATTCGTACGTGATGACGTACGACTGGACTAAAATAAGGAAGTTGATAGCCAGTAGCCAAAAGCTGCCCTAGCGTTGGTTTTTGTCCGTCGGACTAGCATACAGACGAGCGGATTTTTCAACCGGACTTGAGTCCTTCGGAAAGATTTGAAGCATGTTCCAAATCTAAAATCTGTCAGATTTTCGACCGAAAAAGTCTGCTGCAGGGCCGATGAAGCCCACACGTGGTCGAATTGTCCGCCGGACTCGGTCCGTCGGACCAGTCCGGTCGAAAAGTCAGTTCGTGTGTACGCGGCATAACTAACAGTGATTGATTGATACTGCACTTGGGTGGGCTGGGCTGGGCTCGGCGGAGGGGCTAAACGCAGATGCTAACAGGTATCTGGGCTGATCCCGCTAACACTGCGTTTTTGGCAACCCTAAACTACTGGGGATGCTAGTATAGATCTGATCGGATCAGATATCGATCCGTTCAGACACTATAGTACTAAGGGAGGTATATGGTGTGTGCGTGGGTGTTAATGCTACTGGCACTAATCTGACGCTGCCTGGGGCGACGTAGACCCTGACTGACGCTAAAACCTAACTGATATCACCCGCCGGGTGATCAGGGGGTTAAACCTTTTTTTAGGTAATATACGGCGGGTGCCCTGACGCTAAAATAAAATAACTAACTGACCAGCGTCACCCGTGACACTAATACAGTGATCGCTGGTGACAAGGGGTGATCAAGGGGTTAAACCTTTATTGGGGGGGGTTGGGGGGGTCCCTAGACCTATCTGGGCCTACCACTAAGTACCCTAATGCTGATTAGTATCACAAATGACATCAGTACAGTGATCAAAAAATAAAATATGAACACTGCACTGGGTGACACAGTGACAGGGGGTGAAGGGGTTAACTGGGGGGGGGGTGATAAGTGTGCCTATGTGAACTGTGTTAGTGTAGTGTTGGTGCAACTTACTCTGAGATGTCTTCTCTCTTCTTTCTGGAATGGAAAAGAGTTTCACAAGGGGAGATGACATCCCTTCCCCTGTCTGTGTTTACACTTACACAGGCAGGGGAGGATTTCATTTGTCAGGACTGATCAGCAGGTCCATTGGCCTGGCCCTGGAGACTGATCAGTTCTGAAACAAATCCGATCGTCGTGACCGCATAGGGGGTCGCGCTCCCCAGGCGTCCGCGTGCCTGACGTTACATAACATCGTTTCGCCCCCACCTGTGCCATTCTGCCGCAGTAAAACTATGGCGGCTAGTCGGGAAGTGGTTAAACTTCTCTACAACTTTATCCCTGACCTGTCTGGTGTGTTCCTTGGCATTCATGAAGCTGCGTTTTCACTAAGGCTCTCTAACAAACCTCTGAGGTCTTCAGAGAACAGCTGTATTTGTACTGAGATTAAATTACACACAGGGGGACTATATTTACTAATTAGGTGACTTCTGAAGGCAATTGGTTCCACTAGATTTTAGTAAGGGGTATCAGAGTAAAGGGGGCTGAATACAAATGCACACCACACTTTTCAGATATGTATTTGTAAAAAATGTTGAAAACCATTTATCATTTTCCTTCCACTTCACAATTATGTGCCACTTTGTGTTGGTCTATCACATAAAATCCCAATAAAATACATTTATGTTTTTGGTTGTAACATGACAAAATGTGGAAAATTCCAAGGGGTATGAATACTTTTTCAAGGCACTGCATATCAATTTTTTTTACATTTCTTGAGCTTTTTCCAATTTTTACACTTTAATACAATACTATAGACTAGAGCAGGCTCAGGCTGGCCATAGGGCCAACGAGCTGCATGCGCTTGTGGGGCCCAGGCAGCTGAGCTGCTCCTTGAGCCCCCCGCCGCTCATCCAGCCTCTCCGCGGCCGGCTGGCTGGTTGGCCACTGGGCCGGGGGGCGGAGACTACAGGTCACGTTACCTGTGAGCATGAAGAGGAAGGTAATCTACACTAGACGCGGCCGCCGGACAGAAGGGAAAGTGAGTGCAGCTCCCCATGCATGCACCTGGATAGGAGAAGCAGTTGCATACACAGTAGAAGAATCCATCTCTTTATTTTTTTTTAACTTTTAATGGCAGCAATCGACGACTCTTTGCCCGTCTTCGCCGCCGCACGCCTCACAGCCTGTCAAGTCTAAAGCCCCATACACACCATCAGATTTTCTGCTGATTTTTTCCTTCAGATTTACCAAAACCATATAATATGAGGTCAAACCTTAGGAGTTTCAATTTGTATGCAATCAGGCAGGCCCTTGCACTACATGGTTTTGGTAAATCTGAAGACAAAAATCAGCAGAAAATCTGATAGTGTGTATGGGGCTTTACTCTTCAGGCCCCAGCTACTACTGGGTGGGGAGCAGAGGAAGATCGCTCCACCAGCGAAGGCAAGGAGATAAGCAGGCAGGCGGCTGGCCGGGACTTGAGCCAAGGCAGAAGAACATGCGAGTGGAGCTGAATGGGCATGCTCCCGAAACTGAAGAAATAGTCCCTCTGCTCTGACCAGCACATGATCATCAGAAAGGGGCACAGATAATGGAAAAAAATAAACTCCCATAAGCTAGTAGGAGCGGCAGAGGAGTGGGGGGTGCAATTCCGATTTTTTCTTTTTATTCTGCACAGGCTGTCTTTGAAATTGCCCAGCCCATGTTCAAATCCAATCTGGGGACAAAACTGGGGACAAACTTAGTCCGGGGACAGTGTCCTCAATCTGGGGACTGTCCCCAGAAACCGGGGATGTCTGGTCACCCTACTATAGGAGAAAAATAAAGAGATGGATTCTTCTACTGTGTATGCAGCTGCTTCTCCTATCCAGCTTCTTTCTACTGCCCCCTAGTGCTCTCAGGCTCCCACCATGCTCTCAGGTCCCCCCTCCCATGCTCTCAGGCTCCCCCACTGCTCTCCAGCCCCCCCCCAGTGATCTCCAACTTCCCCCTTGCTCTCCAGCCCCTGTACACTCCGGCCCCCCAGAGCTCTCCAGCCCACCAGTGTTTATTAGCCCCCCAGTAACCTCTCCGGCCCCCCAGTGCTCTCAGGCCCCCCTGTGCTCATTAGCCCCAGGTATTCTCTGCCCCCCAGTGCTCTCAGGCCACCCTGTGCTCATCAGGCCCCTGTACTCTCCACCCCCCAGTGCTCTCAGGCCCCCCTGTGCTCAACAGCCCCCCTGTGCTCTTTTCCCCCATGCTATCCAGCCCCTCCCAGTGCTCTCAGGCCCCCCTGTGCTCATCGGCCACCCCTGTACTCTCCGGCCCCCAGTGCTCTTGAACCCCTCCCAGTGCTCATCAGCCCCTATACTCTCTGGCCCTCCCAATGCTCTCCAGCCCCCCCAGTCCTCATCAGCCCCCCTGTACTCTCTGGCACCCCCAGTGATCTCCAGCCCCATGCTCTCCAGCCCCCAAGTGCTCTCAGGCCCCCCTGTGCTCATCAGCCCCCTGTACTCTCTGGCACCCCCAGTGCTCTCCAGCCCCCCACGCTCTCCAGCCCCTCCTAGTGCTCTCAGGCCCCTCAGTGCTCATTGGCCCCTGTACTCTCCGGCCCCCAGTCCTCTCCAGCCCCTCCCAGTGCTCTCAGGACCCCCAGTGCTCTCCAGCCCCCCATGCTCTCCAGCCCCTTCCAGTGCTCTCAGGTCCCCCTGTGCTCATCAGCCCCCCTGTACTCTTTGCTTCCCCCAGTGCTCTCCAGCCCCCCACGCTCTCCAGCCCCTTCCAGTGCTCTCAGGCCCCCCTGTGCTCATCGGCCGCCCCTGAACTCTCTGGCCCCCCAATGCTCTCCAACCCCTCCCAGTGCTCATCAGCCCCTGTACTCACCACCCCCAGTGCTCTCTAGCCCCTCCCAGTGCTCATCAGCCCCCCTATACTCTCCGACCCCTCAGTGGTCTCCAGCCCCCATGCTCTTCAGCCCCCCAGTGCTCTCAGGCCCCCCTGTGCTCATCAGCCCCCTGTACTCTCTGGCACCCCCAGTGCTCTCCAGCCCCCCATGCTCTCCAGCCCCTCCCAGTGCTCTCAGGCCCCCCAGTGCTCATTGGCCCCCAGTGCTCATTGGCCCCCTGTACTCTAGCCCCCCAGTGCTCTTCAGCCCCTCCCAGTGCTCTCAGGCCCCCCCTGTGCTCATCAGCCCCCCTGTGCTTTTCGCCCCCAGTACTCTCCAGCCCCCCATGCTCTTCAGCCCCTCCCAGTGCTCTCGGCCCCCCCTGTGCTCATCAGCCCCCCCTGTACTCTTTGCAGCCCCCAGTGCTTTCCAGCCCCCCATGCTCTCTAGCCCCTTCCAGTGCTCTCAGGCCCCCCTGTGCTCATTGGCCGTCCCTGTACTCTCTGGCCCCCCAGTGCTCTCCAACCCCTCACAGTGCTCATCAGACCCTGTACTCACTGCCCCCCAGTGCTCTCTAGCCCCTCCCAGTGCTCATCAGCCTCCCTATACTCTCCAGCCCCTTAGTGGTCTCCAGCCCCCATGCTCTCCAGCCCCCCTGTGCTCATCAGCCCCCTGTACTCTCCGGTACCCCCCAGTGCTTTCCAGCCCCGATGCTCTCCAGCCTCTCCCAGTGCTCTCAGGCCCCCAGTGCTCTCCAGCCCCCCATGCTCCCCAGCCCCTTCCAGTGCTCTCAGGCCCCCCTGTGCTCATCGGTCGCCCCTGAACTCTCTGGCCTCCCAGTCCTCTCCAACACATCCCAGTGCTCATCAGCCCCTGTACTCACCACCCCCAGTGCTCTCTAGCCCCTCCCAGTGCTCATCAGCCCCTCTGTACTCTCCGACCCATCAGTGGTCTCCAGCCCCCATGCTCTCCAGCCCCCCAGTGCTCTCAGGCCCCCCTGTGCTCATCAGCCCCCTGTAATCTCTGGCATCCCCAGTGCTCTCCAGCCCCCCATGCTCTCCAGCCCTTCCCAGTGCTCTCAGGCCCCCTGTACTCTCTGGCCACCCAGTGCTCTCCAGCCCCTCCCAGTGCTCATCAGCCGCCCCAGTGCTCTCCAGCTCCCCATGCTCTCCAGCCCCTCTGTGCTCTCTGCCCCCTGTGCTCTTCACCCCCTATGCTCTTCACCCCCCTGTGCTCTTCGCCTCCCGTGTTCTCTGCCCCTGCTTATGCTCTCCAGCCCCTCTGTGCTCTTTGCCCCCCCATGCTCTCCCCCTCCATGCTCTTAGCCCCCCTGAGCTCTTCGCCCCACATGTTCTCTGCCCCTGCTTGTGCTCTCCAGCCCCCTGTGGTCCCCGCCCCCTCAGTGCTCTCCGACCCCCCCCAGTACTCTCCAGCCCCCCTGTGCTCTCTGGCCCCCCTAGTGCTCTCCGCACTTTTCCGTGTTCTCCATCCCCCTAAATTCTCCACCTGCCCCAGCCTCCTGGTAAATAACTCATGAGCTGCTCAGTCTAAAATGCCCGGGCCTATTTTTTGTCCCAGTCCGGGCCTGGACTAGAGGTCAAAATGGCTTACAAAAGGAAATGATTTTCAAGAGTATTGCACTGGCTATTTGTAACAGCTTAAACAATGAAGGGTCTGAATGGGGCCCCTTCATCACTGTCTAAGTAGTAGAGAAACTGAAAAATAACTCTTTTTGCCTTGTCCCTGAATACCTTTTATCCATTCTCACTTTAACACAGACTGAGAATAGCTCTTCCACTTACTTCCTCTGGTTTCTTGAAATTTTAAGTTTATCATTAGGATAAAAGCAGTCAACAGAAGAGGCAATGGCTATTGAATTGGAAAGATAAGATCAGAGGTGAAAATAAATGACCGTTAGACCCACCATTGACACTTTTTTTTCAAAATAATTCCTTTAGGCTATACAGTTCCATAACTTTTATATAGAACTTGTTTAGTCCTCACTATGGGGGGGGGGGTCATTTACTATAGCACGAATATGCGATTGCGTGGCACTAATTAGCGCACAAACGGAATTCACA
Source organism: Lithobates septentrionalis (assembly GCA_037952835.1). NCBI lineage: Eukaryota > Metazoa > Chordata > Amphibia > Anura > Ranidae > Lithobates > Lithobates septentrionalis. The sequence goes on from JBBDGP010000828.1 coordinate 3,350,683, forward strand.
ATAGAGCTGGCGAACAAATACTCCCAAAATTGAATTCGCTATAGCGCCCAGACAACAGATAGTGCCCAAACCCTTACTCTTGTTAGGACCTGGAGAATTGCACATGGAAATAATGTTTAAAGCATGATATGATCACCTAAATGGTACTGAAAATTGTGGAATGTTGTTTGAAGATGATCTGCTTTTAAAGTGTGTGAAAAAGTGATTTCTAGGGGTGCACCGAATGCGTTTTTTGGTGCCGAAACCGATACCGAAAATGAAATATACACTAGGCTGAAAACTGAAACCGATACAGAAAATAAACAGTTTTTAAAAATATTTATATTTTTATATACAATTGTATTATATTCGACTTTTTAATTAATATCATCAATTGAAATTAATATGAATTTATTGTTGGCCATTATTGCCACCTTTGGTGCAAGAAAATTCAGTCCGCAGTCTCCAACCATCTCTTGTATCATGTCCCCATTCTCTAACCATCTGATACAGGAGATGGTCAGAGACTGCAGACATGCTACAAGAGATGGTCAGAGACTGCAGACATAGTACAGGAGATGGTCAGAGACTGCAGACATAGGGCAGGAGATGGTCAGAGATTGCAGATATACTACAGGAGACGGTCAGAGACTGCAGACATGGTGCAGGAGACGGTCAGAGACTGCGGACATGCTACAAGAGATGGTCAGAGACTACAGACATAGTACAGGAGATGGTCAGAGACTGCAGACATAGTACAGGAGATGGTCAGAGATTGCAGATATACTACAGGAGACGGTCAGAGACTGCAGACATGGTGCAGGAGATGGTCAGAGGCTGCGGACATGATACAAGAGATCAATGCAGCCTCACCAGTGCCCATCAGATGCAGCCTGCCAGCATGCCAGTTCCCATCAGATGCAGCCTGCCAGTTCCCATCAGGTGCAGCCTGCCAGTTCCCATCAGGTGCAGCCTGCCAGTTCCACTCAGATGCAGCCTGCCAGTCCCCCTCAGATGCAGCCTGCCAGTCCCCCTCAGATTCAGCCTGCCAGTTCCCCTCAGATGCAGCCTGCCAGTTCCCCTCATATGCAGCCTGCCAGTTCCCCTCAGACGCAGCCTGCCTGTTCCCCTCAGATGCAGCCTGCCTGTTCCCCTCATGCAGTCTGCCAGTGCTTGTCATATGCAGCTTGCCAGTGTCTGGATGCAGCCTCACCCGTGCCCAGATCAGAGTAGTGATCTCCGTGTATCCTGGAGCTGTGAATTTAATTGCCCGGGTAGCTGCAGTAACAATGTCCCGCCTTCTGTAATCACATCACGCTGATTCACTCAGGGAGGACTGGGGCGAGCCAGGAAGACGCCCCCGCAATAGGCGGCACCAGGGGGGCGGGGGACCACCCAGGCCCCACCCCCATTTTCAGCCCCATTATTGGCAAGATTTTCCTTACGGCGATATGCTGAAAACACAATTTTCTGCCAATATGTTTCGGCGGCTGAAATTTCAATGCATCTCTAGTGATTTCTATACTGAAATATCTTTAACCACTTTAATACAGGGCACTTATACACCTTCTTACCCAGACCAATTTTCAGCTTTCAGTGCTGTCACACTTTGAATCACAATTGCGTGGTCATGTTACACTGTACCCAACCTAAATTTTTATAATTTTGTTCCCACAAATAGAGCTTTCTTTTGGTGATATTTGATCACCTCTAGAATTTTTATTTTCTGCTAAACAAATAAAAAAAAGACCAACAATTTTGAAAAAAAAAATGTTTTCTTTGTTTCTGTTACAAAACTTTGTAAGTAAGTACGTGTTCTCCTTCACTGATGGGCACTGATGGGGCTGCACTGATAGGCACTAGGGATGAGCTTCGTGTTCGAGTCGAACCCATGTTCGACTCGAACATCGGCTGTTCGACCGTCCGTCGAATTGCGAACGATATGGGCCGTTCGCGCCAAATTCGTGTGGCGCGTCACGGCCCATAATTCACTGCGGCATCGCAGTGCATTGCTGGCTGATGATTGGCCAAGCATGCACTATGACCCGCATGCTTGGCCAATCACAGCGCCGTCAGTAGAGAGAGCTGTAATTGGCCAAAGCCAGGGTGGCTTTGGCCAATTATGGCTCAGGGGATTTAGTACACACCCCACACTATATAAGGCCGCCTGCACGGCGGCCCTGTGTAGTGTGTGTTCCGGTGTGCTGAGAGATAGAGAGAGAGAGAGACAGTGTCATTTGATTTGAGTTAGATAGATTAGGCAGAACAGTCAGTCAGTTAGCTGCACTTACAGTGTATTGTGTATATATATGCATCCCAGGTGTTGCATATATATATATACACTGTATTCAGTTTAGCTAGATCCGTTCCTGTTATCTTCTATCTAGACTATTTAGTGCAGTGTGTCCTGCTCACAGTGTTCAGCTAGATCCGTTCCTGCTATTTACATTCAGTGCAGTGCGTCCTGCTCACAGTGTTCAGCTAGATCCGTTCCTGCTATTTACATTCAGTGCAGTGCGTCCTGCTCACAGTGTTCAGCTAGATCCGTTCCTGCTATTTACATTCAGTGCAGTGCGTCCTGCTCACAGTGTTCAGCTAGATCCGTTCCTGCTATTTACATTCAGTGCAGTGCGTCCTGCTCACAGTGTTCAGCTAGATCCGTTCCTGCTATTTACATTCAGTGCAGTGCGTCCTGCTCACAGTGTTCAGCTAGATCCGTTCCTGCTATTTACATTCAGTGCAGTGCGTCCTGCTCACAGTGTTCAGCTAGATCCGTTCCTGCTATTTACATTCAGTGCAGTGCGTCCTGCTCACAGTGTTCAGCTAGATCCGTTCCTGCTATTTACATTCAGTGCAGTGCGTCCTGCTCACAGTGTTCAGCTAGATCCGTTCCTGCTATTTACATTCAGTGCAGTGCGTCCTGCTCACAGTGTTCAGCTAGATCCGTTCCTGCTATTTACATTCAGTGCAGTGCGTCCTGCTCACAGTGTTCAGCTAGATCCGTTCCTGGTATTTACATTTAGTGCAGTGCGTCCTGCTCACAGTGTTCAGCTAGATCCGTTCCTGCTATTTACATTCAGTGCAGTGCGTCCTGCTCACAGTGTTCAGCTAGATCCGTTCCTGCTATATACATTTAGTGCAGTACGTCCTGCTCACAGTGTTCAGCTAGATCCGTTCCTGCTATTTACATTCAGTGCAGTGCGTCCTGCTCACAGTGTTCAGCTAGATCCGTTCCTGCTATTTACATTCAGTGCAGTGCGTCCTGCTCACAGTGTTCAGCTAGATCCGTTCCTGCTATTTACATTCAGTGCAGTGCGTCCTGCTCACAGTGTTCAGCTAGATCCGTTCCTGCTATTTACATTCAGTGCAGTGCGTCCTGCTCACAGTGTTCAGCTAGATCCGTTCCTGGTATTTACATTTAGTGCAGTGCGTCCTGCTCACAGTGTTCAGCTAGATCCGTTCCTGCTATTTACATTCAGTGCAGTGCGTCCTGCTCACAGTGTTCAGCTAGATCCGTTCCTGCTATATACATTTAGTGCAGTACGTCCTGCTCACAGTGTTCAGCTAGATCCGTTCCTGTTATCTTCCTACTGACAGGCAGGCTTGTCTGGTTACAGTATATAAAGCTACCTGAAGAAAATTACAGGTGTTCTTTTTGATCCTATTAGTACCACGGTCAGGCAGCTAGACTATTTACATTTAGTACAGTGTGTCCTGCTCACAGTGTTCAGCTAGATCCGTTCCTGTTATCTTCCTACTGACAGGCAGGCTTGTCTGGTTACAGTATATAAAGCTACCTGAAGAAAATTACAGGTGTTCTTTTTGATCCTATTAGTACCACGGTCAGGCAGCTAGACTATTTACATTTAGTACAGTGTGTCCTGCTCACAGTGTTCAGCTAGATCCGTTCCTGTTATCTTCCTACTGACAGGCAGGCTTGTCTGGTTACAGTATATAAAGCTACCTTAAGAAAATTACAGGTGTTCTTTTTGATCCTATTAGTACCACGGTCAGGCAGCTAGACTATTTACATTTAGTACAGTGCGTCCTGCTCACAGTGTTCAGCTAGATCCGTTCCTGCTATATACATTTAGTGCAGTACGTCCTGCTCACAGTGTTCAGCTAGATCCGTTCCTGTTATCTTCCTACTGACAGGCAGGCTTGTCTGGTTACAGTATATAAAGCTACCTGAAGAAAATTACAGGTGTTCTATCCCAGCTTAGTGCAGCTACAGGCCATTAGTATGTCTGGAAGGCCAAGAAGGAGAGGCAGACAGTCACAAGCCAATAAGAGAGGGCAAGCAGGCTCTGTGTCTAGTGCTGGTCGTGGAGACGGTGCATCCTCATCAGCACGTGGCCATGGGACACGCTTGGCCTTTTTTTCGGCAGCTGGCCGTGTTGAGCCGCAACATGCGGAAGACTTGGTCGAGTGGATGACCAAGCCGTCCTCATCCTCCTCATCCTCTCTCACCCATGCCCAGGGTGCTTTGTCTGACAAAGCAGCGGCCTCTTCCCTCAGCTCAATGTCATCAGTGACTCCTTCCCTAGCTCCACCATGTCCTCATGAGGATTCCCTCGAACTGTTTGACCACAGTGTTGGGTACATGCTCCAGGAGGATGCCCAGCGTTTGGAAGGCTCTGATGATGATACTGAGCTCAATGAAGGCAGTAACATGAGCACGGACAGAGGGGGTGCCCAAGAAGGACAGCAATCTGGCAGTCATGCTCCCCCTGCTGCAGCATACTGCCAGGTTTGCTCCAGTGATGAGGAGGGAGGGGATGATGAGGTCACTGACTCAACGTGGGTGCCTGATAGGAGAGAGGAGGAGGAGGAGGAGGAGGAGGTGGCACATCACCAACTAGGCAGGATGCCCTCCAGGGGCCAGCCTAAGGGCAGCACATTGACTGCATCACACCCCAAAGCTCCACATGTGCAGGGCGCTGCAGTCTCTGCGCGTTATTCAAAAAGTTCTTTGGTGTGGGCCTTTTTTGAGACGAGTGCATCAGATCGCACCGCTGCTATTTGCAACATATGTCTCAAGCGTATCTCGCGTGGCCAAAACATCTCCCGCTTGGGTACCACATGCTTGACCAGACATATGTTGACCTGCCATGCAGTTCGTTGGCAAGCGTATCTGAAAGACCCACACCAAAGAACAAAGAGGATCTCTCCTTGCTCCTCATCAGCTGAGATTTCCAACCCCACTAGACCTTCAGTCCTCTCTGAGACCTGCAGTGAGAGGAATGAAGGTGTAGAATTAGGTGTGTCACAGCCAAGTACTTGTGGGCAATCTGCTTTTGGTACACCGACGTCAGATTGTACCAGGCAAATTTCCCTGCCCCAGCTGCTGCACCGCCGAAAGAAGTTTGCTCCCAGCCATCCACATGCCCAGCGGTTGAATGCTAGCTTGGCAAAATTGCTAGCACTTCAACTGCTGCCTTTTCAGTTGGTAGACTCTGCCCCCTTCCGTGAGTTTGTGGAATGTGCGGTTCCTCAGTGGCAGGTACCCAAACGCCACTTTTTCTCACGGAAGGCGATTCCGGCTCTCTACCGGCATGTGGAAGGCAATGTCCATGCCTCGCTGGACAGGGCGGTCAGCGGTAAGGTGCATATTACCGCTGACTCATGGTCCAGCAGGCATGGACAGGGACGTTACTTAAGTTTCACGGCGCATTGGGTGACTCTGCTGGCAGCTGGGAAGGATGCAGGACAAGGTGCAGTAGTGTTGGAGGTTGTTCCGCCACCACGCCTCCAAAATGCTGATTGTGACACACCTCTCTCCTCCACCCCCTCCTCTTCTTCTTCCTCCATGGCCTCTTCCTCGGAACCAGCGGTGCTCCGTAGGCGTTCAAGGGGCTACGCAAGTACGCAGGCCAAAAGATGCCATGCGGTGCTTGAGCTGGTGTGCTTGGGGGACAGGAGCCACACTGGGGCAGAGGTTCTGTCAGCTCTGCAGGGGCAGGTTCAGAGGTGGTTGACGCCACGCCAACTTAAGGCAGGAATGGTGGTTTGCGACAATGGCACCAACCTCCTCTCTGCCCTCCGACAGGGACAACTGACCCATGTGCCCTGTTTGGCTCACGTCCTTAACTTGGTGGTGCAGCGGTTCTTGGGCAGGTACCCGGGCTTACAGGATGTCCTGAGGCAGGCCAGGAAAGTCTCTGTGCATTTCCGCCGGTCATATAATGCCAGTGCTCGGCTGACGGACCTCCAAAAGGAGTTTAACCTGCCCAAGAACCGCCTAATCTGTGACATGCCCACCAGGTGGAACTCGACGTTGGCCATGCTGCAGCGGCTGCACACGCAGCAGAGGGCCATCAATGAGTACCTGTGCGACTATGGCACCAGGACAGGGTCAGGGGACCTTGGTTTTTTTTCCCCACGCCAGTGGGCCATGATCAGGGATGCATGCACTGTCCTGTCACCATTCGAGGAGGCCACGAGGATGGTGAGCACTGACAGTGCATGCATCAGTGACACTGTCCCCCTTGTCCACCTGTTGGAGCACACGCTGCGTGGAATAATGGACAGGGCACTTGAGGCAGAACAGAGGCAGGAAGAGGAGGACTTCCTTAGCTCTCAAGGCCCCCTTTATCCAGACAGTGTTCCTGCGTGCCCGCCGATCACACAGGAAGAGGACGAGGAGGAGGAGGAGGAGGAGGAGGAAGATTGTGTCAGTATGGAGGTGGAGCCTGGCACTCAGCATCAGCAGTCTTTAAGGGATCAGTCCCAAGGAACACATGGACTTGTACGTGGCTGGGAGGAGGTGGCTGCGGACGTTGTTGTCCTTAGTGACCCAGAGGACTCCGGACCGAATGCCTCAGCAAACCTACGCTGCATGGCCTCCCTGATCCTGCAAAGCCTGCGTAAGGATCCTCGTATTCGTGGTATCAAGGAGAAGGACCAATACTGGCTGGCAACCCTCCTTGATCCACGTTACAAGGGTAAGGTTGCGGACCTTATCTTGCCATCGCAGAGGGAGCAGAGGATGAAACATCTTCGGGAGGCCTTGCAGAAAGGTCTGTGCAACGCGTTCCCAGAGACTGGGAGGTTACAAACTCCTGTTTCTGGACAAGGTGTTGCTGAGGCTTCGGTCAGTCAAAGAAGGAGCGGTGGAGAAGGTGGCCGTCTGACCGATGCGTTCAGACAATTTTTTGGTCCGCAGCCCCAAGGTATGATCGGTTCCAGCAACCATCGCCAGCGTCTGTTTTACATGGTGCAGGAATACCTAGGGGCAAGATCAGACTTGGACACCTTTCCCACCGAAAATCCTCTGGGTTACTGGGTCTTGAGGATGGATCACTGGCCAGAGCTTGCACAGTATGCAATTGAGCTACTGGCCTGTCCTGCATCCAGCGTTCTTTCGGAACGTACATTCAGTGCTGCTGGAGGCGTGGTAACCGATCACAGGGTGCGTCTGTCCACTGACTCGGTCGATCGGCTGACCTTCATAAAAATGAATCAGTCTTGGATCACCACCAGCTACCAAGCACCTGATGCTGATGTAACTGAATAATTTTTTTCAGATCCCTTCAAAGACTGCCTATGCTGATGCTGAGTGATTATCCCTGAGTAATTATCCTCTTCCTCCTCAATCATCACGCTGATAGCTTGTAAGAACATTTTTGGTTCTGGGCGCCACCACCAGTGCCTAAGGCACAATTTTTCAGCCCCTGTATAACAGGGGCGTGTAATTACAATTTTTGATGTAATACTTTGCAGCACGGCTCGTTCCTGCATTCCAACTAGAGTGTCTGTGAGGGGTTGCAGTGTTGTGGCACCAGCACCAGTGCCTAAGGCCCAATTTTTCTGCCCCTGTCTAACAGGGGCGTGAAATTACAATTTTTGATGCAATACTTTGCAGCAGGGCTCGTTCCTGCGTTCCAACTAGAGTGTCTGTGAGGGGTTGCAGTGTTGTGGCACCAGCACCAGTGCCTAAGGCCCAATTTTTCTGCCCCTGTCTAACAGGGGCGTGAAATTACAATTTTTGATGCAATACTTTGCAGCAGGGCTCGTTCCTGCGTTCCAACTAGAGTGTCTGTGAGGGGTTGCAGTGTTGTGGCACCAGCACCAGTGCCTAAGGCCCAATTTTTCTGCCCCTGTCTAACAGGGGCGTGAAATTACAATTTTTGATGCAATACTTTGCAGCAGGGCTCGTTCCTGCGTTCCAACTAGAGTGCCTGTGAGGGGTTGCAGTGTTGTGGCACCAGCACCAGTGCCTAAGGCCTAATTTTTCAGCTCCTGTTCAACAGGGGCATGTAATTACAATTCTTGATCTAATATTTCACAGCAGGGCCCTGTGAGGGCTTACAGTGTTTTGGCCACAGCAACACCTAAGGCCCAAATTTCTGCTGAGTATATAGGGCAGGACCCTACTTTCAAACATCTAACTTACAAACGACTCCTACTTGCAAACGGAAGGAGACAACAGGAAGTGAGATGAAATCTACCCATAGGAAGGGAAATTCTCTCATGTAAGAGTTAATATGGGAAAACAATTTCTCCTTTCCACTGATGCTTTCCAATCCTTGTTCCACAAAAAAACCCAAATTTTCAAAAAACATTTTTCATTGGGACAAAAAAGTGAGGTGAAATCTTCTGAAGAGGAGGAAAGACGCAAAACAAATGTCACAGGGGTGATAACCCTTCCCTATGTTTTCCAAAAAGCTTAGAAAAGATTTTTTGGCTGGAGCTAAACACATTAAAAATGTTCAAAATTACAAACAGATTCTACTTAACAACAAACCTACAGTCCCTGTCTTGTTTGCACCGCCTGTATACTGCTGTTCAGAGTATATAGGGACCTTTCCTTATTTTAATTTGGGTGCGGGGTTCCCCTTAATATCCATACAAGACCCAAAGGGCCTGGTAATGGACTGGGGGGTACCCATGCCGTTTGTCTCACTGATTTTCATCCATATTGCCAGGACCCGACATGACATTAAACCCGCAAGCAGTTTTAAATGAGATTTTTTCCTTTAAAAATGACATTTGGTGCAGGGACTGTTCTAAACATGGGAAACACGCGTCACTTTACAGGCATACTATAGACACCCCCCAGGTACGATATTTAAAGGAATATTTCACTTTTTTTTTTTTACTTTAAGCATCATTAAAATCACTGCTCCCGAAAAAACGGCCGTTTTTAAAAGTTTTTTTTGCATTGATACATGTCCCCTGGGGTAGGACCCGGGTCCCCAAACCCTTTTTAGGACAATACCATGCAAATTAGCCTTTAAAATGAGCACTTTTGATTTCGAACGTTCGAGTCCCATAGACGTCAATGGGGTTCTAACGTTCGTGCGAACTTGCGGTCCGTTCGCGGGTTCTGGTGCGAACTGAACCGGGGGGTGTTCGGCTCATCCCTAATAGGCACTGATAAGGCGGCACTGATAGGCACCAATGAGGTGGTACCAATAAGGTGGCACTGATGATGGGCACTAATATGCGGCACTGATGGGGCACTGATAGGCGGCACTGATAGGTGACACTGATATGCAGCACTGATGGGTGCACATAGGTGGCACTCATGGGCACTGAAAGGTGGCACGGTTGGGCACTGATAGGAGGCACAGATGGGCACTGATAGGCGGCACAGATAGGCACTGATAGGTGGCACACATGTGCATGGATGGGCACTGATGTACACTAATTGATGGTACAGATGGATGCCAATCAGTGCCAAACAATAATGCCTGCAAATCAGTGATGCCTATTGTGGGCACTAATTGGCATCCATTGTGGGCACTGATTGGCATCCATGGTGGTCTAGGGTGGCATACCTGGTGGTGACATACCTGGTGGTCCTAGTGTCGTCCCTGGTGGTCCAGTGTGGGCATCCTGGGGGGGGGCTGCACTGATAATCAATCAGCACAGACACCCCCTGTCAGAGGAGCAGCTGATCGGCTCTCCTCTACTCACGTCTGACAGACGCGAGTGAGCAAAAGCTGATCAACGGCTCTTCCTGTTTACACTGATTGGACATGGCTGATCATGTGGTAAAGAGTCTTCATCAGAGACTCTTTACCTAGATCGGTGTTGCGCTGTGTCAGATTGACACACTGTAACAACGATCGCCGAAATGCGCGCACCCGGGGGCGCACAGCGGTTTGATATCCTGGCGACGTCATATGACGTCCGGTCAGGATTATGTAACCACTTTGCCGCCGTCATTTTGCTATATGGCAGGCAGCAAGTGGTTAAAATTCTGAGAAGAGATAAATTCCCGTCTCTTTACAACTAGGTGCCAGCACAACTGAGCATGCTCAGACATGTGAACTACTCTCATTTTAACTCCCATGCCTTTTTTTACAGAGAGCTATAGTAAATACCAAAATTAACGCTGGGTTAAAAAGCGTTTTTGGGAGTGAAAATGAGAGTAAGGCCCCTTTCACACGATTGGACCGTTTAGGTCCGCCTGTCAGTTTTGACGGCGGACCTGAACGGGCGCTGCATGTTAGCCTATGGAGCGACGAATGTCAGCAAAGACATGTCCGCTGACATCTGACCCGGTCCGATCCGCAAAAAGCAGACGGATGGCCCTACGTCCAGATCTGTCGCTGGCGGATCGGATCGGGTGAGATCTGATAAAAACGGACATGCTGTCCGTTTTCATCCGATCCCTCCATAGGCAGCAGCGGCGCCTGACAAGCCCCTCCCTGCTCAGTGAGCAGAGAGGGACCTGTCATCCGCCGGCTCAGCGGAGATCAACAGAGAGATCTCCCACTGAGCCGGTGGACTGAGGCAGCCTCCGTGGAAGCGGAGTCTGCCTCGTGTGAATGAGGGCTTATGTAGCCCAAAGCAAGTTTCAGACATTGATTCTAATGGTACAATTGTAACTTCCCCGAATAAATACTTTTCATGCTGAGATGAATGTATCTTTCTCTCAAAGAAATTGTACTTGCAACAATGTTGCTTCTTCATCATCTATTTTGTTTTTAAAGCGGAGTCCCAGCCACAAACATTTTTTTTAAAAGTCAGCAGCTATAAACACTGTAGCTGCTGACTTTTAATAAGGACACTTACCTGTCCAGGGAGCCCGCAATGCCGCCCCCGAGGCCGATCCATCCATCAGAACCAGTGCAGGCGCCGCCATTGTAACTAAGGGAAACCGGCAGTGGAGTCTTGTCGCTTCACTGCTGGTTTCCTACTGCACATGCGCGAGTCGCGCGGCACTTTGTGAATGGCCAGCTTGTCTTCTGGAACACACACAGGTCCCAGAAGACAACAGGAGGGTGGCTCACCACACAAGAGGACATGACATCCTGCGCCGCGGTTTTGCTGGAACGGAAGTACACTTAGTACTTAAAAGGTACTATAGAGAAAAATTAATTAAAATTATCCAAAAACAAGGGGTGGAGGGGTGGTCCTAAGTTTAAGATCACCTTTCAAAAGTGGTTGGAACTCTGCTTTAGGAATGCTAGAGTGTGTAATGTTTTGATGTTTTGGTAAACTATATTTCTCTCTGTCACTTTAATTTGTTGCTGTCCATCTCACAAAAATCTTTACCCAAACCAGCAAATTTAAAATGGGTCACAATTTTGTGTGTTTTTTATTATTTCCAAATGATCCTAATTTGAGCCCAAAAAATGTGATATGTGTACTAACATCAGAAATAAAAATGTAATTCCCAAAAATCAGAGGGTAATATCGCTATTCTACACTCACACACCAAGAACCACCAAATATCACAGAATAAATCAAGAAGAATTGTCGGGTCTCGACAATATAGATGAAACTCATTGAAAAAAAATGGCATGGGTTCCCTCCCAGTCCATTACAAGGCCCTTTGGGTCTGGTATGAATATTAAGGGGAACACCGAACCAAAAAAAAAATGCGTGCCCCCCCCCAAAATCCATACCAGGTCCTTCGGGTCTGGTATGGATATTAAGGGAAACCCTGCGCCAAATTTAAAAAAAAATGGCGTGGCCCACAATGGATGCCAATCAGTGCCCGTGAGCAAGAGCTGTGAGACCCTAGGTGCCGCGACCTGGAGCCAGACTGCAGCGCAGTCCATCCTCACCACTAGAGGCTCTGGTGAACACCTGCTGGCTCTTAGACTCTGCGCCCTGAGGAATCTCTGCTCTAGCTCCCACTGGGAACTGTGTTAGTGATCCAGTAGACCTGCTTCCTGAACCTCCCTGGGTACTATCCGCAGCAGTCAGTCTTAGGGTCCACTATCTTAGCGGTGCACTTCCGACTGCTACGGAGTGCATCTGTCACCTGCTCTCAGGTGACCTGACATGGTCCTTATTGCAATCAAAAAATCTGTAGCCTTCTCCCTGCGTGACCCTAATGCCGCGTACACACGGTCGGACTTTTCACCTGCAAAAGTCCGACGGACACCGCCGGACCAAGTCCGGCGGACAATCCGACCGTGTGTGGTCTCCATCGGACTTCCGACGGACCGTTTCGGTCGGAAATCCGACGTACTTTAGATTTGAAGCCTGCTTCAAATCTTTACGTCATAACTCCGCCGGACTCAGTTCCTGATGGAAAGCCCGTTCGTCTGTATGCTGGTCCGACGGACCAGATACAACGGAGGAGCAGGTTACTGCATCTCACGCTCGCTGCAATAGGAAAAACAAATTTTCCCATTGCGGCGAGCGCGGGGGGCATCCCAGGCCCTTAGGTCTGGTATGGAACTTTAAGGGGAACCCCCTACGCCGAAAAACCGGCGTGGGGGTCCCCCCAAAATCCATACCAGACCCCGATCCGAGCACGCAGCCTGGCCGGTCAGGAAAGGGGGTGGGGACGAGCGAGCGCCCCCCCCCTCCTGAACCGTACCAGGCCGCATGCCCTCAACATGGGGGGGGTGCTTTGGGGGAGGGGGCGCCTTACGGTGCCCCCCCACCACAAAGCACCTTGTCCCCATGTTGATGAGGACAAGGGCCTCTTCCCGACAACCCTGGCCGTTGGTTGTCGGGGTCTGCGGGCGGGGGGCTTATCGGAATCCGGGAGCCCCCTATAATAAGAGGGCCCCCAGATCCCGGCCCCCCCACCCTATGTGAATGAGTATGGAGTACATGGTACCCCTACCCATTCACCTAGGTAAAAAGTGTCAATAATAAAACACAACACAGGTTTTTAAAATAATTTATTAAACAGCTCCGGGGGGGGGGGGGGGTCTTCTTCCGTCTTCGGGGGTCCCTCCGGTTCATCTTCTCCCGGCGTCCGGTTGGTTCTTCTCCGCTCTCCGGCCTCTTCTCCCGGTGTCCCAGGTCTTCGGCCGGCCCCTCCGCTGTCTTCATGTAGCTCTATTGCCAGCGGAGGTCCGGACTTCTGGGCTTCTGGGCTTCTTGGCTTCTTGTCTTCTCTTCTCTTCCCCCAGATGTTGACACGACGCTCTCTCCGGCTGGACTGGTCAGGGACTGTGACATCATATGGGGGCGGGGTCTCCGCCTATATAAGTCAAAAGCAGCCCTCAGAGACCAGTCCAGCCGGAGAGAGCGTTGTGTCAACATCTGGGGAAAGAGAAGAGAAGACAAGAAGCCAAGAAGACCCCCCCCCCGGAGCTGTTTAATAAATTATTTTAAAAACCTGTGTTGTGTTTTATTATTGACACTTTTTACCTAGGTGAATGGGTAGGGGTACCATGTACCCCATACTCATTCACATAGGGTGGGGGGGCCGGGATCTGGGGGCCCTCTTATTATAGGGGGCTCCCGGATTCCGATAAGCCCCCCGCCCGCAGCCCCCGACAACCAATGGCCAGGGTTGTCGGGAAGAGGCCCTTGTCCTCATCAACATGGGAACAAGGTGCTTTGTGGTGGGGGGGCACCGTAAGGCGCCCCCTCCCCCAAAGCACCCCCCCATGTTGAGGGCATGCGGCCTGGTACGGTTCAGGAGGGGGGGCGCTCGCTCGTCCCCACCTCCTTTCCTGACCGGCCGGGCTGCGTGCTGGGATCGGGGTCTGGTATGGATTTTGGGGGGACCCCCACGCCGGTTTTTCGGCGTAGGGGGTTCCCCTTAAAGTTCCATACCAGACCTAAGGGCCTGCGACGGGGCTCGCAAGGTTTCAATCTCGCCAAAAAAAGCGGCGAGATTGAATTCCTTTTCTAGTCCCGTCGTACCCGAGTCACGTTCAAAATGAACGGACTTGTCCGTGTGTGGGAAAGTCCGTTCATTCTGAAAGTCCGGCGGAAGTCCGTCGGGAAGACCGGATTCCGGAAAGTCCGGCCGTGTGTAGGCAAGTCCGGCCGTTCAGAAAGTCCGGCGGTAGTCCGCCGGAAGTCTGGCGGCAAGTACGTCGGACCTAGCTTTCTAGAAAGTCCGACCGTGTGTACGCCCCATAAGGGAACGTACCTAATTCTCCTGTGTGATCTCAACAACAGACCCTTCACCATTGTAAACACCTACAATCCTAATTCACATCAACTGCGCTTCCTTAGGAGGCTCTTTCGAAAAAAAAAAATTCTGCATCCAGATGGGGCTCCCTTATATTATGTGGGGACTTAAATTTCACCCCAAACCCACAGCTGGACATATCTTATAAGCCTAAACATCCACCTCTTGCGCTTCAACCTTTACTTCACTACTTCACCACTCTATGTGTCATAACTCGATCTCAAGGAGCGACATGATCCTGGTTGATAAAACATTACTTCAGTCTGTGTCTTCCTACACCATTCACGATATATCCTGGTCCAACTATGCCCCGACTACTATATCAATTGTGGAGGAACATACACCTAGTCCATCTTACATATGGAGAGTCAATTCCCAGCTGTTCATGTTATACGTCAACACATATCTGATATTGATAAACATCTTCAAGATTTTTTTGCATTAAATTTGCATTTGCTATCTGACCCTTTTACCATCTGGTGTGCCCATAAGGCTTTCATAACAGGCATTTTTATCCAATTAGGCTCACGTCTCAAAAGGCAGAGGACGCTGCGGCTTAACCAACTACTGAAGGAGATTCGTGCCCTGGAGTCTCAAAACAAAAATCTGCGCCTCCTACTAATAGAGCAATATGATAAGCCCTCAAATTATCACACTACTCATCCGGAAATTTTTTAAAGCCCAAATTTAAATTGTCTACCTGACAGATCCCCACTCAAAACAGAAAATTATCAACCCAAAGGACAGAGCAGAATCCTTCGCTTCGTATTATAGCTCTTTATATAATCTAAGAACTGATTCTCACACTCCCCAACCTCTTGACAGCCACATTGATGCAATTCTTACCTCCTTACAATTACCTACCCTCACAAACACCCAACTGCAGTCATTAAATGCATATATCACCTCTCAAGAGATTGCTAAAGCAATCCGATCTTTCCCAAGTGGAAAATCCCCAGGACCTGATGGCTTATCAAATGCTTAATACAAGCAATTTTGCTCTACTCTTAGCCCAAACTTTATCCTTGGTGTTCGCGGCTGCAATGTCCTCTGCCTCTTTCCCACCTGAGATGCTCCAAGCCCATATAGTAATGATACCAAAGCCTCTAAGGAAGTAAGGAACCCACCTCTCCGGCTAACTTCTGACCAATCTCATTATTAAATACTGATGTTAAGTTGTACGCAAAAATATTGGCACACAGGTTATAACCTATTCTTCCAGATCTGATCAAGCTGGATCAGTCGGGCTTCATTTCAGGATGACTGGCATCGGATGCCACAAGAAGGGTTATTGATGTTATCCAACATGCCGGGCTATAGTATATATCTTTAGAACTTTACCGATCCCAATCAAACGAGAACACCTGATGGCCCTGAACTCCCTACATAAGCACTTCATCTGGAAATCCACACGACCCAGATGTATACACACACAACTCATAAAACATAGGAACGCAGGAGGCATGGGTATGATTGATCTCCAAGATTACTTCATGGCAACACATCTTACCCAGCTCAAACATTGGATCTCCCCGTCCCGAGAAATCCCATGGAGAGATACAGAATCAACCTTCAGCCCTGCTGGCTCCCTCTATAATGCTCTTCTGGTTGACATATGGCACTCATGCCTTTTTAAAAATCTTCCTTTCACAATTCAGGTTTCACTGTTGGCATGGAGAGCATTTCATGCTTCCACCACTTCTTCTCACAAAACCTTACTCCCCATCCCACTTACAACCATGGAATCTATCATCCCCAACATATCCTTCAAACAGTGGTCAGGCAAAGGGATCACCTCCCTTACTAACCTATTTTCTCTCAAGCCTTTCTCCCAACTTCAACAGGAGTTCCAAATCCCCTCCACTGATCACTGCTTCTATATACAACTCTCTCATTACCTCAACTCACTAACTTCCCTGAAATATTTGTTCCCACACAAGGATGGCAATTCCTTCAAGACACATCATCTAACACAAAAGACATCTCCCTCTTTTACAATCTTTTTCAGAATAAATCTTTCTTTCTTAAGTCCACTCCATACACTAAATGGGAATCTGACTTGAGAGAAACTCTCTCTTAAACAGTGGCAGTTTGCCTTTAGGACAATCTCCCAATCCTCTAGGTGCGTAAACCACTGGAAATTGTCACAAAAGATTGCTCTTAGGTGGTACCTTACACCTTATAGAATTTTTTAATTCCTCCCACCTCAATCTCTCTTATGCTGGAGAGGCTGTGGTTCAGTGGGCAAACTTATGCATATTTTTTGGACCTGCAGAAGCCTGACAAGCTTCTGGAACAAAATGTTTTCCATAATCTCAGATATCACTGAGATCCTTACTGCACCCTTTCCAGCATTGGCGATTCTAAACTTAGGTGTAGGTCAATTACCGCCGGATTGCCGAACAATTGCTACCCATCTTCTGTTAGCGGCCAGATCGCTTATAACCAGAAGATGGAAAACAAATCTATCACCTAATGTGTCTGAGGTACTAGACATAGTGAAGCAGAATTGTGTGTATGAAGGCTTGCTTGCCTATAAGCATCATGGTAGGAAGGTATGTGATTACCGCTGGAACTTATGGCAGTCATGGAATAAAAATTGCTGAATGTGTCTGATATTTTGATATGTCAAATTATATGTCACTCGCTTTTAAAAATAAGTTGCATACCTTCTTTATACAATTGTTATACAAATCTTCATATAACATGTCTCAGTCAGACCTAATCTGAAACTGTATTCCCTGTTAATTTTATGTTTGCTTTTTGTTTCTGTTTGCCCATTACATTCAAAATATGTATTGTGCTCTCAATCACATGCTAAATGATATTTCTACAACCCCATTTGGGGACTTGTGCCTTATTTCGCTTTCATGTTGTATTTCTACAAAATATTTACAAAAATAAAAATTAATGAAACTAAAAGGGCAGAACTGTGTTAAAATCTCTCTTCATCTGTTAGTATCACAGAGTAGGGGGCGGAGAGCTGCAGTTACAGTGTGTGAGAGTTGATTAGAGGAAAAGAACACATCCCCTTCACACAGCAGAAGAGATGTGTTGTGAATAGACAAGCTGTGTGTTGAACTCCCTCCCTGATACAAATTTTATCACATTTCAGGAAAACTTCTCAGAAGTGACACTGCTGATAACAGAGGAACAAAGCACCAGAGAGAAACAACACTTAGAGCTTTGGAGAGAGATGAGTAAACACTACAGATATATGTGCTTTGCTGAGATTCCAGGACTGAGGTTTACAATCACTTTATGGGACATAGGATTGTAAAATATTCTATTACAAGTAGTTAAATTACCATCTTAAGAAGGTTTGGACACTGGCAAAACAAACCCATTTAGGTAGCCAATGCATAACCCTGCATCCGACTGTCATGGCCCATTCTTTGCTGGTGTCAGGTTGGACGCTCCGGTTCACTTTTATTCTTTCCAGTCAAGACATTTATTACATCATGGATATGTATTATTTGGGAAGGCAAATCAAGATCTAAAACAAGTGCTTGTGCTTCACAGCAGCTATTCATTTTGACTAATTCTCACTGATGCCTTTAAGGCCATGGCCACACCATGCTGGACTGAAGATCACAAGGCTAACTTGAAGTGTGACCCTAGGGCAGTGGCTTTGCCAGTGGTGTTTTTCAGACCTTAGTGCACTGTGTTATTTGGCACACAGTGCTCTCCAGGTTCTGAGCTGTGGCATTGCCTCAGATGTGTTCTGGTCTCTAAACACTCTGTAGGTAAAATCTTTGCTTGCAGAAAAGAACAACCTTGTAAGTCATCTTTGGGCACTGATATCTGCCATTGGCACATTCCAAACCTTCAGTTCTATCTCAGTTTTAGTAAACAAAAAATTTCCTATACATTCTATGACTGAGCCAAATCTTCTACATCTTTTTTTTTTTTAATTGAATGACAAAGGTCTCATCCATCTATGCATTGGCTGTTTCCTCAGAGAACTGAGGCATGACAGTTGGAGGCAGGCTTAACATGCGTGGGATGGCGTAACATTTTTTTTTCTTTTTGCTAGTGTCTAAGCCTCCTCAAGGCAGCAGCATAGCCCATTTATCATAAAATAGGTGACAATACTGTGTCCTTCAATGGACCTAAAACAAAAAAGATTTTACAGTAAGTACAAAAACCTTTTTTTTACAAAGGTCAAACAATTAAACTTTCAGAATATTTATTATAGGGACAGTTTTTTTGTTCTAATGTTGACGGTTCCAAGAAAAGGAATTACTGGTAAGCATAATCTTAGATTTTTACAGTTCACACCATTTTGACAGATGTATTTGATAAAAACTCAGGGGAAAATACAGCTCCTAAGTTTAGAGGCCGCAAGAAAATTCAGCTGTGTAACTGAATTTTTAGAGCTTAATGTGATCATTATTCTGTCATCAGCACGAAAATGCAGATAGAGCTTTTGTGATATATATGTATGAATAATGAGTTGATAATCTTGAAGGAATCATGCAAAGGTCTGAAACAAGGGGTACAAAGAATGTGCGTCTAGCATGTGCCAGAATCTAGATAATGGACATTTATGCTAAACCTCTGTGAAGTTACTACTATTCAGAGTAACGTTGAGTAAATGATTCTCTGCTATAACTGCAAGTGATCATATAGGTCAGAGCCTTTACCCCTTTTGCACTCCTTGTGGTCAACAATTCATTTTGGATAGAGCAAAAGAGGGATATAACCCCTGTTAGGGTTTTTTTGCCATCTGTGTCCCATTATGAAGATTTCTCTTCACTTCCTGTCCTATTGCCAATCAGGAAGTGAGAGGAAATCCCTGAAAATTAAGAGACTTCCTTGGGGACCCCCAGGTCACCCGAAACGAATGTCCCCATTGGAAGATTTCCCCTCTATTACTTTTCTGGGGACAACCCAAAATGTGTTATTTTCTTCTACTTTCATTTTCAATAATAATCGTAAACAGGACAAATAGTGCAGGTGAATCTCCTTAACAGAGGCACAGAAAGCAATAAAAATTGAGAGGGTGTCTAATTTCTGTCCACTCTATCCAAAACTAACAAAAATGTTTTGCCTTTAGTTATACTTTAAAGTTTGCAGATTGTGGAACTAGTTTTGTGAAAGTCAGTAAACCACATGCATTACCCGTACCAAGCTTTGAATAAACATGAACCTACTCTACCTTCAGTGAGCAGAGAGCCAGTGACTGTCAGCCATCGGCTCTCTGCTCAGCCCCTCCAAAGCTCACTGGAGCGTAGGGCTGTGGAGGGGCAAGAGAGGCTGGCTCAGGATCTCAGCAGCTCGCTGAGAGGCTGAGCCAGCTGGCAGTCCAAGCATCTGGATGGATCCTAACTGTAAAGTTGGGATTGATCCAGAGCCTGGACCAGTTGAGTGACATCAGCTAAAGCCCGCTGTCTTCTGAAAATGGGTCACAGGAGTGCAGAACAAACTGCACTCTTATGATCTCCAGGAAAAGTACAGCCAAAATAGCTCTGGCTGCCCTTTTAAAGTTCAACTTAGGGCCTCTACCAACTCCAGTGTCTCCCTTCCCTCTCTGGATGTCCCCTTGCTGTATTTTATTATACTTACCTTTTTCTTAAATCTTCATGCTGGCCAAGTGACATGCATGCTTCTCTTACTCTTTTGATCTTCTCCCAGTGGTAGGTTGTTCTCAATAAAATGTTTCCCTTATGACAGGTTTCCTTAAATGTTATGTTAAAAAAAATTGTACTTGTTGAGGGGAGGCACATGGCTCTTGTCTAGAGCAGGTCTGGATGGAAGTAGGACTTTTGTCCTCTTCTAAATTCTTGCTCTGAATCAGTTTCCTCCATTTTCATGGTTCGGGCAGGCTGGCTGGCCACTAGCATCATAACAACAAATGACACTGTGCATCCTGGTCTGTCCCCCTGCACTATGGAATGGAATGATGCAGTGTGGCGATAGAGGTAGGGCACTGTGCGGCCATGCAGCCATGCTGATTTGGCATTACAGATGATGTGCTCTCCCTCAATTTCTGATACAGATGTCACTGATCCTGGGTGGGCACAACCCAAATCTGGCAGATGCAGCCTATCCCAGCACTTTCCTAGATTGGACCTGTTTGAGTCTTGTCTCAGTCAGGTTTTTAATGCTGTTATATTTCCTTGTTTGGAAGGTTTATTCCTATGTTCTGTCTTGGTGACCAGGTTACAGCAGAAGAGGGGAAACATGAGGATAAAATATTCAAATAGGTTGTGATAGACCGTCGCTTTTTGTACATGTTTTACTTTCTGAAACAGGGAGTGACAGGAAATGTCACAGGCAAGAATAAACCCTTAAAAAGATTTTAAAGTGGTGTTCTGGCCGAAATTATACTTTTTAAATAAAAATACCCCTATAATACACAAGCTTAATGTAGTCTGGTAAAGTTAGTCTGTAAACTAAGGTCTGGTTTGTTAGTTTATAGCAGTAGTTTGTTATTTTATAAACTTACAGCAGGTTGTGGCCATCCTAAGTGTGGGCATCTGAAGCCAGACTGTATTTCTTCCTGAATCTCATCCTTGCAGATCTCGCACATGCTCAGTGCAGCACAAGCAGTATAATAGGTTTCAGGTCAGGTTTCCATGGCAACGGCAGTGTCAGAGGAAGTTGCTGCCCCTTCCCAGAAGGCATTGCAAACAGGAAATGATGCGATGGGCCACGGCCAGGGAGGAGGAAGTGAAAAATGAATACAGCAGATATACAGTAGGTGCTGAGAAAAAAATAAAAAAATATCCAATTCGTTTACAGTGCACAGTTTAGTGAGGGATGCTGAAGAGTTGTAAAAGTGGGTGGAACTCCACTTTAACCCTTCCCCATTCTATCCAAAACCTTGGATGAAGTATCACTTAAGATACTGCTTAGATGGCTGGAAGTCCACCTTTAAGCAATCTTGTCGCCAGCTGAAAGAAAGTAGGTCAAAATAATTCTGTCAAAGAAGGGAAAGTTTACCTCTACAGTGGGTGGGAACTACAGTACAATCCTCTCACTGTTGTAGAGCGTTGGCTGCTGATGCTATCTGACTATTATGAGTGTGTCAAATATGGTGTGAACTTTAGCATACTTTGGTTTCAATCGCCAATGCTGTGTCATTTCAGAACTTGTAGTGATGTAGGGGTTGGGAGAAGGCACTACAGTGCGCAGTGGGGAACCAGGCATTCACCATACCCAGAAAGGATGGATGCCCCTAAGACCATAGTTTTGCAAAAGATCAAAGATTGCAGTCACAACCTGCTGGACAGGTAAAGATTCTTTTTTTTAATGCTTCTGGTCTGCTTTTTTTAGCCTGCAAATAGGGCTGTTAAAGATTCTTTACCTGAACATAATCAAAATATCCAAATAGGAAGACAGGGTTTTCAAGGACTGCCCTTGCTTCCAGCTGAAACAGAGATGTACAACTACTGAACACAGATGTCTAGAAATAGGCACTGACAGGAACACTAGGCTGTGCTTCCACTAAGATTATTTTTTAACTATTTATTGTCCTGTAAACCTGCTTGTCTGTAAGCTATTTATTTCACACAATTGTTTTATGCTATTGCTAGATTGAGAATTTATTCTACTTTACTCGGAGTTAGAAAATTCTTAATTGGAGTTTCTACGCAGAAATTGCGAATTGCTTCAGCACTCGGCTTTCCCAAGAGAATAGCAGATAAGTGTTTTTTCTATTGAACTATACTAAATTAGAGACTTTTAGCCAAAATCATTTACCTTTTCAGAAATCTGTTTTTTTAAGCACTATTCAACTGTCAGATCTGAAAACCAACTTAATTATTTCCAGTGATAGCAACTCATACAATACTACATATAATTTCATGCCTCACTCACACTGTTTCTCTCCCTTGCTTCTCTCTCAGCTTCCTTGCTTACTCCATTTCCTCAGTTTTATTCCTTTTTCTTTGTCACAGCTCTTTTCTCTTTCCTGTATCATCAGCAATGTGAACGACTTTTCTGACAGTTCGCTCTTCTTCCCTCTGCACCATCAATCTTTTCACCGATAAAGCAGTCACCCACACCTGCCTCTTTCCTGCACCATTTAAACCTATCGCCGCTGCTCAG
Organism: Lithobates septentrionalis; assembly: GCA_037952835.1. Classification (NCBI taxonomy): domain Eukaryota; kingdom Metazoa; phylum Chordata; class Amphibia; order Anura; family Ranidae; genus Lithobates; species Lithobates septentrionalis. Next base: position 3,373,064 of record JBBDGP010000828.1, read on the forward strand.
AAATCAGCTATAATAATATAGACTCCTTGTCTGAATTTTCTATCCAGTCATGCCAATCAGCAAATAGTACAGCAAACATTAATGACCACTGTTACCATCTAGAAATACATATGCAGCATTATATAGGTACCTAATGTAACACTCTCATTTTTCATTCGGTTTATATTGATTTACAGAGTGACCATATATTATTTGGTTAGTGAATTAAAGCAGAATAAAGCCCACATTTTAACAAAGTTGTCTTTTAAATGTTCTCCGCACCCTCTTGAGTAGCAGCCACCTCCCTAAATACGTACCGCAGAACCACACACTGAAAAAACCTGGCATGAGAGAAATACAGGTGCTGTGATTGATAATATTCTTCTGCAGATGCAAATTAATCTTGAATTATTGATCTTTTCTCAAGCCAATATTTAAAAACTTTCTAATACAATATGTGGTGAATATCACTGCAAGAGCATTCTGGACGATCATTGATCTGACCTCACTAACCATTAAAAACGTGCACAAATCTTCTGGAAACAAACATTTTTAAATAATTTCAAATAAACTTTAGTCTATGTCTAAATGGTTGAGTAGCAGGGTGTATGCATAAACTAAATTTAGAGAAAAACCCCATCAAATAATGCTAAATCTTCTAATATTTTATATCACATACAAAGTCATTAGAGTTTTGCTTAATTTAAATATGACAGTCATTGCATGTAGGCAGGCGCAGTTAGCTACTTTGCTACTAGGTGGCTCTGTACTATAATAGTGTCTGGTTACAGTTAGTAAGGTCTTTAGGTGCTAGGCCCTTTTAAGTAAAGTCCTCCTGCATTGATGTCATGGGTGAGTCAGTGCCCTGTTATAGGCCAGGTTGAAAGCAGCCCTAGCAGCACTTGGGACAAGGGGTCAAAACATACCACACCTATGAGGATGTAGCCAACACATGTAGGCTCTGGACAGGGTAGGAGGCTGTCTGGAGTAAATCGGTACTCAGGATGAGCCAGCTGTAATCTTTATGTCCCTTATGAAGGTGGGGGCCAAGGCTGATTGCAAAAGGCTTTTTCGGCCAGGTCAGAGGTCCCTGTGTGAGCCTGCTTCCCTGGAGGCTTCCTGGGATAGATATACCTAGCAGGGAGGTGACTTCTGGGAGAACAGTCCTGTGAGTGCAAATGAGCCTGGGCAGTGGAGAGACTAATAGAGATGGTTGCTGAGGTGCTGCACATGCTTTCATTTGTACCTACTACAGACCATTCACTAAATGTGAATGACTGTGTAAGGTCAAGTGACTCCCGAATGTATGTCCTTGTGATGTGACTGTAATGCCATTTCCTGAATACCACCAGTAAAGTGCACCAAAACAACTTCTTGTGTGGACATTCCCTACTTGTGTATGCAAAGGTCTATGGACAGGAATGTCATGTGGAGGCTTATGGAAAGGATCAGGGCACAAGATGGTGGAGGGTTCGGCCTCAGCAGAAGGGACAATGTTCTAGCAGGACTGGAGCAGGGGTAGGGACTTGTACTTTTGGCACCAAATTCAGTCAACCACAAAGCCCCTCTTATAGATGTGACGGGAGTCACTTTGGGTGGGGGGCCCGTGGAACCCAGAATCCCTTGGGGGGGGGGGGTTGGGAAACCCTTGTTTCAGCTCCCCATGCACCTCCTATGTCTAAGTCACCCTGTGTCTCTAATAGGGGCACAGGGTGACTGATAACCCCAGTCTGATCTGTATTAATCAGACTCACTGTACAACCACACTGGAATGTTGTGTATGTATATATATATATATATATATACAGTGCCTTGCAAAAGTATTCGGCCCCCTTAAACTTTTCAACCTTTTGCCACATTTCAGGCTTCAAACATAAAGATATAAAATTTAAATTTTTTGTGAAGAATCACCAACAAGTGGGACACAATTGTGAAGTGGAACGAAATCTATTGGATATTTTAAACTTTTTTAGCAAATAAAAAACTGAAAAGTGGTGCGTGCAAAATTATTCGGCCCCCTTTACTTTCAGTGCAGAAAACTCACTCCAGAAGTTTAGCGAGGATCTCTGAATGATCCAATGTTGTCCTAAATGACTGATGGTGATAAATAGAATCCACCTGTGTGTAATCAAGTCTCTGTATAAATGCACCTGCTCTGTGATAGTCTCAGGGTTCTGTTGAAAGCGCAGAGAGCATCATGAAGACCAAGGAACACACCAGGCAGGTCCGTAATACTGTTGTGGAGAAGTTTAAAGCTGGATTTGGATACAGAAAGATTTCCCAAGCTTTAAACATCCCAAGGAGCACTGTGCAAGCGATCATTTTGAAATGGAAGGAGTATCAGACCACTGCAAATCTACCAAGACCTGGCTGTCCCTCTAAACTTTCAGTTCAGACAAGGAGAAGACTGATCAGAGATGCAGCCAAGAGGCCCATGATCACTCTGGATGAACTGCAGAGAACTACAGCTGAGGTGGGAGAGTCTGTCCATAGGACAACAATCAGTCGTACACTGCACAAATCTGGCCTTTATGGAAGAGTGGCAAGAACAAAGCCATTTCTCAAAGATATCCATAAAAAGTCTCGTCTAAAGTTTGCCACAAGCTACCTGGGAGACACACCAAACATGTGGAAGAAGGTGCTCTGGTCCGATGAAACCAAAATCGAACTTTTTGGCCACAATGCAAAACGATATGTTTGGCGTAAAAGCAACACAGCTCATCACACTCAACACACCATCCCCACTGTCAAACATGGTGGTGGCAGCATCATGGTTTGGGCCTGCTTTTCTTCAGCAGGGACAGGGAAGATGGTTAAAATTGAGGGGAAGATGGATGCAGCCAAATACAGGACCATTCTGGATGAAAACCTGTTGGAGTCTGCAAAAGACCTGAAACTGGGACAGAGATTTATCTTCCAACAAGACAATGATCCCAAACATACAGCAAAATCTACAAAGGAATGGTTCACAAATAAACGTATCCAGGTGTTAGAATGGCCAAGTCAAAGTCCAGACCTGAATCCAATCGAGAATCTGTGGAAAGAGCTAAAAACTGCTGTTCACAAACGCTCTCCATCCAACCTCACTGAGCTCGAAACTGTTTTGCAAGGAAGAATGGGCAAGAATTTCAGTCTCTCGATGTGCAAAACTGATAGAGACATACCCCAAGCGACTTGCAGCTGTAATCACAGCAAAAGGTGGCTCTACAAAGTATTAACGCAAGGGGGCCGAATAATTTTGCACGCCCCACTTTTAATTTTTTTATTAGTTAAAAAAGTTTCAACAATCCAATAGATTTCGTTCCACTTCACAATTGTGTCCCACTTGTTGGTGATTCTTCACAAAAAATAAAAATTTTATATCTTTATGTTTGAAGCCTGAAATGTGGCAAAAGGTTGAAAAGTTCAAGGGGGCCGAATACTTTCGCAAGGCACTGTATATATATATATATATATATATATATATATATATATATATATATATATATATATATATATGTGCTCTGTGTTGGGTCTATGGGGTGTGGCCGAATTCCATTGTTCTATTGTGTCTGTCTGCCTTGGGTATTATGGGATGTGTATGTAGATTAGCTGTGAGAGGGGAGGGGGTGAATTCCCCCAACAGCTCTCCCTGCTTATTGGACGGTCTATCCCGCCTTGACTGCAAAGGGAGGGGATTGTCCCGAGTGTTACCTCTGTGTACCTGTGTTTCAATAAACAGTTCACGGCCAGCAACCAAAACGAGTACTATCTAGTTATTGGTTTTTAATGGTTTGGAATATCTGATATCTATATTCAGACTGGGAGGAAGCTGTATAGATGAAAGCACTCAAGCGGAGTGTGGGACATTTCGTTACATCCAAACCACTACTTGGGGCTGCTGCGGATTGTCCTTTCAGCATACACCAGGACTGTGTCTGCGGATAAATACCTGGAGATCAGGCAGCAGATTTGGGTAGGACTCAGGAATGGAGCCCTTTAGGTCACTGGTATGCAACAGGGAAAGTGCTTTCCAACCCCAGAGCAACGGGAAAGTGACCAGCGGGCATTGCGAATGGCGTTCCTGGGAGAGCGGCCCCAGGAGAGCAGCTGCAGTTGAACCAGGGAGGAATTAATCCCCATAATGTGCAGTGTATTAGAGCACAGGGGGCCCCATCACCCTTGGGGCCCATATACCTGGCATATATTGCGCCCATGGAGAATAAGCCACTGAAGAGAGTACATGTGTGGCACACTGGTTTCAGGATACTGACCAGGTAATCTATGTTATCAGTTGCAAATGGAGAAATAAGATACAACCACCGGATCCATCTGTTATAAAAATTTTACACTTTCCAGAGCAGTTCATAAAGGGGATAGTCCCAAAAAGCACATTAAGCCAGAAATATATTTTACAAGCAAAAGAACAGACACCTTTCTAGAGCGCTTCACAAAATGAGCCATACTAAGAAAAACAACAAGACAGATATCCAGCGTATATTGAAAATAACTGACACCTTTGGAGAGAAGTCCACAAAAAGGGGCAAATTATTAAACTGCAACAAATAGCCTTATGATGGCCGCACACATGTCAGTAAAATCACTCTATGAAAATTACATTGAAATGAATTCAAATTGAATAAAAATCACAAACTAAATGCTTTCCATTTGACTAATTTAATACAATCTTGATCCATTTAGACACTGCCAAGTCATCCATGGCTGAATTTTGTCAAACACTTCTAATCAATAAAACATATAGTAATACAACTTATTTAACCACTTGCCCACTGGGCACTTAAACCTCCTTCCTAACCAGACCAATTTTCAGCTTTCGGTGCTCTCACATTGGGGAAGAAGCACACCCTGATATACACCTCAGATATACTCCATGGCTGATCTTCATCATGTAAGAAACAGTTGATAAGGAGATCAGAGATCACCAAAGACATGGATGAAGTGTTGTACTGTGTTGACTATTACTATTACTATTGCTATTACTCAGTCATGCAACACTGTACCCATATGAAATTTTTGTCCTTTTTTTCACACAAATAGAGCTTTGTTTTGGTGGTATTTATTCATCCCCTTTTTTTTAAAAAAAAAATAATTGCGCTATAAATGAAAACAACCGAAAATTTTGTTTAAAACAATGAATTTTTCTTTGTTTCTGTTATAATATTTTGCAAATTAATAATTTTCCTTCATAAATTTTGGCCAAAATGCATACTGCTATATATCTTTGGTTAAAAATAACCCAAATATGTGCATATTATTTGCTCTTTGTGAAAGTTATAGAGTCTACAAGCTATGGTGCCAATCATTGAAAATTGATCACACCTGATCACACCTGATGTACTGATGGCCTATCTCATTTCTTGAGACCCTAACAAGACAGGACAGTACAAATACCCCCCAAATGACACATTGAGAACAGTCCAAGATATTTAGTAAGAGGCATTGTGAGTTTTTTGAAGTTGTCAATTTTTGCCACAATTCTATGCAAAATTAAGATTTTTTTTCTTTTCTTTTTTCCACAAAATTGTTAACAGGTTATTGCTCACACACAGCATATGCATACTTGCAATTACAACCCAAAATACATTCTGCTGCTCTTACTGAGTATGGCAATACCACATGTATGAGATTTGTACACAGCCTGGCCACATACAGGGGCCCAACATGCAGGGAGCACCATCAGACGTTCTAGGGACATAAATTACACATTTCATTTCTTGACTACCTCTTACACTTTTGAAGGTCCTGGAGCACCAGGACAATGGAAACGCCCAAAAAATAACCCAATTTTGAAACGTAAACACCCCATCGTTTATTCTATGAGGCATAATAAGTCTTTTGAACACGTCATTTTTTCCCCACAAGTTTTTGGAAAATGTGGAAAGAAAATGAAAACGCATTTTTATTTAAACAAAGTAGATATTTCTAACACATAGCATGTACATAGCAAAAATTATGCCCAAAAATATATTCTGCTACTCCTCCTGAGTATGGCAATACCACATGTGTGAGACTTTTACACAGCCTTGCTACATACAAAAGGCCCACCATGCAGGGAGCACCATCAGGTGTTCTAGGGACATGCATTTCAAATCTAATTTGACTACCTATTACACTTTTGTGAGGCACTGTAGTGGCATGGATGAGAACTGATGTGGCATGGATGATCACTGATGTGGCATGGATGTGGCAGTTATGAGAACTGATGTGGCACTGATGAGAACTGATGTGGCATGCATGAGCACTGATGTGGCACAGATGTGGCATGGATAAGCACTGATGTGGCATGGATGTGGCACAGGTGACCACTGATGTGGCCTGGATGTGGCACGGATGATCACTGATGTGGCATAGATGAGCCATGGATGAGCATGGATGAGCCAGGGATGGGGATGGATAGAGCCAGGGATGGGGATGGATAAGCATGAATAAGCCATGGATGGGGATGGATGAGCAGGAATGAGGATGGCTGAGCCAGGGATGGAGCATGGATGAGATTATACATACAACGGGACCATGTTTCTTATTGTACTCCTCCTTCACTTATATAAATTAGCAGACTCATTATGGATCATTCTTCATGTTTTAAAGTTGTTACCCATAAGCTATTACAAAATACAGACAGTATACTGATTTGAGAAAAATACCCCAGACATGTATTTTAATTGACTTTACTAGCAGTGGCTGTTCCTAGTTACAGAGGTTTGAAAATAATAATTTCTGTAGTTCATACATAGAAACTTGTCAGAATGATCTGCTTATTGAAGCTTTAGAATCAAAAAATTCAGGCTACTTCAAGTCATAATGCTGCTTTTTTACATCAATCCTGAGTTGGAGTATGAAGATCACCAGTCTCTGCTTATTATACGTAGAGCAGTCATTCATGGGCCTGGATATCTACAATTTATCTTCCACTTTCCAGCAAAAATTTTGTTCGCTACATGCTTAGATCTGTAACATCAGAAACCACTGACTAAAGCTGGCCATGCACCAGAAGAATTTTGTTTGAATTTTTGTTCAATGTTCTGTTCATCAGAGCTTTCGATCTTACCATAATTGAGACCAACAATTTAGGTTGAAAACCTTTAAAATGTCATCCATACTAGCTACTTGAATGGAATCCCTGACGCAATAAACAGCTTTTTGTTGTGCCTAGTGCATGCACATTACTATATGTTAGATTTCCTGGATGAAAATCACATTCCTGATTCAAATTCCATTTTCCGTTTTCTATCCCGCTCCTTTGAATTTTCTCCACATTCACGATCTGATCCCTTTAACCGTTAAAAACTTGAACAAATCTTCTGAAAACAAACATTTTCAAATACTTTCAACTAAGCTTTAGTTTATTTCTCCCCTGCAGCAGATGATGAGTAGCTAGTGTATGTATAAACAGAATTTAGAGAAAAACCCCATCAACTAATACTAAATCCTATACAGAACAAATGATAACATATAAAGTCATTACAATTTTGCTTAATATGAATATGCCAGTCATTTATACACTATATTACCAAAAGTATTGGGATACCTGCCTTTACACGCACATGAACTTCCCAGTCTTCGTCTGTAGGGTTCAGTATTGAGTTGGCCCACCCTTTGCAGCTATAACAGCTTCAACTCTTCTAAGAAGATTATCCCCAAGGTTTAGGAGTGTGTCTATGGGAATGTTTGACCATTCTTCCAGAAGTGCATTTGTGAGGTCAGGCACTGATGAGGACAAGAAGGTCTAGCTCGCAGTCTCCTCTTTAAATCAGTATACTGTGGGAGCGACAGAATTGCTCTGTAAAGAAGCTGCTGCAGAGATTGAGACACTTCCGGGATGTAAGAGAGAGAGGACGTGTGCAGGCTGAGCTCCGCTCCAACATCCATCCTGAACACTTTTTCAGCGCCGATTCTCCTGAAACTCGGCTTTACCTAGGCACCCTGGGGTCCAAAAAGGCTCTCGGTACATCGCGGGGTCCCACCATATCTCCGGGTAAGCTCCGGTCCTCCTCTGCTTCCAGCACCGCTAAGTCCGCCGCCGCCGCCATCTTGCCCACGAGGCTCTCTGCAGGGAATATGTCGGTCGGCACACAGACGCTCTCTGACCCTGCCTCTTCATCTGCAGCCTCTCATGCTGAGCTGCTAGCAGCAATTAAGGCAGGGAACGACCAAGTAATGGTCAAAATAGATCACTTGGCTACCGACATCAGCTTAATCCGGCATGACATGGACAAATTTAGATCCCGCTTTGCAGAGGCGGAGGGCCGGATCTCACAGCTAGAGGATGACACCAGAGCAGATTCCAGGGACCTCCGTGCACTGCAATTGCAGGTAAAGGCTCTGCAGGAGAAGTCTGTGGACACAGAAAATCGCCTGAGGAGAAACAACTTAAGGATTATAGGTCTCCCTGAAAAAACAGAAGGTAATAAACCTGCTGAATTTGCGGAATCCTTCCTCATTTCATTGTTGGATTTACCTGCCATGCCTCCTACCTTTGTGGTAGAAAGGGCACACAGAATCCCACCAACCCCTCCAATCCCTGGCAACCCTCCCAGGCCGTTTCTACTAAGGCTTTTGAATTACAGGGACAGAGACAGGATCCTGGCAGCAGCTAGAGATAAACAAGAACTGCGGTTCAATAACGCAAAAATGATGTTGTTTCCTGATTATTCTCCTGAGGTTCAGCAGCGACGCCGGGCCTTCACGGAGGTCAAAAGACGCCTAAGGGACAAGGGCCTCAAGTTCAGTTTATTATACCCCAGCAAGCTCCGAGTCGTGGATGGTGACCGTGCACACTTCTTTGTTGATCCGGAGGCCGCCATATCCTGGTTAGATGGCCGCGGGTGATACATGCAATGCGGGTAATATTTTTACCATTATAGTTCCTCTGTATAGGCCCATTTTTGGGCCCCCTTTTTTTTTTTGGCTTTTTGGAGGTTTTTTTTTTTTTTTTTTTTACTGTTATTTTCACGTTTTATTATATGCAATGCCCATGATTTACGCCTTCTAGCTGGGAGGTTTACAGCTTGCTGTGCTATTTACTAGCATCCGAAGGGTGGACTAGTAAACCGACGCCTTGCACACAAATCCATTGTTGGTTCTTCGTTATTACCCACATATCACTCCCTTTCCTACTTTTTTTTTTTTGGATTTAATGAATGCACTTTACCTGGAGTCGGACTGCTCAGCCTCTCAGATACGGATTGCCTCTTCACACCGAGAGTCAAGCCACAACCCAAATTCACAACCCAAACTCAAATCCTTCACTTTGACCTATCCCCCCCCCCCTCTTTTTTTTTTTTTCTCTTTTTCAATTTTTCTTTTATCCTAGTGCTGGATGGGTTCAAGGACAATACCCACACCCACCCAGTCGCAAGGCGCTTGGACACATTGTAGCGTGATATCCCCTCTCAGGGGCATATCTACAGTCTGTAGTTTGTAGTTTTTTGTTTTTTCTTCTTTTTTTGGGTAAAACTATTCCCAACTCTCCTCTCTGTTTTTTTTTTGTTTTTTTTGGAGAGGAGATGGGACTTAGTAGGATAAGCACTCAGTGCTTGGGTATTTTATGTTTTATTTTGTTTGTTTTTGCTTTAGTTTGTATAAGGTTGCTTCAAAGATTTAACACTGCTGGTACACGTTGGTATAACCTAGAGATTTTGCTGCCTGTGAGTCGCCCCAAATTGTGTTCCTCCTGCCAACTTTTGTGGTCATGGTTCCTTAAACCTACATGGCTACCCCCCTAGTTGAGACGTTCACCGTCCTCTCATGGAATGTCAGAGGCCTCAACTCTAAATTTAAACGGGCACTGCTGACAAGATATTTAAAAACCCATTCTCCACATCTCATTCTTCTACAAGAAACTCACCTCACAGGCAGCAAGGTCCTAACCCTTAAAAAACCCTGGATCCAGAGGGCCATCCATGCTACTTACTCCTCCTATGCCAGAGGGGTCTCAATTTTAATACATAAGAAATTTCCCTGTACAATTGAGGATGTGTGTACGGACCCCCAGGGCAAGTTTGCAATTGTGGTGCTTACACACTGGTCCCAACGATATATAATTATAAATGTTTATATTCCCCCACCCTTTACACATGATTTGTTATATAAGGTCTTGGAAAAAGCTGCTCCCTTTTGTCAGGGGAAATTATTAGTGATAGGTGACTTTAACTCTATCATCTCCCCAGACTTGGATAGACCTGTTCCACCTAAGAACCATGGTTCTGAACTATCTACTTGGGCCCAGGCAATGGGGCTAGAGGAGATATGGAGATGGAAACATCCGGCCATTAGAGCATATTGATGCTTCTCGGCCTCCCACAAGACTGCCTCACAAATTGATTTGGCTTTCTCTAACCCGGCTTTGCTAAAAGACGTAATAGAAGCCAAGTACTTACCTAGTGGGCTGTCCGATCATAGCCCATTGGCAATCGAGTTTCGTTCTCCCGCATGTCGTGATGCGGCCTTGTGGAGGCTGGGGGCACAGTGGATCTCTCACCCTGAGGTGGCTGACATTATTCCACCTAGATTAGCGGAGTTTTGGGATCTTAATGAAGGCTCCTCATCTCCACAGATGGTCTGGGATACATTCAAGGCCTACACTAGAGGGCAATACATTTCAATTATTGCGAGTGTCAAGAGGCAGCAAGGCCAGGAAACCCATAGGCTACAACAGATCGTAGTGGATCAAACAGTAACCTATAGCGCAGACCCCACAATAGCTCACTTCGATTCACTAAGCGCCGCTCAGAGCTCACTAAATTTACATTTGAGGTTACGCGACTGGATATGCATAAAGGAAAGCAGCGTTTTTTTGAGCAGGGAGACAAAAATGGTTGTTTCCTGACCATGCTGGCGCAGCATGAACATCCATTTACAGTGGTTTCTAGTCTGCGGTCTCCAGCTGGGGGCACGGTGACCTCTCAGTCAGAAATTCTACAATTGTTTAATGCCTTTTATGAAACGCTCTATACCTCTGCCCTCCCCCCGACTTCCAGCCTGAGTCGTTGCAAAATTTCTTAGATCCGTTGGCACTTGGCTGGTTGTCGGACTAGGAGTGGGAGTCGTTGGTGCGTCCATTCACGGCATCAGAGATTTTAAATGTCATACGGTCCTTCCCCACAGGAAAGGCACCAGGGCCTGATGGCCTACCAATAGATTTCTATAGAGCACATGCAGTATTATTAGCACCCATATTAGCTCAACTGTATACTGTCTGTCTGTCCAAAGGTGATTTGCCCCCTTCAATGCACCAGGCCTACCTTACCCTGATCCATAAGGACCACAAGGACCCAGAGTTATGTGCCTCATATAGACCAATTGCTTTATTAAACAATGATTTAAAAATTTTAACCAAACTGTTGGCCACCCGTCTATACCCACTGCTACCCACGGTTATTGACCCTGACCAAACAGGGTTTATGCCCAAAAGGTCCACTGATGTCAACCTTAGGAGACTTTTCACCAATATCCATGCCCAACATCACAACTCTGGTACAAGGGCCATAGCCCTATTAGACATAGAAAAGGCGTTTGATACAGTAGAGTGGCCCTTTTTGTGGGAGACCCTACGTAGAATGGGTTTTCCACTACGGTTTATATCATGGCTGCAGGTGATCTACAGGTGTCCTACTTCATCGATACACCTGGGTTCTAGACTTTCGACTCCATTTCGACTTTTTCGGGGAACTAGACAGGGTTGCCCTCTCTCCCCAGCTTTATTTGCTTTAGCTATAGAGCCGGTTGCAGAGGCCCTTCGTACGTCGCCTCATATTAAGGGGCTTCGTATTGGCATGCTGGAGGAGAGGGTAGCCCTGTATGCTGATGATATGGTCCTGTTTCTCGGGGATGCGGGTCCATCACTCCAGGGTGCATTGTCAGTCCTCAATACATTCTCCACAGTGACGGGCCTTCGGGTTAATTGGTCAAAATCTACTTTATTTCCAATAGATCAGGCAGCAAGAGCCACATCCTCCCCAGACTCCCCGTTGAAATGGGTTGACACTTTCAAATACCTGGGGGTCCATGTCTCCACTCAAGCCTCAGATTTCCTTAAACTAAATTTAGAGCCCGTAGTGGGGGACATGAAAGCAAAACTTAAAGCATGGAGTAATTTGCCCCTGTCTGTTTGGGGAAGGGTTAATCTCCTCAAAATGAAGGTTATTCCCAAATTCACTTATCTATTCCGCCATTCCCCGCAGTGGATCCCTAAATCTTTCTTCACTAAACTAAACCAACGATTTTCAGAGTTTCTCTGGGGCCCCTCCCCACCCAGATACAAGCTGTCGACATTGATGAGGCCACTGTCACAGGGTGGCATGGCTTTCCCGGACTGCCAAAAGTACTTCTTGGCGACACAGCTTGTAACGGTGGTGTGGTGGTTAAACCCCGATAAAACCAACGCGGCTTCCGCTCTGGAGGCCACGGTGGTGGGCTCTTGGGAATCCCTTCGATATTTAATCTATAGAGGCCCACGTGCCCCATATTTACTAACCCCTTCCATGCTTACCACCCTGCGGGCCTGGAGAATGGGTCTAGTCATCGAAAAATACACTCAGACTGAAACTTCCCCCAATGCCCCCTTGTGGTTAAACCCCAACTTACCACATTTCCATAAACTTACAGACCCTCAGGCATGGACCAGATACAGTATAAAATTAATCTCACAGGTGGTGTCACAGGCTTCATTGCTTTCCTTCCCCCAGCTCTCCTCTCAGTATAACCTACCGCAACACTATCAGTTCCGCTATTTCCAACTTTTGCATGCATTTGAGGCTCAATTCCCACGTTCCTCCTGTATTCTAACTCAGTCCAGGTTGGAGAAGACACTTAGATCAGGTTGTACTGAGAAACCTACATCGCGCTTATATGCGCATCTGGTTTATGTGTCTTTGCCACCGCTGGACGGCCTTTGGTCCCGTTGGCAGCGCGATATTCCCGCTTTGGACGGCGACGACTGGGATGATGTTTGGGACTTTCCCTTTAGGTCGCTAGTTTCTATACGCGACAGACTAGTGCAATTCAAAATAGTACACCGGGCGTACTTCACCCCACACAGACTTCATTTGATGAACTCTGCCCACTCTCCTGAGTGTTGGAGATGTGGCTCCACCCCAGGAGATTTTTCTCACATTTTCTGGCATTGCCCAAAGATACAACAATTTTGGGGGGAGGTGCTTTCTCTAACCAATAAGGTTGCATCGACTAATTTACCACTGTCAATGGAGATCTGCATGTTGGGCCTAATAAAAAACCTGGTTCCCACAATAGCTAAACGCACGATGATTGGGTTGTTATTATTTTATGCTAGGAAAATCATAGCACTGCAATGGAAAAAACCTTATCCCCCTTCAGTCGCTCAGTGGAAACGTCTGGTTAATGAGAGTCTCCCGCTATATAAAGATACCTATGCTAATAGAGGTTGCCAGCTGAAATTTGATAAAGTCTGGAGTAAGTGGATGGAGGAATTGAATATCGCCCAGTGATTACTGATTAGTTCTAGTTATTATATCATAGGACTGATGAATAAATATAGCTCCTGGTTAAGCATTATCTGTTTCTGTAGGCCCCCCTTTTGTTTACCACTCCGACCGAAGTCTACCTCCCGGCAGGAGGAAAGCGATATTTGTATCCTGCCTATGTGCCATGGCGGTAACTCATTTTTGACTATCTGATGTATTTGCTGTTATACCTGCACAATTTAAGCAACCAATTTGTATATGTTTGTATGTCTTTTTAAAACTTGAATAAAAATAAATAATAAAAAAAAAAAATCAGTATACTGTCTGTATTTTGTAATAGCTTATGGGTAACAACTTTATTAAACAATAAGCTTTTATTGATGTTAAAATATAGCATTTGTACAATCATACTAACATTTGTACATGAGTATCATATAAAAATATAACTGTATATAATTGAATTTAATGATAGAGTATTTTACTAGCGAAACCAACAAGAAGGCTTTGTAATCAGCCTATCTTTACATCAATTGTTTTTTTGTTTTTTTTTAAACAAAAAGCTTTTATTAATGTTTGAAAATAACATTGGTACAATCAAATTAACATTTGTACATAATTTTCATATAACAGTGAATAATTGACTTCAATAATAGAGTATTTACTGGTAAGGCAACCAAGGTGGTTTCGTATCCGACCTCTTGTTATATTTATAAATTATTTGGAAATACTCTAGCTTTGTATAGAAAAAATCTGTTATTTATTTTGAAAGGGAGAATAAATTTGTGGACCCCTGAGAGGTGTCCTTAGTTATAGATATAGTAACAGAAATGAGGAGTAAAGAGGAGGAAAGAAAATTAAATAAAAATAAAATATAATAAATATATTATAGGAAAAATATTGGTCTATGTATAAAAGGTTTATCTTTATGTGAAAGTGGTATATGAATCAGAATATTTAAAAGTAATCCATGGTTGCCATATTTTATTAGAATTTTCTATATATTGTATGTATAATCTCACAATTTGTCTGACTCCTGTTAAATGAAACAATACCCTACTCACGTTTTTATTAATTGTGAACATTAAATGTATGGAAGTAAGAATATAATTTCTTCAATCCCAAATTTGAATGATGAGTCAGCTATAAGGCTTTGGGTAGACATAATGTTTACAAGCAATGCCCTTATTTCAAACATCATTCGTGATTATCAACCTGATTGGTATTCCAAAGAACCATTATCTAGCAACTCTGGTAGTCATAGATGCTTGTAATTGCACAGAAAGACCCACCTTGTTAAAAAAAAATCAACTTGCAAACGGGGTATGTTTATTTTGCGTAATTGTCATGCCAAGTGAGTATCATGGCAAGTCACAGTTCAAGTGGGTTTGCGGGTAATTAGTGCCACGTATCAGTGCCATTTGTCATCAGTGCCACATCAGTGTCACATGTCATTGTCCTGGTGCTCCAGGGCCTTCAAAAGTGTAATAGGTAGTCAACAAATTAGATGTGTAATTTATGCTCCTAGAACACGTGATGTGCTCCCTGCACGTTGGGCCTCTCTATGTGGCCAGGCTGTGAAAAAGTCCCACACATGTGGTATCGTAATACTCAGGAGGAGTAGCAGAATGTATTTTGGGGCGTTATTTGTGGTATACACATGCCATGTGAGAGAAATAACCTATTACAATGACAATTTTGTGGGGAAAAAAAAATAAAAATCTTCATTTTGCAAAGAATTGTGGGAAAAAATGACAACATCAAAAACCTCACCATGCCCCTTACTAAATACCTTGGAATGTCTACTTTCAAAAAAGGGGTCATTTGGGGGGTATTTGTACTTTCCTGACTTGTTCGGGTCGCAAGAAATGAGATAGATCGTCAGTACATAAGGTGTGATCAATTTTTTATGATTTGCACCATAACTTGTAGACTCTCTAATTTTCACACGGACCAAATAATATCCACTAATTTGGATTATTTTTACCAAAGATATGTAGCATTATAAATTGTGGCCAAAATTTATGAAGAAAAATTACTAATTTGTAAAATTTTATCACAGATACAAAGAAAAATGCAATTTTTTTCAAAATTTTCGGTCTTTTTTCATTTATAGCGCAAAAAATAAAAAACCCAGAGGTGATCAAATACCACCAAAAGAAAGCTCTATTTGTATGAAAAAAAGGACAAAAAATTCATTTGGGTACAGTATTGCATGACTGAGTAATTGTCATTCAAAGTGTGAGAGCGCTGAAAGCTGAAAATTGGTCTGGGCAGGAAGGGGGTTTAAGTGGCCAGTTGTCAAGTGGTTAAACACTTAAGGACCGAGCCTCTTTCCTGAGATTTGGTGTTTACAAGTTAAAAGCAGATTTTTTTGCTATAAAACTACTTAGAACCCCCAAACATTATATATACATTTTTTTCTAACACCCTAGAAAATAAAATGCCGGTTGTTGTAATACTTTATGTCACAGCATATTTGTGCAGCGGTCTTACAAGCGCAATTTTTTGTGGAAAAAATACACTTTTTTGAATTATAAAATAAGACAACAGTAAAGTTAGCCATTTTTTTTTATATTGTGAAAGATAATGTTACGCCAAGTAAATTAATACCCAACATGTCACGCTTCAAAACTGCGCCGCTCGTGGATTGGCGACAAACTTTTACCCTTAAAAATCTCCATAGGCGATGTTTAAAAAATTCTACAGGTTGCATGTTTTGAGTTACAGAGGAGGTCTAGGGCTAGAACTATTGCTCTTGCTCTACCGATCGCGGCAATACCTCACATGTGTGGTGTGAACACCGTTTTCATATGCGGGCGCTACTCACCTATCCTTTTGCTTCTGCGGGCGAGCTTGGCAGGACGGGGCGCGTTAAATTTTTTTTTATTATTATTTATTTTACGTTTTATTTTTTATTTTTACACTGTTCTTTAAAAAAAAAATGGTGTCACTTTTATTCCTATTACAAGGAATGTAAACATCCCTTGTAATAGAAAAAAGCATGACAGGACCTCTTAAATATGATATCTGGGAACAATAATACCTCAGATCTCATATTTACACTAAATGCAATAAAAAAAAAGTCCCTTTAAGAGCTATGGGCGGAAGTGACATTTTGACGTCACTTCCGCCCTGCAGTGGTATGGAGACGGGTGGGGGCCATCTTCCCCTCACTGGTTTCCGTGCCTAACAGGACCCGATCGCCTCCACCGACGGCTCCAATAAGCGGCGGAGGGCACAGGAAAGCGACTGGTGGGGGGCCTCTCCCGCCGCCGATAAAAGTGATTTTGCGGCGAATCCGCCGCAGAGACCACTTATATCTGAAAGCGGACTGCCCGCTTAAGAAGAGGATACCAGGATTATGGCAGCTAGCTGCTGCCATATCAACGATATTCCTCTTCAAAGTAGTGACCTAAAACGACGGCGGGCGGTCCGTAAGTGGTTAAAGTGGTCAAACCTTGGGCAATCCAGCACTGAAAAGCTTTTGGATCATCAAAGGCTGTAGGGAGCCTGGGATCACCCAGGAAAGAAGTGCCAGAAGAATTTTCAGAAATCAATGACAATTTAAACCTATAAAGTTCCCACAGTTTTAGTGAGTGAGCTACTACCAGATTACGATTGCTTACTTCAAAGGCCACAGTAGTCCTGGAAGGTAAAATGGGGTGATCGACTTGTTCAAATCGAATCCATAGGACATGTGAGTCTTTGATATTCCATTGGGCCAACTGCGAGAATCTGCTGGCAATATAATACAGCCACACCTGAGGAACTCCTAGACCTCCCAGCTGATTGGCTCGGTACAACACCTCCCTGGAGAATCTTGGGGGTTTATCATTCCAAATGAATTTATTACAGTATACTTGGAGTTTAAGGAGATAGGATTTAGTTATCATGATAGGAAGTGCATGAAATAAGTATAGCAGTTTAGGGAGTATCGTCATCTTAATTTGCGTCATCTCCCTACTCCCTAGGAAGGAGATCCGGTAGCACGACCAGTTTTTAAGTAACTGCTTTAGTTTAGTTATCATAGGAGGGAAATTATAATCAAATAATAATTTGTAATCTCCTGGGAGTTTCAAAGCTAAATAAGAAAGGGATGATTTAGCCCAGATGAAGGAAAATGATCTCTTCAAATTCTCCAGCTCCAGGCAAATCCTAGAAGGAGAGCTATAGGTTTTGATACATTCACCAAAAGGCCTGACATATTGGCAAATAATGAAAGGGTTTCAAGAAGATTCAGCAATGTGACCGTGGGATTGGTAAGAAATAGTAGTATGTCACCTGGATACATGCAGAGTTTGAAAGTCTAGGATGCTTTGCTATAACTTGAAATATCCGGGTGTTGCAGAATGGCAGTGAGCAGGGGTTCAATGGCCAAGGCAAATATCAGTGGGGACAGAGGACACCCCTGCCTAGACCCCCTACCGAGCTGGAAAAAGTCAGAGCTACATCCAGGGATTTTGACACGTGTCCTGGGGTTCTGGTGAAGAGCCTGATAAGCATGTAAGAATTCTCCCTGAAAGCCATAAAGCTATAAAAGGAGAGACACATGGCTCCAAAACACACTGTCAAATGCCTTGTGGATGTTCAGGCTTAGCATTAACAGTTTTCTAGAGAAAAGATTTGCATCTTGGATAATATTAGTTGCAAGGCGAATTTTGTCTGTGATAAGGCGACAGGGAATGAACCCTGATTGATACGGGGAGATCAAAGAGGAGATCACACCTGTTAGTCTATCAGCTAAGATTCTGCTAAAAAATTTTAGGTCATTGTTAATAACCAATATAGGCCTAAAATTTTGGGGTTGGGTATGGTCTTTGTTAGGTTTTGGGAACAGCCACATGTTTGCCAAAAGCATTTCCTCAGGAATACCATTAGCTTGCAGAACAAAGTTAAAAAACCAAACCAGTCTAGGGGATAATTAAGAGGAATATTTTTTATAATATAAGGCGGTAAACCGATCTGGACCAGGAACAGAGATGGGTTTCAAAGACTTAATTACTTTTATCACCTCTGGTTGAGTAATTAGGGAGTTAAGATATTCTAATTGTGAGATGGTGGGGATTGGAATAGAGTTAAACCAAGAAAGGCTTTCAATTAAGGGACCATTTTGGGATTTTGCAAAATTTCATGTTCCCAACTTTGTGGGACAGTTTGGGGATGGCCCCTTCCTGTTCCAAGATGACTGCGCACCAGTGCACAAAGCAGGGTCCATAAAGACATGGATGAGCGAGTTTTGGGTGAAGGAACTTGACTGACCTGCACAGAGTCCTGACTTCAACCCAATAGAACAACTTTGGGATGAATTAGAGCAGAGACTGCAAGCCAGGTCTTCTCATCCAATGTCAGTGCCTGACCTCACACAATGCTCTTTTGGAAGAATGGTCAAACATTCCCACAGACACACTCCTAAACCTTGTGGACAGCCTTCCCAGAAGAGTTGAAGCTATTATAGCTGCAAAGGGTGGGCCAACTCAATATTGAACCCTACGGACTAATGCCGCTTACACACAAGCGGACTTTTCGACGGACTGAACTCCAAAGGACTTTGACGGAGTTCCGGAGTTCCAACTAAACGTACTTGCCTACACACGATCACACCAAAGTCCAACTGATTTGAACGTGATGACGTACGACCGGACTAGAATAAGGACGTTCATAGCTAGTAGCCAATAGCTGCCCTTGCGTCGTTTTTGGTCCGTCGGACTAGCATACAGACGAACGGATTTTTCGATAGGACTCGAGTCCGTCGGAAAGATTTGAAACATGTTCTATTTCTAAAGTCCGTCAGATTTTTCGACAGAAAAGGTCAGATGAAGCCCACACACGATCGAATTGTCCAACGGTTTTGTTCCGTCGGACCTTTGCTGTTGAAAAGTCCGGTTGTGTGTACACGGCATAAGACTGGGATGCCATTAAAGTTCATGTGCGTGTAAAAGCAGGTGTCCCAATTCTTTTTACAATATAGTGTGTATAGCTTATGTTAATTGATTTATTCAGCTACCTAGATTCTTTGTACTGATATTAGATATCTGGAAGTATAGTTCTAGTTGGTTGCTATTGGTTTCTGAACTTTGATCTGCTGCTCTTGTCCTTATAAGCCAGATAATTTATTGTAATATGAAGAAAGAGGTTAGTGACAAAAACTGTAATGCAATAAACATTCAGTGAATTAGTTCTAATCTTTTACTATGGCAAGTAAGAAAGAGCCTGTGTGATTTTAGATATATACACAGATATATAGATATATAGACATTTAGAGAATAATTAGGCCAGCTTCACACTGAGGTGGTTTTCAGCGTTTTAGCGCTAGAAATAGCCTCTAAATAACACCTGAAAACTGCCTCCCATTTATTTCAGTGTGACTTTTCACACTGGGGCAGAGTTCAGGAACCGAAACGGATAGTCAGACAAGCCAAAACATCAGGGAGCCAGAGGTGAGCATAGTAGAACAGCAAGCAAGATCTGGATCCAGAAGTAATGTCAGCCAAGCAAGTCTTTAACAGGAACATAGGAGAGCGTCTCTAGAGATGTGACCAAGGCTAAGGCAGAGATCATCTGGGCTGGACGGCTTAAGTAGGCAGGACTGACGAGCAGGATATCACCAACAGGTGAGTCACTGTGGAGAGATAAGGACTCGCAGCTGAGTGGCCAGCTCAGAGAAGGAAGGGCTGAGCCCAGCCCTGACAGTACCCCTCCTCAAAGACCCCTCGCCCTCGGAGGACCACCAGGCTTGAGGAGAAAATGCCTATGGAAATCACGGAGGACAGGGGCATGTACGTCCGAGGATGAGACCCAAGAGCGTTCCTCTGGACTGTATCCTTTCCAATGCACCAGGTACTGTGTACGCCCACGGAACCTATGGGAGTCAACAATGGACTGTACTTCATACTTCTCATGGTTTTCAGCCTGTACAGGGTGAGGACGAGGCACCGAGGTGGTAAAGCGGTTGCAGACCAAAGGTTTTAATAAGGAGACATGAAATACATTTGAGATCCGCATATTAGAAGGAAGGTCTAATGCGTAAGCCACTGGGTTAATCCTGCGAAGAATACGGAAAGGCCCAATAAACCGAGTTGCAAACTTCAGAGAGGGAACACGAAGTCGGAGGTTGCGAGATGACAGCCAGACCCTGTCCCCAACCTGGTGGGAAGGTGCAGCCAGGTGCCTGCGGTCAGCATGGAGTCTCTACCTATCATTATCATGTCGCAAAGCCTCCTGGACTTGTGCCCAAGTGGAAGGAAGACCACGGAGATGCTCCTTTAACGCATCTCCGTGGTCTTCTGGAACAAATGAGTCAGGCGATATGGAAGGTTGGAAACCATAGTTCACCATAAACGGGGACAAATCGGGAAGCAGAATGCAAGGCACTATTGTGAGCAAACTCCGCCCACGGAAAGAGGTCTGACCAGTTGTTATGATGGTCAGAAATATAGCAATGTAGGAATTGCTCCAAGGACTGATTGGCTCATTCTGCGGCCCCATTAGACTGCAGGTGATACGCAGAGGAGATAGCAAGCTGAATTCCCAACTGTGCACAAAAGGCTTACCAGAACCGGAACACAAACTGACTACCACTGTTTGAGACAATTGGGTAGCCCATGTAAGCGAAAGATCTCCCAAGCAAAAATGGAAGCCAGTTTCTTAGAAGTGGGCCACTTCTTAGTGGAATACAATGAGACATTTTCAAGAACCGGTCAACCACCACCATGAGGATAACACCACAATGAAATCCATAGACAGGTGGATCCAGGGCCTCTCTCCATTGGGTATGGGTTGTAGGAGGCCCACTGGAAGGTTTCGTGGAGTCAGGCAGCTACGAAGGCAGTTACATCAGCACGTAGACTAGGACACCAGAATTGTTGGGAAATGGCCCAAAGAGTTGATTCTTCCCAGGGTGGCCAGCAGCCTTGGGAGAATGATAAATTTTGAGCATGGCAGTACGGAGACTCTCTGGGACAAAGCAGCGGTCACAAGGTTTCTCAGGAGGAGAATGGACATGAGCAGCAAGAATTTTGTCACCCAAAGGAGAAGTGAGATTGGTGCAAACCGTACCCAGAATACAATCAGGCGTAATAACAGGAACCGGAACCAACTCCATCTTGGAAGTGGAGAAAAATTGTCTTGACAAAGCGTCAGCCCTTACATTCTTAGTACCGGGTAAGAATGAGACAATGTAATTGAAACTAGACAATAAAAGAGCCCATCGCACCCTTCTGGGAGAGAGGCGCTTAGCCTCAGACAAGAATGTGAGATTCTTATGGTCAGTAAGAATGAGAACCGGCACAGTGGTACCTTCAAGGAGATGTCTCCATTCTTCCAGGGCTAAAATGATCGCTAACAGCTCTCTGTCACCAATCTCGTAATTGCACTCCACAGGTGACAATTTCTTGGAAAAGTAGCCACAAGGATGCATAGCGCTCTCAGAGGTCGGACGTTAACCTCAAGGATAATAGGTAACCTAGGATCAGAGAGTGCCAACACAGGAGCAGAAACAAAGGCAGCCTTGAGACTCTCAAAGGCCATAATAGACTCCGGAGACCAACACTGTGGGTTACCGTCCTTTCTGGCCATATCAGTCAGGGGCTTGACCAGAGACGAGAAGTTACGAATAAATTTCCGATAATAGATAAACGCTGCACAGGACATAAACCCACGGGTCGGGGCCACTGTAGGACTGCTGAAAGCTTCTCTGGGTCCATCGAAAAAAACAGCAGTGGAAATGACATAACCCAGGAATTTAACCTGTTCACGATGGACTTTGCACTTCTCCAATTTACAATAGAGATTTTTCCATAGTCGGGAAGATACTGGAGCGTTTAATAAAAGACCACATAGACGAGTTCTTGCTGGAAAAAAACATTTTAAGCAACAGACAGCATGGATTCATGAAAGGCAGAAGTTGTCAGACAAACCTGATTTCTTTTTATGAAGAAGTAAGTAAAACCTTGTACAGAGGGGTGGCTGTGGACGTGGTATACTTGGATTTTGCAAAAGCGTTCGACACAGTTCCCCACACGCGGCTCATGTGTAAGGTAAAGTCTACAGGCTCTGAAATATCAGTTTGTAAATGGATAGAAAACTGGCTAAAAGACAGAATTCAGAGAGTAGTGGTTAATGATTCTTACTCTGAATGGTCTAAGGTTATCAGTGGTGTACCCCAAGGTTCAGTGCTGGGACCCTTACTTTTTAAAATCTTTATAAATGATATTGGGTCTGGGATTAAAAGTAACATTTCTGTCTTTGCAGATGACACCAAGCTATGCAGTGGAATAACGTCCTTGCAGGATGTCTCCAATTTACAAGCCGACCTCAATGCACTGTCTAATTGGGCGACTATGTGGCAGATGAGGTTTAATGTTGAGAAATGTAAAGTTACGCACTTGGGGACTAAGAATATGCATGCATCATACATGCTAGGAGGAGTACAACTGGGGAAATCCGTGATGGAGAAGGATCTGGGGGTTTTGGTAGATCATAAGCTCAATAATAGCATGCAATGCCAAGCTGCGGTTTCCAAAGCGAGCAAAGTCCTTACTTGTATTAAGAGAGGTATGGAC
This sequence comes from Lithobates septentrionalis, assembly GCA_037952835.1. Classification (NCBI taxonomy): domain Eukaryota; kingdom Metazoa; phylum Chordata; class Amphibia; order Anura; family Ranidae; genus Lithobates; species Lithobates septentrionalis. Next base: position 3,396,045 of record JBBDGP010000828.1, read on the forward strand.
TCCAGAGAGAGAGATATAATTTTGCCCCTGTTCAAATCATTAGTAAGACCTCATCTGGAATATGCAGTTCAGTTTTGGGCACCAGTTCTCAAAAAGGATATCGGGGAACTGGAGAAAGTGCAGAGAAGGGCAACCAGACTGATAAGAGGCATGGAGGAGCTCAGCTATAAGGAAAGATTAGAGGAACTGAATTTATTCACTCTTGAGAAGAGGAGAATAAGGGGGAATATGATCAACATGTTCAAATATATAAGGGGTCCATATAGTGAACTTGGTGTTGAGTTATTCTCTTTACGGTCAACCCAGAGGACAAGGGGGCACTCTTTATATCTAGAGGAAAAGAGATTTCATCTCCAAATACGCAAAGGTTTCTTCACAGTAAGAGCTGTGAAAATGTGGAATAGACTTCTGCCAGAGGTGGTTCTGGCCAGCTCAGTAGATTGCTTTAAGAAAGGCCTGGATACTTTCCTAAATGTACATAATATAACTGGGTACTAACATTTATAGGTAAAGTTGATCCAGGGAAAATCCGATTGCCTCTTGGGCAATCAGTAAAGAATTTTTTCCCCTGCTGTAGCAAATTGGAGCATGCTCTGCCTGGGGTTTTTGCCTTCCTCTGGATCAACTGAGGGTACATAATTGGGTATATTGGATTGTACGATATTTTTTATGTTATTTATTTATTGTTTTTAAGGTTGAACTGGATGGACTTGTGTCTTTTTTCAACCTGACTAACTATGTAACTATCCTTCTGGATAACTGGGTATGAAACAATGCCACCTAAGGTCTGTCCGTGACAGGACCTCAAGGTTCAGGCATTCCCTGGACGGGTAGGACAAGACTTTAAAAAGTGACCTGCCTTGCCACAATAAAGGCACAATCTTTCCCTCCTCCTAAGGGTTCTCTCATCTGCAGAGGGGCAAGGGTGGGACTGCAAAACTTGGAGACAAATATACAGGAGGCTTCCGCAAGCGCTCCTTAAAAGAGAGTCTTTCTTTTAGTCTGGAGTCAATGAGGATCGCAAACATGATCAACTTCTCCAGCTTTGTGGGTATATCTCAGGCTGCTATCTCATCCTTGATGGTATCCGAGAGACCATGAGAAAAAGCAGCCACGAGGGCCTCATTGTTCCAAGTAACCTCTGCTGCCAGAGTACGGAATTCATTGGCGTAATCGGCAACAGTTCTCGTACTCTGTTTGATGGACATCAGGTACTTGGCAGTAGAAGCGGAGCGTGCAGGAACGTCAAATACCCTTTTAAAGGAAGCCACAAACTCAGGGTAACACAGGACGACAGGTTTTTGCATCTCCCATAGAGGGTTTGCCCAGACCAAGGCTCTCTCAGAAAGCAAAGATATCATAAAACCTACTTTGCTTCTGTCCATGGGAAACACCTGGGGCAGCATCTCAAAGTATATCTTAACCTGGTTGAGAAACCCTCTGCATTGAACTGGTTCACCCCCAAATAGCTGGGGAAGCGGAGCAGAACCAGACATACCTCTTATAGAGTTAATACTCGAGGCGGATTCCTGCACAGAGACTGGGGCAGCAGCAGGGACTGCCTGCAACACAGGTTGTACTGGAGAAGCCACAGTGGGAGATTCCAGGTGAGCCGTGCGACTCAGGAGCGTTTGTAACACCATGGCAAACTGATCCATGCGGTGATCCTGCTCATCCAATCTGGAAAATTTTTTTGATGGATTGACTGCATCTTCTGAATTCATGGCCTTCGCCTACTGTCAGAAACCATGAATCAGACTGAGACAGAAGTACAGTTAAATATCACTTGTTTAATAATAATAAAAAAAGGTAAACAGAGTAAACATAGTCAAAACATAGCCAGAGTTCAGGAACCGGAACGGATAGTCAGACAAGCTAAAACGTCAGGGAGCCAGAGATGAGCGTAGCAGAAAAGCAAACAGAATCTGGAGCCAGAAGGAATGTCAGCCAATCAAGTCTTTAACAGGAACACAGGAGAGCGTCTCTAGGGATGTGACCAAGGTAAGCCAGAGATCATTTGGGCTGGACGGCTTAAGTAGGCAGGACTGACGAGCAGGATATCATCAACAGGGGAGTCACTGTGGAGATATAGGTGCTGTCAATTAGCCAACAGCTGAGCGGCCAGCTCAGAGATGGAAGGGCTGAGCCCAGCCCTGACAGTAACATGACACTGGGGAGGGAAAATGGCTAATTGTGCCCAATTTGGACATTTTCACTTAGGGGTGTACTCACTTTTGTTGCCAGCGGTTTAGGCATTAACCACTTGCCGACCAGACGCCATCATTATACTGTGGCAGGTCGGCACGTTCCCAGGAATAGCAGTACGTCAGCCATTTAAACATCTCTAGCAGGCGCTGCACGGCGGGGGACACGATGCACGTGGCCGGCGGCCGCGATGTCCGCCAGCCACACGTGATCGTGGCATGAGAGCCAGAGTGGGGATGTGTGGGTGTAAACAACACATCCCCATTCTGTCAGGAGAGGAGAGACAGATTGTCTGTTCCTACTAGCTAGGAGCAGCGATCTAGCTCCTCCTCTAGTAAGTCACATCCCCATACAGTTAAAAACACCTAGCAGGGAACACATTTAACCCCTTCATCGCCTCCTAGTGTTAACCCCTTCCCTACCAGTGACATTAACACAGTTATCAGTGGATTTTTATAGCAGTGATCCCTGTATAAATGTCAATGGTCCCAAAAATGTGTCAAAGGTGTCCGATCTGTCCGCCGAATGTCGCAGTCCCGCTAAAAATTGCAGATTGCCGTCATTACTAGAAAAAAATAAATAAATAATAATAATAATAAAAAATGCCATAAATATATTCCCTATTTTGTAGACGCTATAACTTTTGTGCAATCCAATCAATATACGCTTATTGACATTTTTTTACCAAAAATATGTTGAAGAATATATATCGGTCTAAACTGATGAAGAAATTTCTTTTAAATTTTTTTGGGGGATATTTATTTTAGCAAATAGTATAAAATAGTTTTTTTTTCAACATTTACGCTCTTTTTTTGTTTATAATGCAAAAAATTAAAACCGCAGAGGTGATCAAATGCCACCAAAAGAAAGATCTTTGTGGGAAAAAAAAGGACGTCAATTTTGTTTGGGTACAGCGTCGCATGACAGTGCAATTGTCAGTTAAAGCAACGCAGTGCAGAATCGCAAAAAATGGCCTGGTCATTAAATCTTCCACTCCTTAAGTGGTTGATGGCTGTGTGTTGAGTTATTTTGAGGGGACAGCAAATTTACACTGTTATACAAGCTGTATACTCACTACTTTACATTGTAGCAAAGTGTCATTTCTTCAGTGTTGTCACATGAAAAGATAGAATAAAATATTTACAAAAATGTGGATGTGCTCACTTTTGTGAGATACTGTATATAGTGTATACATATATTTATACACACACACACATATAAATGTTAACAAACGTTTTAAAATGTATTAAAATGTGGACGGTGTCAGTAGGGCAAAGATTGGTGTCAGTTGGGCAGTAGCAGTAGTTTTTTATTTTTATTATTTTTTTTTACAATATTTTTTATTAAAAATTCTTACAGGACCCCCACTGGTCCAAACTGACCCCTGTCGGTCTCATTTTTGTGACAGAGAAAGGGACTGAGGACAGAGATTCCCTAGCCCCTTTCTCTGCAGCAAGAGTTGCACTGGACAGTGTATGAATGGGAAATGCTCTGTACTGAGCAACTTCCTGTTCATTCACAAGGGAGAGGGGCCGGGTCACGGCTCCGTGTCTGAATGGACACACGGAGCTGTGACTTGGCTCGCTGTGCCCCCATAGCAAGTGCTGTTGCGGCACTTGACAGGAGGGAGGGGTCAGGAGCACAGAAGAGGGATCAGAGAAGAGAAGGATCTGGGCTGCTCTGTGCAAATCCACTGCACAGAGCAGGTAAGTATAACATGGTTATTATTTTAAAAGAAGAAAAAAAAAAAAAACAAGATTTTACAATCACTTTAACATTTTTTAATAATAGTCTTTTAAAAAATAAAATGTAATTGACTCAATGTCATAATTTCCCTTTAAAGTCAAATGATAATCACCTTACAATATATTGCATGCTGCAGAACCTTTTCATTACACTGTTTGCTATAACTCATCCATACATGTTCATATTTACAGATGGAATTGTAAGCTTACCTTTATTGTACCTTTTCGTTGTTGTCGATTTTTTTTTATAAAATTCAGCAGAACCAAACTTTAGGGCGACCACCGTAACAGAATAGAGTCGGCGGGAAATCAAATTTAAGACATTATAGACTTTTCTTTTCCAGTGGACCACTATGGCTATTTCACGTCTGTCAGTTCACAGGTGGACAAAGGTTGCATTTAGCTTCTCAATGGAGATTTGTGAAATGTGAAAAGTAATGTATCTGCGTCCACAGAGCGGCTGTGGAGAACCCTATAATAGAAGTTGATTGGAGCACTGCTCCTGATCCGTAAGGAACATAAAAACTCCCCTTTTATTGTAATTGCTGCATTTCTAAGCAGTGCTGATAAAATTAGAACTGCCAGAACATGTTGATAACAAATGACTGCATGACCACTGTGCCCCTGATCCAGAGTTTTCTCTTTTAATCTTTACTGTAAAGCCAGAGCATTATTTAATATTCTTAATTATGCCACATATGCTGTATGCTTTGCTCTGTTTATTAACGTTGGCAATGCTGTCTGATAAAACAAAATATGCACATGCAATAATATATATATATATATATATATATATATATATATATATATATATATATATATATATATATATATATATATACACAGTATCTCACAAAAGTGAGTACACCTCTCACATTTTTGTAAATATTTGATTATGTCTTTTCATGTGACAACACTGAAGATATGACACTTTGCTACAATGTAAAGTAGTAAGTGTTGTCACATGAAAAGATTTAATAAAATATTTACAAAAATGTGAGCGGCAGGGATGAGCTTCGTGTTCGAGTCGAACCCATGTTCGACTCGAACATCGGCTGTTCGGTCGTTCGCCGAATTGCGAACGATATGGGCCATTCGCGCCAAATTCGTGTGGCGCGCCACGGCCCATAATTCACTGCGGCATCGCAGTGCATTGCTGGCTGATGATTGGCCAAGCATGCACTATGACCCGCATGCTTGGCCAATCACAGCGCCACCTGAACTTTGGCCAATTATGGCTCAGGGGATTTAGTACACGCCCCACACTATATAAGGCCGCCTGCACGGCGGCCCCGTGCAGTGTGTTCCGGTGTGCTGAGAGATAGAGAGAGAGACAGTGTCATTTCATTTGAGTTAGCTAGATTAGGCAGGACAGTGAGTCAGTTAGCTGCACTTACAGTGTATTGTGTATATATATGCATCCCAGGTGTTGCATATATATATATACACTGTATTCAGTTTAGCTAGATCCGTTCCTGTTATCTTCCTACTGACAGGCAGGCTTGTCTTGTTACAGTATTTACAGCTACCTGAAGAAAATTTCTGGTGTTCTTTTGATCCTATTAGTACCACAGTCAGGCAGCTAGACTATTTACAGTTAGTGCAGTGCGTCCTGCTCACAGTGTTCAGCTAGATCCGTTCCTGTTATCTTCTTACTGACAGGCAGGCTTGTCTTGTTACAGTATTTACAGCTACCTGAAGAAAATTACTGGTGTTCTTTTGATCCTATTAGTACCACAGTCAGGCAGCTAGACTATTTACAGTTAGTGCAGTGCGTCCTGCTCACAGTGTTCAGCTAGATCCGTTCCTGTTATCTTCCTACTGACAGGCAGACTTGTCTTGTTACAGTATTTACAGCTACCTGAAGAAAATTACTGGTGTTCTTTTGATCCTATTAGTACCACAGTCAGGTAGCTAGACTATTTACAGTTAGTGCAGTGCGTCCTGCTCACAGTGTTCAGCTAGATCCGTTCCTGTTATCTTCTTACTGACAGGCAGGCTTGTCTTGTTACAGTATATAAAGCTACCTGAAGAAAATTGCTGGTGTTCTTTTGATCCTATTAGTACCACAATCAGGCAGCTAGACTATTTACAGTTAGTGCAGTGCGTCCTGCTCACAGTGTTCAGCTAGATCCGTTCCTGTTATCTTCCTACTGACAGGCAGGCTTGTCTTGTTACAGTATTTACAGCTACCTGAAGAAAATTGCTGGTGTTCTTTTGATCCTATTAGTACCACAGTCAGGCAGCTAGACTATTTACAGTTAGTGCAGTGCGTCCTGCTCACAGTGTTCAGCTAGATCCGTTCCTGTTATCTTCTTACTGACAGGCAGGCTTGTCTTGTTACAGTATTTACAGCTACCTGAAAAAAATTACTGGTGTTCTTTTGATCCTATTAGTACCACAGTCAGGCAGCTAGACTATTTACAGTTAGTGCAGTGCGTCCTGCCCACAGTGTTCAGCTAGATCCGTTCCTGTTATCTTCCTACTGACAGGCAGGCTTGTCTTGTTACAGTATTTACAGCTACCTGAAGAAAATTACTGGTGTTCTTTTGATCCTATTAGTACCACAGTCAGGCAGCTAGACTATTTACAGTTAGTGCAGTGCGTCCTGCTCACAGTGTTCAGCTAGATCCGTTCCTGTTATCTTCTTACTGACAGGCAGGCTTGTCTTGTTACAGTATATAAAGCTACCTGAAGAAAATTGCTGGTGTTCTTTTGATCCTATTAGTACCACAGTCAGGCAGCTAGACTATTTACAGTTAGTGCAGTGCGTCCTGCTCACAGTGTTCAGCTAGATCCATTCCTGTTATCTTATTACTGACAGGCAGGCTTGTCTTGTTACAGTATTTACAGCTACCTGAAGAAAATTGCTGGTGTTCTTTTGATCCTATTAGTACCACAGTCAGGCAGCTAGACTATTTACAGTTAGTGCAGTGCGTCCTGCTCACAGTGTTCAGCTAGATCCGTTCCTGTTATCTTCCTACTGACAGGCAGGCTTGTCTTGTTACAGTAAATACAGCTACCTGAAGAAAATTGCTGGTGTTCTTTTGATCCTATTAGTACCACAGTCAGGCAGCTAGACTATTTACAGTTAGTGCAGTGCGTCCTGCTCACAGTGTTCAGCTAGATCCATTCCTGTTATCTTATTACTGACAGGCAGGCTTGTCTTGTTACAGTATTTACAGCTACCTGAAGAAAATTGCTGGTGTTCTTTTGATCCTATTAGTACCACAGTCAGGCAGCTAGACTATTTACAGTTAGTGCAGTGCGTCCTGCTCACAGTGTTCAGCTAGATCCGTTCCTGTTATCTTCCTACTGACAGGCAGGCTTGTCTTGTTACAGTAAATACAGCTACCTGAAGAAAATTGCTGGTGTTCTTTTGATCCTATTAGTACCACAGTCAGGCAGCTAGACTATTTACAGTTAGTGCAGTGCGTCCTGCTCACAGTGTTCATCTAGATCCGTTCCTGTTATCTTCCTACTGACAGGCAGGCTTGTCTTGTTACAGTATATAAAGCTACCTGAAGAAAATTGCTGGTGTTCTTTTGATCCTATTAGTACCACAGTCAGGCAGCTAGACTATTTACAGTTAGTGCAGTGCGTCCTGCTCACAGTGTTCAGCTAGATCCGTTCCTGTTATCTTCCTACTGACAGGCAGGCTTGTCTTGTTACAGTATTTACAGCTACCTGAAGAAAATTACTGGTGTTCTTTTGATCCTATTAGTACCACAGTCAGGCAGCTAGACTATTTACAGTTAGTGCAGTGTGTCCTGCTCACAGTGTTCAGCTAGATCCGTTCCTGTTATCTTCTTACTGACAGGCAGGCTTGTCTTGTTACAGTATATAAAGCTACCTGAAGAAAATTGCTGGTGTTCTTTTGATCCTATTAGTACCACAGTCAGGCAGCTAGACTATTTACAGTTAGGGCAGTGCGTCCTGCTCACAGTGTTCAGCTAGATCCGTTCCTGTTATCTTCTTACTGACAGGCAGGCTTGTCTTGTTACAGTATTTACAGCTACCTGAAGAAAATTACTGGTCTTCTTTTGATCCTATTAGTACCACAGTCAGGCAGCTAGACTATTTACAGTTAGTGCAGTGCGTCCTGCTCACAGTGTTCAGCTAGATCCGTTCCTGTTATCTTCCCACTGACAGGCAGGCTTGTCTTGTTACAGTATTTACAGCTACCTGAAGAAAATTACTGGTGTTCTTTTGATCCTATTAGTACCACAGTCAGGCAGCTAGACTATTTACAGTTAGTGCAGTGCGTCCTGCTCACAGTGTTCAGCTAGATCCGTTCCTGTTATCTTCTTACTGACAGGCAGGCTTGTCTTGTTACAGTATATAAAGCTACCTGAAGAAAATTGCTGGTGTTCTTTTGATGCTATTAGTACCACAGTCAGGCAACTAGACTATTTACAGTTAGTGCAGTGCGTCCTGCTCACAGTGTTCTGCTAAACCTACAAGTTAGTGGGGTGCATCCTGCTCACAGTGTTCAGCTAAACCTACAAGTTAGTGGGGTGCGCCCACCTCACAGTGTTCAGCTAAACCTACAAGCTAGTGGCGTGCGTCCTGCTCACAGTGTTCAGCTAGATCCGTTCCTGTTATCTTCTTACTGACAGGCAGGCTTGTCTTGTTACAGTAAATGCAGCTACCTGAAGAAAATTGCTGGTGTTTTTTTGATCCTATTAGTACCACAGTCAGGCAGCTAGACTATTTACAGTTAGTGCAGTGCGTCCTGCTCACAGTGTTCAGCTAAACCTACAAGTTAGTGGGGTGCGTCCACCTCACAGTGTTCAGCTAAAGCTACCTGTAGAAGGTTGGTGGTGTTCTCATACTACAGGCAGGCAGTTGATTTTGCTAGCTGCAGTATCAGTTCATACATATATATATATATATCCCAGCTTAGTGCAGCTACAGGCCATTAGTATAGCTGGAAGGCCAAGAAGGAGAGGCAGACAGTCACAAGCCATTAAGAGAGGGCAAGCAGGCTCTGTGTCTAGTGCTGGTCGTGGAGACGGTGCATCCTCATCAACACGTGGCCATGGGACATGCTTGGCCTTTTTTTCGGCAGCTGGCCGTGTTGAGCTGCAACATGCGGAAGACTTGGTCGAGTGGATGACCAAGCCGTCCTCATCCTCTCTCACCCATGCCCAGGGTACTTTGTCTGGCAAAGCAGCGGCCTCTTCCCTCAGCTCAATGTCATCAGTGACTCCTTCCCTAGCCCCACCATGTCCTCCTGAGGAGTCCCTCAAACTGTTTGACCACAGTGTTGGGTACATGCCCCAGGAGGATGCCCAGCGTTTGGAAGGCTCTGATGATGATACTGAGCTCGATGAAGGCAGTAACATGAGCACGGACAGAGGGGGTGCCCAAGAAGGACAGCAATCTGGCAGTCATGCTCCCCCTGCTGCAGCATACTGCCAGGTTTGCTCCAGTGATGAGGAGGGAGGGGATGATGAGGTCACTGACTCAACGTGGGTGCCTGATAGGAGAGAGGAGGAGGAGGAGGCGGCACATCACCAACGAGGCAGGATGCCCTTCAGGGGCCAGCCTAAGGGCAGCACATTGACTGCATCACACCCCAAAGCTCCACATGTGCAGGGCGCTGCAGTCTCTGCGCATTATTCAAAAAGTTCTTTGGTGTGGGCCTTTTTTGAGACGAGTGCATCAGATCGCACCGCTGCTATTTGCAACATATGTCTCAAGCGTATCTCGCGTGGCCAAAACATCTCCCGCTTGGATACCACATGCTTGACCAGACATATGTTGACCTGCCATGCAGTTTGTTGGCAAGCGTATCTAAAAGACCCACACCAAAGAACAAAGAGGACCTCTCCTTGCTCCTCATCAGCTGAGATTTCCAACCCCACTAGACCTTCAGTCCTCTCTGAGACCTGCACTGAGAGGAATGAAGGTGTAGAATTAGGTGTGTCACAGCCAAGTACTTGTGGGCAATCTGCTTTTGGTACACCGACGTCAGATTGTACCAGGCAAATTTCCCTGCCCCAGCTGCTGCACCGCCGAAAGAAGTTTGCTCCCAGCCATCCACATGCCCAGCGGTTGAATGCTAGCTTGGCAAAATTGCTAGCACTTCAACTGCTGCCTTTTCAGTTGGTAGACTCTGCCCCCTTCCGTGAGTGTGTGGAATGTGCGGTTCCTCAGTGGCAGGTACCCAAACGCCACTTTTTCTCACGGAAGGCGATTCCGGCTCTCTATCGGCATGTGGAAGGCAATGTCCATGCCTCGCTGGACAGGGCGGTCAGCGGTAAGGTGCATATTACCGCTGACTCATGGTCCAGCAGGCATGGACAGGGACGTTACCTAAGTTTCACGGCGCATTGGGTGACTCTGCTGGCAGCTGGGAAGGATGCAGGACAAGGTGCAGTAGTGTTGGAGGTTGTTCCGCCGCCACGCCTCCAAAATGCTAATGATTGTGGCACACCTCTCTCCTCCACCCCCTCCTCTTCTTCTTCCTCCATGGCCTCTTTCTGTGCTTTGTCCTCGGAACCAGTGGTGCTCCGTAGCCATTCAAGGGGCTACGCAAGTACGCAGGCCAAAAGATGCCATGCAGTGCTTGAGCTGGTGTGCTTGGGGGACAGGAGCCACACTGGGGCAGAGGTTCTGTCAGCTCTGCAGGGGCAGGTTCAGAGGTGGTTGACGCCATGCCAACTTAAGGCAGGAATGGTGGTTTGCGACAATGGCACCAACCTCCTCTCTGCCCTCCGACAGGGACAAATGACCCATGTGCCATGTTTGGCTCACGTCCTTAACTTGGTGCTGCAGCGGTTCTTGGGCAGGTACCCGGGCTTACAGGATGTCCTGAGGCAGGCCAGGAAAGTCTGTGTGCATTTCCGCCGGTCATATAATGCCAGTGCTCGGCTGACGGACCTCCAAAAGGAGTTTAACCTGCCCAAGAACCGCCTAATCTGTGACATGCCCACCAGGTGGAACTCAACGTTGGCCATGCTGCAGCGGCTGCACACGCAGCAGAGGGCCATCAATGAGTACCTGTGCGACTATGGCACCAGGACAGGGTCAGGGGAGCTTGGTTTTTTTTCCCCACGCCAGTGGGCCATGATCAGGGATGCATGCACTGTCCTGTCACCATTTGAGGAGGTCACGAGGATGGTGAGCAGTGACAGTGCATGCATCAGTGACACTGTCCCCCTTGTCCACCTGTTGGAGCACACGCTGCGTGGGATAATGGACAGGGCACTTGAGGCAGAACAGAGGCAGGAAGAGGAGGACTTCCTTAGCTATCAAGGCCCCCTTTATCCAGACAGTGTTCCTGCGTGCCCGCCGATCACACAGGAAGAGGAGGAGGAGGAGGAGGAAGATTGTGTCAGTATGGAGGTGGAGCCTGGCACTCAGTATCAGCAGCAGTCTTTAAGGGATCAGTCCCAAGAAACACATGGACTTGTACGTGGCTGGGAGGAGGTGGCTGCGGACCATGTCGTCCTTAGTGACCCAGAGGACTCCGGACTGAATGCCTCAGCAAACCTACGCTGCATGGCCTCCCTGATCCTGCAAAGCCTGCGTAAGGATCCTCGTATTCGTGGTATCAAGGAGAAGGACCAACACTGGCTGGCAACCCTCCTTGATCCACGTTACAAGGGTAAGGTTGCGGACCTTATCTTGCCATCGCAGAGGGAGCAGAGGATGAAACATCTTCGGGAGGCCTTGCAGAAAGGTCTGTGCAATGCGTTCCCAGAGACTGGGAGGTTACAAACTCCTGTTTCTGGACAACGTGTTGCTGAGGCTTCAGTCAGTCAAAGAAGGAGCGGTGGAGAAGGTGGCCGTCTAACCGATGCGTTCAGACAATTTTTTGGTCCGCAGCCCCAAGGTATGATCGGTTCCAGCAATCATCGCCAGCATCTGTTTTACATGGTGCAGGAATACCTAGGGGCAAGATCAGACTTGGACACCTTTCCCACCAAAAATCCTCTGGGTTACTGGGTCTTGAGGATGGATCACTGGCCAGAGCTTGCACAGTATGCAATTGAGCTACTGGCCTGTCCTGCATCCAGCGTTCTTTCGGAACGCACATTCAGTGCTGCTGGAGGCGTGGTAACCGATCACAGGGTGCGTCTGTCCACCGACTCGGTCGATCGACTGACCTTCATAAAAATGAATCAGTCTTGGATCACCACCAGCTACCAAGCACCTGATGCTGATGTAACCAAATAATTTTTTTTGAAATCTCAGATCCCTTCAAAGACTGCCTATGCTGATGCTGAGTGACTATCCCTGAGTAATTATCCTCTTCCTCCTCAATCATCACGCTGATAGCTTGTAAGAACATTTTTGGTGCTGGACGCCACCACCAGTGCCTAAGGCACAATTTTTCAGCCCCTGTTTAACAGGGGCGTGTAATTACAATTTTTGATGCAATACTTTGCAGCAGGGCTCGTTCCTGCGTTCCAACTAGAGTGTCTGTGAGGGGTTGCAGTGTTGTGGCACCAGCACCAGTGCCTAAGGCCCAATTTTTCTGCCCCTGTTTAACAGGGGCGTGTAATTACAATTTTTGATGCAATACTTTGCAGCAGGGCTCGTTCCTGCGTTCCAACTAGAGTGTCTGTGAGGGGTTGCAGTGTTGTGGCACCAGCACCAGTGCCTAAGGTCCAATTTTTCAGCCCTTGTTTAACAGGGGCGTGTAATTACAATTTTTGATGCAATACTTTCAGCAGGGCTCGTTCCTGCGTTCCAACTAGAGTGTCTGTGAGGGGTTGCAGTGTTGTGGCACCAGCACCAGTGCCTAAGGCCTCATTTTTCAGCTCCTGTACAACAGGGGCATGTAATTACAATTCTTGATCTAATATTTCACAGCAGGGCCCTGTGAGGGCTTACAGTGTTGTGGCCACAACAACACCTAAGGCCCAAATTTCTGCTGAGTATATAGGGCAGGACCCTACTTTCAAACATCTAACTTACAAACGACTCCTACTTGCAAACGGAAGGAGACAACAGGAAGTGAGATGAAATCTACCCCTAGGAAGGGAAATTCTCTCCTGTAAGAGTTAATATGGGAAAAACATTTCTCCTTTCCACTTATGCTTTCCAATCCTTGTTCCACAAAAAACCCCAAATTTTCAAAAAACATTTTTCATTGGGACAAAAAGTGAGGTGAAATCTTCTGAAGAGGAGGAAAGACAGCAAAACAAATGTCACAGGGGTGATAACCCTTCCCTATGTTTTCCAAAAAGCTTAAAAAAGATTTTTTGGCTGGATCTAAACACGTTAAAAATGTACCCGTTCAAAATTACAAACAGATTCTACTTAACAACAAACCTACAGTCCCTGTCTTGTTTGCACCGCCTGTATACTGCTGTTCAGAGTATATAGGGCCTGGTGGCCCCACACCTTTCCTTATTTTAATTTGGGTGCGGGGTTCCCCTTAATATCCATACAAGACCCAAAGGGCCTGGTAATGGACTGGGGGGTACCCATGCCGTTTGTCTCACAGATTTTCATCCATATTGCCAGGACCCGACATTACATTAAACCCGCAAGCAGTTTTAAATGAGATTTTTTCCTTTAAAAATGACATTTGGTGCAGGGACTGTTCTAAACACGGGAAACACGCGTCACTTTACAGGCATACTATAGACACCCCCCAGGTACGATATTTAAAGGAATATTTCACTTTTTTTTTTTACTTTAAGCATCATTAAAATCACTGCTCCCGAAAAAACGGCTGTTTTTAAAAGTTTTTTTTGCATTGATACATGTCCCCTAGGGTAGGACCCGGGTCCCCAAACCCTTTTGAGGACAATACCATGCAAATTAGCCTTTAAAATGAGCACTTTTGATTTCGAATGTTCGAGTCCCATAGACGTCAATGGGGTTCTAACGTTCGTGCGAACATTCGGTCCGTTCGCAGGTTCTGGTGCGAACTGAACCGGGGGGTGATTACAATTTGAAATGCCTTTAGTTTTTGGCCATGTCTGTGATCTGCTTTTTTTCTACAACAATAAACAACTGAAGGAATATCCTCAGGGACTGGTGATTCCATCATTTTTGCCAGGGGTTGTATGTTGACTGAGCTACATATTGCAGTTGCTCAGTTCTAGGGCCAATTTTCATCTGAGAGATACAGACCTTTGCTGAGTATAGGTGGAAAGATTTTGCTAAAAAGAGGGTGCCAGCAAAACACAAATCAAAAAAATTAGACCCAATGAATGTAGGTCATTACGGCAACTTTATTCAAAAGGAGTCAGGAGGGGGGTCCTCAGGACATTTTTTTGTTACTTTTTAAGAAATGTTTAACTTGGAGATGATACTAAAACAGATCAGTATAGCTACTTTCACACTGGAGTGGGGGGCATCAGCGGTAAAGCACCGCTGCGATTTACCGCAGGGCCGGTGCAACCACTAGGCAAACTAAGCGGCCGCCTAGGGTGCACTGCTGCCTAGGGCGCCCGACCGCTAATTTCTCTACTCTCCATCTCCACGCTATGTAAGTTTTCGGTGCTGTATTATAAATACCTCTATGATAAATGTTATAACCTCTAGTGGGCGCTGCTGGGATAAAGTGTGCACATCTAGGGGGATGCAGGGGATAAAAAGGAATGGACGGCTGCACACTGAGGTAGGGATGAATCTCTTTATTGTAAAATCCCTGTGTGAAAAGCATCTACCTATATCTGCTTTCCTGTCCTGTGGTGTTATTCAAGTTACAGGTTTTACAATAAAGAGATTCATCACTACCTCGACGTGCAGCCACCCATTCCTTTTTATCCAATTGCACGGCTGGCGAGCCGAGGCTAGCACCCCTGGGAGGAATACATTCGCCAGCTCACTTGGTTCCATCGCCGACCTGGGACGGCACTTTCTTTTCCTATGGAAAGCAGGGGATGCCTCTGCTGCATGTTTCTCAGGAAGCCACTCTGTAGTGTCATTATAGAGGCACAGCACTGGAGGACATGTCCTGATGGAACGGAAGCAAACATGCCCTGCGCTCCTCTATGATCAGTGCTCTCTACTACAACCCCATGCTTCCTCTAGCGCCTGCTCCTGTCACACTGATGCTCGGGCAAAGGGGGTGGATTCAGGGGCAGAGCCAAGGGGAAGGCAAAATAAGGTTTTGCCTGGTGTGTCAAAAATCCTTGCACCAGCGCTGCTTTACCGCTGTTATAGTGGTGCTTTTCGGCCGCTTTAAAACCCCTGCTTGCGGCAGAGGAAAGGGTTAAAAGAGCCCAAAAAGCACCGCTGCTGAAGCGCTTTGCAGGCGCTTTGGCAGCGCTGCCCATTGATTTCAATGGCAGGGGCAGTTTAGGAGCGGTGTATGCACCGCTCCAGCACTGCTCCCACACCGCCCCAAAGATGCTGCTTGCATGACTTTTTTTCCTATCCTGCAAGTGCACCGGCACTCTGGCTTTCACACTGGGGCTGCAGAAGAGGCAGTTTTCAGGTGCTTTACAGGCGCTATGTTTAGCGCAAAAGCGCTTGTAAAGCACCTCAGTGTGAAAGTGGCCTAAGGGAAAATATTAGTTCTTTCTGCAGCGTGAGAAAGGTTAAAAAAACATTTTAGCCTTAATTACTGTTACACAAAGGGGCATTTACCAAGCATATTAGCACCACATTACGTCACACATAAGTTTAATTAATAATTTTGAGTGTATGCTGTTTAAGTTGTACTGAGATAGTCCCTCATCAAAGTCCCCTATGGTGTGATAGAGGTGGAGATTGATCCCCCAGTCCTTTTTTTCTAAGACACGAATAAGGCTGACTGTCAGTTAAAAAGTTTATGCAACATTTTTATGTGTATTTGTAAACACTGCATCTGCAACCCTGTAAAGAAAACTGCAGCATATTTGTACAGTTCTGTAGTGTAATAGGTACATACCAGCACTCTGATCCCGCGCCATATGCTTAAGGCTGACACATTTCTTATTGTTCCCTGCAGTATTTGGGTAGTATCTCCGGCTGCCAGGCAACGGTCCCGCACATCATAACTTGGAAGAACCAGTGTTGTTAAGGCCCTGATACCCTTTTTATTCTTTTAGCAGGTATGCAGGCTACTGGAGACTAGAGCACCTGTTTCTATCACTGCTGTATCTATGCAGAAAAGTTAGTTACCTAGTAGGTGAGGTCGAAAAAAGACACAAGTCCATCAAGTCCAATCTATGAGTGTGATTGTATGTATACCTTGTATATCCCTGTATGTTGTGGTCGTTTAGGTGCTTATCTAACAGTTTCTTGAAACTATCGATGCTCCCCGCTGAGACCACTGCCTGTGGAAGGGAACTCCACACCCTTGTCGCTCTTACAGTAAAGAACCCTCTACATAGTTTAAGGTTAAACCTCTTTTCTTCTAATTTTAATGAGTGGCCACGAGTCTTGTTAAACCCCCCTCCGCGAAAAAGTTTTATCCCTATTGTGGGGTCACCAGTACAGTATTTGTAAATTGAAATCATATTCGATCTCAAGGGTCTCTTCTCCAGAGAGAATAAGTTCAGTGTTCGCAACCTTTCCTCATAACTAATATACTCCAGACCCTTTAGTAGCTTTGTTGCCCTTGTTTGTACTCGCTCTATTTCCAGTACATCCTTCCTGAGGACTGGTGCCCAGAACTGGACAGCATACTCTAGGTGCGGCTGGACCAGAGTCTTGTAGAGCGGGAGAATTATCGTTTTATCTCTGGAATTAATCCCCCTTTTAAATGCATGCCAATATTCTGTTTGCTTTGTTAGCAGCAGCTTGGCATTGCATGCCATTGCTGAGCCTATCATCTACTAGGACCCCCAGGTCCTTTTCTATCCTAGATTCCCCCAGAGGTTCTCCCCCCCCAGTGTATAGATTACATTCATATTTTTGCCACCCAAATGCATTATTTTACATTTTTCTACATTGAACCTCATTTGGCACGTAGTTGCCCACCCCATTAATTTGTTCAGATCTTTTTGCAAGGTTTCCACATCCTGCAGGGAAGTTATTGCCCTGCTTAGCTTAGTATTGTCCGCAAATACAGAGATTGAACTGTTTACTCCATCCTCCAGGTCGCTTATGAACAAATTAAACATGATTGGTCCCAGCACAGAACCCTGGGGACCCCACTACCCACCCCTGACTATTCTGAGTACTCCCCATTTATCACCACCCTCTGAACTCGCCCTTGTAGCCAGTTTTCAATCCATGTACTCATGTGTGTACTTATTTTGTACAGTAAACATTTATGGGGAACTGTGTCAAATGCTTTTGCAAAATCCAGATACACCACGTCTACGGGCCTTCCTTTATCTAGATGGCAACTCACCTCCTCATAGAAGGTTAATAGATTGAATGAATCCATGCTGATTACTGCTAATGATACCGTTCTCATTACTAAAATCTTGTATATAGTCCCTTATCATCCCCTCCAAGAGTTTACATACTATTGATGTTAGGCTAACTGGTCTGTAATTCCCAGGGATGTATTTTGGGCCCTTTTCAAATATTGGTGCTACATTGGCTTTGCTCCAATCAGCTGGTACCATTCCAGTCAGTAGATTGTCAGTAAAACTTAGGAACAATGGTCTGGCAATTACTTGACTGAGTTCCCTAAGTACTCTCGGGTGCAAGCCATCTGGTCCTGGTGATTTATTAATGTTAAGTTTCCCAAGTCTAATTTTAATTCTGTCCTTTGTTAACCATGGAGGTGCTTCCCGTGATGTGTCATGAGGATAAACACTGCAGTTTTGGTTACTGAAGCCCCCCGATTCCCTCGTGAAGACTGAGGAGAAGAATAAATTCAATACCTTCGCCATCTCCCCATCCTTTGTAACCAGATGTCCTTCCTCATTCTTTATGGGGCTAATATGGTCTGTCCTCCCTTTTATACTGTTTACATACTTAAAGACTTTCTTGGGATTTTTTTTTGCTCACCTCCGCTATGTGTCTTTCATTTTTTATCTTAGCCATCCTTATTGCACCCTTACATCTCTTGTTGCATTCTTTATAAAGTCTGAATGCTGATGATGATCCCTCAACCTTGTATTTTTTGAAAGCCTTCTCCTTTGCTTTTATTTGCATTTTTACATTGGAGTTAAGCCATCCAGGACTTTTGTTCGCTCTTTTAAATTTATTACCCAATGGGATGCATTAGCCAATGCCCTTATTTAATATGCTCTTAAAGAAAACCCATCTCTCCTCCGTGTTCTTTTGTTTCCAAGATTTTATCCCAATTTATGCCTTCTAGCAAGGTTCATAGTTTAGGGAAGTTGGCTCTTTTGAAATTCAGTTGTATTCCACTTATGTTTCTTATTTGTGTGATTTATATTTGACCTGCGATTGCTGTTACCTAAATTGCCCCGTATTTCCACATCCGTAATCAGGTCTGTATTGTTGGTAATCAGTAGATCCTGTAATGCTTTATTTCTAGTTGGTGCGTCTACCATCTGACCCATAAAATTGTCCTGCAAGACATTTAGGAACTGGCGAGCCTTAGATGAATGTGCGGTTCCCTCTACCCAGTCTATTTCTGGATAATTCAAATCCCCTATTATGATAACACTTCCCATCCCTGCTGCTGTTAATATGACATAATTCTAAGACTGGACACTGGAGCATTATACAGATTCAGGACAAGTAAGAGTTAAACAACCTTATATACAAATATACCAACTAAATAAAACAATGGAATTGAAGCCTGACTTTAAGAACTTACAGTCAAAAGTAGAAGGTATAGACACAAACGATTAGAGAAAATTAGTAGCAGAGAGGAAAACATCAAGTTTTGGTTACATCAAGTAATGCGCTCATCATTCAATAAGAGAAAGCACTGCAAAAGAATGAATATTGCAAGTGGTGGACAGGCTATATAGGAGTGAACAGCAATAACAAGCCTGTATGAGTGTATGCTGAAAAAATTGTGCCTGATGATATCCAATTGTTTGCTAATCCATGGACACCAAGTAAACACCATGGTGTTGATTTACTAAAGGCAAAAAGACTGTGCACTTTGCAAAGTGCAGTTGCCCCAGAGCTTAGTAAATGACGTAAGGCTTCACTTTGCAAAGATTACCCAATCTTGCGCAAGGCAAATAAAAATAAAAAAAACAGCATTTTTGCTTGCACATGAGTGGATGATGGAGGTCAGCAGAGCTTCTGCTCATTTACTAAGCTCTGAGGGAACTGCACTTTGCAAATTGCACAGTCTATTTGCCTTTAGTAAATCAACCCCCATATCCTTTAGTTGCCAAGGCAAGGAACTGGTCACAGCAGTTATGACAGATTAAAAAAGGCTGGGTAGATTACCTACTGCCTGTCATGGTTTGCCTGTTTGGTGAGAGATCTCATACCCCATACACATGATCAGAAATTCCGTCAGATAAAACTTGGATGGTCAAATGTTTCTGGTAAGCAGATTATTTATCTAGAACACGTTGGGTGTCGTTTTCTGGTGAAGGACTATTCACTATATATATGTTTG
The DNA here is from genome assembly GCA_037952835.1 of Lithobates septentrionalis. Taxonomy (NCBI): domain Eukaryota; kingdom Metazoa; phylum Chordata; class Amphibia; order Anura; family Ranidae; genus Lithobates; species Lithobates septentrionalis. Next base: position 3,415,404 of record JBBDGP010000828.1, read on the forward strand.
GAAGATTTTTTACACAGAAGAAATTTATCATAAACTGTTGTTTGGGACTATTCACTTCTTCAAGTACCTATCACGGTTGACTAATGTGTTATTGGCTCAATCAAGTTGATTGATTATTGTATTAATTATTTATTTTTTACTTTGCATTGGTATATAGGTTTATTCAAAAATATTAATTTTTTTTATCAGCGCCCTCTATATGCACAATCACATTTGAGTATTTTCTATAAACAATTAGGGGAGCAGCTATTTGTATTTTCGTCTTTTTAATGTTACAAAAATAGGAGCAGAAAACATACCACTTTTCCAATAAGCATGTATTGATTGATTTTGCACAAAAGTTATAGCATCTACAAACTATGGGATATTTGTATTTATTTATTTTCTCTTTTTTATAGTGATGGCGATGATCAGCAACTTATAGTGGGACTGTGATATTGCGGCAGACAAATCGGACACTAATGCCGTGTACACACGAGTGGACTTTCGACGGACTGAACTCCGATGGACTTTTTGACGGACTTTCGACGGAGTTTCGTCGCAACCGACTTGCCTACACACAATCACACCAAAGTCTGACTGATTCGAATGTGATGACGTACGATCGGACAAGAATAAGGAAGTTCATAGCCAGTAGCCAATAGCTGCCCTTGCGTCGTTGTTCGTACGTCGGACTAGCATACAGACGAACGGATTTTTCGACCGGACTCGAATCCGTCGGAAAGATTTGAAACGTGTTCTATTTCTAAAGTCCGTCTGATTTTTTGACAGCAAAGGTCCGATGAAGCCCACACGCGATCTAATTGTCCGGCGGATTCATTCCGTCGGACCTTTGCTGTCGAAAATTCTGGTCGTGTGTACACGGCATTACTGACACTTTTGGCACTTTTTGGGGACCAGTGACACTAATACAGTGATCAGTGCTCAAAAATATGCACTGTCACTGTATTATTGACACTGGCTCGGAAGGGGTTAGCATCAGGCGCGATCAAAGGGTTAACTGTGTGCCTAGACTGTGCTTTCTCACTGTGTGGGAGGTGCTTTGACTAGAGGAATATGTTAATCCATGTTCCTGCTTTTCAGGAACACAATGAATACCTTTCCTTCTGACAGAACGGCAATCTGCATTGTTTACATAGACAGATTGCCATTCTGCCTGAGCACTGTCTAATCATCAGGTGCTGACGGACATTGAGTCCTTGATACTTGCTGCTGGGGTCCCACTGTGTGTGATCACAGCAGGAGCAGTCCTCCGGCAGCGTGCGCCCCAGAGCCGAAGGTGTCAGATCACATACTAGGTACTTGATCTGGCACAGAGTGGCCGCTCTGCTGCAGTATATGTACGATGGGTGGTCTGCAAGTGGTTGAAGTTTATGCATAGCCAAAACTTTTTTGGATACAGTAAAGAATGGTATACACCTCCTCAGTTTTTTTTTAATGTTGCTTTCTGTGTCCCATTGGGGAGATTTTCCTTAGCTTTCTTTCCCAGAAAAATTACAAAAAATGGAAGTATCCACAACGTGAAGGGAATTCACCCATCGGTCACAATAGCAGGCATTACCATTGAAGTTTTTCCCTTTAACTCCTGTTCTGGGGAAAACCATAACATTTTGGATTTGCCATCATTTTCTGTTTTGGTAATAACGGTCATTGGGATAAACAGAAAGGTACATCTCACAACTGGTCTAAAACCTCTAAAACAAAATTAAAAAAAAAAATTGTAGCTTGTACTGAGCAATCTGATAAGAGATGAGTCATTGCTCTCTTGGCTAATTTGGCTCATTCATGTTTTGAAAATAGGATCAGTAATAGTAAACTTTTTTGGTGCTGAAGGAGCTCACTTGTCCCAATGTCTTCTGGGTCTTGGAAAACAGGTTAAAGGAGGAATGTGATTGGTCTGGACCTGGTTTTTTTTTTCTTATTCTTTTTTGTAAAAAAAAGTGATTTTTACCTGGGAGAGTGGTCTGCGTTAGGATTCTGCTGAGGAAGGAAGCATCACTAAAGATGGCCATAGATGGATAGAAATTTGACCAATTTAGCAGGGGACCATAAGAAAGGGGTTTTTGGGACTTTGAGTGAGCCATAAAACACGTGATAGGAGAAATTATAAAATTGTTTAATTGACATATGAACAAAGCATACCTCATAAACATATGATGCCTGGTTGAACATGAGTATTTTTATCTATATACAAGGCAATGGCATACAGAAAAGAAGGATTCATATATATGTATATACACATGCACGCATCTGAAAATGCATAGTATCCCATGGAAGTAATTCATGTAAAAAGTCAAATGCTTATTGAGTAATGAATACAAATGGGTTATAAGATACAAATGAATCACAGTTGAGGTCAAGCTATGTGTTGGGAACATGACGACATTGATAGACTTTCGTGGCCAGGTGCCACTCATCAGGAGCAAACACATAGCATATGTATTAATTGCTCCAAACAAGCAGTGTTGCAAGTCAGGATCTGCGAGGCAAGTCTGTCCCAGGAGCTGAGGGAATGAACCCAAGGAAGAAGCAAGTGAACCAACATACCCCAGGAGCACCCTCCAAAAGCAATAGGCAAGGGTGAAAAAATTACAAATATGTCTGGTGACATTGCATAGAGACATGCTCTGAGACATGAAGTCCATGTGTGATTTTACCTGGGAGAGTGGTCTGCATTAGGATTCTGCTGCGGAAGGAAGATGGCTAGAAATGTTTCCGGTTCAGCAGGGACCAGCCAAATTTCAATCCATGTGGACGCTCCTGCTCAACAGAAGTCAATCTAATGATTGACCCATTAGTATATTCTGACAGTGGAGGAGACCCACTGGTTAATTGGAAAAAAAGAGTCCTCTATGGCCAGTCTTAGCCTAAGTGCTTTTCTTTTAATAGCCATGTGGCATTACAATGACTGTAAATGTAAATATAATCATTGTATTACCCAAGGACTCATCTTACATCATTTATATATGGCAGTGATGCCATGTGGGATACATGGCTTTACATGGAAACATATAGTGTTTTTATAGCACAAAAACATCCACATAACTTGTTTGAAATAACATAAAAGCATCAAATACAAACATTTAAAAAAAACTGTGATTTCATTATATGTGATTTCATATTTTATTATAAACATTATTAAGTGGCTTTTAATGTGGACTGTATACTCTGCTGGTGTATGGCAATGCACCCATTAAGCTCAAAGGCTATTGTAACCCCTTCCCTAGCAAAACGGTGCCTGGTGTCAGAATGCAAAAGCAGGTGGCGGAATATTTGGCCAAATAAATGGCTCTCTATTTTGGAAGCTACAAAAGTAGAATGTAGTAGCTATTTGTTAGCATAAAAAAAAGCAAAAAAAAAAAAAGAACAGTAAAAAAGGAACCTGTAAAAGTATATTAATAATATTTAAATAAAGATAAATATATAAACATCTCATTTTAGTCTCCAAACCCAAAAAACAATGTACAGTATCTCACAAAACTGAGTACACCCCTCACATTTTTCTAAATATTTTATTATATTCTTTCATGTGACCACACTGAACAAATGACACTTTGCTACAATGTAAAGCAGTAAGTGTACAGCTTGTATAACAGTGAATATTTGCTGTCCCCTCAAAAAAACTCAACACACAGCCATTAATGTCTAAATCGCTGGCAACAAAAGTGAGTACACCCCTAAGTGAAAATGTCCAAATTGGGCCCAATTACCCTTTTTCCCTCCCCCGTGTCATGTGACTTGTTAGTGTTACAAGGTCTCAGCATTCAACAAGCTTCCAAGCACATGATTCAAAAACCTGCTAATAGGTTATGGGTCCCAGGCACCCATTCATTGAAGAGGATACTATAGGCACCCAGCAGCATCCAGGCACTGGAAAGAATCCTGCAAGTCTGTGAGTACTGTATGCAAGCTACTGAAACACGGCAAGTGGTTCAGATGTGAAGTTTGCTATTGCAAAGCTGAACAATGCCAATTACCAGCTTTGGGAGTTTAAACTGGAAGTGTTTCTTAACAACACTTCCCAAAGTTCGAATCAAACGTAAGTCCGACTCGAACATCGGGTGTTTGTTTGTCCGCGGACGAACCGAATATATGGGGCATTTGCGGGAAATTTGAGCACCGTGGAGCACCCCATAATGCACTGAATCATTGATTAATTTGCCTTTGACATATTCCAGTGTCATTTCCTGCTTCGGTCTGGTTTTTAAAGCGTTAATGAGGGCAGTATATGTCTCTGGAAGGCTGCAGAGGAGCAGGGCAACAATATGGTTATCGTTGATATCCTCTCCGGTGGCACGCAGCACCTTCTTCCACATGTTTGGTGTGTCTCCCAGGTGGCTTGTGGCAAACTTTAGACAAGACTTTTTATGGATATCTTTGAGAAATGGCTTTCTTCATGCCACTCTTCCATAAAGGCCAGATTTGTGCAGTGTACGACTGATTGTTGCCCTATGGACAGACTCTCCCACCTCAGCTGTAGTTCTCTGCAGTTCATCCAGAGTGATCATGGGCCTCTTGGCTGCATCTCTGATCAGTCTTCTCCTTGTCTGAGCTGAAAGTTTAGAGGGACAGCCAGGTCTTGGTAGATTTGCAGTGGTCTGATACTCCTTCCATTTCAAAATGATCGCTTGCACAGTGCTCCTTGGGATGTTTAAAGCTTGGGAAATCTTTTTGTATCCAAATCCGGCTTTAAACTTCTCCACAACAGTATTACGGACCTGCCTGGTGTGTTCCTTGGTCTTCATGATGCTCTCTGCGCTTTCAACAGAACCCTGAGACTATCACAGAGCAGGTGCATTTATACAGAGACTTGATTACACACAGGTGGATTCTATTTATCACCATCAGTCATTTAGGACAACATTAGATCATTCAGAGATCCTCGCTAAACTTCTGGAGTGAGTTTTCTGCACTGAAAGTAAAGGGGCCGAACAATTTTGCACGCACCACTTTTCAGTTTTTTAATTGCTAAAAAAAAGTTTAAAATATCCAATAGATTTCGTTCCACTTCACAATTGTGTCCCACTTGTTGGTGATTCTTCACAAAAAATTTAAATTTTATATCTTTATGTTTGAAGCCTGAAATGTGGCAAAAGGTTGAAAAATTCAAGGGGGCCGAATACTTTCGCAAGCCACTGTACATCCTTATCTATGTTAAATGACATTATAACCTGTTTTGAACAAGAAGGGAATTAGATAGTTCACAAGATGAAAGAACATTTTTAAATCAAAGAACTTGGGAACATTAGCTACTCTCTGGGAATCCAAAAAGAGAGAAGAGGATGGGAGTTATCTTCTCAACCAATCTCAGAAAATCTTGGAAACCTTGGAACAATTCCATATGCAAGATGCACAGGAAGTGAAAACTCCTATGGAACCAGGCTATCAAAAGAGCAATGAAGCATAAAGCTTGCTACCCAACAATGATACATATCACAGAGCAATCGGTAAGCTGCTAAATGTTGCCACTGTGACAAGAACAGACATGGCCGCAGCAGTGGGCATACTATGCAGGAAAGTCTCAGCTCCCTGTCAGCATCACTGGAACGCAGTAAAAAAGAGTGATGCAATACCTCAAAGGAACAATTCAGATTAAGTTATGGTTACCATTACATCCAAAACTCGTCGGATATGTGGATGCTGATTGGGCCGGGGACTGCACAGACTGCAAATCCACAAGTGGATTCATCTTCCAGTATGGGGAAGGAACCATAAGTTGGTCTAGTCGAAAGCAAGCAACTGTGGCCCTATCTTCAACTGAAGCAGAGTACATTGCAGCAGCATACGCATGTCAAGAAGCAATATGGATTTGTCAACTTTTTGCGGACATTGGAATAGACATGTCAAAACCAATTCCCATTTTTGAAGACAACCAGGGATGTATAAAGCTTACACAATCAGAAAGGGTCAATCGTAGCACCAAACACATTGATGTCAAGTATCACCTACAGAGGGACAATCAAGAGCAAGGTGTTGTTGACATTCAATACCGCTCGTCAGAGGAGATGACTGCTGATGCACTCACCAAGCCTTGGTGAAGGAGCATCATAGTTATTTCCAGAAGAAGCTGAATATAATTTGACAAAGCACATGCTGTTGAGAAGGGGTATTGAAAGAAGCAACAGCAAGTAGCTTTCTATAATGTGAACTATATATATGCATTATACCTACTGTAGCTATACCAGTAGGTGGCACTGCAGTGTTATAATGTGTTATTCTATAGTAATGTAGTCAACAGCAGGCCCGGATTGGCCATAGGGCAAACCGGGCAAATGCCCGGTGGGCCGGGGCCGCCGGGCTGCATGTTCATGCTTGCAGGGACAAGGCAGGCTGCTCTTTAAGCCCGCGCCAGTCCCCCGGCCTTTCCGCGGCCGCCCGGCTTCCAATTCAGCTCAGGCTCAGCCATCGGCAACAGGGGGATGGAAACATGAAGGGGGGAGGAGCTAGAGGAGACACCTCTCCATGGCCGCCAGTATAGTTCAGCCGTTCGAGCTGGGGGGCGTGACCACGAAGGGGAGAGGAGTCTGCTGCAGGCGGATCAAAGAGAACGAAGGTAAGTGTGGCGCCCTGTAACCTGAATAGGAGGAGCGGTGGGGGGTGGCTGCATATAGAAGAATTATTCTCTCCATCTTCCTCCCGCAGTCTCTGAATGCCTGCCTCTGCTCCTCTCCCTCTCGCAGGCTGTCAGGTACTGCGGGAGGAAGATGGAGAGAATAATTCTTCTATATGCAGCCACCCCCCACCGCTCCTCCTGTCCTGCTTATCTCTGCTGCCCCCACAGTGTTCTCTACCCCCCACAGTGCTCTCCACCTCCCCCATGCTCTCTGCTGCCCCTCTGTGCCCTCTGCTTCTCTCCATGTGCTCTCCACCTCCCACCCTGTGATATCTACCTCCCCCATGCTCTCCGCTGCCCCCTGTGCCCTCCACCTCTCCCCCAGTGCTATCCAGCCCCCGCTGTGCTCTCCACCTCCCCCCATGCTCTACGCTGCCCCCCTGTGCCCTCCGCCTCTCCCCCTGTGCTCTTCACCTCCCCCATGCTCTCCGCTGCCCCCCCTGCCCTCCACTTCTCCCCCAGTGCTATCCAGCCCCCCCCTGTGCTCTCCACCTCCCACCCTGTGATATCTACCTCCCCCATGCTCTCCGCTGCCCCCTGTGCCCTCCACCTCTCCCCCAGTGCTATCCAGCCCCGCTGTGCTCTCCACCTCCCCCCATGCTCTACGCTGCCCCCCTGTGCCCTCCGCCTCTCCCCCTGTGCTCTTCACCTCCCCCATGCTCTCCGCTGCCCCCCCTGCCCTCCACTTCTCCCCCAGTGCTATCCAGCCCCCCCCTGTGCTCTCCACCTCCCACCCTGTGATATCTACCTCCCCCATGCTCTCCGCTGCCCCCTGTGCCCTCCACTTCTCCCCCAGTGCTATCCAGCCACCCCTGTGCTCTCCACCTCCCACCCTGTGATATCTACCTCCCCCATGCTCTCCGCTGCCCCCTGTGCCCTCCACTTCTCCCCCAGTGCTATCCAGCCCCCCCTGTGCTCTCCACCTCCCCCCATGCTCTACGCTGCCCCCCTGTGCGCTCCGCCTCTCCCCCTGTGCTCTTCACCTCCCCCAATGCTCTCCTTTCCCCCCATTGCTCTCCAGCCCCCCCAGTGCTCTCCACCTCCCTTCTGTGCTCTCCACCTCCCCCCATGCTCTATGCTGCCCCCCTGTGCCCTCTGTCTCTCCCCCTGTGCTCTCCACTACCCCCCTGTGCCCTCCGTCTCTCCCCCTGTGCTCTCCACTACCCCCCTGTGCCCTCCGTCTCTCCCCCTGTGCTCTCCACTACCCCCCTGTGCCCTCCGTCTCTCCCCCTGTGCTTTCCACTGCCCCCTGTGATATCCACCTCCCCCATGCTCTCCACTGCCCCCCTGTGCCCTCCACTTCTCCCCCAGTGCTCTCCAGCCCCCCCTGTGCTCTCCACCTCCACCCAGTGCTCTCTAGTCCCCCGTGCTATCCAGCCCCCGTGCTCTCCTCCTCCCTTCTGTGCTCTTAACATCCCCCATGCCCTATGCTGCCCCCCTGTTCCCTCCGCCTCTCCCCCTGTGCTTTTCACCTCCCCCCATGCTCCACGCTGCCCCCCGTGCCCTCTGCCTCTCCCCCTGTGCTCTCCACCTCCCCCTGGGCTCTTCACCTCCCCCCAATGCCCCCAGCCCCCCCAGTGCTCTCTAGCACCCCCCCAGTGCTCTCCAGCCCCCCTGTTCTCTCCACCTCCCTCCTGTGCTCTCCACCTCCCCCATGCTCTCTGATGCCCCCCTGTGCCCTCCACTTCTCCCCCAGTGCTCTCCAGCCCACCCAGTGCCCTCTAGCTCCCCCGTGGTATCTAGCCCCCCTGTCTCTCCTCCTCCCTTCTGTGCTCTCCACATCCCCCATGCTCTATGCTGCCCTCCTGTGTCCTCCGCCTCTCCCCCTGTGCTTTTTCACCTCCTCCCATGCTCTACGCTGCCCCCCTGTGCCCTCTGTCTCTCCTCCTGTGCTCCCCACCTCCCCCATGCTCTATGCTGCCCCCCTGTGCCCTCTGCCTCTCCCCCAGTGCTCTTTAGCCCTCCCAGTGCTCTCCAGCCCCCCTGTGATCTCCACCTCCCCCATGCTCTACGCTGCCCCCCTGTGCCCTACGCCTCTCCCCCAGTGCTCTCCAGCGCCCCCATTGATCTCCGCCTACCCCCTGTGCTCTCCACCTCCTCCCATGCTCTCTGCTGCCCCCCTGTGCCCTCCGCCTCCCCCCAGTGCTCTACAGCCCCCCAGTGATCTCCACCTCCCCCCTGTGCTCTCCACCTCCCCCCTGTGCTCTCCACCCCATGCTCTCCTGCCCTCCCTGTGCTTTACGCCCCACCCTGTGTTTTTGCTTCCCCCTGTGCTCTCCAACCCCCCACCCCCTGTGCTCTCCAGCCCCCCATGCTCTCCGGCCCCCTTGTGCTCTCCTCTTCCTCCCTGTGTTCTCTGCCTCTCCCCCATGCTCTCCGCCTCCCCCCACAGTGCTCTCCAGCCCCCCTGTGGTCTCGCCCCACCCCATGTTCTCAAAGTTCTTCCCTGTGCTCTCTGCCCCACCTGCTTTCCCTGTCCCCCTCACCCCCCGCACCTTTGCCGGGTTTCCCCCTCCCCTCTCCTGGGGGATCCGTCAGGATGGAGAGTGGGGAAGGGGCCGGTTAAGATGTCATGGGCTGCTCATTCCAAAATGCCCGGGCCTATTTTTTGTCCCAGTCCGGGCCTGGTCAACAGGGTGTTCTGTCTATGTTCAGTGCATGTACTTGTTTGTTGTTCTCTTCCTGTTTATGAAAAAAGGCATGTAATATATTCCTCCATGAAAATAAAGTATTCTCTGCATTCAACAAGCTTCCAAGTGCATTATTCATTGACCTGCTAATACAGGATACTAAGCTTTTTTTAATGAGGATTCATGTGGGAAAAAAAACGTAGAAACAAAGACATTTTTTATGTGAAAAATATTGCACCCCTAAATATTTAAAAAATATTACAAAATATAATTTATAAACATTAAAAAATATAATGAAGAAATATTACACACAAAATATTGCAAAAGTGTATGTATGTGAATTCAGATTTCATGAGAAATACTGTATTTATTGGCGTATAACACTCACTTTTTCACCCCAAAAATTGGGTACAAATAGCACGTGCGTGTTATACGCCAATACTTAAATTTTAGATGCCTCGGAGGGGACAGGGAGGGGGGGCGGGACGAGCGCTATCAGATTACATACAGTGAGAATCTCCTGTTTACTTGGCGGCCTCTGTAAAAGGAAGTCCCGTCTCCTGGGCCGCCCCTCTCCCTGTCCCCTCTAGGCTGCAGATGGGCATCAATCAGGCTGCATTGATGGCAATGGTGAGGCTGCTGCATTGATGGCAATGGTGAGGCTGCTTCATTGATGGCAATGGTGAGGCTGCTGCATTGATGTGGACTGATGAGGTTGCATTAATGGCACTTGTGAGGCTGCAGATGGGCATTGATCAGGCTGTATTGATGGCAATAGTGAGACTGCAGATGGGCACTAACCATTATTTTGCTTCAAAGTTCCTTATTTAAAATTTAATTTTTTTTCCTGAAACTTCCCTCTTAAAATGAATGTGCGTGTTATACACCTGTGCGTGTTATACGCCGATAAATACGGTAGTAAACAATGCTTTTGTAATAACACATCTTGGTGAACTAATCCTATAGGGTACTAAGTAACGGATTGGCTAAGAGTTTACTAAGAGTTAATAAAGTATTGCAGCTTCAGTTCTTTGTTTCAGCCCAATGTGAACAGGGATTTAAGTGCTAAATCTAGCATGCTTCTTTTCCAAGCAAGACTTTATCAGAATTACTTCGGCTTTTCAACAGGCACAATCTATAAATACCCATTAATTTAAACCATCTGCAGATCCCCCATGGACAGTATGAGAATGCTCGCCCACCAGGTTTGCTTCATTCCCTGTTTTCGTATCCTGTAGGTGTTCAGCTATATAAACTTTTAACTTATGTTTTGCTTTTCCTACATATATTTTGCCGCATGGACATTTTATTCTGTAAATTACACAAGAAGTACAAAAAATGTAATTATTATTAATCCCTAGTATTAATATAGTGCTTTATAGCTTACCACTTTGAGAGTGCCTTGCCATCCTATGATATGGGACACTGTTTTTCTATTGATGCACACAGTGTAGGGAGACACAACTCTAGTCCCATTATACAATGATGGCTTCATAGAAAGCTACAAGAGAAGGTAGTCATAGGAGAGATTTAAAAAATAAAGAAGCTGCATACTTAGTAAGTGATTAAATCTGCTGTTGAAAGTGCTTAAAAAACTGAGGATCTAATATCACTTTAATGTTATATTTCTTATAGACCCCACTGTTTATGGATACCTTGTTTTGTCTTTCATCAAATTAACTAGTCATGCACCTACCACAGGGGAACAACCTGCTGAACGATCATTGAGCCAAGATTGTATTTTAGTGAGGAAATTCACTTCAGACTAAACAATTCTTTATTTATGAAGCACATATGGCTGGTGGAGGTATGAACAAAGTTTTCAAATGGTTCATCTAGCATTATTGAATTGACCTATACACTAAACTTTTGTGAACTGCAGAGATTCCAGGTATGTCCTCTATTACTGATGAAGGGACACAATAAAATAGCAAAGCAGTCAGGTACTGGCTTCTCTGAGGAAGGGACTAATGCCCCGTACACACGAGTGTAAAATCCACCAGCAAAAGTCCGATGTGAGCTTTTGGATGGAAATTCCGACCGTGTGTATGCTCCATCGGACTTTTGCTGGCGGAATTCCCACCAGCAAAAGATTGACAGCAGGTTCTTTATTTTTCGGTCGGAAAAAGTTCCGATCAGAAATTCCGATCGTCTGTATCAATTCTGACACGCAAAATTTCTAGGCATGCTCGGAAACAATACGACACATGCTCGGAAGCATTGAACTTGATTTTCTCGGCTCGTCGTAGTGTTGTACGTCACCGCGTTCTTGACGCGGTGACGTACAGCCAAGCTTGAGCGGAATTCCGTAGGAAAAACCATCCAAGATTTTTCTGTTCGTGTGTACGGGGCATAAGTCTCTTCACCAAAAGCAGGTATATTGACAAATTTGTAAATATAATGAATGAATGCTGCTATGGATATGCCAACATATGTTGCAGAGTCATTAAGTGTGTTCCGCCTTTCAACGCCAGAAATATTTTATACTCTTGTAGAGCAATTATATATATGAGTTCCATATAATTTCCATATAATGCATTACTTCAATAACTGAGAAAAGGCACAACTGAAACTTTTTCAGTGATCCATGAAATACATTTGAAATAACAGTGGTTTAATGGCACTATTCCAAGTGTTACTTACAATCAAAAATCTGAAGAGAGGATAGCACTTCCAAAACGCTGAGAGTGGTGACTATTCTATAAACTTCTTATTCAAATATGGCCTCAGTAATACCTTGCTTCTCCTCATTAGAAGATTTTCTAAGGATTGCAACGCTCTTCCTCTCTCCACTACAATAACAAACAGAGCCCAGATATACCATTACTCTGCATTAATAATTATAGAACTTCAAGATGTAGTGCAAAAACAACAGTCCTCCTAATGATATATAGAGATATATATCTACACAGGTTTTTTTTGTCAAAGAATGGGTAAAGAAACTCAGGCATCCTAGGTTTCAGAAGTACATTACACACAAAACGCAGGGTTTGGAATTGCGCTACATACACAGTGCAGGGTTCAGGAGTGCATTTAACACAGGATGGCAGGGTTTAAGGAGTTTATTACACACACAAATTACAGGGTTCACGTACCCCGTGGATGGTTCACTAGTGTTATTATTGAGTTGATGCACTGATGCAATATTGCATGTTCTTATGTTTTACTTAAAATTTTATTTATGCTGCCTCCCTCTCCACAAGTTGCGGCGTGTCTTGCTGGCCCACCACACATTAAATGTTACCTTTGACCCCCTGGGGGCGCCTGTTGTATCTTTCATTTATCCCCCTCCATCCTTTTTAAACTTATTTTTATTTTTATTTTTTCCCTGGCCAAGACTCTCCCTCTATTTAACAATTCTGGCTACTTATGCCCAGCACAGCCATGTGTTCAGTGGCAGAGTCCCCCTGCCTCACACATCTTACCATTATATGTGGTTCACGCTTGCCATGATGTACTTAGTACTACCCTCCCTCCTTTTCTACCTTGTTTTTGTTTTGTCCCCCCCCCCCCGTCTTCTGGTCCTTCTTTCCCTTTTTTTCTTTGTCTCTGCATTTTCTCCTTCCTGTCCCCCCAGGTCGGTGCTTGATTATGGCCCAAGACACAAATCCTTGATGGCCAATGCGGGACCTCCTCAGTTCAGCTTAATTTCGTCTCCTCACTGTGGCTATGACTCTGTTGAAGTTCTATTCACACAATATCCACAGGTTCAGTTCTCCAGTGAAGCGTTCAAAGGTATTTCACCACTTAAAATCTAGCCTTGTTGACGTGGTATGCCAACAAGAGACCAGGTTTTCCTCCTCCTCTGCTCCAAAATACCTCTCTTCTCCCTTCCCTACCTTCTATGTAGCGTCTGCGCTGGAAAAAAAATAGAGGAGTCCTAATCGCCTTTCAACGTAACCTCTTATTTTCTTGCACTAAGGAAATCGCAGATCCGACCGGTAGATATTTGTTGCTCCAAGGCACTCTAAATGGCCATGACGTAACTCTGGTAGTCTACTATGCTCCTTACCGCTTCCAGCACAATTTTTTTCTCTCACCTCTTTAAAGTGGTCTCCCAACACTGTTCCGGGTCCCTTAGCCTTATGGGTGACTCAGACGTAACCTTAGATTCCTCAGTGGACAGGAAATTTGCACAAGCAGTATCCACCTCCCATGACCCAGTTGTAGAAGCCCAAATGAGATCTCTCTTGTAATCGCACTGGTTAGTGGACGCATGGAGGGAACATCACCCCCGTGACTTCACTTTTTATTCCAATCCACATGATAGCTTCTGCAGGATCGACCATGTCATTATTCCCTTGCGAATCATTTCCAAAATGCACAGGATAACGATCTCTGCCTCCCCATGGTCAGATCATGATCCCATCGTCTTCTTGCTCGCACTCACTGGCCTATATGGCCTATATAAATTATCAATGGCGGCTCAATGACTCTCTCCTAACATCTCAGGATGCCCTTCTTGAACTCCACTCCCGCTTCCAGAACTTTTTTTTCAGACAATGTAGGCTCCGTGAGGTTGACTATCTCTCTGTGGCAAGCCCACAAGGCTACCATGCAGGGCCTGCATTCAGCTTGCTTCCTCTCGCAAGCGGGACAGGGAAAATAAGATCCAAGAACTCACGACCCACCTGGCATCCGCTAATATGTCATGGAAATCCAACCCTACCCCTGACAATAAGAAGACTCATAACACCATTGTTGCGGAACTGAATTTGCTGTCCACCAACAGAGCCCTACGAAGCACAGATTTTATGCCTGTGCAAACAACATGCGATCTTGGCCAGAAAACTTAATGCCACGGGCCATACCCACAAACCAGTTCGCCTTCGCTTAGCCGGAGAAGACCTTACCTCTGACCCGAGCAAAGTCTCGCTGATTTTTTGACCACTTTATACAGTAAACCTCACCCTTCACCCTTGATTTAGCAGACGCCTTCTTCCGTGACCTCCACCCCCCCCTCCTTTCATCTGCGGCTCACACGGCCCTCAATGTTGACATTTCTGAACTGGAGGTAGCCCAGGCCATCAAAGGCATTCGGCTTTCAAAGGCCCCAGGCCCAGACGGCTTCTCTGGCTTATATTACCAGAAATTTTCCTCCCTCCTACTCCCCCATTTGACGACATACTTTGATAGTATGAAATAGGGAGCACTGCTTTCCAAGACTCCTTACGAGCCCACATATCCATGATTCCGAAAACCACTGTGGAAGCTCATGACCCCCAAGCCTTCTGCCCTATTTCTCTGCTGAATGAGGATATGAAACTATTGGGCAAGATCCTGTGTTCTAGCATTAATAAATACCTAAATTCCCTGATTCACAGGGACCAGGTAGGCTTTGTGCCTGAAAAAACAGGAAATAGGCGCCTCTAAGTAAGTTATATTTAATAGACAAAACCATTTAAAACTCACATTACAATATCTGTAAGCAGGCACAGTAGAGTCCAGTGAAAACGCACAATCTCTGTGCCGGCTGTCAGCAGTGGTCTCGTCTTGGTGATCTGTGAGGGGGCGGCATCCTGGCCAGTAGGAGTCTATCGGCGCTCAGACGGGGTCCAGAGCGAGGTCTGGAATGCAGCTGGAGATCACAGAAGAGGGCTGGAACTCAGCGTAGGGCGGGATGGCGTCACGGACGTTATTGCGACGCATTTCAGAGCGTGCACGCTGGGAAGATACGCTGCATTACAGCCCTCTCCTGTGATCTCCAGCTGCATTCCAGACCTTGCTCTGGATCTTGTCTGAGCGCCGAGAGACTCCTGCTGGCCAGGAAGCCGGACTCTACTGTGCCTGCTTACAGATACTGTAATGTGATTTTTTTAATACGTTTTGCCTATTAAATATAACAGTCTTACTTAGAGGCGCCTATTTCCTGTATTTTCTTCACATGTTTGGAGTGTGCTTCAACTCACCCTACAACTCTGCCCTGATACTACAGACTACAGACAGTCTTCCCACACATACGCAGGTGAATGTTACAAGGTAAATATGTTTGCGGACGATGCTCTTTTGACCCTTACTAACTCAATTGCCTCCTTACCCAATCTACATTCCCTCCTGACCCACTTTGCCATCATCTCAGGGCTCCAAATGAATCCCCAAAAACCACTGCGCTGAATATTTCCCTTCCAGGTTCCCTGGTTATGCACCTCCAATCCACCTTCCCGTACCGCTGGACTGGCTCCGCTTAAGAATATTTGGGTATTAAGCTGACTCCCTTATACTCCTCTCTTTTTTCTGCTAACTACTATCCCCTGTTATGTACCATCACGGTACTCATGACATCCTGGCAGCTCCCCACCTTGTCTTGGATTGGCTGCATCTATGCCATCAAGATGATGGTCCTTCTGAAGATCTTATACTTCTTCTGGACTCTACTGGTTCAGATCCCCGCATTTTTCTTGCGTCTTCTCCAGAAAAGGCTTCTGTCCTTTATTTGAGCCAACAAGTGTCCCAGGGTCTCCCACTTTACCCTGTATGCCCACAGGCTGAGAGGTGGGCTTGGAGTCAAAAATTACCAGGCTGCACAAATCTCCCAGCTTGCAATGCTCCAGGCTGCCTCCGATTTTCCACTCTGGGGTCTCCTGGAAATCCCCAACTGTGCACCGGTCCGCATCTCTGCCCTCCTATGGCTTCCTCCTAAAATGCGTCCTCCCTCAGGTCTGATGGCCCATAGTTTGAAGCTTTGGGACTCGTTTCGGTACTCTGGTGGGCTCATGTCCCCGTCCCTTCCGCTCCTCCCCTCCTAAATAAACCTGTGTTTCCCCCCAGTTTAGAAAAACCTCATGTTTTTTCCTGGTGGCCAGCCCATGGATTCTCTCAGGTCAGACATTTTCTTGGAACCCGCACCTTCCCCTCGTGGGCTTCAATCCAAGAGACTCATGAAGCTCCCCCAGTGGAATTCTTCCGCTATCTCCAATTACGACACTGGATTTCCTCTCTCAAATGGGAGCGGGACTTATCCCCCATTGGTTTGGCGGATTGGAGCAAAGCCTGGTCTAATATTGCGTAATGCTTCTTTAACACGGCTATCCTAGAGGCAGCCTACAAGGTACTCCTTTATTGGTACTGGGTTCCAACCTGTATTGCCAAATCAAACCCATCCAACAGTGATAGATGCTTCAGGAGCTGTGGTCAGCGTGGAGACGAACTTCATATCTGATGGACCTGCCCCCTCTTAGTGGGATTCTTGGTCTTCTGTTTACTCTCTTCCATGTGTCTATCTGCAAGGATGCCAAGTTGGCCTTACTCTACTGCCCGATCCCGGGCCTATTCTCCTATCAGCAGAAATTGGCCACCTTTGTATATCGCTGTGAAGCGTGCAATAGCAAGGCATTGGAAGAGGACGATGTCTCATTTGCGGAGGTGAAGAGCATCTTAACTACTCCCATGATTAATGAGAAGATGTCTAGTATTCTCCATGACTCCCATGCCAAATTCCACAAGGTATGGGTCCCATGGTGGTCCTACGCTCTTCCTACTCTGCATCTGACCAGCCTAGGCCTATATAACTGACCTCCTCTGTCCCCCCCCCCCGACCTGGGGGAACCTCTTTCCTACCTATTCTGCACCTCCTTTTCCTTCTCCGTCTTTCCTTCTCATCTCTTGTGTCCCTCCTTTGCCATCTGCCTCCCCTTTTTAAATTTTTTCTTATTTTTGTTTCTTGCTGTCTCGTATGGCCTCAATCCAAGTTTTGTTTTTCCGAAATTTTTGTGGACTTCTCCACATCCCAACCCCTGAGCAATTTTATCTCAGTCACCCTATGTTGACCCCCGGCCTTGGCCGGAGGGTTGTTGATGCTCGACAGTTCTTTCTACCAAATATGTTCCCAATGTGAATTATTAAGTTGTACCATGTTATGCTTACTGCTCATATCCCCATGCGCGGGACTATTACAGTTATTCTTACTTCTCATATAGTTCAATAAAAAAAATTGTACCAGAAAAAAAAAATACAGGGTTCAGTAATGCACCATGTACAAAGTGCAGGGTTCAGGAGTGCATTTAACTTAGGATGGCAGGGTTCAGGAGTGCATCACACAAACTGCAGAGTTCAGTTTTGCCCTATGTACATGGTGCAGGGATCAGAAGTGCATTTCACACGGGGTTGCAGGGTTTAGGAAGGGGAGACATACATGGTGCAGTGTTCAGAAGTGCATTATGCACAGAGTGCAGAGTTCAGGAGTGCATATAGGGTGGCAGGGTTGAGATGTGCGCTACATACAGGGCAAAGAGTTCAGGAGTGCTTTTCACACAGGGTGCCAGGGTTCAGGAGAAGTGCAGAGTTCAGGAGTGCATACAGGTTGGCAGGGTTGAGATGTGCGCTACATACAGGGCACAGAGTTCAGAAGTGCTTTTCATACAGGGTGCCAGGGTTCAGGAGCAGTGGCGGCTGGTGCGCAAAAATTTATGAGGGGGCGCAAACAAACTGAAAAAAACCCCTCATTTGCAGCTACTGTGCGCATTAAACGCAGCCACTGTGCCCATCAATTGCAGCCACTGTGCCTATCAAGTGCAGCTACTGTGCCCATCAAACGCAACCACTGTGCCCATCAAACGCTGCCACTGGGCCATCAAACGCTGCCACTGTGCCCATCAAACGCTGCCACTGTGCCCATCAAACGCAGCCACTCTGCCCATCAAACGCAGCCACTGTGCCCATCAAATGCAGCCACTGTGCCCATCAAGCGCAGCCCTTGTGCCATTAAACATGGCTACTGTGCCCATCAATTGCTGCCAGTGTGCCCATCAATTGCTGCTACTGTGCCCCATCAAATTCTGCCAGTGTGCCCAACAATTGCCACTACTGTGCCCCATCAAATGCTGCCAGTGTGCCCATCAATAGACGCTATTGTGCCCCATCAAATGCTGCCAGTGTGCCCATTAATAGCCGCTACTGTGGCCCATCAAATGCTGCCAGTGTGTCGATCAATTGCCGCTACTATGCCCCATCAAATGCTGCCAGTGTGCCCATCAATAGCCACTACTGTGCCCCATCAAATGCTGCCAGTGTACCTCGCCTGGCACTTACCTGTCTCGCAGCAGGTCAGCGGCGGTGTCCTGCACGCTCCTCGATGTCTTCTTCCGTCCTCTCAGGCGTCCAATCACAGCGCCTGACGTTTCAACGAATCAGATGACAGGCTGGTTCAGTGTTAGCAAAGTGAATTACTTCACTTTGCTAACACACAGCTGAGTGAACAGCGAACGCACAGCATTGCGCCCGCTATTCACCTTTTTGGGCGCCTATTAGAGCATACGCCTCTAATCAGGTGATTCCAAAAAACACCCCCGCCGCTGTAATTCAGGTGCCCGGCACCCAAAAAGGGGCCAGACACCTGAATAAGGGGTGTCAGCGGCAGGCATAGATAGATTCATGCAATGCATGAATCTATCTATGGTAATAGAGCGGTGCCAGGAGAGAGGGGGCGGCGCTCCTGCGCCCTTAATGGATGCACCGCCTCTGTTCAGGAGTGCACCGTGTACACAGTGCAGGGTTTAGGAGTACATTATACGCAGAGTTCAGGGTTCAAGAGTGCATTACACACAGGGTTCAGGGGTGACTTATGCACAGAGTGGCAGGGTTGAGTGTAAATTTGCTGTCCCCTCAAAATAACTCAACACACAGCCATTAATGTCTAAACCGCTGGCAACAAAAGTGAGTACACCCCTAAGTAAAAATGTCCAAATTGGGCCCAATTAGCCATTTTCCCTCCCCGGTGTCATGTGACTTGTTAGTGTTACAAGGTCTCAGGTGTGAATGGGGAGCAGGTGTGTTAAATTTGATGTTATTGCTCTCATTCTCTCATACTGGTCACTGTAATGCCCTGTACACACGGTCGGACATTGATCAAACATTCCGACAACAAAATCCATGGATTTTTTCCGACGGATGTTGGCTCAAACTTGTCTTGCAGACACACAGTCACACAAAGTTGTCGGAAAATCCGATCGTTCTGAGCACGGTGACGTAAAACACGTACGTCGGGACTATAAACAGGGTAGTAGCCAATAGCTTTTGTCTCTTAATTTATTCTGAGCATGCGTGGCACTTTGTGCGTCGGATTTGTGTACACATAGTTACATATACATAGTATAGTTACATAGTTACATAGTAGGTGAGGTTGAAAAAAGACACAAGTCCATCAAGTCCAACCTATGTGTGTGATAATGTGTCAGTATTACATTACATATCCCTGTATATTGCGGTCATTCAGGTGATTATCTAATAGTTTCTTGAAGCTATCAATGCTCCCCGCTGAGACCACCGCCTGTGGAAGGGAATTCCACATCCTTACCGTTCTTACAGTAAAGAACCCTCTACGTAGTTTAAGGTTAAACCTCTTTTCTTCTAATTGTAATGAGTGGCCACGAGTCTTATTAAACTCTCTTCTGCGAAAAAGTTTTATCCCTATTGTGGGGTCACCAGTACAGTATTTGTAAATTGAAATCATATCCCCTCTCAAGCGTCTCTTCTCCAGAGAGAATAAGTTCAGTGCTTGCAACCTTTCCTCATAACTAAGATCCTCCAGACCCTTTATTAGCTTTGTTGCCCTTCTTTGTACTCGCTCCATTTCCAGTACGTCCCTCCTGAGGACTGGTGCCCAGAACTGGACAGCATACTCCAGGTGCGGCCGGACCAGAGTCTTGTAGAGCGGGAGAATTATCGTTTTATCTCTGCAGTTGATCCCCCTTTTAATGCATGCCAATATTCTGTTTGCTTTATTAGCAGCAGCTTGGCATTGCATGCCATTGCTGAGCCCATCATCCACTAGGACCCCCAGGTCCTTTTCCATCCTAGATTCCCCCAGAGGTTCTCCCCCCAGTGTATAGATTGCATTCATATTTTACACACGATCGGAATTTCCGACAACGGATTTTGTTGTCGGAAAATTTTATAGTAAGCTCTCAAACTTTTGTGTGTCGGAAATTCCTACGGAAAATGTGTGATGGAGACTACACACGGTCGAAATTTCCGACAACAAGGTCCTAGCACACATTTTCCATCGGAAAATCCTATCGTGTGTCCAGGGCATAAGTTCATCATGGCACCTCATGGCAAAGAACTCTCTGAGGATCTGAAAAAAAGAATTGTTGCTCTACATAAAGATGTCCTAGGCTATAAGAAGATTGCCAAGACCCTGAAACTGAGCTGCAGCACGGTGGCCAAGACCATACATCAGTTTAACAGGACAGGTTCCACTCAGAACAGGCCTCGCCATGATCGACCAAAGAAGTTGAGTACAGGATCATATCCTGAGGTTGTCTTTGGGAAATAGATGTATAAGTGCTGCCAGAATTGCTGCAGAGGTTGAAGGGGTGGGAGGGTCACCCTGTCAGTGCTCAGACCATACGGCGCACACTGCATCAAATTGGTCTGCATGGCTGTTGTCCCAGAAGGAAGCCTCTTCTAAAGATGATGCACAAGAAAGCCTGCAAACAGTTTGCTGAAGACAAGCAGACTAAGGAAATTGATTACTGGAACCATGTCCTGTGGTCTGATGAGACCAAGATAAACTTATTTGGTTCAGATGGTGTCAAGCGTGTGTCGCGGCAACCAGGTGAGGAGTACAAAGACAAGTGTGTCTTGCCTACAGTCAAGCATGGTGGTGGGAGTGTCATGGTCTGGGGCTGCATGAGTGCTGCCGGCACTGGGGAGCCACAGTTCATTGAGGGAACCATGAATGCCAACATGTACTGTGACATACTGAAGCAGAGCATGATCCCCTCCCTTCAGAAACTGGGCCGCAGGGCAGTATTCCAACATAACGACCCCAAACACACCTCCAAGATGACTACTGCCTTGCTAAAGAAGCCAAGGGTAAAGGTGGTGGACTGGCCAAGCATGTCTCCAGACCTAAACCCTATTGCACATCTGTGGGGCATCCTCAAATGGAAGGTGGAAGAGTGCAAGGTCAACATCCACCAGCTCTGTGATGTCATCATGGAGGAGTGGAAGAGGACTCCAGTGGCAACCCGTGAAGCTCTGGTGAACTCCATGCCCAAGAGGGTTAGGCAGTGCTGGAAAATAATGATGGTCACACAAAATATTGACACTTTGGGTCCAATTTGGACATTTTCACTTAGGGGTGTATGTGTGTATATATATATATATATATATATATATATATATATACAGTATCTCACAAAAGTGAGTACACCCCTTACATTTTTGTAAATATTTTATTATATCTTTTCATGTGACAACACTGAAGAAATGACACTTTGCTACAATGTAAAGTAGTGAGTGTACAGCTTGTATAACAGTATACATTTGCTGTCCCCTCAAAATAACTCAACACACACACATTAATGTCTAAACCTCTGGCAACAAAAGTGAGTATACCCCTAAGTGAAAACGTCCAAATTGGGTCCAAAGTGTCAATATTTTGTGTGGCCACCATTATTTTCCAGCACTGCCTTAACCCTCTTGGGCATGGAGTACACCAGAAATCACAGGTAGCCACTGGAGTCCTCTTTCACTCCTCCATGACATCATGACCTCATTCTAGAGGTATACCTGTTATGGTCATTTACATACTTTTATGATTTACAATAAAGGTTAAGTTTTAGTTAAGTGACCTTTTGGTGCATAGGGAAGCGCACCCTCATCTAGTTCTAGTCTAATTTTGTGAATCAGTTTTTGCATGACTAGGGAATACACCCATCTAGCTCAGGCTTCTAGTGAATGAGGATGGTCATATGATAGAAGATTCAATCTGAGTATAAAATAATAATTTCAGATAGGCTTGCAGTATTAGCAATGGGATGGGAGAGGCAATGGAGTAGTTCTGGCGAGCATGGGAGAAGGTAACGAGGGGAATAGATAGCAGAAGGTCTTCAGAGGAGTGTAGAGAATGGTTTGGTTGGTATTTTAAAAGAAGGTAGTTGTGTATGGCTTTGTAAGTTGTTGTTAGTATCTTGAAATGTATTCACTGGGTGAGTGGAAGCCAATGAAGCGAATGGCAGAGAGGGGCAGCAGACACTGAATGGTTGGTTGGTAAGGTGGATAAATCTGGCAGCAGCATTCATAATAAACTGGAGCTGAAATATGTAACCGTAGGCCAATGAGGAGAGAGTTGCAATAGTATACTAATTTAACAGCTGACATAAGTTCTTATTATGAACATTCTTACATAAAGGAGTCCAAGTGAAGTATGCCTTCATTAAGCTCTGAAGTTTGTCGGTGTCCCAGTAGGGGAGCTATTATAATTCCTGGATAGTTTTTCTGGCTACTCACCTCACAGGCAAGTCTTTCGTTTGGGAATCTGGCACCTACATTTCTCAGAGTTTCTTGGTCTTCTACCCAATCGCAATTAAAGTGGCAAAACCAGTTCCAGCTCCTACCTTACCCTGCTAGGTCCTGTCCCTATGTACACTTGCCACTCCAGGGGCCTCTTAATGGGGCTATTTATAATACATCTGCACCCAAAAATGTCCGCCAAAATCTTGTGGCAATCCTGTGTCTAACTTTGACACAGGCTGACAAAAATTGGTCTGGGCAGCAAGGGTGTATAAATGCCCTGTAGTGAAGTGGTTAAAAAATAAAAATATAAAAATGTCCAGGATGTAAATTCACGCTGCCCAGACCAATTTTTAGCTTTCAGCGCTCTCACACTTTGAATGCCAATTACTCAGTCATGCAACACTGTCCCCAAACAATATTTTTATAATTTTTTTCATACAAATAGAGCTTTCTTTTGGTAGTATTTAATCACCACTGGGTTGTTTTTTTTTTTCGAAATAAGTAAAAAAAAGCGAAAAGTTTGAAAAAAAACACTTTTTTTTGTTTCTATGATAACATTTTGCAAATAAGTAATTTTTTTCATAAATTTGGGCCAAATTTATACTGCAACATCTCTTTGGTAAAAATAACCCAAATTAGTGGATATTATTTGGTCTCTGTGAAAGTTATAGAGTCTACAAGCTATGGTGCAAATCACTGAAAATTGATCACACCTGATGAACTGATGGCCTATCTCATTTCTTGAGGCCCCGAAATGACAGAAAAGTACAAATACCCCCCAAATGACCCCTTTTTGAAATGTAGACAGTCAAAGGTATTTAGTAAGAGGCATGGTGAGTTTTTTGAAGTTGTAATTTTTCCCCACAATTCTTGGTAAAATTAAGTTTTATTTTTACAAAATTGTCATAATAACAAGTTATTTCTCACACACAGCATATGCATACTTCCAATTACACCATTCTGCTACTCCTCTTGAGTATGGCGATACCACATGTGTGTGACTTTTACACAGCCTGTGCACACAGAGAGGTCCAACATGCAGGCAGCACCATCAGGGGTTCTAGGAGCATAAATTACACCTCTAATTTCCTAACGACCTATTACATTTGTTAAGACCCTGGAACACCAGGACAGTGGAATTACCTACAAAATGATCCCATTTTGGAAAGCAAACACCCCAATGTCTATTCTATGTGGCATAATGAGTCTTTTGAATGGTTCATTTTTTTCCACAAGTCTTCGGAAAACGTGGAAAGAAAACTATAACGTATTTTTTTTTACACAAAGTTGTCAGTTAATAAGATATCTCTAACTCAAAGCATGTATATAGCAAAAATGACACCCCAAAATACATTCTGCTACTCCTCCTGAGTATGGTGATACCACATGTGTGAGACTTTTACACAGCCAGTCCACATACAGAGGCCCAACATTGAAGTAGTACCTTCAGGTGTTCTAGGAGCATAAATTACACATCTCATTTCATTCCTACCTATCAAACTTTTGAATGTTCTTGAACGCCAGGACAGTGGAATTACCCACAAAATTACCCCATTTTGGAAAGCAAACACCCCAACGTATATTCTATGAGGCATGGGCTGCAGATAGGTACTCGGGTACTCTGATGGGCTGCAGACAGGTACGCGGGAATTCTGATGGGCTGAAGACTTGTACTCGGTTACTCTGATGGGCTGGTGACAGGTACTTGGTTACTCTGATGGGCTGGTGATAGGTACTTGGGTACTCTGATGGGCTGGTGACAGGCACTCGGGTACTCTGATGGGCTGGTGACAGGTATTCGGGTACTCTGATGGCCGGTAGACAAGTACTCGGGTACTCTGATGGCCTAGTGACAACTACTTGGGTACTCCGATGGACTACAGATAGGTACTCGGGTACTCTAATAGGCTGGTGACTGGTACTCGGGTACTCTGGTAGGTGGGGACAGGTACTCAGATGGGCTGTAACAGGTACTCAGATGAACTGTGACAGATACTCAGATGGACTGTGACAGGTACTCAGGTACTCAGATGGGCTGTGACAGGTACACAGATGGACTGTGACTCAGGTACTCAGATGAACTGTGACAGATACTTAAGGTTGTGACAGGTGCTCAGGTACTCATGTACTCAGATGAACTGTGACAGGTACTCAGGTACTCTGGTACTCAGATGGACTGTGACAGGTACTCAGATACTCAGATGAACTGTGGCAGGTACTCAGGTACTCAGATGGACTGTGACAGGTACTCGGGTACTCAGATGGACTGTGACAGGTACTCAGGTACTCGGGTACTCAGATGAACTGTGACAGGTACTAGGGTACTCAGATGGGCTGTGACAGGTACTCGGGTTCTCAGATGAACTGTGACAGGTACTCAGGTACTCGGGTACTCAGATGGGCTGTGACAGGTACTCGGGTTCTCAGATGGACTATGACAGGCACTCAGGTACTCGGGTACTCAGATGGACTGTGACAGGTACTCAGGTACTCAGATGAACTATGACAGGTACTCGGGTTCTCGGATGGACTGTGACAGGTACTCAGGTACTCAGATGAACTGTGACAGGTACTCAGGTACTCAGATGGACTGTGACAGGTACTCAGATACTTGGGTACTTAGATAAACTGTGACAGGTACTCGGGTTCTCAGATGGACTGCCACAGGTACTCTGGTACTCGGATACTCAGATGGACTGTGACAGGTACTCAGGTACTCAGATGGACTGTGACAGGTACTCAGGTACTCAGGTACTCGGGTACTCAGATGGACTGTGACAGGTACTCAGGTACTCGGGTACACAGATGAACTGTGGCAGGTACTTTAATGGGTGATGACAGGTACTTTGATGGCGGGTGACAGGTACTTTGATGGGTGATGACAGGTACTTTGATGGGTGGTGACGGGTCCTCTTTATTAGGGGGGTAATCAGTGTGTGTTGGTGTGCACTGTAAGCGGTAACGAGATCTCTTTCTCACACACGATCAGTGTTTGAGGAGGAGAACCCGGTAACATCTCGTTACTGCGGTTTGTTGACATTCTGTGACCGGCTGTGATTGGACACAGCCGGTCATGTGGTAAAGAGCCCATTTCATAGGCTCTTTACTGCGATCAGGGTTGGGCTGTGTCAGGGTGACAAGCCTAGTCCTCTGCGTGCACCCTAGGGGCGTGCACATGCGCCGTGCACATGGACAGCACATGTGACTGGCTGTGATTGGACACAGCCGGTCACGTGGTAAAGAGCTATTGTTTATTGGCTCTTTACACGGATCTGGGATGGGCTGTGTCCGAGGGACACACCTCGGCGCTGCGGGCCCCCGGGGTCCCGCAGAAGTGGCAAAAAACCGAGGACGTTATATGACACCCACCCAGAATGAGAGATCCCATCTGCGGACATCATATGACTATGGCCCGGTATTGAAGTGGTTAATAAAGAACTTGTCCCAAGCT
This sequence comes from Lithobates septentrionalis, assembly GCA_037952835.1. NCBI lineage: Eukaryota > Metazoa > Chordata > Amphibia > Anura > Ranidae > Lithobates > Lithobates septentrionalis. Next base: position 3,441,337 of record JBBDGP010000828.1, read on the forward strand.
GTCTCTAGTCTTTTTTACCATTTTTGTACACTTTCTTTTGTGAAATGGTAGGGGTACAATGTACCCCCAGATCCCCCCCAATTCACATGGGGGGCAGGATATAGGGGGCCCCTTGTTAAAGAGGGCTTCCAGATTCCGATAAGACCCCCACCTACATACCCCCACAACCACCGGGCAAGGGTTGTGGGGATGAGGACCTTGTCCCCATTAACATGGGGACAAGGTGCTTTGGGGGGCTACTCCAAAGCACCCTCCCCATGTTGAGGGCATGTGGCCTGGTACGGTTCAGGAGGGGGGCGCTCTCGACCCTGTGGCCTGCCAGGTTGCGTGCTTGGATAAGGGTCTGGTATGCATTTTGGGGCTACCTCTACGCCATTTTTTTTAAATTTGGCACAGGGTTCCCCTTAATTTCCATATTAGACCTGAGGGGCCTGGTATGGATTTTAGGGGGGCCCTCACACAATTTTTATAAAATTTTGCTTTGGGGTTCCCCTTAATATTCATACCAAAGGGCCTGGCAATGGACTGGGGGGGGGGGGGGGCATGCTCTTTTTTTAAATTAGTTTTATCTACATTGCCGAGACCCGATAATTCATTACAGCCTCGATCAGTTTTAGATGCCAATTTTTCCTTTAGAAATGTCATTTTGCTGTGGTACTGTTCTAAACACGGGAAAACTGTGCCACTTTACAGGCATACTATAGACACCCCCAGGCACGATATTTAAAGGAATATTTTATTTTTATTGTTTCACTTAAAGCATTCAAAAAATCACTGCTCCCGAAAAAATGCCTGTTTAAAAAAAAAACATTTTTTGCATTGATAGATGTCTCCTGGGGCAGGGCCCAGGTCCCCAAACACTTTTTGTGACAATAACTTGCATATAAGCCTTTAAAATTAGCACTTTTGATTTTTCATGTTCGTGTCCCATAGGCTTTAACGGTGTTCGTGTGTTCTTCCGAATTTTTTGCCTGTTCGGTATGTTCTGGTGCGACCCGAACCAGGGGGTGTTCCGCTCATCCCTAGCTGCCACCTGACCTCCTACCTGCACGCTGATTCAACAGTTTTTTTTCTAGTATGCATATGTATGTTGATAGTCTAGTGATTTTAGCATGTGGTTAGAAATAACAAAGTAGTTAATTTAAATAAGTAGAATATTGGTTAGAGTTATAAGTGGGAACTGAAAAAAAACCTTTTTATATTATACAGTATATATTCAATTTTAAAAGTATTTGTGACTCACAGGATGAATTTCCTACAAAAGGCCTCCAGAACCCCTTGGCTTGTTGAATGTAATGACTCTGCATACTATTTCTTACTTCTGTCACTTTCACTGCAGCTCAAACAACTGTTACTTTGTCTTCTTTACAGGCTTTTAAAGCTTCCTTTTTATATTAACCATGATTCCTCAAGCTGCCTACCAATATCTCCACCATTGCTAGGCTTGCAGCCCTTCCATAGCAGGTCCTAGTAATGGCTAGCAAGCGTGTACCATCTCATTGCTTCTATGGATACTTATTTTAGCCAAATTAGATTCAACTAAACATTCAAGATGTGTATGAGATGTGCGTTAAAAAATTATTGCAAATACAGAATCATTTCATGAATTTAATCACATTTTATACAAATTAAACAATGTTCATTTGAGTATGAGTAGAGTTGAATCTAGCTGACTGAGTTTATAATTTACGTTATTATCATATATTTATTTATTTATGACTTGAAATACTCTTTTTTTTATGCAGAGCTGCTGTTTAAAGCTGAACTGCAAGCAAATAGCTAATTACACTGATCAAGTACATATACAAAAGCTGTGTTACTTGCCAAAGGTTTGTATCTCTGTTAATCAATTCCTGAAACATAGTCCCATCACACAGTACAGCTAGGTGGATGACACCGCTTACAATTAAGGTATGGTGTTCTCTCTCCAACCGCAACTGCTGAATGAATTATGAAAGGGCAAACCAAAATGGTAATTCCTCTGCTCACTCTGTTTCTCTCCCAACAGCATGTTCCTTATCAACACATTTGCATGGAGTATACTGGATTGGTTCCTGGTCTTGCCCTTGTTTAGACATTTCCTGTTACAGAATTTACAGTACTCTATGCCGTCATCCAATTTCTCTTTTAGCATTGTGACCCTCTCACATCTGCTTTCTAGTGGAGACTGTATGTAGCGTTACTCCCATAGGAGCCGCAAGATTACTTGCCTAGGTCTTCCCAACTTCAGCCCCGCAGCCAGACACACAAGAAGATCATTTCATTGTTTTCCAAAAATCAGTGTAGGGGATGTTGTTTTTGTTGATTTTTTCTTTTCGGAGAACTTTGATAGGGATGTGGGTAACCACTTGCCGACCAGCCGACGTCATTATACTGCGGCAGGTCGGCACGATCCCGCAACCTTTAAGGGGGACCCGATGCGTGTGTTTTACACAGCAGCTGTTATAGAGATCAGTAGCATGGTTATTTTTTGTATAGAGACCTCACATGTGTGGTTTGAACACCGTTTACATATGGTTGCCTGACTTACGCTCTCACATTGCTTCTGTGTGTAAGCACAGAGGGATGGGGCGCTTTAATTTCTTAATTTTTTTCTTATTTATTTGACTTTTTTATTTATTTATTCATTTTTTTTACACTGTTCCTTTTTTTATCACTTTTATTTCTATTACAAGAAATGTAAACAACCCTTGTAATAAAAATAACGATGACAGGTACTCTTTATTGAGAGATCTGGGGTCAAAAATACCCCAAATCTCTCATTTACCTTTAAAAGAAAAATAAATTTCTATGGCTCGGGAACCAGATGTGACGTCATACGTTGCTCAGGTCCTCCAAGGGCATACAGACGAGAAGCAGCCATCTTGGCCTCACTTGTCTTTATACCCAGCTAACGACCGCATTGGATCGTTCCCTGGCTTCACTAATGGGTCAGGTAAACCCAGGAATGATCGGGAAGCTGCGGAAGGGGGTGGGCACCCCTCTTGCCATTTCTAAAAGTTGTACTGCGGCGAATGTGCCCACAGGACCACTTTTATCAGAAAGAGAATTGGCCATAGTAAACAAAAATTCTCTGGGTCACAGCAGCTAGCTGCTGCCATAACACCAGTATTGAACATCAACGTAATGACGTATTTATGGGACAGTCGCAAGTGGCTTTTACTGCTTGTCAAGAATCTGTAAATACTTTAGTGTGAATGATCTGGGCTCATGTTCTGTAATGAAAATGAATGCCATTGCTGAATTTTCTTTTTGAGAATATCTGTTTCCTGGCTGTCATGCTGATGCTTTGGCTGCAGTGCTGTCTGAGGTGCTGACCCAGACCAAATATAGAGATAAGGAATGTTGACACTCATTTACAGCATGCTTGTTCTGGGTCTGTGACTTAAAAGTACAGGTCTGATACAGCCAGGAAAATAACATTTTCAGAATGAGACCAACAAGGACAGACTCAATGCCTCTATCATGACAATGCTCTTTAAACTGATTTAATAAATACATATATACCTGAATATTTAGGTTGGACATAGATCCTAAAATGATAGATGTACATAAAGGCTCAATTTACTGTTCTTTTTCTGTAAAAGTGCAGAAAAAAAAATCTCTCCCTGGCTGCACAGCAAAGATCTGGTAGGAGCAAAGATGGATGGGTGTTAGAGGCAAGTTAAAGGATAAGAGTATCAAAAATACAAATATCTTTTAAACAAAGAAGAAATGATATTTTCTTGCAGTTAAGTGAAGAAGCATTATTAAAAAAGAGAGATAAGCATCACCTACGAAAATGTGATACATACAATTTACCTATGTAGAAACTGTTCTAAAATCTTGTGGGAAAGCTCAGTCTGTCCATTTACCTTACTTAAAAAGGCAGAACAAAAGTACAAAGAGATCTCTAGCATGGACAATGTCAAGGAAAGACCAGGATTTGGACTTAATCAGTATTCACTTCAGGATCCACAAAGCTTCTAGAAATTATCAATCAGGATGTAAGAGAAGTATACCATTCTGCAACTGTGAAACTGCAAGAACTTGTGGTATAGGTACAGTGGCGGCTGGTGGGTTCGTCTTTTAGGGGGGCGGCAAACAAACATCACCCCCCGTGGTGCGGCACAGCACTGAAACAGCAGCACCCCCCCACCGGGCGACGCGGCGCTGACCGCACCCCCCCCCCACGCAGGCAGTCCGGCACTTACCCGCTCTTGTGGCTGGGCTGTGGTGTTCTTTCCTCCTCTGCTGAAGTGCGGGCAGTGAAGGCTTCTCAAGCTTCCTGCGCAGTGTGTCTCCTCTTCTGACAAAGCGCTAGGCATCCAATAGGATCGCCTGATGCTTTGGCCAATCAGGAAACAGGTCTATCGAGCTGCCTCTTGATTGGCAGGGAGGAACTTTAGTATGAAAATAGCGAAAATGAATTTGCTATCATCACACAACAGGGTGGGATCAGAGCGCAGTGCTCTGCTCTCCAAGCCCACCCTTTTTTGAAACCTATTAGAGCCTCTGGCACTAATCAGATACTTAAAAAAAAAACACCCACCCCACATTGGAATCCATAGTCGGGTGCCCTGATATGTAGATCAGGGGGCTGGACACATGAATAGGGGAGGCAGCACCTGTGTGCCCTCTATGGATGGGCTGCCAATAGGTAGGAAAGAACAGACACTGTTCAGTGTGCAGATTCACTAATCTGAAAAGATGCCTGGATCAGTGCTCATGCAAAAGCCTGTTTAAGGGTCAGAAATGACTGCAGAAATTCTTGGTATATATCAAGAATGGTGGTCTGCTCAATGCATAAAGTTATTTATGAGAGTGACAATGGTAGAAAGGTTCTTTAAAAAAATCCTATAGAAACTAGGTAGAAACTAACGATTTTGAAGGAAACCTTGGGGGTAGTTGAATATTTACTTTTATAGCATGGCAATTCCTACAACATTTCTGAAATACTAATGTGATGCATTTTTTGGTGTTACTAATCTGATGTGTTTCAGGGAATAATACAAAAATCAAAAGGTCATTAAGATAAGGTCGAGAAAATAATGAAAACTAACTTCTGGAAGATGGCTGGGAAATTGCATAGGTCAAAAGGCATTACATTCATTTTGCCCACTTTGATTTTAAGTATCATCTTCTGTTTATATTACCATCTAAAGCAACTGGGTTATAGGCCCCCTGAAGATCCAAACTGTAAGAACCAAAATAAACATTTCTGTTTTAGGTTTGAGATATGATTAAATAATTTTAGGGATAATTTGGTGCTGGTGCAAGTGCATGCACCATGCCCATGTTGATTCAACCTCATGGTGGGCCTGAAATATTAAGAGACACTCACTGACATACAGAAGAACACATGTGGCATGAGCAGGTGAGAAAAGGAAAGTGAATATACAAATCTGAGGGCCTCTGTACAAAAGAAATCTTCTCTAAAGGTCAGATACAACTGCCTTTTATGTCCACTTTACTGTTAAAATGCTGCTTTTACTTGTGTTCAATTACTGCTACAACTTTCTACTCACAGCACAATATAAGCCAGCTGCACTGTATATAACTAGTTCTAGCTGAGTGTCTTTTGTTACTGACAGATTTGCTCATTGTGACAAACCGCCTGGCACCCAGCCTGGGTGCCTCTGCCAAGATACAGCTTCCTTCACTCTGGAACCAGGTATTATAGCTGAGCATTGCACCCAAGAATTAGATGAGACTAGATGGCACTAGCTTAGGTGCAAACTGGAACTTACTTTATTGTAAACTCACACAGAATATATACCACACAAAATCAGGTAAGAGCTTGATCAGATGCAAACTGTAAACAGTAATACAATCAGTACATCTAACAGTATATTTAATGAATAGCTAACATAAACATAAACACACCTAGGAGGCACACAATTGGGAATGAAAAAAGACACCTTAGTAAACAGACTATAGCAGGAGTCCTCAGCATCAGGTTGTTTTGAGCTGATTATGTTAAGATATGCTCCGGGTCTCTAAATCTGGGGGGGGGGGGGGAGGGGGCGGTTGAAGCAGTCAATGCAGGTTTGGGCATAGAGGCCCCAAAGCTTTATCCGAGTCCCCTAGTTATCAGAGTCTGTGTGTTTTAAGGAGACATGGACCCGAATCCAAAGCAAAAGTGGTCCAAAGGTAACCCAGGCACACCCCTGCCAAAGAATAGAGCCCCCTCGAATGCCAGGGCCCATAGTCAGTAGCCAAGAGGCTACCCCGCAGTCCCATATAAAAGCCCCTGGTGCCGGTTGGGTCTGTCACACTCATCTTATCCATTAAAGTGCTGTAGAGGTTACTGCTTCCTTAATCTGACCATAGATGATTTGCATCAGCAGGAACCGTTCGAACGATGTATGGGCACGCTGAAGGTACCCAAGTTGATCAATTGATCAATTTGGGTAGAACCAGCCTGTCAGAGTTTACATGTGACTATTGCTAGTGGCTGTTATAGCAGCCAGCAATAATCACTGTCTCCTGGTGGGGATGGCTTCTTCTGCCCCCCTGCTGGGATAACACAATGTCTCTGGGGGAGGGTTTCCTCTGTCAACACTGTCAGTGTTGATGGGGGAATCAAGCGATTTTCTTTCCTTTAACCCATGGTTGTAGGAAAGAAAATTGCTTTATCTATGGCCAGCCTTTGACACGTACCTCGTATGTGAGCCTGACATGCAGAGGGAGACCTCTCGTACAGCCCTGGTTCCCAGATCACTGGAGTTGAGGACAGTGACCGTAGGAGCACAGCGGGGTATGAGTGCCTGGTGGATTCTCTGGAACCGAAGATGACGTCCGCTGGGAGGCACTGGAACTGGCTGGAGTGCCGGGTGCAGGTAAGCCGGATGCAGGTCAGCTGGATGCAGGTCAGCTGGATGCAGGTGAGCTGGATGCAGGTCAGCAGGCTGCAGTTAAGCTGGATGCAGGTCAGCAGGGTGCAGGTAAGCGGGATGCAGGTCAGCTAGATGCAGGTGAGCTGGATGCAGGTCAGCAGGCTGCAGGTAAGCCGGATGCAGGTCAGCAGGGTGCAGGTAAGCCGGATGCAGTTCAGCTGAATGCAGGTGAGCTGGATGCAGGTGCGCCAAGAAGCAGCAAACGCACATGAGTGTGCACAGCAGGCAGAAGCAAGGTCAGACAAGCCAGGTCATACACAGCGGATCAGATCAACAGAATCGGCAGGCAAGGAATGGTCAAGTTCAGGCTGGGTTTGGTAGCAGGAGATCAGGCAGGCAAGGAAACAGGATCAGGGTCAATGGAGAGCCAAGGTTCAGGATTGGAGACAGCAGCGTAGTCAGAGAGCCAGGTTAGAAGGTGATCAGATGCAGATTACAGGAACAGGAAACAGGTAAAGCTGCAGATCAAACAGCAAGAGCTGAATGGTGGAAGCCCCTCTTAAAGGCCACTGGGCGACAAAGCCGCATTACTGTGCGCGCACGCACGATCTCCGTGATCGGCGCACGCACATTGGCGCACGCCTGTTCGTTACTGGGGACCTGTTGGCGGGGATGCGCCTGAGCCCTGTTGCAGTTCTGGAGGTAGTGTGTCCATGACAGCCATAGAGCTACTTTTCTGCAATCCAGTCCAAAAGAAAATTGCTTTATCTATGGCCAGCCTAATGCCCCGTACACACGGTCGGACTTTGTTCGGACATTCCGACAACAAAATCCTAGGATTTTTTCCGACGGATGTTGGCTCAAACTTGTCTTGCATACACACGGTCACACAAAGTTGTCGGAAAATCCGATCGTTCTAAACGCGGTGACGTAAAACACGTACGTCGGGACTATAAACGGGGCAGTAGCCAATAGCTTTCATCTCTTTATTTATTCTGAGCATGCGTGGCCCTTGTGCGTCGGATTTGTGTACACACGATCGGAAATTCCGACAACAGATTTTGTTGTCGGAAAATTTTATAGCCTGCTCTCAAACTTTGTGTGTCGGAAAATCCGATGGAAAATGTGTGATGGAGCCTACACACGGTCGGAATTTCCGACAACAAGGTCCTATCACACATTTTCCGTCGGAAAATCCGACCGTGTGTACGGGGCATTAGAGCTACTTTTCTGCAATCCAGTCCAACCTTAGGACCCCATTTGATGCCCAATTGATTGAGGGGGTTAGAAACAACAGCTTAAGAGGAGTATGTTCAAAGAATTTTCAGTTTCTCCTTGAAAAGTAAACCTGTGGTAAACGCTTGATCCCAACTTAGTCTCCAATTGTGGATGACTCTTGTTTGTTGGGTATCCTCAACAGTAATACAGATAATAAATATCTGGCCCTGTTATGGTATTTAAAAATAGGTTAGGCAATCAATGTTAAATCTCACTGGGATGGGTTTACTGAAGGATCATGTAAGTGGGGCAGCTTCTTTCCACTTGGCCTTCACATGCAGCTGGGTCTTACCTACATACAGGGTCTTCAGGGCATCCCACTTGCTCTTCACAAAAAACTCACACTTTGTTCACAAAGTACCACATCCCCCTCGTCACTGTACACAGTACACCTTAATGCCCACAGTAAACTTGCATTGGTCTATACTTTCTGTGTTCTAGACAGAAGCTCTAGAAGTCCAACTGTCCACCCGGGGCCCTAGGTTCTGTAGTTCTTTTTCAGCCCCTCCAATGAAGGGTAGAGCAGAGAAACTCTCCTGAGTGTATTGCCTTGCTCCAGGTTGTCTTTCACTCCCTGGCTCCACCCACCTTTTAAAAAGGACCATGATTCCCAACTCCACCTATCAAGAGGAGATACAATCAAAGGGGACCTAACCTCTGCCTACAAGCAGAACTTGATAACTTTACCTAGTGAATGTTAACTTAGTAGACATGTGCAATTCGTATCGTTCCAAATTCGTTTTACAACAAAATTTAACAAATTGGTTAATTTTGAAAATATTTAAATTAACGAAAGCCCGTTTAACAATTTTTTCTGAAATTCAAAATTCAAAAATTCTGAAATTTGAAAATCTGAAAATCCGAAAATCAAAAATTTGGAATTTCGAAGATTCGGAAATTCAAAAATTTAATAATTTGAAAATGAGAAGATTCTAAAATCTGAAAATCGAAAATTTAGAAATTTGAAGATTCGGAAATTCGAAAATTCAAAAATCCAAAAATCCAAAAATAAGAACGAAAATCCAAAAATTCAAAAGAACGAAAATAAGAATGAAAATCCGAAAATCCGAAAATCTGAAATAATAACTAACTAATAATAAGTATTAAATTATAGGTATTGATATTTCCTTTCAAATTTGGTTGTTAGCGAGCGTAACGAATACGAATCCGAAGTTACGAATTATCTGAAATAAGGAATGTTGCATCTAAACAAATGAAATGTAAGGAATTTAAAAATGTTTTATTATTATTATTATTTATTATTATTAATTTGTTACGTTCCATTCGTTTTCATGCGACATTCATTATTTCAGATCATTCATAACTTTGGATAAATTTGTATTTGTTACGATCACTAACAGCCAAATTTGAAAGGAAATTCTAATACCTATAATTTAATAGTTATAATTAGCTAGTTAGTTAGTTATTATTTCGGATTTTCAAATTTTCATTCTTATTTTTGGATTTTCTTTCTTATTTTCGGATTTTAGAATTTCCAAATTTTTGGACTTCTGAATTCTCAGATTTTTGAATTTCTGAATTTTCTAATTTCTGAATTGTTTAAATTTTCGGATTTCGAATTTTTGGATTTCGAACTTCCGAATTTTCGTATTTTCAATTTTTTTTGAAGTTACGAAATTATTCATAATAACGGATCATAACAAATGACCCGAAAATCAAAAAAACAAACAAAAAAAATACGAATGAAACGAAAATGAAAACGAGCAATTTTTTTGGCAGTGCACATGTCCATAACTTAGCTCATAGAAGGTGAAATTAACATGAAAATACCATGTTATAAACACGTTCTGCTACAGTTTTAACTATTTAGGCACTATAACTGGTTTTACTTAGTTTCAGAAATAATTTTTTGAACTTTTTTACCAGTCACTATTCTTGCCCCCACAGTGAGGTGAGGTGATTCTGTCTGACTGTAGCTGGTATGCAGTCTAGTGCATTGATGAGTGTTGTTGGGCATTACCTATTCTTCCTAAAGGTTCCCTGCTTTGGGCAGCTTTTCCAAGATGGTGACGGGTGTGTGTCAGACTTCCTGTGACGTCATTTCTGACACGGCTCACGCATGTGCACTGGCCTATCTAGGCACCTTCATCAATGCCATTGGACGCTGGTGAGGGTGGAGGGGGTATATAGGGACATCTGCTCATGGATTTAGGCCGTGGTCTTCACTATGGAGAGGAGAGATGTAACTTTTCTAAACTGCAACTAGACTTTTGTCCTAACTGGATGTCATTTTGCTGATAGAATATGCTTTGTTAAACTGTTAGATGGAGGTCTGATCAGCTCCCTGTGTATCTGTTTTATGCAGGACGGATGCCAATTGGGCACTTTGTTCCTGTGAGAATTGGTCCTGTTGTTGATTTTAGAACTAAGATTATTACAGTTGGGGATTCATACCAGCTTTCAGCAATTAGGGCGTTGTAGGTGGTTATACTGGAAGGCCATGAATGTGGTTATCTGAATCAGGTTAATTCGTTTAATACATTGGATTTATATTGCAAATCTGCCTCTCAGACAGGCTTCTTTGGAGTCCTACTGCCTTCCTCTGTGGTTTCACCAAACATCTCTTTTTATATGCCCTCCTGATGTTGGATTCCTCTTTATTCTAATATATTCATCATTATTTCAGGTAAGGGAAACTTTGGTTTACAGGCTCATGCATGTCATTTCTCTGTGGATTTGTAATGCATTATTTATATTGTTGTTTTGTTTGATTTCAATTATTTGTTTGCCTAAATATTACTATTTTTAATTTATAGAGATTGCACATGCAATACTCGCTACATGTCTCCTGAAGCCATCGCATGGCGAAACATGTAGAGCTGGAGTTACTGCATTTTTCCACAATCGTATGGACACTGTATGATGACAATATGCAGATTTTTTAATTAATGTTTTAAAATGTTTTTTTTATATATTTTATATTCTTATTGAGTTTTGGCACCTTCAAAGTCCCATATTTTTTCCCCCCTAAAAAAACTCTTTTAAGATGTTTAAAAGTTCTGTCATGTGACCATGCATATTTTCTTATAATGGGGGTGGGATTACAGGACACTGTGCAGACATACAGGCTCTGTTTAGCCTGAGAAAGGAAGGGGCTTGAGCAGGAGCCATGTTCAGGAGGCAGGCTGTAATTGGGAGGAGGTGTGTGCCAGAGGAAGACTGTGATTGGGAGAAGGGTGTGGTTGCTGAAAAAACTACCTAATCCAGACATGCTGTGTCTGCACAGTGTCCTGTACCTTTGAATGGTCAGCCATAGGATGCAAACCGACCACTCTAACAGAGATCAGCTTCTTTTGTTTACAAACTATTTTATTCAGTATAAAGTGGTGGTACAAAAAAAAATGCCTATTATGAGAAATGTAATTTAGGAGATGGTATAAATTACATAATCAAAGTAAGAATTAAGTAAAGGAAGTTCAGCAATAAGTTTGTTACGAAAAGAATATAATACATAATTGGATAACTCAATGAAGTACAGTTGTTAACAAAAAATGGAATGGGTAGAGTTAGTTATTCAAAGGTCGAAATAGTAAATCAGAATATTTGAACCAGGGATCCCATTTTTTATTGTAGAAGTGCATGGTATTATATAGTGCAAGGAATATTTTTTCCGTGAGATTGATAGTATTTATTCTTGTTTTCAATTGGGTGAATGGAACCAATGGTGATTTCCAATGATAGGCGATAAGCCAATGTATGGAAACACTAATAGTGTGAATAAGTCTCGTGTGGTGGATAGAAACGCCTATGATAGGTGTGAATAGTAAACAATTAGGAAGTGTGAGGTGTATATTATATAGTTGCTGAAATACTAGAACCAAAATTCTCCAAATTCTTCTATATTTGTGAAATTTTCTCTCAATTGAAGGAACCTTGGGATGAACAACCCCTAAATTATGTTTGGGGTACTGAAGGCAAAATGGCATGAAGTTTCGTGGGTGTGTAATATCATCTTGTAAAAATCTTTGTGGATGTTTCTTATACCATGAGTGTTCTTGTACATTTACACAGGGTGCTGATACACTCTTCCCAATCCTTTGTAGAGAGGGATAGATTACATTCTAGTTCCCATATGTGCATATATAATAGTTTATCTTGCATATCATTATTCACCAAATTGAGATATATATTTGAAATCAGGCTTTGACCTCTAGGTGACCTCAGACATATATTTTCATAAAATGTGAGGGGATTCATGTCTTTTGTTTGAAAATGTGTGGTATAAAAATGTCTAATTTGGAGGAATCTCCAGGGTTCAATATTAGGAATATGGTATTTTGTTTTTAATGATGAAAAAGTAGTGAATGTAGAGTTTTCAATAAATTTTGAGAGGGTGATTATGTCGTTATTAATCCACCAAGAAAACTCTATAGTACCATGCACTCCGGATGAAAATATGGGGTCTCCTATGAATGAGGCTTGTATGGGAGTGCCAGAAATCAATGTATATTTCTTATTAAACCTCCATAGTTGATATGACTGGAATACCAATTGGTTATGTGTTGCTAGAGTGTTCTGTGGAACACTATTGCCCCACAATAATCCTGAAATTGAAAGTGGGAGAATTGAGTCTCTCTCAAATTTGACCCATGGAATCTTCGGATAATGAACATGCCATTGTGACCAACGTGCTGCTAAATAATTTGATCAGAAGTCTGGTAAGCCAAGTCACCCTCTATTTTGTGATCTATATAGAACTGTTTTAGAAAAACATGGGTGGGAGCCTGACTAAACAAATTTATTGATTTCTGAATGAAATTTAGTGACATTTATTTTGTTTATTCTAATGGGGAGTGCTCTGTATAAATATAACAGTATCGGTAATATTGACATTTTAAGCATCCCTCTTAATTTTTGTAATAATGGAAGGTAATTTTTGGAATATACATTTTTAATATCCGGGGTAAGATGGATACCCAGATAAGAGAGAGATTTCATGAACCATATAAAATAAATGAATTACAGATAGCAGTAAAGTGTGATACATTAATTGGCATACCAATAGATTTCAAAACATTTACCGATAAGCCTGAAAGCATTGAAAATGATTGTAAAGTTTTTAGTAAGTTTGGTAATGCTATATTGGGTTGAGTAAGGAATAGTAGCATATCATTAGCATATATACTTAATTTGTATGTGGTGTTGCTTGATGTATATCCTTTAATATCTGCGTGTAGTAGAATTGCTGTAGCCAAAGGCTCAATAGCTAGTGCGAATAAGAGTGCGGAGAGGGGTCAACCTTGGCGTGTCACTCTACCCAGCTTAAAAAATTCTGAGTTACATCCCTGTAACCTTATCCTAGTATGAGGACTGTGATAGAGTGCTTTGAAGGCGTGAACACATTCTCCTTGAAAACCATATCTTTGCAATATAATATCTAGGTATTTCCACGACACACTGTCAAATGCTTTGTTGCTATCCAGACTCAAAAACAATACAGCTCGTGATTTTCGGTTCGCGTCCTGAACTATATTTGTCAGTAAGCGAATATTATCTGTAATTTGGCAGCCTGGGATAAATCCAGATTGTTAGGAGGAAATCACTGAAGGTATTATTAATGAAAGTCTATTAGCTAATAGTCTACTGAATTTTTTGAGATCATTATTTATCCCTGAGATTGGTCTGTAATTTTGGGGTAGTGTATGGTCTTTACCTGGTTTGGGAATTAAGGACATGTTGGCAAGTAGCATTTCTTCTGGAAATAAGTTACCTTTCAAAATATTATTGTATAAAATTGTAGGTATGGGGTGAGAAGATGAGCAAATTGTTTATAATAGAACACGAAAAAGTCATCTGGGGCTGAGTCTCTTTTTAGAGATCTGAGTCTCTTTTTAGAGATTTAATAATCTAAAGTATTTCATCTGTGCAAGGGTCATTTAAATTATCTATTTGAGTAGAGGTTAATAATGGGATAGGATTTTTTTCTACCATGAGAGAGCTGAGGGTGTTATCCAAGAGGTAGGGGTAGAAAGATGTAATATTTTTGGAAAATGGGTAGTATTTCTTCAGGATGAGTAACTATTTGATTAGTTATTTTTGAGTTTATAAACATGTGTGGGTCTAATTGATTGATTATGTTTTTGGGCAAACATGGTGGTATATGAGTTGCTAGATAAAAAAAATGTAGCTTTAGACCAGGGTCTTCTCAGCTTTATATGAAAGGGGTGAATCCATTATGTTTTTGGGAGATGTTATTAATGATTGAAACATCATGTGTATTGGCATGGGTTTTGTACAATTTTCAGAGGTCTTTTGTAAGGGAGAGGATTCTTTCCCATTTTTTCTTATTGTGATCTCCGGCTAATTTAATAAGACTTCTGCGAAGGACTGCCTTATGTGCAAGCCATAGGGTTGTGGGTGAAGTGTCAGAGGTGGAGTTAAGCGTAAAGTATTCTTTTATTGTGGAGGCTATCTCCTGTTGATGAGCGGGGTTGGTTAATAATGATTCATTAAGCCTCCAGGACTATAGAGTTGATGTAAGGTCAATAAATTGGGTACTTAAAGCGGTAATATGATGGTCTGACCAAGAGCAAGGGTGTATCGATGTGTTACGGTTATTAGCTAGTATAATTGGTGTACAAAACAATATAGTCCAGGCGCGAGCCGTGAGGCTGCGAATCAAAAATATTCCCCCGTGCCCCAATGTTTAGCGCTCTCCATGAGTCAATAAGCTGCAAAGAATTTTAGTTAGGATTTTGTTTACTACAATATAAATTGGGTTGTAGGGCTGAGTTGAAATCTCCATCTAATATTATATGAGGTGAATTTAACATTGTAAAATGTAAAAAAATGTGGTAAAAAAATGTGGTAAAAAAATGTTGTTTGCGCCTCATTTGGTGCACATACGTTAGTGATTATTAATTATTTTCCAGCTAAGTATCCTTTAACAATAATAAATAGACTATTATGGTCTTTTTATACCTGTTGAACCTCCATAGGAAAAGATTGATGGAGAAAAATTGTGACTCCTTTGGTTTTAGAGGAAGTAAGAGTATATAAAAATGTATTAAACGCTTTATGGAAGAATGTGTGTGTGTGTGTGTGTGTGTGTGGGGGGGGGGGGTTATCCTTCATAAACTGTTTTCTGTAATCTGATTATTTTAGCATTCAATTTTGTTTTTATTGTAAAAAAGCTTTCTTCCTTTTATTTGGGGAATTAAATCCCAGAACATTATGTGAAATGAACATAATTGGCATGGTGGTTGTTTATATCTTGGACATACATCATGAAGTAAGATTAGAATATATATGATGTAAAAAGAAGTGAATGAGAGTCTCCATTCTTTTAGCATTATCGGGGTCAACAAGGTATACTGTCAGAAACCATGAATCAGACTGAGACAGAAGTACAGTTAAATCACACTTGTTTAATAATAATAAAAAAAGGTAAACAGAGTAAACGTAGTCAAAACATAGCCAGAGTTCAGGAATCGGAACGGATAGTCAGACAAGCCAAAACATCAGGGAGCTAGAGATGAGTGTAATAGAACAGCAAAAGCAGGATCTGGAGCCAGAAGGAATGTCAGTCAAGCAAGTCTTTAACAGGAACACAAGAGAGCCTCTCTAGAGATGTGACCAAGGTGAAGGCAGAGATCATCTGGACTGGGCGGCTTAAGTAGGCAGGACCGACAAGCAGGATATCATCAACAGGTGAGTCACCGTGGAGAGATAGGAGCTGGTAATTAGCCAAAAGCTGAGCGGCCAGCTTTGAGAGGGAAGGGCTGAGCCCAGATCTGACATATACAAAAAAAATTGTAAATAAGGCATATTTCTCAAAATGTATGGAAACCTATGGAAAGGCAGTTGTATTGTACCACAAACAATTTTGCAAAAAGTAACATATAATTCCAATGTAACACATGCAAGTAAAACTGTGCATGTGTTAAAGCAATCGAATAGTGAGAATGGGGTTGGGCAAGGGGAGGTTTCCCAACCAACAAAAAGACCATGGGAGACCAGGAGGTCTCAGGCGCAGCCGATCATTTATAAAAATAAAGTACCATCTGAAAAAAGGAGCAGAACTGATTCTAATGAAATTGGATCTGATCCGACTCAAAAAATAAACACAGATCAGATTCTGTGCTTTGTGTGGTCAGTTTGGAACAAGGAAGAAAGGTGACTGGCAGGTATTTCAGATAAAAGAATTACATGAAAATGATATTATTGTACAAGATTTATATAGTGCCAACAGTTTATGCAGCACTTTACAATGTAAAGAGGGACAGTATGATTACAATACAATTCAATACAATTCAATACAGAAGGAATAGAAGGGACTAATAGATAGACTATATGTGAACACATGCATAAAAAAAAAATATTTAGGGTAACAAACACTTTAATTACGTGAAAATTCTGTACCCGTTCAGTAAATTAGCCCCATAGAGTGTGCTGCATTACACTATCACCCTTTCCTATTAATTTACACTGATCTAACAGTTCTCTGGCAGTTAATGAAGCATTTGACAGTATCTGTTTGCAGGGTTCTAAATGACGGTAGCAATGATAATATGAATCTTGTTACCTGGCTGCAATTGGGTTAAATATCCCTGTTGATGGGTTCTGTGAAGCAGGCAGAAGTGCTCTTGCAGCCTGACGCTTTAACTACTAACAGTAAAGAGAAATAGAGCATTTCAGGTTGTTTTAATTGCCCCTGTGGAAGTCAGTGAAGTGTGAATATTAGAATAAGAATGGTATAACCACTGTGAAGAATATCTGTCAAGATTATAGACAATGAGTCGCCAAAGGGGCTGATCAGTTCTTTTTCTGTGTTTCAAACAGTCACCTAGTGGAAGGCTTGAATAGGTAAATTACGAGGTGAAAGCATATGGGCCTTCTGGTTGGTTAGTTTTGAAATATCAGAATGTCTTCATCCAATCTGAGCTAGAGGAAAGGAGAGCAGCAGATTCATTTCATTATAAAGAAGCACTTAACAGATCGCTCTTTCTGAAGTGTGTGTGTGAGGTTCTTTTCTTTTTTTTTTTTTTTTTTGGTGAGCATATTTCCAAGCAGCAGCAACAGTTTATAGACAAGCAATCTCTCTTTTCCAACGATTATTTCTACTTGGTGTGGTATATGTATGAAATATGATGACTCTTCCATCTGCGTTGAGAGAAACTCTGCTCCCGGGGCTGGTGGCTACTGCGTTCAGCCAGACACACACAGGAATCAGTGAGTATTCCATAGTCAGAATTTCTTGCTCTGTTGATCTGTGCTATACCTGTCACTTATCACTGCAAGTCTAACGGTTCCTCTAGTTGTTTATGGCATATTGCTGTGAGGAAAAAAACGCTTACCTCTCACCTGTCTACACGATGTGACCTCTTTAACTCATAATATGCTAAGCAGGGGTTAGTGTATTCCAGTTGCCTTGGCAGCAATCAAATTCTCCATGGCACAAAGGCCTGTGATAAGAAGCTCGTGTTCGATGTGACATTGTTTTAGTTGTTCTGCTTTAAAAATAAATGCCTGTTTCAGCCACCTGTAACCACAATCATCAAATGTGTAGCCTCATGCGATTATTGGAGGCTACAGCACTTTTGAGTCTTTGAGCATTTTAACCATTATACAACTACTATTTTGTATCAGTTAACCTAAGTCAATGCAATAAAACAGGTTTTATTTTGATGCAGCATCATTTAAATGTAATAGGAAAATAATTCAGAATAATTAATTCAGAAGAATGTGTAAATGCCTAAATGGGATAAACGTAAATGTGTGCAATTTGTATTTAATGTTATATGGCAAGTATTTGCAATTGAACAGCGTTTATGTTGGTTGCTCTATCCACATGATATTTATGTGCAGTAACCCATAGCAATGACTCAGACATCAATTTTTTAGTAGCTTAGGAGAGGAATAAAAATGTATTCTGATGTTTACTGCAATTTTAATTAAAAAGGCAATGTTACTGCAGATGTTTTTTAAAATGTATCCCATCAAGGCACTACTGTACGTGCTTTTACAAAAATCAGTTTTTACAAATAGATTTTCTGGACTTGTAACAGCTGTATATGATGAATAAGTCTGTGTGACTCATATTGACAGTGCTTTTATTTTTAATTGCTGTTACGTATCTTTGAACTGGCTTATATAAATATAATACTGGTGTTGCTTCCTCCTAAATAATGAAGGTAAAGCAAACAGTGGTACTTACAGCTGGCTACCTCTTTGCAGATGCGTTTTAATTGTCAATACAACTAAACCGTGCTTTTGCTTTTACCTCATGGTCTGATATCAGATCCAGCAAAATGCATTTCCATGGTAACTGTTTAAAGAAGTTAAGCAGCGTGCGCTCAGCTTGTCTTTGACATTAGAATATAATATAACTATGTCATTATTTTGCAGTTATAAAAGATATCTGAAAGAAATGTTTGCTTCTTTATGTATTTGACCGATAGTTTGCAGGGTTGTACTGGGGCCAAATGGTAGAGGCACTCTGTTTGAGAAAAAGCACCAAGTGCTTGTAACTATTGCTCAGTAAGGAAAGAGTCCATTAGAAGCACAACCACAGACTCAGGACTGCTGTTATATGATTGAAAATCAATATACTGTGTTAATATTTTGACATTTGAAATTTGCATATTTTATTGAATAATTCAGGTATGGTCGTTTAATAATCATCATTTGCATATAACTGTTCTGCATTTAGTAATTTTCCCTACCATTAAAAACTAGTTACCTAAATGGAACAAGGTTGGCAATGGGAGGTGTTCCATGGATTGCAATACTTACCTTCTTGTACTGTATTAATCACAAAGGGTGTAAATTATCTGTGCTATTCACCAGGATTGTATAGTAATCCGATATCAATGTTTTATAGATACTGACAGAGCTGCATGGATGCACATAGGGCAGTACCATGATTAGTAAGCCGTCGATCTTAGTGCAGTTTGGTAATGGGTGGTCAGGAGAATGGTCTGTTCAGGTCCTAATTCAGTGAAAGGCTATCTGTTTGGGTCCTGACATACCCTCCTAAGATGCATATATTACAAAACCACAATATCTATGTTTCCAGTAATAGAGGGTTAGCATCAGATATTCTTTTTATGCAAAAGAATTAAAAATAGAGTGTTGAATGGTTAAAACCCGTTTCAGTTTTTTTTTTGTTTGCCATCTGTGTCCCATTGGGGTGATTTCCCTTCCATTCATGTCCTGTAGACATAACAGGACAGAAAATCTCTCCAAAGTGAGTGAAGTCCCCTTTTAGAGAGCTGTCACTGGAATAAGTGTCCCCATTGAAAGATTCTCCTAATTTTCTGTCCCAGTGACAATGAAGGCTAGGTCAAAATGAGAGAGTGAATCTCTCCAGCGATGTTTTTTTTCCCTTCTCCATCCAAAATCAAAAGTTTTGGCTTTAGATACACTTTAAGTCGTTTAGTATGATGAACGTTGGAACTAATTAGACCTCATGCACAACAGACGCTGTTAAACGCGCGTTCAGAGGCAGTTGGACACTTTTTTCAACTGCCCCTGAACCCATTCAATGTTATCCTATGTGTCCATGTACACAGTCTCGTTTTTTGGCATTTTTAGGCAGTTGCGTTTAACCTTGTTTTTCCAGAAGAAAAAAAATGGGTTCAGACGCCAAAGTTTTCCATGTTTCAGACGCCAAACGCGGCTAAACGCCGGTACCGCGTTTAGCCGCGTTTGCGTTTATAAGTGTTTTTAAAGGAACATTTTATGACCCAAATTGGGGCCCCATATCTCGGGGCCACTTGGTGCTAGGAACCCCAATTTGGTGTACTAACACAGTGGTACTAGCACTACAACATATCCAAATTTGGGGTTCCTAGCACCAAGTGGCCCCGAGATACGGGGCCCCAAAGTCGGGTCACAAAATGTCATTCTCTGCTGCAGAAGTGTTTGACATTTTGTGACCCGACTTTGGGGCCCCATATCTCGGGGCCACTTGGTGCTAGGAACCCCAAATGTGGACATATTGTAGTGCTAGTTCCACTGTGTTAGCACTCCAGATTTGGGGTTCCTGGCACTAAGTGGCCCTGAGGTACGGGGCCCCAAAGTTGGGTCGCAAAATGTGATTCTCTGCTCTGCAGACGCTTCTAGACGCAAACGTGGTAAAACGCGGCTAAACACAGCATGCAAACGCAGCATGCAAACGCGGCAAAACGCCGGTTTCAGCTTTTAAAAACATGTGTTCAGCAGAGTTTGCACTGGCGTCTCGTGGGCATGAGGCCTAAATCATACTGACTGGTAAATTTAGACTGGGCAACTAAGCTTCAGCGAACTCTTGTCACAAAAGGCATTAGACTCATGCAAAATAGTTGTCTTTTACAGAAAGAAATCTTAAAACAATATTTGAAATGATACTTGTGCAGGCCAATGGCATTGAAGAAATTGAAGAAATTTCTACAGAACTGTGTACAGTGACAATGCTTGGTTATATTGATTCCCTCTTTTTAGCACTGAAAAAATGTTCTCTTATGGAACCAATATAAACCTGTAAAGTGCATGACTTTCATTTTATTGTACAGCCTGTACCACTTCACTTCATTTTCCCTTTTTTCTACAACATAAAAAAAACAGCATACATTATAGTGTGAATGTGTTTCTGAAATCTCTTTACTTTGGATGGTCTGATACCAAGTAGCCTTCATATCCAAATCAACCTAAATATGTTAGTTAAAGCATCCCTTTGTGTAAGTGCTATGTAACAAAAATACAGTCAAGAGATATTTGTAGTGGATACCCATACTGATACAATATAAAGGTTCTACGGTATTTAGGAATTCACATGTTGCACTCACCCCTAAAAGGATCTGCTGGTTTTTATGGCCCTCCTAGCCTTTCTACTGGTGGTCTGGCTCCCCAAAACAGTCGCTGACCCACCAGCAGTGACTGAACGACAGACATCCACATTAAACTTCTTTTTGTGAATTTTATAGACTCAGTGTCCAAGGGAAAAAAGTTTGGTGTTACAGGATAACCAAAAGCATCAACAAAAATTCCCTCCAATTTGTATTACTTTCAAGTAAACATTCTTTAGCCCCTCTCACAGGCTAATAATGAATAATGAACCTTTAAGCCAAGACCGACAAATATTTTTAGATTATTATATTCTAAAAATGTTTAAAACCCTTTATTGAGCTGTATTATGTATTTTGCTCTGCATTAAGAATGTTATTTGTGACTGCTACAATGCCAATCATCGCTGTGCGGGCATGGGAAGCTAGTATAGACTTCTTCATATAACATCATTGACATCTGCTTGCTGCATGCTCCTTCTCCTGATTGTTCCCCACTGCAGGGAGCAAGCAGGGAAAGGCCATGACCGCAGTACAAAGAATCTAAAAAAGGTATTTAGAAACAAAAAGCAGAACCAATATCACTTCAAGCCGAGACTGTCAATAAACTGAGCAGATCTATTCTGAAAGTACTTCTCCTTAGTGGCCACCTTCTGTGTTCCCAGGCCCTAACATAGGTCAGCCACCAGATCCTGGCACTTGGTCCTGGGACTGTGTCTTCCCCAAGTAGTAGAGCTTGGAGACCAAGGACTTCCTCTTCTGGCAGGAGCCCAGGAGACAAAGACCAGGATCACACTGGCATCTTCTCCAGGCAAATCCTTGGAGGGAAGGACCCTTATAGAAGGTCTCCCCAATTATTTATGTTTCCCAGCTCACTCCACTGGCATAAACCTCCTAGTAATTGGACAAGGTGAAATAAATATTCATAACCCATAACATTTTATTTTCTCACTCTATCCACTGGCAAACATTCCCCAGTAGCAGACAGCGACAGCAAACAAAGTCCTGGGTTTAGAGAAAGCCCACCAAACCCAAATAACAATAACAATAAGGCCGGCCATACACAGATCTAACCGTTAATGGGCAGGCTGAATGTACCAAGTTGATCGATCAATCAACTTGGGTACAACCAGCCTGCCACATTCTCTTACAATCTGCTAGCAATAATCACTGTCTTCTTCCGGCAGTGACAGCTTCCCCCCCCCAATTGCTCGGCAGGAGGGATTTCTCTATCAGCACGGTCTGTGTTGATGGGGGAATCGCGCAAATTTATTTCCTGCAACCCATAGTTGCGGGAAAGAAATTTGCACTGTATAAAGGCTGCCTAAGAGATCAGGCTCGCTCAATCTCGCATGCAACACTAAAGTTGGATTAGGGACACTCCAGCATATAGCAGCATCCCTACATACAATTTATTTAATTATTCTCCTTGGAAACCATAATTGTTTTGCAGATATTAAAATAATTAAACACATAACTTTTACAGTTGTGAGCACTTAACTTAGTACTGTATGTGGTAATTATAAAAATAATTATATCTTGAGAGGAATCTGTTACCACAAAGAGCACTGGATATGCAGCAGTTTAGAAAGCAGCTTTTTTCACAGGATGCTCAGGTCAAGATAAGATTACAGTCGCAATCCAGTTTTAATTAAAATCAATCCCTAAATTCCATCATTTCTATAGCTACAGGCCTGAAGGTCACAATGTAAATATGAACCTGTGTCCCCTCCTTACTGCTCCCACTAGCTCGCCATACATTTGGCATTTTGGTAGAGTGATCAAACTTTCTATTCAATTTTTTTGTTAAAATCACAACAAAAAGCAATCAAAGACATAAAATTGGGATTTCAGTTGGATGCATAGAGACATAATTGAAATTGCCCCAAACAAAACTAGCAGAAAAGATCTGATTACGTTGGGCAAAATTACCTTTTTTTCCTATTTTATCTATTAATCTTGCCAGGTTGAAACCCTTGCCATTTTTCAGGTTGTGTGGCCAAAACAAACAGGGTTATTTAATTAAGGGATTGCACAGTTCAAAATGCAATATCTAAATTGCAGCAACAATGGCAGCCAATTAGGTTTTACTAGTCTTTTGCAACCAAAACAATCAAACATGTTTTAACGCATAAAAAACAGCGGACTTAAAATGATATTAAGTGTTAACATCTGTTTTTTATCAAAATAAAAAAAGAAGTTATACTTACCTGCTCTATGCAATGGTATGGCCTCTTATTTTTTAGTCCCCCCTGGTGCTGTCTGCTCCTGCTCTTCTCCAAGCCAGGTGCTAAGGGGGTACCCATGTGGGTGCATTTCCAAGCTGGGCTGTGTGTAACCATAGACACACACAGTGCAGGTGTGCAGCACCCGCTCCCTCTTCACAGAAGTTTCACTGACAGCAGCAGGAGTCTTTGACTACCACTGCTCTCAGTGTCTCCTGTAAAACCAAGAAGTGAAAGGAGTCATGCTGCAGTCGGGCGAGTGCTGGATCGGTGTTTAGAGATGAAGGTGGATAGGTTAGGTAGTGGTTTTTTTCACCTAAATGCATTAAGGTAAAAAAAACAAAAACAAAAAACAAAATTTGACTTTAGAACCACTTTAAAAATGGTGGCGCACTCTCCAAGCTACAGCAACAATATAACATAGGAAACACTGCCATGAGTGGGAAATGGCTCCAAAAAAAAATTATTTACAGAAAAACAGTGGTCATCATACCTATTTGAAAAGATAATTTTTCAACTGCGGTTGCTATTTCAAGATCTTTAACATATGATGTACATTTAGTTGCCTAGCATTTTTTTAATTTTGAGTTTGTAGACTTGTTCCACTATAAAAACAAAAGCATTTAAAATAAATCGGTATTAAAGATGAACTGTACATACATGGATTAAATACAAATATGGAAGCTGCTTTACCTGCCAAAGGATTTGAGTTTTAGCCCTGTTAAATAGTCCAGCCAGGAGGATGATACAACTTTCTCTGTTGAGCCTCATTCACACAGACCTGCGTTTGTTTTATTTAATCACATAAGAGATTGATCTGGGAAGTATAGTATTTGTTTTGGGTTGATATGCAAAATGTACATGCATTTATTTATCATGGTTTACATGCATTTACATGTGTTTATATGTGTTCAGAGTATCTAATCTGCCCCTGGATGTACAGATTTAAATTTTTGTTCAAAAAACAATTAAACTGAATGCAAGTGAATGCACATGCCCTATAATTGCATAACCATTGCATATAATTGCATGTATGTCACAGGAATTAAGTAGTGTGATATCCCGCCCCTATTCCCCCAACCTTCGGACTGGACAGTGAAGAAGCAGGAGTGATGATTTTATCTGTCTGCTCAGTCAGCTCTTTTCTCCTATTGGCATGTTGCTTTTCAATATATTTTCTTGCAGAAATGATCTATTCCTTTCTAACTAGAGCAGACAACTGAAGCCTACTTACAAACATGAGTCACAGAATTTGCCATGGGAAGAATATTCCATCTTGTACAAACTCAGGGCACTAGAAAAGGTATGAGTGACAGTGGATGTTGATTAGTACTTACAATGGATTGCACCAGATGACACTTATCTTTGGGTCTAGCACTCCTTCAGCACCTATTCTTCCTGTGAATGTGGAACATGTTTTTAATGGGGTAAGCAGTGTTGGCCCGTCCTTAGAGGGTGCATGGGTGCCGCCTCCCCTATCCATGCGTCTGGCCCCCTGATCTACATATCAGTGGCACCAGACCATGGATTTCAATGCGGTGGAGTGTTTTTTTGAAGCACCTGATTAGAGCCAGAGGCTCTAATAGGCTTCAAAAAAGGGTGGCCTTGGAGTGCAGAGCAGCACCACCCAGTTGTGTGACCATGGCAAATTAATTTTCGCTATTTTAACACTAAAGTTCCTCCCCACCAATCAGGAGGTAGGTCTGTGAGACCTGTTTCCCGGCTGCCCAAAGCATGAGGTGATTCTATTGGATGCCTAGCGCTTTGGCAGAAGAGGAGACAAATGCCGGAGGAAACTGGAGGAGCGGACACTGGATCCGCCACAGTCACTGCCTGCACTCCAGGAGAGGAGGAGAAGACACCACAACCCAGGGGGTAAGTGCAGGACCACCCGGGGGGGTCGGGTTGTGCTATTTCTGTGCCATGCCATGCCACCGGGGGGGTGTTCTTTGTTTGCCGCCCCCCAAAAGGAGAACCCACTAGCCGCCACTGGGGGTAAGAGATTTAGTTTGTACCCTAAAATTTGGACTGCAGGTTTTTTTGAATCATGGATGTTTTGACTCTCTGCTACATGCTGGATTTTCACCACTGAAACCTACGAGCACATAATCTTCAGTGCCAAAAGCAACAACCTTCTGCTAGGATGAACTCATTTACACTCATTTTTTTTGTTTCTTATTTATCTTGTTTGCTAGTCCTAGCCTGTAAATAAGCTCATTTAAGATGATTATAGTTCACCTGCTGGGACAAAAAAGTGTGGCCAATAACTAAAAGGAAGGGCTGCCTTTTTCTGCTGGTGGTAGGAACAAGGCTATTGCTCTACTTGGTAAATTCAGGCCTGGCCACATAGGGCCCCTTTGAAGTGCCAATGCAAAGCACATAGTCTACTAAAGAATGAAAGGAAACACTTCTCTCCATTACTTCCTGTAAATTTATTGACTTCCAGAAGGGGAGGGAAGTAAAATAATTACCGTACTTAATCATATTTGTTAGGTCTTTGCTTGAATTAAATGGTTTCACATTTTTGTAGTTTGTCAGATAGTGATTTGGTAAAGTATATGTAAACCCAATCACAATATATCATATAAGCTTTAACACAATTTCTATAATTTCAAAAGTAATTTTCAATATTTTTTTAAATCTTAAAGGTCTTTGTTCAAACACAATGGTATAATCAAAAAAACACTTAGGAAACATATGCCAGTCTATGATACACTTTATAGGAAAAACTTTGAACTCTAAAGCAATATTAGGGCATTTCCTTTCCAATGAAAATCTCACCACATCTCCTTCTTTGGCTGTATAGCATCTAATAAAGTTGCTATATTGCCACAACTTCTTTACCTGTATGACACACTAAAAAGAGGCTGGGAGGAAGTAAAGACTCCAAGGTTTGAGCTCCTCTACATGAGAACTGGCAACCCTGACACAAGACCAGAAAAAGCTATTGGTCCCATGTAAAATGAAAAAAATCTGCTTCATCTTAGTAACCTTATTACATTTCTTAGAAAGACCTGTAACATGTGTGTGTTTGTACTCCCTATTCAGTTTAGTATTTACTCTTCTCCAGTTCTGTGGATCTTCCAATAGAAAATCGAATCTCTTCCTGACCTAAAACGCTTTTAGCTCTGTCTTTAGTCCATTTAAGATAACATCACTTACATAAAAGTTTATTTACCTATTGTTACCCACATGTTAAGGCTAAGTCTCTGCAGAATCAGTTTTCTATTTCTCGCCTTCTATTTCTACTCCTGATCCACAGGAGTACAGACAAACAAACATTGGCTATACTTCTCCTTTAAAGCGTAACTCCACTTTTGTTGAGAAAAAAAACATTCTTTTTTGGGTGATCTATGTACATTGCAAGGTTTAGAACAACCTTTGTTGCAGATTCCTACCTTTTGTTATTCTGAAGAAAGCACGGTGTGTTCCTCTGTGCCTCTGTGATAAGTGGGTCTAATGGGAGTGGTTTCATATTTATTAGTCAGCTGTGCAGCTGCAAAGCTCTAATGAGGAAAGCTGCTGGGCCTGCATCCCTTTAGATGTGATCCTGTTGGGAGTATCTGACCAAAAATTGCATTTTTGTTGCAGGGGTTGCCTGAAATCTGACTTGTATCTTAGGCAGACTTCTGGGAAAATTGGTGAGCCAATCATACAAGCAGGAAATTATGTTTCTGGGGGGTGGTGTACGTCAGTACACATTCTGTGTACAGATCACCTCCAGGTAGCCATATTGCATTGCATTTTCAGAAAATTACAGAGGCTGCAAAGGATTGAAAAGAAAAGGTAATTTTTAATAACGTTCAATTACAATATGACTTGTGTCGCAATTGTATACTATGTTATTTTTTCTTTATTTGCTATTTTTTTTCTCCACGAAAGTTGGGTTACCCTTTAAGCAACCTGATATTTAACAAAACTGCAATATTTGGGCAAATTCAATAACTACAGATCATAAAGGAAGTTACTTTTCTGTGTAGTAAATAATGGAATGCTAATCTTACTAAAATATAGACAGATAATTTGCTTTCCTAATTGTATAAACAGTGAGCATATTATATAGGCAAAGACACAGAAATAGAATCATAGCAACACATTTCACCTATGCATAATTATCCAGGAGAGATGCCTTATTGAGGCATAAAAAAAAAGAACTGCTGTCATTTAATAGCAGGGTTGTTCTGTCTACATTTGTGGCTGCATAGAGACTCTACCTTCTAACTGGTGCATCTGCTTGAGTTAGTTTGTAATGATACCTGCACTTCGGTCTGTGTAGCTCCCATGCTTTTGGGATTTATTGAGTTACATTTAAGTAAGCAACCTTTGATGGAGAAGGTGGTGAAAAATTCCTACTCTACTGTCTATAACAACTACAATGTAAAAAAAAAAAAGAACTGAGGTGCCGGAAAACAGAGTACATGTTAGAAAAATAATGTAAATGTGCAAGCATTTGCTTCAGCCAAAGTACAGGGTGATGGCAAAACCCAGCCCCCACTATAGTAGTTCTGTTACCTCATTGCTGTCTAGATTTGAAGTATCTCTCTAGTAGCATAGTCAAGTTCCCTTTCCAAAACCAAGAAATCATTGGAAACCCCAGTTTGTACTTTGTCAAATACATTATTTAAATTATGTTTCTATAAAACTTGTTTAACTTTTCTGGGACACAAATGTCCTCTGCATGTTAAAAGTAAAGGTAAACCAACTCATTTCCAACCAATAATTTAGGAAAGATATGCTGGTACTGAAGAGGCTCCGGAGAAGGACATCAAAACTAATAATGGGGCTGAAGGACCTCAGTTATGAGGAACAACTACAAATACAAACATGAAATCTATTCTCCCTGGAGACAGTGGCGGCTGGTGCTTAAATGTTTTTTTTTTTTGGGGGGGGGCGCAAACAAACTAAAAAATTCTGAAAAGAACATTAATTGCAGCCTCACTGTGCCCATCAAAAGCAGCCACTGTGCCATCAAATGCTGCCACTGTGCCCATCAAATGCTGCCACGGTGCCCATCAAATGCTGCCACTGTGCCCCATCAAAAATGCTGCCACTGTGCCCCATCAAAAATGCTGCCACTGTGCCATCAAATGCTGACACTGTGCCATCAAATGCAGCCACTGTGCCCATCAAATGCTGCCACTGTGCCATCAAATGCTGCCACTGTGCCCATCAAATGCTGCCACTGTGCCACTGTGCCATTCATCCCAGAAGAGGACAAAGCAGCAGTAGTTGGAACAATCATCAATTCCAGACTTGACTACGCAAACTCCCTCTACATAGGACTACCCCAATATCAACTTGCACGCTTGCAACTCATCCAAAACACGGCGGCAAGACTGTTAACAGGAAAAAAACCCTGGGAATCCATCTCCCCTTCCCTGAGGAGCCTACATTGGCTATCCGTAAAGAACCAAATCAATTTGAAGACCCTCTGCCTCACCCACAAATGTATACAAGGAAACGCTCCTCAATACCTATGGGAGAAAATAAAGCACTATACACCCAATCGCAGTCTTCGATCTTCAAACCAAAACCTCCTCCTTATTCCAAAAACCCGCTACAAAACAAAAGGAGAACGAAGATTCGCAGTCCAAGGACCACGGCTATGGAACGCTCTACCTACCCACATCTGCATGGAAGAAAACCATCAGGCCTTCAGGAAGAAAGTCAAGACCTACCTCTTCTAAGGAGCTGGACAACACAGGAGAGATCTAGCGCCTTGAGGCGATTCAGTTCGCATGTGCAGCGCTATACAAATCATTCATTCATTCATTCATCACATGCCGCCACTGTGACCCCTCCGCCGGCTCGCCATCTGCCCAGCACTTACCCTGTCTCGGTGGGGCAGCAGGTGACGGCAGGGAGCGGTGTCCTCCATGCATCCCCTCTCGCCCTCTTCTCCTTTCCTCTCCTACTGATAGGCGTCCAATCACAACGCCTGACATTTCAGCCAATCAGGTGATGGGTAACAGACCCGAGCACCTGATTGGTGGAGAGGCAGTTCAGTGTTAGGAAAGCGAATATTCATTCACTGTTCTAACACACCTGGGTCACCTTTTTTTATTAGAGCCTATGGCTTTAATCAGGTGCTTCAAAAACACCTGGATAGATTCATGCAATGCATGAATCTATCCACTGGTCATAGAGGGGGTGGCTGGAGAGAGGGGGTGGCACCCGTGCGCCCTTATGGATGCACCGCCACTGCCTTGAGAAGGAATACGTAAGAGGGGATATGATTGTAATATACAAATGTTTAAATAGCGACTCTAGCATTGGGAGGTAACTATTTAGCGTAAGGTCTCTAAAGAAGACACAAAGCCACACAATGATGTTGGATAAGATGCAGTTCAATATTCCGCTGCCTCTGCCTGTTAGAGCAGTATGGGTTTGGAACTCTACAGTTGGTGTTGTCAGTAGGGAGTGTGGATACAATAAATAAAAAAAAAACTTTTAGATGTGTCTCTTAGCGAATGCAATATACAGAGATATGGAAAGTGGTAGTAATATACTGTAAATACACACACACCTTATTCAATCCTACCAACTATGTAACTATGTAATTATATTAAAAAAGATGTATCTCTGCACTGTGGTGGGGCGGCAGCTGACACAGATAAGTAATATACCAAACTTATAAATAATATTGGGGAGCAGACACTAGAGCTGACGTCAGGCCACTGTCCGATACCGGGTTGGCAGTGACACCTATTGGGGGTTATTTACTAAAGGAAAATCCACTTTGCACTACAAGTGCACTGTCAGTGCACTTGAAAGTTCCCTTGGAAGTACACTTGGAAGTGCAGTTACTGTAGATCTGAGGGGGACATGCAAGGAAAATAAAAAGCAGCATTTTAGCTTATACTTGCAGTGCACTTGTAGTGCAGAGTGGATTTGCCTTTAGTAAATCAACCCCTTTGTTATATGTTTTTATGACTCATTTTATTTTGGCTTTTAACATACAATTCCAATAAACACTACACTATGGAGACTTCATCTGGTTCCCGGTGAGCTTTATTTACTACAGCTACTGTACATTTAGTGCGAGTTGCTGAACAGCCTTCCCTACAACAGATGGATCTACACCGAGTGTGTGTTTGCTGCTGTAACGGCAGCCAGCTTTTCCGGTGAGTGTCCATTTCACAGGGGTGCGGTGGATGATTCTGGAGCACTGTACTGGATCACCTCTTCACTTTTCAAGTCACCAAATTTTTGTGAACATCTTTGCACTAAACTTATGTGTTTTCACCAATAAGTTTATATTGCTAATCCTATTTTGAGACTGTGCATTTAAACCTATATTTTCACTTCATTGTTTTTTTATTGTTGAGTTCCATCCACAAGATTGGACATATATATATTTTTTTCACTTTAGCATTTTTTCACTTTAACACTTTTTTTGAACTTTATTTCAATGTACTGTCCATTTATAACACAGTATTCTCATCTCATCGCTGGTCATTTACTTTTGGCGCTACGCACTTTTTCTTAATGTAATTATATTATTTCTCAAAGCCCACATGTGCCTGCAAGGAAACCTTTCAAAACTCTCCTGACCTAATTTGCAGCATATTGCGGTCAGAGACAGCCAGCCACATAGCATTTTTACTAGGAGGTCAACCTAAGTATTTCTTTGTTGACAGGTGACCTTAACCCCTTAGTGACTGATGGTAAAACAAATATTATTGACTGAAAACAATTATGCAACTTTGACATGCATTAGTATAACTGTACATATCATCACAACTACACAACTACTTTGTGTATCCAGTTGACAAAATTTGGGACAAATTGTGCTTTTTGTTGTTGGTAAATGGTAATGGATATTTCTGGGTTTTTTTTAATAATCAAAGGAATACTGGACCAAAATAGTAAAAAAGAATGTTTCTGATTTAGCTGTAAATTTCAACCCAAAATAAATTATCCTGCTCCTGAAGATCCCAGTGATACCACATGTGTATATGTTATTTATTGTTTGTACCCGTAGTATGGCCCAGAAACAATAGGGAACTTTTTTTTTAATCCTACCTAAAACACACTGACAATAACTGACACTGATCCTAATTTAAAAAATGCATTTTTTTAAAAAAAAGTCCTACCCAAAATATACTGACCGTGACCTTTGACCCCAACCTTGACACTGACCTAGATCAAAACCTTGATCCAGCTATTTTTTCTATATATTTTTCATATTTCTCCCTGGCAAAGAAAGAAAGGTACAGTTTATATTTCTCTCCATTCAGAGGAGAAAGAGAACATATGGGCAGGCAGCACAGTGACTGATCACTGTGATAACTAAATAGAGGCTTGTGATTGAGAACGAAGAGTCCCGGTTCCTGATCGTCAGTACGAGACCTGGGGCTCTCGGTAAGAGCCCGTTCTTTGTGCTGGGGACATATATGTGGTAAAAATGAAAAGTCGTGCTTATTCAATAAATGTGAATAAACCAATATCTATGAATCAAAATGCTGACAATCAAGACATATAAAACACAATAAGTGAATAAATTAGAACACAATTAGTATAAAATCATATTTTTATTAATATAGAAAGCTAAAAAGTATATATAATTCATACATATACATCATATACAAAAGAATCAAAAAAAGGGGAATACGCTATACAATTTCAAATATTGACCATCACCAGAGATGTTGAAAGGTGATCGATAGTCAATTCATCCCAACTAGTTTTGCCAATACATTGGCTTCATCAGGGGAATAGACAAAATAATACAGGGAAATAAAAACACTAAAGAAAAAAAGAAAAAAGTTATATTATATATAGAATCCAGATATCATAACATAGTTCAAGTAAGCAGTCATGTCATAAAGGAATCACAATATTGTCCAGCCTAGACCCCCAGCCTCCCAACTCCCACATCAAGGACATACCGTGCCAGACTCCCAGGACAAGGAGTGAATGCCGCAAAGCGGCCGGGGACATGGTCACACCCAACCCTGTAATTGGCTACAGGGGACCCAGAAGGGCGCCTAAAAAAGCTGGAACAGACATATTGGTAATGAGTATTTAATTATTTTTAATCAATTTAATTATATAAGCTAAGCCTCAATTACATACCCTGATTAAGGACACAAGAAACACATGAGAATGCACTGGGTAGATGACAGCACGATGCTTGAATGGTGAAATCATGGAATATATATAGAATGAATTATATGAATTATATATACTTTTTAGCTTTCTATATTAATAAAAATACGATTTTTTACTAATTGTGTTCTAATTTGTTCATGGCACCGCGATAATCCCATTTTCCCTGCTTTCCAATCCATCACTTTTCAGGGATGAGGTGCCGTATCTATCAGGACTTTCAACCTACCACTTGTTTTACAATAAGTGAATACATTTGAAGAATCAAATAACACAAGTGAATATAAAAGGAGTCTTAATAAAAGAGTAAATGTCTCTGAAAGATAAATGAAAGAGTGTAATAAAGTTCTGTAATAAGAAAGTTCCAGCAGGATGGGATGTTCCAGGACTTTCATCACCACCAAGGCAAAATGGAGATCTCAGTGTGGCAATCACTCAAAGAAGTGGGGACTCTTACCGGAAGGAGTGGACCTCCTGTAACAGTGAGGTCACACACGCCAGCAGATATAGTCCTCTGCGGGGTCTAAGGATGGATCCTGGCTCAGGAATACACTGGCAGTCAGAGGCCGTCCTTCTCAGTAACCAGCTACCGTCTGACTCCCTTCCTCAAGATCTCGATCTTCCAAGTAGCACAGAGCGTATAAAGGAATGAAGGCTCCAATAGTGCGTTATCATTAAAACTTCTTTTATTTCCTAAAATCCTAGGCTGGATGTACATACATCATAAAACATGTTTGCCGGCAAAACAAGTTCGAACATCCGCACTTCCGGGGTCACGTGGGGCATGATGACGTCAGCGCGTAGCTCTGTTTTCCCTTGGTGGTGGCGAAAGTCCTGGAACATCCCATCCTGCTGGAACTTTCTTATTGTTGTTACACTCTTTAATTTATCTTTCAGAGACATTTACTCTTTTATTAACACTCCTTTTATATTCACTTGTGTTATTTGATTGTTCACATGTATTCACTTATTGTGTTTTATATGTTTTGATCGTCAGCATTTTGATTCATAGATATTGGTTTATTCACATTCATTGAATAAGCACATCTTTTCGTTTTTATTACTCTTGTGTGCATGAATATATCTCATGTTTTTGTGTTGCTGCTATTCTCACATTTTTGTTATATTACCATGGTATACCACTCCCATATTTTTTTACATATATATGTGGCCTCACAGCAAAAGACCCACTTCCGTGAGGGCACATATATGCGTACTGTTGGTGGCGAAGGGGTTTAAAATGGACACTTACTTTTCCCTTGCAGAAAATATTTTTTATGGGATGCTCCTTTTATGAGAGGCTGCAATCTGCCACAGCTGAGGTCCATATTCTACCACCCAAAACAAGTTATTTTGAAAGCCTGCACATATGCGGTGATATTATCTCATTTAGCTTATATAACTGTTCTATAGTACACTATGACAAGGTACTCAGCTTATATAACCAAAACATTTAGTACAAAATGACCCAAATTTACCACGCTCAGTAAAGAGATGAAAACCTTTGTTTTCCAATGCTGTTGAAACAGGTTTTACAGATGATTATGGGTAAATACATTCATGTATCCAACAAAGTATACAAAGCAGACACTGAATAAATAGTTGTTATAAATATGCAATCAGATGATATGCATGTTAACATAAAAGAAGCTGGCAGAAAATTGTGTCATGCACCCACCTGCAACCCCTGATTCTTCACTTCTAATTGTTTTACATAGATCTCTTTGTATGTCTAAAAATCTTCATGCAAATGTTTGTTGCATGAATGTGTTAAGTATATATTAATGCTGCATTGTGATGTGGTCATTTCATTTAAATAAGGCTGCCTTTAAAGTGGAGCTAATCTCAAAAAGTGAGGATTTACTTTATCATACCTCCCAACTTAAGAACCTGAGAAAGAGGGACACCTTACAAGCACATGATGTGAAAATGTAACAGTCCAAGCCAAGCTGTCCACCACAGAACACAATGGGTGGCTGCTGCCCATTTACTTGTATCACAGCCTTCTTGGCTCAGTGGCTGCACATTTATTTTAATAGCGAATATGGCCTGAATCCAAGGCCCTGTGGGATGCAGTTTTCAAATATTGGCACAACCCTGCAGGATCTGGAACAGTTTCAGGGTATACTATCTTATAGAGAACATCTAGAAATGTTATTTTGGCATATGCACTACCCTTAAACTTCTACATTTTGTCTTGAATTAAAACAATAGCAGTGTGTAATCTTGGGTCCCATATAGTGACTGTATATCTGTAGTGTGAGATTATCTTGTTTGACAAGGAGCAGGCGTGCGAAACATGTAAGCCACGGTCGCCATGGCAACACTGAGCTTGCGATCCACCTCGATACACTATACATCCCAGCTGTTTCCGCTTCCGGCCCGATGTCCACATCATCCAGGGCGCCCGGCCTCGGTCAGTCCGATTGACTCCTTTGAGTTTATTCTCCAGCGGAGTGCACTATAATACATCTTCCGCTACACAGTGGGCTTGACACCCGTGACTAGCTACCGGACTCACAATTGTGATTCTAGTCTTTCCATCCTGACGGCTCCCTCTGGAGATCTAGTGACATATCCCATGACCGAAAGTTATAGCATACCGGTTGATGTTAACCCCTGGTCATCTGAACTTCTTGGTGGTATCGTGTACCTAATTTCTTCACAATACATCAACAATGGCAATTGGTTTTTATTATTGCTTTTGCATTTTTTTACAATTTCATTGCCATTGACAGTTGTTTTTATTATTCCAAGTGTGCATCAAATAAACTAACCTTACTTGACTTAAGGTTTGCAAGTTATTACGCTGGTCCCATAGAGCGCTGCTTTTTGTTTTATATGAGATTATCTAACTGCTGGTCTTGAGTGATTCAGAGTAAGATTTGTTGATGTTACTACTGTGCTGTGCTCACTGTTCTCCATGCTGGAGAGGATTCTATACTGAGGACCTACAGTGCAAGGATCAGCCTGCTTCTACTTCATCCATTCTGCTCTGTGCTCCTTTACTGTTGCTTCTTGAATATTACCTCACTAGTGCTTAAATCCTCAGGATCATCAGAATGATTACAGAGGAAATGGGAAATACCAAGTCAATCGTTAATGAAATTGTGAGTCAGGATTTCAACATGAGAAAGGACACAATTTTGGTAGTGTGGATAATGTCCAAAGAGTCACTACGCAGACTCTGAACGCCATCCCACTTGAAGACTTCCAGGGATGCTATGAAGAATAGAAAAATCACTGGGGGCATTGTACTTTCAAGGAGACAATGGGGGTTATTTACTAAAGGCAAATCCACTTTGCACTGCACTGGACTGCACTGGAGGTAAAGTCGCTGTAGATCCAAAGGGGACATGCAAGGAAAATAAAAAACAGCATTTTAGCTTGCACACGATTAAATGATAAAATCAGCAGAGCTTCCCCTCATTTCAGATCTACCACTTAGATTTAGAGCGACTGCACTTCCAAGTGCACTTGCAGTGCAAAGTGGATTTGCATTTTGTAAATAACCCCCATTGCTCAATTGTAAAGTTTTTCACTAAAATAATCTTTAAAATATAATTCTCATTACTTTCTGGAGACACCTCGTATACAACTGGCTTCCGTCAGCAAACACCCTATCACTAGTCAAAATGCTGATATGTTGTAGCAATAGAAATATTCTGCATGTCTCAGTGGTGGTCAGGCAGGAAATGATGATCAACACCACTTGGTAAATGCAAACCAGGAGGATGGTTACAGCTAGACTGATGATCCCTGCTTCTTATCTGCCCTAATGGGCAAGTGAGTAAAGAGAGGTTGTTCCAACACGCATCCAACCCACATCAAGAATAAATGTCCACTAGTTCCATGAGCGCTCTTGCTCTTCTGCATTGTCTGCAGAAGAATGGGTATAACCATTTTTAAAGTAGATTTTTTTTAAGGAAAAAAATTCAATAGACTAATTTTAAACATTTAAAAAACATGCAAATCTATGGGAATCTGGGGTTGTATCGCAATGCTAGTTTAAAACAATAAGCATTTATTTTCCTGCTAAAAAAAATTAGATAATGTTTTTAAAGGGTTTCAATCTATATCAACTAGAATTTCATTTGGTAAATATTTTTTTAATGCTGTTAACTTTACATAACTGAACACTGACTTCTTGCTTTCATGTATGTTATCCAGATGTGAAGTATGTGCATGAAAACTAAGTATTTGCTAGGAGTACCTACTTCCTATATTCATTTGAAGAAAAAACATTTTCATGAGGCTATCGTGGACTTTAATGGTACTGTATAAGGACAAATTTTTCCACAAAAGGCATCCAATAGTTCTCTATAGACTGGACAATAATATAGTGA
Organism: Lithobates septentrionalis; assembly: GCA_037952835.1. NCBI lineage: Eukaryota > Metazoa > Chordata > Amphibia > Anura > Ranidae > Lithobates > Lithobates septentrionalis. Next base: position 3,477,900 of record JBBDGP010000828.1, read on the forward strand.
TGGCAAAAAAGGCTGATACTTTAAAACCTATACAGTGGGGGTTATTAACTAAAGGCAAATCCACTTTGCACTACAAGTGGACTGCAAGTGCACTTGAAAGTGCACTTGCAGTCCACTTGGAAGTGCAGTCGCTGTAGATCCAAGGGGGACATGCAAGGAGAATAAAAAACAGCATTTTAGCTTGCACATGATTGGATGATAAAATCAGCAGAGCTTCCCCTCTTTCAGATCTTCCCCTCAGATCTACAGTGACTGCACTTCCAAGTGCACTTTCAGTGCACTTCCAAGTGCACTTGCAGTGCACTTGTAGTGCAAAGTGGATTTGTCTTTCGTAATTATAACCCCCATAGTGTATATATCCAGATTCTTATTGACATGTTTCGTGGATAAGATTCCGCTTCCTTTAGGAGTTTTTAGAGAGCAAGCACAAAAAATGTATTTCTACAGAGAAAAAAGATAATTGTTATGATACCAGCATAACAGAAGACAACATAGTTACAGACTCTGTGCAAGATATTACTCTTGATGTGGCCGTACGTGCGGTGCTACAGTATATGTCTATCCCAGTGAATATGGGAGCACTACAACGAGTGGCATGTATTGCCAGTCTGGTGATACAAAAATATGTAATCATATGAGGGACTGGAAAAATATGAATGGTCTTTTATATGTGTAGAAAAAATTATGCGCTAAGCAAAAATCTCATATTGGGTTATTTAAATCCAACTGTAGAAAACACAAATCCGTGATAAGTAGTTGAATCCAAAAAAAAACTCCACCTCGTGCGAGCATAGTCACCACAAGCAATATAGACTCTCACCAGAGAGCCTGGACCCTTTATTATGAAGGATCAAATAGGCTTGATGTACTGTAACAATCTTTGCAGGGGTCATCAGCTGGAGAAGTGTCCTCAGATCAAACAGGGCATAAACAGGATATTCAAATAAAGCTCCATCCACCCCATAATCAGATTGATCATAAAATGAAAGAGACGCCAGATAGTGTAAAATCCCTAAAGGTTTGTTTAATATAAAGTATTTCACTTACATTAGTACAGGTAAAACCAGCGTTGTGTACAATATAGGCGCCTGCCTTATGATATCCAGGGACTGTGCAAACAAACATGATAGCAGGAAACAGCTCCTAACCCGACCGGTTTCATCACAAAAAGGACTTCTTGTGTTTTTTTAAAATCGCTGTAATAAATAATGCTTTTTACATATTTACGCATTTGTGTAAGTCCTTTTACAGTACCATTAAAGTCCATGATAGCCTCATAAAAATGATGTTATCCAGGCAATGAGCCTGGGAAATTGTTTAGAACAATGCATTTTGTTAAAGTAAATTTTCTTTTTTCCAAAACAAAGTGTATATTTTGGACAGAATATGGATTGATTAAATTATAACTTTTGTAAGGTTACCCTTTAATTTATGCAAAAGTTATCCTTTAAAACCTCTGTCAGTTTTGTTTGTTGCTGTCTGTGAGAGGAAAGGTCTAAAAATTCCCTCTAATACAGTTAGAACCAAACTCTCCATGAGAAGATTTCCCCTTAATATCTCTTTTTTATTATTTTAAATTTCAGTTCCAGTAACAATGGTCCGTATGATAAATAGAGAGCAGTGGCATCAAGGATGTAGAGAACAATATAAATCTGACAAGGATTCTCTATTCTATTGAAAACAAAAAATGTTTTGGCTAGATATACATTTTAAAACAATAGAAAAAAAAATCTAAAAAATTACGAGAAGGACAGGAAGTTGTTAAAAAGCTAGGAACATGTTTTGACTTTCACAGCTGATGTCTTTTTTTTACAGTTGTCTTTGCCTGGTCTGCTTGAGAAATTACGTAAGTGATAACAAGATGCTATTTATCTAATGTGATGACAGAAGAACAAATTACACACACAGTGTAATACCACAACCTGGATATCGAAAACATATGCTCTTCTTATGTAATCTCTTTATAAACTTATCTAAAAGTAAATACTGCTAACTTTGCACCTGTTTAAGTACTCAAGCAGACCAGCAACTGAAAACTGTTGATAACTAAACCTTGAAGTGGACCTACATCTGTTTATTAACCTAAGCAGTTTCTCATCCACCATCTTCGTTCTAACTCATTATGCAGAAATCAATCCCATGTACCTGCCTTTCTGGGCTCTGCTTTAGTCATTGTTCTGTACTGCATTGTGGGCAAGAATCGATGTGCTAAATACTGAATGCACATGAAGAAGCAGCCAATCTGCATCACTACTGTACACGGGCCCTGCCCTGCTGCCATGGCTAAAGCTGAGGGGGTCCCAGAACCACTGTCCAGTAGGTGTAAGAAAGGGTGGAAAGAATGGGCAAAAAATACATGAACTACTTTATTTTTTGCATTATGTAAACTGTGAAATGTGTTTTTATTTACAAATATACAATGCAATAAACACGGCTCTTTTATGCAGTGATAGTTCTCATAGTGACCAATGAGATTATTTCTTTCAGATCCCAGTGAGAGCTTGTAGTTTATTTATCTACTTTATGTACTGAGACCCAAAGTTTTTGTAAAGTATTCCTTTTTTTGTTTTGACAAAAACTGGTATATGTTTATGTAATTGTATGGCTGTTTCTAATTAACTGAGCTCCTTTCGCAGTCTTCTGCTATTGGTATACCCTAACATCTGGCCATGGAGCTCACTCTCTGTTAGTAGGCAACTAGTAGAAATCATCTCAGAATGGCAGACCACATACTCTCAGAAGGTAGGTCACAAAGTAGTAGCCGCAACCTAACTATATTGGAGTTTAACTGTTCCATTAAGCTTTTCAGTGTGAAGTCTATATTCAACCCTCCATCTTGAAAAGGTAGAGAATCAAAGTGCTGTAGCTTGAATGCCCTTCAACTTTATTACCCACAATCATGCGGTCTCACATATTGCTCTTCGCTGCCAACAGCCCTTGGACTCCTGAACATGCCCAGGGGATATCAATTGCAGTTCCTCCTTTCTTTCTGTGTCCAGTTGGCCTGATGGAGCAGCCATGACTGGGCTAGCTAGCTGTGACAGGTACAAGGCCTCCCTATGTCAAAGGTGGTGTGCAGACCACTGAAGGGCCCAAGAGCTTGCAGATTTAACCTAAGCCCCAGTCTCATTGGTCAACATTATCCAGAGAGACTCCCTAGTACATTCATTTCAGTCAGATGGAGTTGCTCTCAGTTGCCTAGTCTGTTCTTCAAGAGCTTTCATCAGCCATAGCTATGTACCCGTGTTCAGCCTGTTTCAGGATTCCTGTTCTCAGTTACCTGTGATCTGGAATGATAATAACCCCTTGGTGTACCTCAAGATGGCCAAAGTGAGAGTCTTAGTGCATCGGTCGGCACCCTGTCTGTCGAAGTTTCAGTTCAGTCTACATTACCATCTGGGGAAGAGCAATCAGGTGGCAGATGCCCTGTCTCTGGAACCCTATGACCCAGCTGCAGCATGATAGGGGTGAAGAAGCCAAGGAGGAAGAGGCCCTGAATTTATCTGAAGGTAGACCTAAAGTGAACCAAGAATAAGCCTCATTCACGCATTGGAGAAGCACACTTGGACACATATGCAGCAGAAAAATCCAGTGATTTCCTCATTAGTAGGGGGCTGTATGACTTGAGACAGGAAGAGCCTGCTATTTGAAACAGAAAGGCAATTGAACGAGTGGTCCTGATGCACCCTAAAAGATGGCATACTGTACTGCAGGGTGATGCTCCCCCAGCTGAGCAGTAACTTGGCAGGTCATCCAGTCAAGAGCCTGAGCTATCCTTATGGCTGACAGAATCCATGTGGAAGCAGCATACTGGGGCATGTGCAAGACAGATGCCTGGTTTAAGAGGCAAGCCATGTGTGTGAGACTGTTGTAGCTGATAAAGGAGATATGCTGACTCTGCATTGTTTGTTCAGTTTCAGGAGGAATTGAATTCTGCATCATCTTCTATATTTACTACACAATAGCCAAGTAAGGATTCTGGATCCTACCGACGTGATTCAATCCAATTATGTTTAATACACATTGTTCATGATTCTCTCTTTCTTTCTGATTGCAATCTCTTGCACTTAGTCAATACATTTTTTCTAAAGGGTTTGCTAAAAGTGACTGTGATCTCCCACCCACTTTGCTCAACAATCCTATTGTTTCTTCACTGTCAGGTGCTGCTTCACTGGGCTATAGGAATGTTTGGGAGGCAGGAGGTGCTACAGCTTCACCAGTTCAGAGTGGTGTGAGGCCATAGCAGAACCAAGCAGAGCTACTGCAGGTATTCTTAGGTATAGGGTGTCTGTTCTGTAACTACCGGTGTAAATTACGTTAAGTGTTTCATTCAGACCTCACATCGAAACCCTTGGCCCTGGGGGCCACAAAAGTTTGTGCCCACAAATTATAGCAAAAAAGCCTGGGTTTCTTAAATTGTAGCAACAGTAATATTTTGAAGGACAATTTGAAAACATCGGGGTTTTTTTTCAATCAATATTAAAGAATATAACATTGCCAATTTTTCTTGTTAATTTCTGAAAAGAAATTCAAATTACCCAGAGGGAACACATTTAAAAATGATGAAAGAAACTATAGATGAGTCAATTGATCTGCAAATTAAGTTGGAAATTGGACAAACAGGATACTTTGTGTTGTGTAATGACTTTTGATTAATTAGAATATTTGCAGGAAGATTCACCCTATCCTCTAACAATCATGTATTTTAAATCTTGCTTGCATGGATTAATGCATTGCATGATTCTCCACAGATTGCCTTTATATACCAGATAGTTTTCAAGGAAAGAGCCAAAAGGCCCATTTATTAGCATCATTATTAAGAACTTTGTGTAGTCCAAAGGCAACTAATCATTATGAAACCTCTGCTTTAAAAATGACAGAGTATAAATGCTATATACAGCTATTGACCTCACATGCTGTTATGATTAGCAAATAAGCATATACTGAAATAAGGCATACGCAGAGGTTTCTTTCAGGACAAGAAATAAAAGTGTCACAATGATTGACAGGTTAAGTGATATAAACTGCAATAAATAGGTAAATTTTGGCTTTTCTTGTACAATTGAAATTTGCTTCATTCCTGTCATCTCATGAACATGACAATTCATTAGCTAGGTCATCCTACCCCAATCCATTAAATTAATGGACCTATAGGAAGCCTCAGATGGTGGTAAGAGGCAAAGCCTAGTTAGTTGAACTTTACAGGAAAAGTCAAGATTTACCCTTAACTATTATTACATAGATCTACAAAATATTTTTAAATTCAACTTTTTCAGAGTCACTGCTCCAAAATAGTTTTTTCTTCATATCTTCAGCTTAAAGTGCTTTTCCAAATTTGCAGCAAAATTGGGGTAAAACACCTACTTTATATTTGTTGCATGTTTTCATTTACGCAGCATAACATAAAAAAAATACAGCATACCTTTTTTAGAAGCTCTATTCTGGACCCTACAACAAGGACAAATCTTGTTGTTTGTGATGCAGCTGTGTTTGCCATAAATAACCCTGCAGGCAGATCTTGATTATCAATTGTAACCTAATTTGAACACCGTTTGAACAAAGGGCTAAAGGTGTATAGGCTGGGCTTCTTGCATTGTTTGTTAATGAGGACAGTTTTGGGACAGACTCACTTTGAGGCAGGCCATAGACAGGTTGCAGGAAAGAAATTTGCACGATTCACCCATAAACACAGACAGTGATGACGGGGAATCCCTCCTGCTGAGCAATTGTCTGCTCCCGGTGGGGGGCAGGTTGGTGGGAGCCATCCCCACTGGGAGAAGACAGTGATTATTGCTAGCGACTGTAGTAGCCGCTAGCGATAATCAAAAGTGAACCCGACAGGCTGGTCATTCCCTAAGTTGATCAATCAATTAACTTGATATATTCAGCCTTCCCACACATAGTTTGAATCTCAACCGGTTGTTCCTGAACTAGCTAAGATTCAAACCGTCTATGGCCAGCCTAACATTGTTCAAAAAACCTCAGCCATGACATCTTGTCCTGAAAAACCTTTAAAATGTAAGAAATATTTTAAAAGATTTAGACATGCTTTGTAAAGCTTTACCTATCGATAATTAGTACTGTAATATTTTGCCATTTTGCATGTGCATGCAGTGTTGATATATTTGGTGTCTATTTACTAGACAAAGCCTCTATCTTTATTTTGCACAATAAATAGGGATTATATTTAACCACTTCCCTACCCGCCTATAGTCAAATGACGTCCACAGATGGGATCTCCCATCCTGGGTGGACGTCATATGACGGCCTCGGGTTCCCGGCCGCCTAGGGGGCGCGCGCTCAGGACCCGGTGCGTGTGCCTGGCGGCCGCGATGTCCGCCGGGCAAACGCGATTGCCCGTTAACCGGGCCGGACCGTGGATCTGTGTGTGTAAACACACAGATCCACGTCCTGTCAGGTGAGAGGAGAGCGATCTGTGTTCCCAGTACAGCGGAACACTGATCGGTCTCCTCCCCTTGTACGTCCCCGCCCCCTACAGTTAGAAGCATTCCCTAGGAAACACATTTAACCCCTTGTGTCCCCCTAGTGGTTAACCCCTTCACTGCCTGTCACATTTACACAGTAATCAATGCAATTTTATAGCATTGATCGCTGTATAAATGTGAATGGTCCCAAAAATGTGTCAAAAGTGTCCGATGTGTCCGCCATAATGTCGCAGTCACGTAAAAAAATCGCGATCGCCGCTATTATTAGTAAAAAAAAAAAATATATATATTTTTTTTTAAAAATGCCATAAATCTATCCCGTATTTTATAGACGCTATAACTTTTGCGCAAACCAATCAATATACGCTTATTGCGATTTTTTTTACAAAAAATATGTAGAAGAATACGTATCGGCTGAAACTGAGGAAAAAATTTGTTTTTTTTAAAAAAAATTGGGATATTTATTATAGCAAAAAGTAAAAAATATTGTGTTTTTTTCAAAATTGTCGCTCTTCTTTTGTTTATAGCGCAAAAAATAAAAACCGCAGAGGTGATCAAATACCACCAAAAGAAAGCTCTATTGTGGGGAAAAAAGGACGTCAATTTTGTTTGGGTACAATGTCGCACGACCGTGCAATTGTCGTTTAAAGTGCGACAGCGCTGAAAACTAAAAATTGGTCTGGGAAGGAAGGGGGTGAAAAGGCCCGGTATTGAACCGGTTAAATTAAAGCGTATTTTTTTTACTGACAATAAACATTTTAAAAACTATTACACAAAAATCCTGTGTCATAAAAAATGTATTAATAAATTAATATATACATTTTTAACTTTATTTACCTAAAGTGGTTCTATTACTATAAAAGTGATAGTTGGCATTTATCAAGGTTTTATATAATGAAGCAACATCCACCTGAATATTTAGACATGCATAATATAGAAATGAACAGACTCACCAGTGTGCACTGCAGTATATACATCAATTGTGCTGCAAAAAGCATTTAGAGAAGTTTAGTAAAAGTATGCAAACATGTGTTTCCCCGGGTCATAAAAGTGTTGTTAGAAAATTCTGTATATAACCCTATAGAACAGACAGACAGTGCACAGTCCACATGGGCTTTGCTGCTTAACTGCAGACAGGAACAGGAAACTTTATTATACAGAGAAAAGACATAAGGGGTTATTTACGAAAGGCAAATCCACTTTGCACTACAAGTGCACTGCAAGGAAATGCAGTCGCTGTAGATCTGAGGTGAAGATCTGAAATGAGGGGAAGCTCTGCTGATTTTACCATCCAATCATGTGCAAGCTAAAATGCTGTTTTTTATTTTCCTTGCATGTCCCCCTCGGATCTACAGCGACTGCACTTGAAAGTGCACTTGCAGTGCAAAGTGGATTTGCCTTTAGTAAATCAACCCCATAGGGTTTAAACATAGAGCAGCTACAAACATATAAACACTGCCATCTACCGGTTGATGTAGCTGTTGCACAAACTACATAAACAGTGTATTCCAACACCCCCACTCAACAACTACTCCTTATATTAGTCCCATTTCGGATTTCCATTCTATAAAACTGTTTCTTGTGTGTGATTTTGTCAAAACATCTGTAATCTTCATCAGCAGCTCTGATCCACTTTTGTTTCTCATGAGTTGGAAGTCTTTGCATCTCAACCCATGAATCTGGCTCTAGTTTTAATGCCATGCAAGGAACATAGGACAGACGTTTGACTGGGATGCCTTTATTGCTTCTGGTGAATTTCCTGATTAAAGCCTCTTGCAGCCTGGTTTCTTCTTTTACAGCGTTTGGATTGTCTGCGTTAATTTCTGTTTCTAATTTCACTCAGTTTGAAGTGTTTGCGTTCATGAAATTTTGAAAAAACTGAAGTTATATTGACAATTACACTTCTACTGATGGTTACCTTGTTTGTGTCTTGGTGTAGAATTCTGTATCCCTTTTGAGATCCATTGCATCCCACAAGTACACCTTCTTTTGTGCAAGCATCCCATTTTGTACATTTTTCTTTTGGAATGTGCACATAGGCTTTGCTTCCAATTTTTTTTTAGATGGTTCAAATTTGGGGCCCTTCCATTCCAGTTTTCTAAGTTGATTTTCCTGGTAGTCAATTTTGGAGATAGCATGTGGTCATATTTGGCTCCCCCCCAGTATATGGTTGACATATCTGCATCAAACAGCATAGTTCTTCCACTCTCACACAGAGTATGGGTCATTCTTTCTGCAACCCCCTTTTGTTCTGGGTTGTATGGTACAGTAGTTTGAAATATTATGCCATGCGTTCTGAGAATTGCCAGCGTATTATCACCTGTATATTCAGTTCCATTGTCTGTGTGCAATAGACTTGGCATTTTGACAAATTTGTTGCTTACTTGAGCTAAATACTGTTCGAGTTCCTCTAGTACTTCATTTTTGTTGTGTAACATATATATAGTGTAGTATACCTGGAGGAATCATCTATAAAAGTGAGAAAATACCTATTCTTTCCTGGGGTCATTTTTTCCATTGGGCTGCAAAGATCTGAATGAATTAAGTTCAGAGGTTTCCTTTTACTCTGCTTTGGAAAGGCCTTTCTTGTCATCCTTTCTTTTATACAGTTTGTGCACTTCATTGTTTGACTAATTTTTATTCCACTTGCATAGTCATTCTCAGTTAATTTCTTTATTATGTCAGCACTTATGTGCCCAAGTCATCTGTGACTTGTGTGAATGCAGTTTGAATGTTTTTTCTTCTTGGCAGTATTAACCACCTCATTGTAGTTCAGCATATACAGCTCATCTGTAATTTTAGCCTTTGCAAGCAAGATATCCCCTTTTGTGATGGCACAACTGTCATTTTTTAAAGCTACTACATTGCCTTGTTTTGTGAGTGAGACACCCCGAGTATGAAAGGGGTTAAAGTCGTTTAGGACTAGGGATGAGCCGAACACCCCCCGGTTCGGTTCGCACCAGAACCCGCGAACGGACCGCAAGTTCGCACGAACGTTAGAACCCCATTGACGTCTATGGGACTCGAACGTTCGAAATCAAAAGTGCTCATTTTAAAGGCTAATTTGCATGGTATTGTCCTAAAAAGGGTGTGGGGACCCGGGTCCTACCCCAGGGGACATGTATCAATGCAAAAAAAACTTTTAAAAACGGCCGTTTTTTCGGGAGCAGTGATTTTAATGATGCTTAAAGTAAAAAAAAAAAAGTGAAATATTCCTTTAAATATCGTACCTGGGGGGTGTCTATAGTATGCCTGTAAAGTGACGCGTGTTTCCCATGTTTAGAACAGTCCCTGCACCAAATGTCATTTTTAAAGGAAAAAATCTCATTTAAAACTGCTTGCGGGTTTAATGTCATGTCGGGTCCTGCCAATATGGATGAAAATCAGTGAGACAAACGGCATGGGTACCCCCCAGTCCATTACCAGGCCCTTTGGGTCTTGTATGGATATTAAGGGGAACCCCGCACCCAAATTAAAATAAGGAAAGGTCCCTATATACTCTGAACAGCAGTATACAGGCGGTGCAAACAAGACAGGGACTGTAGGTTTGTTGTTAAGTAGAATCTGTTTGTAATTTTGAACATTTTTAACGTGTTTAGCTCCAGCCAAAAAATCTTTTCTAAGCTTTTTGGAAAACATAGGGAAGGGTTATCACCCCTGTGACATTTGTTTTGCGTCTTTCCTCCTCTTCAGAAGATTTCACCTCACTTTTTTGTCCCAATGAAAAATGTTTTTTGAAAATTTGGGTTTTTTTGTGGAACAAGGATTGGAAAGCATCAGTGGAAAGGAGAAATTGTTTTCCCATATTAACTCTTACATGAGAGAATTTCCCTTCCTAGGGGTAGATTTCATCTCACTTCCTGTTGTCTCCTTCCGTTTGCAAGTAGGAGTCGTTTGTAAGTTAGATGTTTGAAAGTAGGGTCCTGCCCTATATACTCAGCAGAAATTTGGGCCTTAGGTGTTGCTGTGGCCAAAACACTGTAAGCCCTCACAGGGCCCTGCTGTGAAATATTAGATCAAGAATTGTAATTACATGCCCCTGTTGAACAGGAGCTGAAAAATTAGGCCTTAGGCACTGGTGCTGGTGCCACAACACTGCAACCCCTCACAGACACTCTAGTTGGAACGCAGGAACGAGCCCTGCTGCAAAGTATTGCATCAAAAATTGTAATTACACGCCCCTGTTAGACAGGGGCAGAAAAATTGGGCCTTAGGCACTGGTGCTGGTGCCACAACACTGCAACCCCTCACAGACACTCTAGTTGGAACGCAGGAACGAGCCCTGCTGCAAAGCATTGCATCAAAAATTGTAATTACACGCCCCTGTTAGACAGGGGCAGAAAAATTGGGCCTTAGGCACTGGTGCTGGTGCCACAACACTGCAACCCCTCACAGACACTCTAGTTGGAACGCAGGAACGAGCCCTGCTGCAAAGTATTGCATCAAAAATTGTAATTACACGCCCCTGTTAGACAGGGGCAGAAAAATTGGGCCTTAGGCACTGGTGCTGGTGCCACAACACTGCAACCCCTCACAGACACTCTAGTTGGAATGCAGGAACGAGCCGTGCTGCAAAGTATTACATCAAAAATTGTAATTACACGCCCCTGTTATACAGGGGCTGAAAAATTGTGCCTTAGGCACTGGTGGTGGCGCCCAGAACCAAAAATGTTCTTACAAGCTATCAGCGTGATGATTGAGGAGGAAGAGGATAATTACTCAGGGATAGTCACTCAGCATCAGCATAGGCAGTCTTTGAAGGGATCTGAAAAAAATTATTCAGTTACATCAGCATCAGGTGCTTGGTAGCTGGTGGTGATCCAAGACTGATTCATTTTTATGAAGGTCAGCCGATCGACCGAGTCAGTGGACAGACGCACCCTGTGATCGGTTACCACGCCTCCAGCAGCACTGAATGTGCGTTCCGAAAGAACGCTGGATGCAGGACAGGCCAGTAGCTCAATTGCATACTGTGCAAGCTCTGGCCAGTGATCCATCCTCAAGACCCAGTAACCCAGAGGATTTTCGGTGGGAAAGGTGTCCAAGTCTGATCTTGCCCCTAGGTATTCCTGCACCATGTAAAACAGACGCTGGCGATGGTTGCTGGAACCGATCATACCTTGGGGCTGCGGACCAAAAAATTGTCTGAACGCATCGGTCAGACGGCCACCTTCTCCACCGCTCCTTCTTTGACTGACCGAAGCCTCAGCAACACGTTGTCCAGAAACAGGAGTTTGTAACCTCCCAGTCTCTGGGAACGCGTTGCACAGACCTTTCTGCAAGGCCTCCCGAAGATGTTTCATCCTCTGCTCCCTCTGCGATGGCAAGATAAGGTCCGCAACCTTACCCTTGTAACGTGGATCAAGGAGGGTTGCCAGCCAGTATTGGTCCTTCTCCTTGATACCACGAATACGAGGATCCTTACGCAGGCTTTGCAGGATCAGGGAGGCCATGCAGCGTAGGTTTGCTGAGGCATTCGGTCCGGAGTCCTCTGGGTCACTAAGGACAACAACGTCCGCAGCCACCTCCTCCCAGCCACGTACAAGTCCATGTGTTCCTTGGGACTGATCCCTTAAAGACTGCTGATGCTGAGTGCCAGGCTCCACCTCCATACTGACACAATCTTCCTCCTCCTCCTCCTCCTCCTCCTCGTCCTCTTCCTGTGTGATCGGCGGGCACGCAGGAACACTGTCTGGATAAAGGGGGCCTTGAGAGCTAAGGAAGTCCTCCTCTTCCTGCCTCTGTTCTGCCTCAAGTGCCCTGTCCATTATTCCACGCAGCGTGTGCTCCAACAGGTGGACAAGGGGGACAGTGTCACTGATGCATGCACTGTCAGTGCTCACCATCCTCGTGGCCTCCTCGAATGGTGACAGGACAGTGCATGCATCCCTGATCATGGCCCACTGGCGTGGGGAAAAAAAACCAAGGTCCCCTGACCCTGTCCTGGTGCCATAGTCGCACAGGTACTCATTTATGGCCCTCTGCTGCGTGTGCAGCCGCTGCAGCATGGCCAATGTCGAGTTCCACCTGGTGGGCATGTCACAGATTAGGCGGTTCTTGGGCAGGTTAAACTCCTTTTGGAGGTCCGTCAGCCGAGCACTGGCATTATATGACCGGCGGAAATGCACACAGACTTTCCTGGCCTGCCTCAGGACATCCTGTAAGCCCGGGTACCTGCCCAAGAACCGCTGCACCACCAAGTTAAGGACGTGAGCCAAACAGGGCACATGGGTCAGTTGTCCCTGTCGGAGGGCAGAGAGGAGGTTGGTGCCATTGTCGCAAACCACCATTCCTGCCTTAAGTTGGCGTGGCGTCAACCACCTCTGAACCTGCCCCTGCAGAGCTGACAGAACCTCTGCCCCAGTGTGGCTCCTGTCCCCCAAGCACACCAGCTCAAGCACCGCATGGCATCTTTTGGCCTGTGTACTTGCGTAGCCCCTTGAACGCCTACGGAGCACCGCTGGTTCCGAGGAAGAGGCCATGGAGGAAGAAGAAGAGGAGGGGGTGGAGGAGAGAGGTGTGTCACAATCAGCATTTTGGAGGCGTGGTGGCGGAACAACCTCCAACACTACTGCACCTTGTCCTGCATCCTTCCCAGCTGCCAGCAGAGTCACCCAATGCGCCGTGAAACTTAAGTAACGTCCCTGTCCATGCCTGCTGGACCATGAGTCAGCGGTAATATGCACCTTACCGCTGACCGCCCTGTCCAGCGAGGCATGGACATTGCCTTCCACATGCCGGTAGAGAGCTGGAATCGCCTTCCGTGAGAAAAAGTGGCATTTGGGTACCTGCCACTGAGGAACCGCACATTCCACAAACTCACGGAAGGGGGCAGAGTCTACCAACTGAAAAGGCAGCAGTTGAAGTGCTAGCAATTTTGCCAAGCTAGCATTCAACCGCTGGGCATGTGGATGGCTGGGAGCAAACTTCTTTCGGCGGTGCAGCAGCTGGGGCAGGGAAATTTGCCTGGTACAATCTGGCGTCGGTGTACCAAAAGCAGATTGCCCACAAGTACTTGGCTGTGACACACCTAATTCTACACCTTCATTCCTCTCACTGCAGGTCTCAGAGAGGACTGAAGGTCTAGTGGGGTTGGAAATCTCAGCTGATGAGGAGCAAGGAGAGATCCTCTTTGTTCTTTGGTGTGGGTCTTTTAGATATGCTTGCCAACGAACTGCATGGCAGGTCAACATATGTCTGGTCAAGCATGTGGTACCCAAGCGGGAGATGTTTTGGCCACGTGAGATACGCTTGAGACATATGTTGCAAATAGCAGCGGTGCGATCTGATGCACTCGTCTCAAAAAAGGCCCACACCAAAGAACTTTTTGAATAACGCGCAGAGACTGCAGCGCCCTGCACATGTGGAGCTTTGGGGTGTGATGCAGTCAATGTGCTGCCCTTAGGCTGGCCCCTGGAGGGCATCCTGCCTCGTTGGTGATGTGCCGCCTCCTCCTCCTCCTCCTCCTCCTCTCTCCTATCAGGCACCCACGTTGAGTCAGTGACCTCATCATCCCTTCCCTCCTCATCACTGGAGCAAACCTGGCAGTATGCTGCAGCAGGGGGAGCATGATTGCCAGATTGCTGTCCTTCTTGGGCACCCCCTCTGTCCGTGCTCATGTTACTGCCTTCATCGAGCTCAGTATCATCATCAGAGCCTTCCAAACGCTGGGCATCCTCCTGGAGCATGTACCCAACACTGTGGTCAAACAGTTCGAGGGAATCCTCATGAGGACATGGTGGAGCTAGGGAAGGAGTCACTGATGACATTGAGCTGAGGGAAGAGGCCGCTGCTTTGCCAGACAAAGCACCCTGGGCATGGGTGAGAGAGGATGAGGAGGATGAGGACGGCTTGGTCATCCACTCGACCAAGTTTTCCGCATGTTGCGGCTCAACACGGCCAGCTGCCGAAAAAAAGGCCAAGCGTGTCCCATGGCCACGTGCTGATGAGGATGCACCGTCTCCACGACCAGCACTAGACACAGAGCCTGCTTGCCCTCTCTTATTGGCTTGTGACTGTCTGCCTCTCCTTCTTGGCCTTCCAGACATACTAATGGCCTGTAGCTGCACTAAGCTGGGATAGAACACCTGTAATTTTCTTCAGGTAGCTTTATATACTGTAACCAGACAAGCCTGCCTGTCAGTAGGAAGATAACAGGAACGGATCTAGCTGAACACTGTGAGCAGGACGCACTGCACTAAATGTAAATAGCAGGAACGGATCTAGCTGAACACTGTGAGCAGGACGCACTGACTGCACTAAATGTAAATAGCAGGAACGGATCTAGCTGAACACTGTGAGCAGGACGCACTGACTGCACTAAATGTAAATAGCAGGAACAGATCTAGCTGAACACTGTGAGCAGGACGCACTGCACTAAATGTAAATAGCAGGAACGGATCTAGCTGAACACTGTGAGCAGGACGCACTGACTGCACTAAATGTAAATAGCAGGAACGGATCTAGCTGAACACTGTGAGCAGGACGCACTGCACTAAATGTAAATAGCAGGAACGGATCTAGCTGAACACTGTGAGCAGGACGCACTGCACTAAATGTAAATAGCAGGAACGGATCTAGCTGAACACTGTGAGCAGGACGCACTGCACTAAATGTAAATAGCAGGAACGGATCTAGCTGAACACTGTGAGCAGGACGCACTGACTGCACTAAATGTAAATAGCAGGAACAGATCTAGCTGAACACTGTGAGCAGGACGCACTGCACTAAATGTAAATAGCAGGAACGGATCTAGCTGAACACTGTGAGCAGGACGCACTGACTGCACTAAATGTAAATAGCAGGAACGGATCTAGCTGAACACTGTGAGCAGGACGCACTGCACTAAATGTAAATAGCAGGAACGGATCTAGCTGAACACTGTGAGCAGGACGCACTGCACTAAATGTAAATAGCAGGAACGGATCTAGCTGAACACTGTGAGCAGGACGCACTGCACTAAATGTAAATAGCAGGAACGGATCTAGCTGAACACTGTGAGCAGGACGCACTGACTGCACTAAATGTAAATAGCAGGAACGGATCTAGCTGAACACTGTGAGCAGGACGCACTGCACTAAATGTAAAGAGCAGGAACGGATCTAGCTGAACACTGTGAGCAGGACGCACTGCACTAAATGTAAATAGCAGGAACGGATCTAGCTGAACACTGTGAGCAGGACGCACTGCACTAAATGTAAATAGCAGGAACGGATCTAGCTGAACACTGTGAGCAGGACGCACTGCACTAAATGTAAATAGCAGGAACGGATCTAGCTGAACACTGTGAGCAGGACGCACTGCACTAAATGTAAATAGCAGGAACGGATCTAGCTGAACACTGTGAGCAGGACGCACTGCACTAAATGTAAATAGCAGGAACGGATCTAGCTGAACACTGTGAGCAGGACGCACTGCACTAAATGTAAAGAGCAGGAACGGATCTAGCTGAACACTGTGAGCAGGACGCACTGCACTAAATGTAAAGAGCAGGAACAGATCTAGCTGAACACTGTGAGCAGGACGCACTGCACTAAATGTAAAGAGCAGGAACAGATCTAGCCTAATCTAGCTCTCAAATCAAATGACACTGTCTGTCTCTCTCTCTATCAGCACACCGGAACACACTACACAGGGCCGCCGTGCAGGCGGCCTTATATAGTGTGGGGCGTGTACTAAATCCCCTGAGCCATAATTGGCCAAAGCCACCCTGGCTTTGGCCAATTACAGCTCTCTCTACTGACGGCGCTGTGATTGGCCAAGCATGCGGGTCATAGTGCATGCTTGGCCAATCATCAGCCAGCAATGCACTGCGATGCCGCAGTGAATTATGGGCCGTGACGCGCCACACGAATTTGGCGCGAACGGCCCATAACGTTCGCAATTCGACGGACGGTCGAACAGCCGATGTTCGAGTCGAACATGGGTTCGACTCGAACACGAAGCTCATCCCTATTTAGGACATTCCATTCCCAAACACAAAGGCAGCTACCGAACACTCCAACCAGCCAAACAAGAAACCCATACAAATAATTCTCCCCCCCAAGTATGAGACGAGGCTCTGTGTTGAGGGTCAAACAGGAATGAGTTTTTATTGAAAGGTATACACGTCTTATATACAGTAAAAAGAGGAGGTGTATACCTCCTGCTCATATTACTCTGAAAATACACCTGTAACCAGAAACCTAATTAACATGAGCTCATTAACTAATCCTTTAGACAGGCTAGGCGACTCAGAGACATGACCTTTAGGACAAACTTCGCGTCTCCTAGCTCACCGACTATACAATACACATTATCTTACATCTCAACACAGAACTCCTTCATACAATTGCAGGGTTAATTAGCACAATGAGTGAAAGACTCTTAGAAGCTGTGACAAGTCATACTAGACTAATTTACAGCATAGCAGACAACAGACAGATGGCTGGAGTTGATGACATCAGCATCTCCTCACAGTATGTCTCCCAACAGTATGAATCAGTCACTGTTTCTAATATGGCATATCCAGGGTCCCCAGAGTCTGTGTGTCTTGGGGGACATGGACCTGAATCTAAAGTAACGCCACCTTAAGGGTCCCCAGGCATACAGCTCAAAAAGAGCACCGTTCCCCCAAATGCCAGAGCCGATAATCGGTAGGCAAGAGGCTAGAATTCAGTCCCCGCCAAAAGCCTCTGTCCCGGCTAGGTCTGTCACATTTCTCCCCTTTCGGCAGGAGAACAACACAGGAGGAGACCCTAGACGGGTTGACTCCGAAGTTAGTCAGTAGTTCCTGTCCTCTAATGCTGGTATCCACACAGTACCCCAAACAAATTGTACCAAACAGAGTATTACTCACCCAGCCAACCTCTGCCTCTCTCAGAGAACATATCCACCACTGGGGAGAGGCCTGGACTGGCCCTTCTCCCTGGAGTCCTTTCAGCCGCTGGAGAGAAGACAGGGTGACTGGGCTCACTTCGTCATGCTGTTGGGGATCTGGGCCGACTGCCCAGCATCCCTGGGGTATACAGGTGGGGACTGAAGCCCCATCCACCTTTACAGGAAATTCGTCCTCTGTTAGTTGAGGGCAGAGGCCAGCAGCACTCTGCCCTGTTGCCAGCCCTTCTGCTGGAAACTCCACACCATCTGCTCCGGGTATCTGTTGGGGAGGGAGGCCGACTACTCCGGCTCCCTGGAACTCTGTAGTTGTTGCCGGTGCTGGGCAGAGGTTGGTAGCACTCTGCCCAGTTGCCAGCGCTTCAGCTGGGTTGGTGTCTTCATTCTGGGGCGCCGTCTGCTGTTGGAACTCCCTTTCACTGGTATTGTCTCCCAGGTGCACGAACCCTTGTTGGGGAGGGAAAATGGCTGCTTCTCCTCCCTGCATGTCTGAAATCCACTGGGAGAAAGGAACCATCACCTTCTCACCTCGGCCCTCTGAAACTGCCACGGGTGTAGAGCAGGGGTCTGCAGTACTCTGTCCTGCTGCCAGTATGCGAGCAGGTGATGCACAATCTATAACATCCTCTGAACAGTCCATTAAGTCCATACATTCTGTTATCTGTGGCTGGAGAGATGAACCGACTGCCCCAGCTCCCTGGAATTCCACATTTGTTGCCATTGCTGGGCAGAGTTTGGTAGCACTCTGCCCTGTTGCCAGCACTTCTGCTGGGGACTCCACATCATCCGCTTCGGCTAACCATTGGAACAGGAGGCTGAATTCCTCCCCTCCCAAACTGTGCAGCTGCCATTTGGGAGGTGTGCTGGCTGCTTCCTTTTCCGTTCCCTCATCTGGCTGCTGGGAAGTGATTGCCACCTTCTCACCATGAGCCTCCAGAACTGCAACAGGTGTGGGGCAAAGGTCTTGAACCCTCTGTCTGGTGACCAGCGCCTCAGCTGGGGACATTCCTTGCAACTCCACAGATACTGCTGTTGGTTCTGGGCTGAGCACACTGAAGTTTGGCCCTGATACCAGCTCTTCTGCTGGAGGCTCATCATGTTGTTTTTCCTCAGCAGAAAAGTCTATCAAATCCCCTGTCTCTACAACTAGTGTCTGGGGATAGAAGTTCACAATCTCATGTCCGTGGAACCCAGAAGATGCTATCAGTGCTGGGCAGAGGTTAGCAGAACTCTGCCCTGTTGTCAGCACTTCAGCTTTGGGGATGGCAATCTCCAGATTTTCCACTGCTGATTCTTCAGCCAGGATTTCGGAGTTGTCAACTGGTATTTCCTGATAGTACCAGGCTAAGGGAGCCCCACCCTGCTGCTGAGCAGAGTCTAGCAGCTGTCTGTAGGCGATCTCCATCTCCCATTCCTGAACGGCCAGAAACTCCAAATCTTCCTGTGCCCAGTGCCTTTCCGAAACATTCAGTCTTCGCTCTCTGTGCTCCATTATTTCCTCCAAATGCCACTCCCGAAGTCAGGGTCCCTGGACAGCCTCCAATACAACAATCCCAGGCCATCATAGTCAAAGCCTTCCATGGGGCTGTCCTCTGCTGACCATGGGCACTCTTGGGCTACATACCACTGGAGGGCTCTGTAGCTCTCGTCCAACTGCATCTCTGCCCGGATCAGCCTGCTTAACTCAGCTGTCCACTCCTGCTTTGGTTGTTCCCTCAATAACAGCATTCGTACTTCATACTGCGACCAGTACCTTACATGGATGGAGGGGAGAACTTTTCCCTGGTGTTGCTGCACTTTCTTCCAGAGTTCACAGCGGATAGAATCAGGCCATCCCAGCAGAACCTGCTCTGATACTGGTCCTCTATGCAGTATCTGCATCTCTCGCAACCTCCTTCTGAATTTCTCCTCCATGGTGGCTGGTATCTGTACCTCTCCTCTCCTTTCAGTTGGTGCTGCTGTGACTTTTGCTGCTGCAGCACCCTCTTTGCTGTAGCCAATTTGCCTCCACAGCTGCTATAACTAGGTCAATCTCCGCTGTAGGGTTAGGACCATAATGTGCCAGTCTTATGTTAACAGCCCAATCAAAACTTGCCTCTTCGCGTGTCCTGTCTGTTACGCTGGGCCTTTCGGTAATGTTGGGTCTTTCGGCTCTATCCATTTCGACTAGTTCTGCGATAATGTCCCTTTTCTTACGATTGTTGGCCTGTCGGCCCCAGTTCTCCAGTAAGTCCTTGAGGGAAGAGCGCTTTAGCCGTTCATACTGTGCTTCCATTGGTCTGTGTCCTCTTGTAGCTGTCCTTCTGGGCTGTGGGAACGATCCTGCTGCTTGCCACCAGTTGTAACGATACCCCGAGTATGAAAGGGGTTAAAGCCATTTAAGACATTCCATTTCCGAACACAAAGGCAGCTACCGAACACTCCAACCAGCCGAACAAGAAACCCATACGAATAATTCTCCCCCCAAGTACGAGACGAGGCTCTGTGTTGAGGGTCAAACAGGAATGAATTTTATTGAAAAGAATACACGTCTTATATACAGTAAAAAGAGGAGGTGTATACCTCCTGCTCATATTACTCTGAAAATACACCTGTGACCAGAAACCTAATTAACATGAGCTCATTAACTAATGCTTTAGACAGGCTAGGTGACTCAGAGACATGATCTTTAGGACAGACTTCA
Source organism: Lithobates septentrionalis (assembly GCA_037952835.1). Classification (NCBI taxonomy): domain Eukaryota; kingdom Metazoa; phylum Chordata; class Amphibia; order Anura; family Ranidae; genus Lithobates; species Lithobates septentrionalis. The sequence goes on from JBBDGP010000828.1 coordinate 3,497,904, forward strand.
CGTCTCCTAGCTCACCGACTATACAATACACATTATCTTACATCTCAACACAGAACTCCTTCATACAATTGCAGGGTTAATTAGCACAATGAGTGAAAGACTCTTAGAAGCTGTGGCAAGTCATACTAGACTAATTTACATTATATCAGACAACAGACAGGTGGCTGGAGTTGATGACATCAGCATCTCCTCACAGTATGTCTCCCAACAGTATGAATCAGTCACTATTTCTAATATGGAATATCCAGGGTCCCCAGAGTCTGTGTGTCTTGGGGGACATGGACCTGAATCTAAAGTAACACCACCTCAAGGGTCCCCGGGCATACAGCTCACAAAGAGCACCGTTCCCCCAAATGTCAGGGCCCATAATTGGTAGGCAAGAGGCTAGCATTCAGTCCCCTCCAAAAGCCTCTGTCCCGGCTAGGTCTGTCACAGTGAGCTTCTTTACCGACAAAAGCTTAGTTTCAAGAGCAGGGACAAACTGGTCATTTTTCACAGAAATCTTTCTCTGAGAAATAGGACAGTAAAGAAAACCTCTTATCTCTTATTCCTTCTGATTCCATTATTTGCCCATCAGCTGTGGTGATTTTTTCAGTTTTACTCTGGTCAAGGGGAATAAAAAACTTTGTGTCATTTGTCATGTGACTTGTAGCTCCTGAATCAACACACTGTGCCTGCACAGATGAGGTACAACTTTTGGATTGGAAAACATATTAATCATCTGAAGGAAAATCAGTTTCTTCCTTCACACTTTTGGCCTTTTTTTGTTTTTGCATTCTAGCTTTCCAGATTCTGCTTTTAAATGGCCTTGTTTCTTGCACACAAACATTCACATGTTTCTTGTTGCATGTTACTGGTTTTATTCCTATTTTTTGTCTTTAAATTAGACTCTGCGACAGTAGCACTGTCACTATTAATGCTTTTTGTTTTACACTTATATTTTTTCCACAAGCTTGCCCTTAGCATATTCCAATGTCAGGTCATCATATGGACATGCATCAAGTGCTGTGACAAGCATTTCCTAACTTTCTGATAAACTGCTGAGTAATAGTGCTACGACATTTTCAAATTTCCAAATTTACAAATTTATGAATTTCCGAATTGCAATCATAACGAATGACCCGAAGAACAAAAAAAAAAGCAAAAATGAAACGAAAAAGAAAACAAACATTTTTTTTTGGCAGTGCACATGTCTAGTTTGCACTTGTACTAAATCCTCTAGCTCAAATGAATACATTTCCACCTCTGGTTGTTGCACAATTATTGCTTACATGCATGCCCCACAAGTTTATGTGGCATGAGGTGTTTTTCATTTTTTTTGGTTGTTTTATTTATTTTATTTACATTTTTCACTTAACTTTATCGCACGGGGGGTTAACACGCTCCCTACAATATGTGATAGCTTTGGGCACCTTACAGGTGCTCATTATGGAGACATTAGGGATCTATTAGACACTTAATCTTTCTCCAACCCTTTACTTCAGTTGATTGAGCAGAGACTATGCTCGATCTGCTGGTTTCCTGGGATTTTGACAGCTCTGAACCCAGAAAAGCTCATAGCTGAATGCTGCAGTTTCACATTCTGCAGACGATATTGGGAAAGGCATGTCCCTTGACATCCTCCCATTTTTCATCCTGACAGTATGTATTGTGGTCCCATTCTTCCAGTAGGAGTAGGGGAGCCCAGGGAAACATGGGGGTAGTGGGTCTGGCTGTGGGGAAAAGGAATTGTACCCAGTGAGTCCTTAAAGGAGATAGGGCTATTCTACACCCAGCCAGGTCACTCTTACCAAATAATACTCAGCTTGCTGATAAAAGATAAATAACCTCATGGCTGCTGTTAGTTTTGACTCTTTCAAAGCCAGGACATATTGGATATTCCCAAGGTTCTAAACTGGTTATGCCTTGTGCAATTTTCCTATATTGTGTTCATAGATGGGAACTTGCCGGAAATGCCAAATGTTTTACCCGGCTACTGGGTTATTACCAGAGTCTTTGAAACTCTGCGTCTGGGACTGAGTGACATCCTTCAATAATTCATGCACACAGAGCTGCAAGTACTGCTATTTGTAGAGGGATGGAGGAGGGAGAAAGGTGGAGGAAACAGAGTCCATTTTGGGAGGAGATTGTGCTGTGCAGGCACTGGGAACCTAACTCAGTGAGCGGGGAGAGCTGGAAAAGAGAGATATCTTACCACACACAATTTCCTCCTCCTAAGTTTGACTCTGCTGGAGCTTTTTTAGTGGATATTGTTGGCTGAATTACTCAGTTAAGGTCAGGTGTAATGCCAGAGTGAATTTCCCAAAGTGGGATCCTGGGAGGCAAATCTTTGCTGCTGCACTGGCTTGGTACAGAGCACAGAAAAATAACTTGCTGTGTTTTTATTACATTATTAGTGAAAACGTCAAAAAATGGGTGCTCTGATTTGCATACATGTGCGGGAAGCAAGTCTTTGGCTGTACACAAAAAACATTGCAGTGATATGTAAGCAGTTTTCCTTTCTAAAGGCTGACCTTATGTACATGGGTAGGCAAGTCTGTGGCTGTGCTAAAAAAAAAAAAAAACTTGCAAAAATTCTAATGCCGCATACACATGAGCAGACTTTTGGACTGGACTGGTCCGACGGACTGAGTCCGGCGGACAATTTGGCTGTGTGTGGGCTTCATCGGACCTGCAGCGGACTTTTTCGGTCAAAAATCTGACGGACTTTAGATTTGGAACATGTTTCAAATCTTTACGTCGGAACTCCGCCGGACCCAGTTCCTATTGAAAAGTCCGCTCGTCTGTATGCTAGTCCGACGGACGAAAACCGATGCTAGGGCAGCTATTGGCTATTGGCTATCAACTTCCTTATTTTAGTCCGATCGTACGTCATCACGTACGAATCCGTCGGACTTTGGTGTGATTATGTGTAGGCAAGTGCGTTCGTTGGGAAAGTCAGTTGGAAGTGAACTGAAAGTCCGTCGGATAGTCCGTCGGACCAGTCCGGTCGAAAAGTCCGCTCGTGTGTACGCGGCATTAGAAATGGATGCTCTGGTGTGCATGGGTGGCTGGCGATGGCAACTTAGTCTGTAGCTCTCCGAAAAAAAAAGCTCCTGAGTTTTTTAATGTAATTTAGCCGTATCTTATATTTGCTGTGACATACTACACACATTGTAATTAGGCCCTTCCCCATCCCACCACTCCCGCAATCTTGCAATTTTCAAAAGTTGCCAGGTATGCTTTTATTACCTCTATTTATTACCTTAAGAAAGTAGGTAGGTAGTCAAATAAAGTCAAATCGATTTTTCTTTGTGTATCGTTCTACAATAATTATTAAAAAAAAGCAAACAAATGCAGTTTTACAATAATAAAATACCAACATATACACTCTCTGAATTCAGTCAAAGCACCTATTAGAGCACATTTGTATTTGGAAGAAGACCAGATGCTCTCCTAATCCTATTAACTGGGAGCGTAACCTACCTCCTAAAGGTTTCAAAAATCCACACTAACTTTTATTTTCTTCACCTTGTGCCCCACCCAAGAAGTCATATTGCTGTTTTTTTCTTGAAAATCCTGTAATTCCTGAATTTGCAAAAATACAGGTTACTGTATTCCATGAGGGCCAACGTACCCATACGGGATTTTGCACACCCCTGCCACTTTGCCAACGTATATCAGCGTGAGCTGGTCGGCAACTGGTTAAGAGAATATTCCTTTTTTAAACGAATTTGATCAGGTCCTAGAAGTAAACCATCCCACACCCCAATAAAAAAGTATGCCTAGTGTTAGATTCTAAAATAATTGTCCAAGTATATCTTGTGCAAAGAAATGACATAAACTGTAACCCTGATAGATAGAATAAAGACAAATGCATGTAAAAGGATATTTCATATGGTCTGTTACAAATAGATTTTAAAGAATATAACACATCTACAGGATATGATTTATTGATTTTATAAGGTGTGCTTGATAGCTAGTTGGTAGTCTTGGCAGGAAGACACCCGCTGGTGGCCACCAGAACTACACCTTTTGGGGCTGAGCATAACAGTGCCACCAGCAGGTGAAACCAGTAATGACACTGTTCCTTACAGTTCACCCTCCTTAAGGAGTAGCTTTCGGACGCTCCATTCAGCCCTTGATCCGACAGTCCGAGTGGGTGCGGAAACACCCTGAAAGGTTTACCTATTGAGTTTGCGGACTTCTTCGCACTTCCAAGGCCAGAATCCTTTAGTTCACTGGGGAACGTGCCACCAGAGTCTGAAAATAGGACACGTACCCCACCACCAGGGTCAGAAAGTTTGGATCCAGAAATGAAAGTTAGCAGGGCAACGGGCAAGAACCCATCGGCGGCGGGCCACAAGGGACATTAAATTCAGGCTGGGCAACAAGAAAGATGGGCATCAGTCAGGAAAACATCAGCGGCAAGCTGGGCATCAGGAACAGGTTTAGCAGGTACCATGTCATCAGGCTGGGCAAAGGGCACCGAATCATCTGGCTTGGGAAAGGGCACCGAGTCATCTGGCTGGGCAGCAGGCTCCGGGTCATCTGGCTGGGCAGCAGGCTCCGGGTCATCTGGCTGGGCAGCAGACTCCGGGTCATCTGGCTGGGCAGCAGGCCCCGGGTCATCAGGCTGGGCAGCAAGCAGAGACACATCAAGCTGGGCAGCGGGCAGAGGCACATCAAGCTGGGCAGTGGGCAGAGGCACATCAAGCTGGGCAGCAGGCAGAGGCGCATCAAGCTGGGCAGCAGAACATCAAGCTGGGCAGCGGACAGAGGTACATCAAGCTGGGCAGAGGCACATCAAGCTGGGCAGTGGGCAGAGGCACATCAAGCTGGGCAGCAGGCAGAGGCACTTCAAGCTGGGCAGCGGGCAGAGGCACTTCAAGCTGGGCAATGGGCAGAGGCACATCAGGTCTCAAGGACAGGGTACATGGAATGTAATCCAGGACAAAAGCAGTAACAAGCAGGTTCAGGCAGGAACAAGTCTAGCAGATGGAATTCTGAAGCATTTGAGCCTTGGTTAAGGGCGGGTTTATATAGTCCAGCAGACTCCAACAGGTGTGCTTGATAGCTGGTTGGTAGTCTTGGCTGGGAGACACCCGCTGGTGGCCACCAGAACTACACCTTTTGGTGCTGAGCGTAACAGTGCCACCAGCAGATGAAACCAGTATTGACACCGTTCCTGACACTCAGTGTGTTCTAACTGTATGGGGATAGGACTGAGTAAGAGAGGAGACAGATCATTGTTCCTATTTACTAGGAACAAACAACATGTCTCCTCTCCACTGGCAGGACAGGGATTTGTGTTTTTACACACACAAATCCCCCGGCTGGCGCTCGTGCCCACCAGCCACGCGCATCAGGTCCCCCGCCGTGCAGCTCTCTGGTGTATCTTAAAGGGCCGACGTACCCATACGGGATTATGGGTGCCACAAAGTGGCACCATACCTTTGCCACTTTGCCGACGTATATCGGCGTGAGCTGGTCAGTAAGTGGTTAAGAGAATATTCCTTTTTTCCTTTTTTAAACTAATTTGATCAGGTCCTAGAAGTTAACCATCCCACACCCCAATAAAAAAGTATGCCTAGTGTTAGATTCTAAAATAATTGTCCAAGTATATCTTGTGCAAAGAAATGATATAAGCTGTAACTCTGATAGCTAAAATAAAGACAAATGCATGTAAAAGGATATTCCATATGATCTGTTACAAATAGATTTTAAAGAATATAACACAGCTACAGGATATGATTTATAGAGTATTCGTATGTTACAAATGAATTGCACGCTATGGAATATCACAGAAACATATTTGTCTCTACCTGTATAAAATGTTTAATTCTCCAAGCAGTACCCCATGCACCTACAAGAATAACCCTGGAGGTACACAAACCACATTAAGCACTGCAATTGACCATTGCTAAAGAGAAAATGTATAACTGAAGTAGAGCAAAACTAACTGTTCAAAATTAGACAAATCAACACTCTTAGACCCCTTTCACACCGAGGGCGTTTTGCAGGCGCTATAGCGTTAAAAATAGCGCCTGCAATCCGCCCTCAAACAGCTGCAGCATTGTCTCCAGTGTGAAAGCCCGAGGGCTTTCACACCGGAGCGGTGCGCTGGCAGGACGTCAGGAAAAGTCCTGCCAGCAGCTTCTTTGGAGCGGTGAAGGAGCGGTGTGTTTACCGCTCCTCCACCGCTGCTCCCCATTGAAATCAATGGGGCAGCGCTGGGATACCGCCGGCAAAACGCCACTATTGCGGTGCATTGCGGGCATTTTTAACCCTTTCTTGGCCGCTAGCGCGGGGGGGTAAAAGCTAAAAATAGTGGCGTTTTACCGCCGACGCTATGGGCGGCTCAGTGTGAAAGGGGTCATATGCTGCGTACACACGGTCGGAATTTCCGACAACAAATGTTCGATGGGAGCTTGTTGGCGGAAATTCCAACCGGCCATTTTCCGTCGGAAGTTCCGACAAACAAAATTTGACATCTGGATCTCAAATTTTCCGACAACAAAATTCATTCTTGTAAATTCCGATTGTGTGTACACAATTCCAACGCACAAAATTCAGAATCAAGCAGAAGAGCCGCACTGGCTATTGAACTTCATTTTTCTTGGCTCGTCGTACGTGTTGTACGTCACCGCGTTCTTTATTTATCAAACATTTTTACAAAATTTTTATATAAAACATATACACATACATACATACATCTACACAGAAAAAAAATAAATCATGGTGTATAGGGGCATTCACAATTAATATTCAGATCATTTTATATATCCCCATGATCTATACTAGCATCATCTGTATACATTTCTGAATATAATTAGTTACTCTATCTTTGCACGGCCCCTATATCTACCACACAATACTATCCCAGTACCCCCCATCCATACCCATCATACACCCTCAACCAATCCTCTTACACACCACCACTCAGCTAACCGAAAAGCAAAAAAAAAAAAAAAAAAAAATTTCTCCAATTCAGAAGAACTCTCCCCCCTTCTCCAACTCTTCATCACAGTATTTGCTCTATCTTTATCCCCTTTTTCTCGTTCCCCTATCGCGGCGAGGTTCTAGACTCTTCCCACGCTCTTCCTGTACCTACTCATCTCCTTCCCTCTAATATCATCCTCTCCTCTAAGGATCGCATCACTCCCATTTCACATTCCCATTCTTTTATGGAGGGGGCTTTTTTATTTTTCCAATTTCTAGCTATGACGGTACGTGCCGCAGTTATATAGTACTTCAAAGTTCCCTTTTTTATATTTTTTATTGATCCAGGGATCATTGACAATATCGCCACATATATATCTGATTGTATCTTTACCCCGGTTGTAGCCCTGTATATTTTAAATACCTTTTCCCAAAATGCTTGAATTTCTGGACAAAAATACCAGATATGCGACATTGAGCCTTTTGCTACTTCACATCTCCAACATCTGTCTGTATTATCTGAATTTATTTTGTTCATATCAACTGGGCATTTATACTACCTGGCTAGTATTTTGTAATTTCTTTCTTGATGCCTAGTAGAGATTGATAATTTATGAGTTACTGTAATTGCTTTTTCCCATTTAGCTCATAACCATCCCTAGTTCCTCCTCCCATTTTTTTATGTATTGTAACCCTTCCTCCTTGTTTTCTGAAATTAAATATTTATACACAACAGATAAGATATGTGTGGGTCTATGTTTCTGTAACAGTATTTTTTCTAACCCTAACAATGGTCTATTCATTATGGACTCCTTCGTCAAAGATGAAATGTATTGCTGGAGTTGTCCATGCTGAAACCATTTCTTTCTATATTCGGTACCAAGGGCCTCCAATGGGGGGAGTTTATTTTCTTCCATTATTTCCACTATCCTTGTATCATCCCTCCTTTGCCACTTTAGGAAGGTCTTGGCTTTAAAAGCAAGTGGGAATTCCGGGTTGCTAAAGAGGGGGGTCATTGGACCTCTCAATGTAGATCCTATCCCCCTTTTTATCAAATCGTCCCACACTTTCAAGGTTGATACGACCAAGAAGGGCATATCCCCTTCCCGGGGTCTATATTCCCTCTTAATCCAAGGTAATGATTTCAGTTTTATGTCTGTGACTTCTTCCTCCAGTTTCACCCATTGTTTGTTGTCCATATTATGGAACCAATCCACAATCCTGGTTATAAATATTGATCTGAGGTACAACGAAATGTCTGGGAGAGCCAGTCCACCATCCTTTTTTAGTCTATATAATGTTTTCCTATTTATTCTGGCGCTCTTTTTTGCCCAAATGAAACTTCCTATAGCCTTACGGATTTGATTCATTATGGTTCTTAAGGGATATATAGGTATCGTTTGGAGTATATAAATGATTTTAGGCAGTATATCCATTTTTACAATGTTTATCCTTCCCATCCAGGAAAAGGTCCCTCTATCATAAAGTTGTAGTGTCTTTGTTATTTTACGTATTAGCGGAAGATAGTTAAGTTCCTGTATCTTATTCATCTCTCTAGGGATAAAAATTCCGAGGTATTTAATTGCCTCCTCCTGCCATTTAAATGAAAAGTTTTTTTTTAGGAGCTCAACCAAAGAGTTAGACAGAGAAATATTTAAGGCCTCAGATTTATTATAATTCACCTTAAAATTACTCAAATCTCCAAATCTTTTAAATTCTGCTATTAGATTTGGTATTGTCACCACCGGATTTGTGATGTACAATAACAAGTCATCTGCATATACTGACATTTTATAGTCAATCTGCCCTACCTTGATGCCTTTAATGTCATTATTCTTCCGAATCGCTATTAAGAGGTGTTCCATAACTAATACAAATAAAATTGGGGACAATGGACATCCTTGACGAGTTCCATTGGTGATATTTACTGTATCCGATAACTCCCCATTTGCCCGTATTCTGGCCATTGGATTATGATAAAGGGCCATTATTTTATCCTGCAGTAGGGGACCAATCCCCCACTGCTTTAATGTCTCCCTGAGAAAGCTCCATCCCACCCTGTCAAATGCTTTTTCGGCGTCCACTGCCAACAGGCAGGATGGGATGGAGCATCTCTGGGCATATTCCACCAGTGTTAATGTTTTAAGCGTATTATCTCTCGCCTCTCGCCCCTTTATAAATCCCACCTGGTTTAGATGTATATGTGCTGGTATTATTGGGGTAAGTCTGTTAGCGATAATCTTTGAATACAATCTAATATCAATATTAGTCAAGGATATTGGCCTATAATTACCACAGAAAGAGGGATCCTTTTCCGGTTTAGGTATGAGTGAGATATATGCCTGTAGGCTATGCGGGACAAACGGTTGAGAGGTAGATACAGAGTTAAACGTTCTTTTAATAATAGGGATTAAGACGTCTTTAAATGTTTTATAAAACCGTGGGGTAAAACCATCCGGGCCTGGGCTTTTCCCTATCACTAATGAATCTATTACTTTTTGTATTTCTATCTCTGAAAATTCTTGTTCTAACTGTTCTATATCTGTTGTTGCTAGTGATGGTAATGCTGTGTCTTTGATATATTGTTGTATATTTTCTTGATATCTTATCGGATCTGTATTTGCTAATTGGTTTGGTAAATTATATAGATTATTATAAAAAGTATGGAATGCTTTCAAGATACCTTTTGGATCATATATCATTTCATCATTATCTGCTTTGATTTTAACAATGGATGAGGCGTTAATTCGCTGACGTAAAGCTCTTGCCAGTAATTTACCCGGTTTATTGCCATGTTGGTAAAATAACGTAGGATTTTTATCCCTAATTTGTAATGTCTGCTCATTAAGTAGATTTTGCAGTTCCGTTTTCTTTTCTGTTAATTCTAATAATACTTCTCCAAGAGGATTTTGCTTATGCTGAGTTTCCAGTTTAGATATCTCCTTCAGGAGGTGGGTCGTTCTATTCCTTTTTGCCTTTTTTAGTCTAGCCCCATGCTTTATGAATAGGCCCCGAACTACGCATTTCAACGCTTCCCATTGGATCAAAAGGGAGGTAGTATCGCTTATATGATCTTTAGAAAAGTTTATTATTGCCCTCTTTATTTCTGAAACGCATACCTCATCAAATAGCAAATTATCATTCAATTTCCAGGTACCTCTTGAGCTCCTCTCCCTGGAAATATCTAATACTAGAAATATCGGTGCATGATCTGACCATATGGCACTGCCAATTTCAGAGGAGGAAGTCACAGCTACTCCCAGCTGATTCATCAGAAAGAAATCGATTCTGTGATAAGTACCATGAACCTTGGAGTGGAGCGTATAGTCTCTTTCCAGGGGATGGAGCGCCCTCCATATATCGACCAGATGATGCTTAGCCATTACTTCCCTAAATTTGACTTTATCCTTAGCCTTCTGCATTATTAATGTTGCTGAAGTATCCCTATCATTATCCAATATAAAATTAAAGTCTCCCCCAATTATCGTAATCCCTTCCGCTTTTTCCATAAGATCTGTGATCAATTGTGCTCCTACTTTAGATTGTCCCTGGTTAGGTAAATATACATTAATAAATGTATATTTCTTACCAAATATTAGGAGCTCAAGAAATATTGCCCTACCGTCTCTATTTCTCCATTCTTCCAAAACCTGATGTGGTAATGACTTATGTATCGCTATAGAGGCTCCTCTCCATTTTGAATATGCGAAGGAGTCATGATACCAAGCGTTATAATATCCCTTTTGCAACTTGGGTATATGGTCCGCCCGAAAATGGGTCTCTTGAAAAAAAATCACATTTACTTTTTGTCTATGGAAAGAGTACAGAACCTGCGCCCTCTTTGCCGCTGAATTTAAACCTCTAACATTATAACAGCATATTTTAATTGAGTCCATACGGAAAAGGAGAGAGAAAGAAAAGAAAAAAAAAAAAAAAAAGCCACAAATCTGTTACCACTCACCCCAATCAACCCAGCCACACAACCTACTTCTACTCACTATCTATTCGACTCCTTCGAGTCTAACCTTACCAAGTAAGTTCCCTAGATTGGGGAATAAAAGGATATCCTCCCCAGGATTGAACGTGCCTAGCCCAGGCTATGTTTTTTATTATTCCAAAAAAAAAAAAAAATACCCCACGGTATCAGTTGATAAAAAAAAAAAAAAAAAACTCCTCTAATCAGGCATATTATATAAACAGTTATAGCCCATATATCCTTAAAGAAAAAAGATAGAATAAAAAAAAAAAAAAAAAAAAAATATAGAAAAAAATTATATAAAAAAAAATAGATTAATAAATAAATTCTGTATCCATTACAAAATTTAGTGGGAGAGGGAAAAAAAAAAAAAAAAAAAACCATGAACCCCCAAAATAGTCCCCCTATCCCACCGAGTATGTTAAAGAACCTCAACCGGATCAACTATCTAGTGTGATATACAAAATAGTGCACATATAGGAACAACATTTTCATTTTTCTTGCCATAACCCCTACCCCAATATATATCAAGCCTTGTACGAATACCTTCAGTGAAAAAAAAAAAAAAAAAAAAAAAAGGGGGGAAAAAAATCCCCCAACCCCCACGCCCTCCCCACGTCAAATACCAATCAAACCTTGTGCATCACTGGTGCCTAGTGAGTTATAGTGGAATATTGCCAAACATAAAAGAAAAACATGAAAACCCTAAAAAAAAAACCCTGTCCCACCCAGTAAAGTGTAAACTTGAGGACAGTCAGCCATATCTACTGTCCAGTGTAGAAAAAACATGAACCCCCAAAATGGTCCCCCTATCCCACCCAGTGGGTTAAAAAACCCTCAACCGCATCAGCTATCTAAAGTGATACACAAAATACACAATCCGCCCTCAAACAGCTGCAGCATTGTCTCCAGTGTGAAAGCCCGAGGGCTTTCACACCGGAGCGGTGCGCTGGCAGGACGTCAGGAAAAGTCCTGCCAGCAGCTTCTTTGGAGCGGTGAAGGAGCGGTGTGTTTACCGCTCCTCCACCGCTGCTCCCCATTGAAATCAATGGGGCAGCGCTGGGATACCGCCGGCAAAACGCCACTATTGCGGTGCATTGCGGGCATTTTTAACCCTTTCTTGGCCGCTAGCACGGGGGGGGGGTAAAAGCTAAAAATAGTGGCGTTTTACCGCCGACGCTATGGGCGGCTCAGTGTGAAAGGGGTCATATGCTGCGTACACACGGTCGGAATTTCCGACAACAAATGTTCGATGGGAGCTTGTTGGCGGAAATTCCAACCGGCCATTTTCCGTCGGAAGTTCCGACAAACAAAATTTGACATCTGGATCTCGTGTGTATGCAAGACAAGTTCGAGCCAAAAAACACATAGATTTTGTTGTCGGAATGTGCGATCGTCTGTACTCGGCATTAGATTACAGACAAGTGGAGACCCTGTGTAAAATCTGGGTCTACAATGTAAGGGGCCCAACAAGAGTCACAGGAATCAGTTTGAAGACTCACATAGGTACTGGCAAGTATCACAAAATGCCTGTTATCTGTCATTGTTGTTATTTTAGCCACTTTGTAAGCCAAGTCAGTTAAGAGCAGTTCCAGACTCTGGATGAAGGCAATTATGGAGCTCCTAAAGCCACCCAATAAATACTGCAGCTGTGCTAAAAGGATCAAATGCAATAATTTACCTTAATTTTAGTTCTTTGTAATTCATTGTAGAATGATTTTTTCAGACTATCTACAGGTATCAGTAGGAGAGCAGCAGGACTATTGTTCTTACAGTCTGTGTTGCATAGCTTAATGTCTGTCTACTTTGTACACTACTAGTCACATTTAAACTTACAAGGCAGGTGGTTATAATTATCTGAAATAGTTTTTAGCAGCATAGCTTTCTGCGTGCTAGAATCAGCAAAGAAACTAAAGTGGGTGTTGGTCTGGAGTGGGTGCTCCAGCATCTCAAGCAGTCTGTTCAGAATTACCAGTAAAAGAGATTGGGGTAGTGGGATAGACAGAAAGAGAAGGGCAACACCATGCTGGCAAACTCAAATAATGAGCAAGTAGGCTGTGATCCCTGATTCATTATCAGGGTGTCATTGCCAATTTTGTGAGTTCTCTTTAACATACTCAATAATCTAATGCCCCATACACATGATCGGACTTTCCGACAAAAAAAATGTGGATTTTTGTTGGAAGGATGTTGGCTCCAACTTGTCTTGCATACACAAATGTTGGCCAACAATTATGAATGTAGTGATGTACAACACGTACGTGATATCTCCATTAAGAACGCTAGTTATATCTCCGGCTCATACTTGATACCGAACATGCGTGGACTTTTATCCAACGGACTTGTGTACACACGATTGGAAAGTCCGACAACAAACATTTGTTGGCGGAAAATTTGAGAACCTGCTAGCCAACATTTGTTGGCAGAAAGTCCGACAACAAATGTTCGATGGAGCATACATGTGGTCAGACTTTCTGCTAACAAGCTTACATCCATCATTTGTTGTCAGAAAATCCGATTGTGTGTACGGGGCATAAGTCTGCTAAAGACAGCTAAAAAGCAGTTGATTCTTGAAACCATTCAAGGTGGTATACTTGCAGCATGCACACCAGAAGCACAGAAAAACCCCATATCACATGAAATGACCCTATGAAGGTTTAGCTGTCTCAGGAATAGTGGTGCACTGGTCCAATGTGCAGCATCAGAAAAACATCTATACAATGCAATACAACACCTAAACTACAGACCTTTATGAGGTCTGATGAAACAAAAATGGAACAGTTTTGCTATAAACTACTTATATTTGTAAACGACATAGGTATGTTTAACCACTTGACATCCGTAAGATTTACCCCCCTTCATCACCAGACCATTTTTTGCTATAAGGCACTGCTTTATTTTAACTGACAATTGTACGGTCATGCAACGCTGTACCCAAAAAATTTTTTCCCATAAACAGAGCTTTCTTTTGGTGGCATTTGATCACCACTGGGTTTTTTATTTTTTGCGCTTTAAATGAAAAAAAAAACAACTATATTATTACTTTCTGCTATATAAAATATCCAATAAAAAAATGTTAAAAATCCAATTTCATCATGAATTTTGGCCAATATGTATTCTACTACATATTTTTGGTAAAAAAAAAAAAATCACAATAAGTGCATATTTAAAAGTTATAGCATCTGCAAACTATGGTATATTTACTGGAGTTTTTTTTAATATACTAGTAATGGTGGTGACTTATAGCAGGACTGCGAAAGTATGGCGGGCAATCTGACACTGACACTTTGTGGGAACCAGTGAAACTAATACAGTGATCAGTACTAAAAATATGCACTGTACTAATGACACTGGCTGGGGAGGGGTTAAACATCTAGGGCGATGAAAGGGTTAACCGTGTGCCTAACCAGTGTTTATGTGTTTACTGTAAGGTATTTTTACTAAGGGATGTGCTGTTTTTTATTCTCTGCTTTGCAGGACAGAGCTCTGTATTGTTTACATAAACAGAGCTCTGTTCTGTCTTTCCCCTCGCCAATCAGCAGGTGCCAGTGGTTATCCAATGGCCGGCACCCACTGATTGGCTTGTGCTGTGACTAATTACAGCACAGCCAGACCTGCACTGTACCCTTAAAGCTACAGTGTGCAGTCAGCAAGTGGTTAAGGAGAGAAAAAAAAAGAAAAACATTTGAAAAAATACCGTATTTATCAGCATATAACACGCACCTTTTCCCCCTGAAAATCAGGGGAAAATCATGGGTGCGTGTTATAGGCTGATCCCCACCAATTTTGTGTGATCGGAGCGATCGCGGCGATTGCCGCGATCGCCGCCGACATGCACAGCCGTGTGTAAATTCAAATATGGCGCCGAGACTGCAGGGACTCGGCGGAGCCGAGATACACATACCCGAGAGTCCTCGGCTTTTCTCGGCGCCGCTTACAGTCCTGCCCAGTCCCGCCATTGGACCTGTGTGATGTCCATCATAGGGCGGGACTGGGCGGGACTGTAAGCGGCGCCGAGAAAAGCAGAGGAATCTCGGGTATGTGTATCTCGGCTCCGCCGAGTCCCTGCATTCTCGGCGCCATATTTGAATTTACACACGGCTGTGTATGTCGGCAGGGATCGCGGCGATCACACAAGGCTGCACTGGGGCAAGGCTGCACTGGGGCAAAGCTGCACTGGGGCAAAGCTGCACTGGGGCAAGGCTGCACTGACAAGGCTGCACTGACAAGGCTGCACTGACAAGGCTGCACTGGGGCAAGGCTGCACTGGGGCAAGGCTGCACTGGGGCAAAGCTGCACTGACATGGCTGCACTGACAAGGCTGCACTGACATGGCTGCACTGGGGCAAAGCTGCACTGACAAGGCTGCAATGGACACTGGGGCAAGGCTGCACTGACAATTCTGCACTGGGGCAAAGCTGCACTGACAAGGCTGCAATAGACACTGGAGCAAGGCTGCACTGACACTGACAAGGCTGCACTGACACTG
This sequence comes from Lithobates septentrionalis, assembly GCA_037952835.1. Lineage (NCBI taxonomy): Eukaryota > Metazoa > Chordata > Amphibia > Anura > Ranidae > Lithobates > Lithobates septentrionalis. The sequence goes on from JBBDGP010000828.1 coordinate 3,513,290, forward strand.
ACAAGGCTGCAGATGGACACTGATAACGCTGCATTGATGGGCATTTTAATGTAAGTTTTTCTCCCTAAACCTTACTCCTAAAAGTTTTTTTCCTTAAAATTCCCTCCTAAACTTGGGGTGTGTGTTATACGCAGATAAATACGGTAATAATGATTGTTGGGCTTGATTTATGATCCTTTGAGCTCTTATGCCCTGTACACACGGTCAGATTTTCCGATGGAAAATGTGTGATAGGACCTTGTTGTTGGAAATTCCGACCGTGTGTGGGCTCCATCACACATTTTCCATCGGAATTTCCAACACACAAAGTTTGGGAGCTTGCTATAAAATTCTCAGACAACAAAATCCGTTGTCGGAAATTCCGATCGTGTGTACACAAATCCGACGCACAAAGTGCCACGCATGCTCAGAATAAATTAAGAGACGAAAGCTATTGGCTACTGCCCCCTTTATAGTCCCGACGTACGTGTTTTACGTCACCGCGTTCAGAATGATCGGAGTTTCCGTCAACTTTCTGTGACCGTGTGTATGCAAGACAAGTTTGAGCCAACATCCGTCGGAAAAAAATCCATGGATTTTGTTGTCGGAATGTCCGATCAATGTCCGACCGTGTGTACAGGGCATAAGAGACCACTTTTCGTTGATAGTTGCACTTGTTTTTTTTTCATTTAAAAAAACGTTATTAGTATTAAAAAGGGCATAAAATAACAACACCATTGCTGACAAAGACATGCACCCATGTTGTACACATTCAGTCAAAAAAATAGATAGATAACACAAGGTCTCTGCCATATAGCATGCACAGAATGAATGTATAATGCCGCGTACACACGATCGGAAATGCCGCCAGCAAAACTCCGATGAGAGCTGTTTGTCGGAAAATGTGACCGTGTGTATGCTCCATTGGTCTTTTGCTGGCGGAATTCCAGCCAGTAAAAGATTGAGAGCATGTTCTCTATTTTTCGGTCGGGAAAAGTTCCTATCCCAAAATGCGATCGTCTGTATGCAATTCGGATGCGCAAAAAAATCACACATGCTCAGAATCAAGTACGAGATGGAAGCACTCGTTCTGGTAAAACGAGCGTTCGTAATAGAGATAGCACATTAGTCACGCTGTCAATATTTGGATCTTTTAATGCAGTGCAATCTTTTGTTGTTTATAATGCTAGAATAATTAATTTGTTTTGCTGCTGATATTCACACAGAGTTCTCACAAACTTATTTCTTTATTATTTCTCATGATCTCCTGAATAATCTTTTTTGTTTTTAAAGCCAGATATCGAAAATAATGTTTAGAATTATTTTTTATAGTCATCTTTTTTTTTTTTTTTTTAAACAAGATCTCCTGTTTTTTTGGTTATTTTTAAATTATTTTCTAGTGATCTCCATATTTTTTTTTTTTTGTGCATCAAGTTTCCACAACAACATTATTATCTTGTATTTTTAAAGATCAGGGAGGTTGGTTGTTGTCCCTTGTTAAGTTGACGTTGTATTTTTAAAATGTACCTGCCTACTCACAAACAAACTGTCCTTTTTGAAGAAAAACACATAGGCAAGCATTTTCATTAAAAAAAATCTACATTTATTCTGGCTCATAACAAAATAAAGAGGAAGGCAACGCTGGAGAAACTGCTTGAATTTGTGAAGCCTTTGTACCCCAGGGCACACATCAACTCTTTGTAACTAAAAATTGGTAGCCTGAGAAGTCCATATAATAGGGAGCACAATCTGGTCCAGGACTCCCAGAGATCATGAACAGCAGCAGATGACATATATGTCCCCAGGCTGTGGTACTACTACAGCCTGCGTCTTCTGTCAGACCAGACTGAACCCAGGCCATCACTTTCTTGTCTTCCCTGCAGCCTTCCCTCCACACTTCCCTGCAGCCTTCTCTGCAGCCTTCCTTGGAGGCTGTGGCTCTGGAGGTGAACTTGTGGCAGGAGGAGGAGGAGAAGAAGGATGGGCGATCGCACAGAAGTGCATGTTCTCACTAATTTGGCCCTTCAACCCCTTCTGAATGGCCTGCAAAATAAGATTCTCACACATGAAGCATTGGCCCTCCACCATTTGCTGCAATTTTGCAGCTACATAGAAGCCATTGGCCTCTTCAACGTTGGGGAATATTTTCAGGGACGCATTCGACTTCTTAATGAGGCCCCATGCTGCCCCCTCCACGTTACTCCTCTTCCTGGCCCTTTTTGTTGTAAGGCGGAGGGGAGGCACCTGGGATTGGGTGAGGCTACTGGGCCTGGCCACCTCCTGGCTCACACCCCTGCCTCCTCCTGGTTCACACTTACCCCCGCCTCCTCCTGGCTGCCACATTCCAGAGCCTCGTCCTGGCTGAGGTCTTCCTGTGTATGAAAAAGGGACATAGTTTTAGTTTTTGGTTCATCAATCACACACAATTTTCAGCTCATGACTGTTGCAAATTGAATGTTAATAAATAGAAAAATAATTAAAAGTATACACTGCACTAAAATCTAAAAGTATATGGTGAGGAGCAGCTACATACAAAGTGACAACAACCAAGAAATAATGTGAGAGAAAATGTAGCGCGTAAATTGTGCAGAAAGTTTTCAATCAAGAAAACAGCTGAAAAATAAATATCCATGAATAGTGAACACAGCCATGATATCACTTAAAAGTCTCTCAAATGAAGGTAAATAAAGTCCCGTGAGGTGAAATGTCCCACTGGAAGGTGTATATAAACGTGTGACAGCCAATGCTCGAACACAGGTAGATCGTCAAATCATCAAAAAACAGTATCCAACAACTGCACGTATCTCGGTGAAAATGGTGTGTAAGAAACTCTTACCAGATACATTGGACTCCCTTGTCAGCGACAGTGAATCACTCGAGCGGGTTGCCTCTCAGGGCCTGGAAGCCGACATCACGACTCTGCGAACCTTATGGGTCAAAATCTGCATGGATCTCCCGGGGCCGCCAGGTGGGTCCTCCCAAAGGATGGTCAAGGTGCGAATCAGAGGGATCAGTGCGTCACGCATCAAACTGGAGTGGAGGTTGGTTATATCTCTCGGATGGTATGTGGAGAAAAAATAAACAGGCTCCACATAGTGTAGATGAGCAAGTTGGGATTTTTTATTGCTAAAAAAGCCTGATTACAATAAAAATGTGATCACAGGGTATAAAAACAAGAATGGGCAACAAGGAGGATGCTGAAAGCGCCCGACGCGTTTCGATCAATGGATCGTCTACTGGGGCATGTATTTTGTATTGCTTGTAAGACCGCTGCGCAAATACTGTGTGACAGAAAGTATTGCAACGACCACCATTTTATTCTCTAGGGTGTTAGAAAAAAATGTATAATGTTTGGGGGTTCTAAGTATTTTTTTTTAACTTGTAAACAACACATCTAAAAAAGAGGCCTGGTCCTTAAGTGGTTAAATGTTTACAGCATAGTGTAGTGTTGATTTTGACCTTTTTAGATTATTTTCCTTTTATATACACAGATAAAAAAAGTGTAGTGGGAAAAAACTTTACTCCTTTATGATTCATCAGAGTTCTTTTGAAGTTAAATGTTACACAGTCCAAACTTGTATCTATCTCACAGGGTTGAAGTCTGATATTATTTCCTGTTTCCTCTGGAAGAGTTGACAGATCAGAAACCCTGGCAAGCTTGGCATGTACTATATAATCTTCTATACAATTAGTGGCATTCATCTGAGAAGTGAAGTGACATTTTCACCCAGGGTTTTTTGTGTCTAGATTGTGCAAAACAGAACAGTACTTTGCAGACTAAAATAGCTGCAGTAGCAGTGCTGTTGCTATATTTTTGGATTAGATACATTACACATAGCATAATAGTCTCTCTCTGTTTCAAAAAGCATAGAACAAATAAACAATTATAAATGTGAAAGAAACCATGGAATAATTTTCATTAACAATAAATATTTAATTCGTCAAAGTAGCCACCTTTTGCAGATATAAAAGCTGAACTCACAAGTGGCGTTCTTTCTACAACAGAAATCAAATATTGTTCCCAACACTGCTGCAGAAATTCCTACAAATGTGATACACTTGTAGGTTGCTTTGCTTTCATCCTTCTGTCCAGTTCATCCCAAACCAACTCAATGGGGTTTAAGTATGGAGGCTGTGATGGCTATTCTATGATTTGAAGCCTACCGTTGTGTTCTTTTATTCTAAGATAGTTTTGACACAACCTGGAGGTATGATTGGGTCATTATCTTGCTTTAGGATGAACCCCTGACCAACTAGTTGTATTCTATAGGGTATTGCATTGCGCTGAAAAATATTGTGTTTATTTCTTATTTTGCCATGGCTTTCTTACAGCCACTTGACTTTTCAAACCTGCAGTTTGAAGTCTTCTCTTCACAGTTGAAACTGAAACTTGCTTACTTTGATCAGTGTAAAGCTGTGCTTGAAGCTGTTGTCTTGTGAGCTGGATGTCATACAAGCGTTTGACTCTCAGAAACTTGTCTTCTGATTCTGTTGTGGCTTTGAGTCTGTCAGAGTTTCCTCCACATTCCAAGTGCCTTTTAATGGTGTAGGAAACTGTGTTTACTGAAACCATGGCTTTCTCTGTAATTTCTCTAGAGCATGGAAGCAGAGGTAGACAACCTTTCACAGGTTGAACAACATGGAGAATATCAATGATCCTAGGGGAGGTGTCGCTGTCACCCTTTAAAAAAACAAAGCCCCCAATAAAAATACGGTGTCCCCCACCAGTAGTATACTCCGCCCCCTCCCCAGTGGTATTCTCTGCCCCCTTTCACATCATCCCCCCAGTATTGTTCTCTGTCCCCCCCACAACAGTGTCCTCTGCCCCTCCCATAACCGTGTCCTCTGCACCCCCCCACAGTAGTGTTCTCCTAACCCCAAACAATAGTGTCCTCTGCTCCCCCCCCCATAGCACTGTCCTTTGCATTCCCCCACCGTAGTGTAGGGATGAGCCGAACACCCCCCGGTTCGGTTCGCACCAGAACCCGCGAACGGACCGAAAGTTCGCACGAACGTTAGAACCCCATTGACGTCTATGGGACTCGAACGTTCGAAATCAAAAGTGCTCATTTTAAAGGCTAATTTGCATGGTATTGTCCTAAAAAGGGTTTGGGGACCCGGGTCCTACCCCAGGGGACATGTATCAATGCAAAAAAAACTTTTAAAAACGGCCGTTTTTTCGGGAGCAGTGTTTTAATGATGCTTAAAGTAAAAAAAAAAAAGTGAAATATTCCTTTAAATATCGTACCTGGGGGGTGTCTATAGTATGCCTGTAAAGTGACGCGTGTTTCCCATGTTTAGAACAGTCCCTGCACCAAATGTCATTTTTAAAGGAAAAAATCTCATTTAAAACTGCTTGCGGGTTTAATGTCATGTCGGGTCCTGGCAATATGGATGAAAATCAGTGAGACAAACGGCATGGGTACCCCCCAGTCCATTACCAGGCCCTTTGGGTCTTGTATGGATATTAAGGGGAACCCCACACCCAAATTAAAATAAGGAAAGGTGTGGGGCCACCAGGCCCTATATACTCTGAACAGCAGTATACAGGCGGTGCAAACAAGACAGGGACTGTAGGTTTGTTGTTAAGTAGAATCTGTTTGTAATTTTGAACATTTTTAATGTGTTTAGCTCCAGCCAAAAAATCTTTTCTAAGCTTTTTGGAAAACATAGGGAAGGGTTATCACCCCTGTGACATTTGTTTTGCGTCTTTCCTCCTCTTCAGAAGATTTCACCTCACTTTTTTGTCCCAATGAAAAATGTTTTTTGAAAATTTGGGTTTTTTTGTGGAACAAGGATTGGAAAGCATCAGTGGAAAGGAGAAATTGTTTTCCCATATTAACTCTTACAGGAGAGAATTTCCCTTCCTTAGGGGTAGATTTCATCTCACTTCCTGTTGTCTCCTACCGTTTGCAAGTAGGAGTCGTTTGTAAGTTAGATGTTTGAAGGTAGGGTCCTGCCCTATATACTCAGCAGAAATTTGGGCCTTAGGTGTTGCTGTGGCCAAAACACTGTAAGCCCTCACAGGGCCCTGCTGTGAAATATTAGATCAAGAATTGTAATTACATGCCCCTGTTGAACAGGAGCTGAAAAATTAGGCCTTAGGCACTGGTGCTGGTGCCACAACACTGCAACCCCTCACAGACACTCTAGTTGGAACGCAGGAACGAGCCCTGCTGCAAAGTATTGCATCAAAAATTGTAATTACACGCCCCTGTTAGAAAGGGGCAGAAAAATTGGGTCTTAGGCACTGGTGCTGGTGCCACAACACTGCAACCCCTCACAGACACTCTAGTTGAAACGCAGGAACAAGCCCTGCTGCAAAGTATTGCATCAAAAATTGTAATTACACGCCCCTGTTAAACAGGGGCTGAAAAATTGTGCCTTAGGCACTGGTGGTGGCGCCCAGAACCAAAAATGTTCTTACAAGCTATCAGCGTGATGATTGAGGAGGAAGAGGATAATTACTCAGGGATAGTCACTCAGCATCAGCATAGGCAGTCTTTGAAGGGATCTGAGATTTCAAAAAAAATTATTCGGTTACATCTGCATCAGGTGCTTGGTAGCTGGTGGTGATCCAAGACTGATTCATTTTTATGAAGGTCAGCCGATCGACCGAGTCGGTGGACAGACGCACCCTGTGATCGGTTACCACGCCTCCAGCAGCACTGAATGTGCGTTCCGAAAGAACGCTGGATGCAGGACAGGCCAGTAGCTCAATTGCATACTGTGCAAGCTCTGGCCAGTGATCCATCCTCAAGACCCAGTAACCCAGAGGATTTTCGGTGGGAAAGGTGTCCAAGTCTGATCTTGCCCCTAGGTATTCCTGCACCATGTAAAACAGACGCTGGCGATGGTTGCTGGAACCGATCATACCTTGGGGCTGCGGACCAAAAAATTGTCTGAACGCATCGGTCAGACGGCCACCTTCTCCACCGCTCCTTCTTTGACTGACCGAAGCCTCAGCAACACGTTGTCCAGAAACAGGAGTTTGTAACCTCCCAGTCTCTGGGAACGCGTTGCACAGACCTTTCTGCAAGGCCTCCCGAAGATGTTTCATCCTCTGCTCCCTCTGCGATGGCAAGATAAGGTCCGCAACCTTACCCTTGTAACGTGGATCAAGGAGGGTTGCCAGCCAGTATTGGTCCTTCTCCTTGATACCACGAATACGAGGATCCTTATGCAGGCTTTGCAGGATCAGGGAGGCCATGCAGCGTAGGTTTGCTGAGGCATTCGGTCCGGAGTCCTCTGGGTCACTAAGGACAACAACGTCCGCAGCCACCTCCTCCCAGCCACGTACAAGTCCATGTGTTCCTTGGGACTGATCCCTTAAAGACTGCTGATGCTGAGTGCCAGGCTCCACCTCCATACTGACACAATCTTCCTCCTCCTCCTCCTCCTCCTCCTCGTCCTCTTCCTGTGTGATCGGCGGGCACGCAGGAACACTGTCTGGATAAAGGGGGCCTTGAGAGCTAAGGAAGTCCTCCTCTTCCTGCCTCTGTTCTGCCTCAAGTGCCCTGTCCATTATTCCACGCAGCGTGTGCTCCAACAGGTGGACAAGGGGGACAGTGTCACTGATGCATGCACTGTCAGTGCTCACCATCCTCGTGGCCTCCTCGAATGGTGACAGGACAGTGCATGCATCCCTGATCATGGCCCACTGGCGTGGGGAAAAAAAACCAAGGTCCCCTGACCCTGTCCTGGTGCCATAGTCGCACAGGTACTCATTGATGGCCCTCTGCTGCGTGTGCAGCCGCTGCAGCATGGCCAACGTCGAGTTCCACCTGGTGGGCATGTCACAGATTAGGCGGTTCTTGGGCAGGTTAAACTCCTTTTGGAGGTCCGTCAGCCGAGCACTGGCATTATATGACCGGCGGAAATGCACAGAGACTTTCCTGGCCTGCCTCAGGACATCCTGTAAGCCCGGGTACCTGCCCAAGAACCGCTGCACCACCAAGTTAAGGACGTGAGCCAAACAGGGCACATGGGTCAGTTGTCCCTGTCGGAGGGCAGAGAGGAGGTTGGTGCCATTGTCGCAAACCACCATTCCTGCCTTAAGTTGGCGTGGCGTCAACCACCTCTGAACCTGCCCCTGCAGAGCTGACAGAACCTCTGCCCCAGTGTGGCTCCTGTCCCCCAAGCACACCAGCTCAAGCACCGCATGGCATCTTTTGGCCTGCGTACTTGCGTAGCCCCTTGAACGCCTACGGAGCACCGCTGGTTCCGAGGAAGAGGCCATGGAGGAAGAAGAAGAGGAGGGGGTGGAGGAGAGAGGTGTGTCACAATCAGCATTTTGGAGGCGTGGTGGCGGAACAACCTCCAACACTACTGCACCTTGTCCTGCATCCTTCCCAGCTGCCAGCAGAGTCACCCAATGCGCCGTGAAACTTAAGTAACGTCCCTGTCCATGCCTGCTGGACCATGAGTCAGCGGTAATATGCACCTTACCGCTGACCGCCCTGTCCAGCGAGGCATGGACATTGCCTTCCACATGCCGGTAGAGAGCCGGAATCGCCTTCCGTGAGAAAAAGTGGCGTTTGGGTACCTGCCACTGAGGAACCGCACATTCCACAAACTCACGGAAGGGGGCAGAGTCTACCAACTGAAAAGGCAGCAGTTGAAGTGCTAGCAATTTTGCCAAGCTAGCATTCAACCGCTGGGCATGTGGATGGCTGGGAGCAAACTTCTTTCGGCGGTGCAGCAGCTGGGGCAGGGAAATTTGCCTGGTACAATCTGACGTCGGTGTACCAAAAGCAGATTGCCCACAAGTACTTGGCTGTGACACACCTAATTCTACACCTTCATTCCTCTCACTGCAGGTCTCAGAGAGGACTGAAGGTCTAGTGGGGTTGGAAATCTCAGCTGATGAGGAGCAAGGAGAGATCGTCTTTGTTCTTTGGTGTGGGTCTTTCAGATACGCTTGCCAACGAACTGCATGGCAGGTCAACATATGTCTGGTCAAGCATGTGGTACCCAAGCGGGAGATGTTTTGGCCACGCGAGATACGCTTGAGACATATGTTGCAAATAGCAGCGGTGCGATCTGATGCACTCGTCTCAAAAAAGGCCCACACCAAAGAACTTTTTGAATAACGCGCAGAGACTGCAGCGCCCTGCACATGTGGAGCTTTGAGGTATGATGCAGTCAGTGTGCTGCCCTAAGGCTGGCCCCTGGAGGGCATCCTGCCTCGTTGGTGATGTGCCTCCTCCTCCTCCTCCTCTCTACTATCAGGCACCCACGTTGAGTCAGTGACCTCATCATCCCCTCCCTCCTCATCACTGGAGCAAACCTGGCAGTATGCTGCAGCAGGGGGAGCATGACTGCCAGATTGCTGTCCTTTTTGGGCACCCCCTCTGTCCGTGCTCATGTTACTGCCTTCATCGAGCTCAGTATCATCATCAGAGCCTTCCAAACGCTGGGCATCCTCCTGGAGCATGTACCCAACACTGTGGTCAAACAGATCGAGGGACTCCTCAGGAGGACATGGTGGGGCTAGGGAAGAAGTCACTGATGACATTGAGCCGAGGAAAGAGGCCGCTGCTTTGCCAGACAAAGTACCCTGAGCATGGGTGAGAGAGGATGAGGAGGATGAGGACGGCTTGGTCATCCACTCGACCAAGTCTTCCGCATGTTGCGGCTCAACACGGCCAGCTGCCGAAAAAAGGCCAAGCGTGTCCCACGGCCACGTGCTGATGAGGATGCACCGTCTCCATGACCAGCACTAGACACAGAGCCTGCTTGCCCTCTCTTATTGGCTTGTCTGCCTCTCCTTCTTGGCCTTCCAGACATACTAATGGCCTGTAGCTGCACTAAGCTGGGATATATATATATATATATATATATATATATATATATATATATATATGTACTGATACTGCAGCTAGCAAAATCAACTGCCTGCCTGTAGTATGAGAACACCACCAACCTTTTACAGGTAGCTTTAGCTGAACACTGTGCAGAGCTCGCAAAAAAATAACTTGTAGGTTTAGCTGAACACTGTGAGGAGGACGCACCACACTAACTTGTAGTTTAGCTGAACACTGTGAGCAGGACGCACTACACTAACTTGTAGCTTTAGATGAACACTATGCAGAGGTCTCACTACACTAACTTGTAGTTTTAGCTGAACACTGTGAGCAGGACGCACTGCACTAACTTGTAGCTTTAGATGAACATTGTGCAGAGGTCTCACTACACTAACTTGTAGTTTTAGCTGAACACTGTGAGCAGGACGCACTACACTAACTTGTAGTTTTAGATGAACTCTGTGCAGAGGTCTCACTACACTAACTTGTAGGTTTAGCTGAACACTGTGAGGAGGATGCACCACACTAACTTGTAGTTTTAGCTGAACACTGTGAGCAGGACGCACTGCACTAACTTGTAGCTTTAGATGAACCCTGTGCAGAGGTCTCACTATACTAACTTGTAGTTTTAGCTGAACACTGTGAGCAGGATGCACTGCACTAACTTGTAGCTTTAGATGAACACTGTGCAGAGATCTCACTACACTAACTTGTAGTTTTAGCTGAACACTGTGAGCAGGACGCACTGCACTAACTTGTAGCTTTAGATGAACACTGTGCAGAGGTCTCACTACACTAACTTGTAGTTTTCGCTGAACACTGTGAGCAGGACGCACTACACTAACTTGTAGTTTTAGCTGAACACTGTGAGGAGGACGCACCACACTAACTCGTAGTTTTAGCTGAACACTGTGAGCAGGACGCACTGCACTAACTTGTAGCTTTAGATGAACACTGTGCAGAGGTCTCACTACACTAACTTGTAGGTTTAGCTGAACACTGTGAGGAGGACGCACCACACTAACTTGTAGTTTTAGCTGAACACTGTGAGCAGGACGCACTGCACTAACTTGTAGCTTTAGATGAACACTGTGCAGAGGTCTCACTACACTAACTTGTAGGTTTAGCTGAACACTGTGAGGAGGACGCACCACACTAACTTGTAGTTTTAGCTGAACACTGTGAGCAGGACGCACTGCACTAACTTGTAGCTTTAGATGAACACTGTGCAGAGGTCTCACTACACTAACTTGTAGTTTTAGCTGAACACTGTGAGCAGGACGCACTACACTAACTTGTAGCTTTAGATGAACACTGTGCAGAAGTCTCACTACACTAACTTGTAGTTTTAGCTGAACACTGTGAGCAGGACACACTGCACTAACTGTAAATAGTCTAGCTGCCTAACTGTGGTACTAATAGAATCAAAAGAACACCAGCAATTTTCTTCAGGTAGCTGTAAATACTGTAACAAGACAAGCCTGCCTGTCAGTAAGAAGATAACAGGAACGGATCTAACTGAATACAGTGTATATATATATATATATGCAACACCTGGGATGCATATATATATACACAATACACTGTAAGTGCAGCTAACTCACTGATTGTCCTGCCTAATCTATCTAACTCAAATGAAATGACACTGTCTCTCTGTCTATCTATCTCTCTTTCAACGCCGGAACACACACTACACAGGGCCGCCGTGGAGGCGACCTTATATAGTGTGGGGCGTGTTCTAAACCCCCTGAGCCATAATTGGCCAAAGCCACCCTGGCTTTGGCCAATTACAGCTCTCTCTACCGACGGCGCTGTGATTGGCCAAGCATGTGGGTCATAGTGCATGCTTGGCCAATCATCAGCCAGCAATGCACTGCGATGCCGCAGTGAATTATGGGCTGTGACGCGCCACACGAATTTGGCGCGAACGGCCCATAACGTTCGGAATTCAGCGAATGACCGAACAGCCAATGTTCGGGTCGAACATGGGTTTGACTCGAACACGAAGCTCATCCCTATCGATCAATAAATTCCATATAGTTCAAAGCAAGTATAGCGCTGAGAGTTACCTGAGTATAATGACTCGCTCATTTCAAACAGTGTACCAATGACCACACTTATTGGGGCCGAACCGGTCCAAATATAGTAAGTTGTGCACTGATATGATATGCACTGATATGAAATATGCTTAAAAATAAGGGAAGAGATCGGGGGAGACAACAAGACACACCACGAATAACAACACAACCTATACTATAATTGGGGAGGGAGAGAGAAAAGGGGGGTTTGTTCTATTTAGGGGGGGGTGAAATATATTGATGAGCCCTACAGTTGGCAATAACAGTTGATTAGTGAATTAGTGAAAGGCAATGTTGACTTGGGAGAAAGAAGAGATTGAGAACAAGGGACCCCAACTGGTAAATCCACTTCTTCTCCTTCTGAAGGAGGATGCGGTTAAAGTCCCCTCTTCTTTTCGGTAGTTTGAGCACATAAATGCCTTTAACCTTTAGGCCATCAGGATTTCCTTGATGACATAAGGCAAAGTGTTTCGCCAAAGGTTTTTCTTGGGTTCTTTCAGAGTCTCTTTCCCTTTCTCCCTTAATCTCACGTAGATGCTCACCTATGCGAGTTTTAAGGGATCTTTTGGTTTTTCCAATATAGATCTTCGAGCAGGGGCAGGTGAGCATGTAAATTACTCTGTTTGTAGAGCAATTGATGAGGTCATGGATCTCAAAAGATTGCTGTCCTTGGGCATCATTAAAAGCGGCCGTTCTGTCCACAAATGGGCAGATCTGACATTGGTTGCAAGGGTACATCCCTTTGCTCCAAGGGTATTCAGCCAATTGGGGCTAGGTTCTTTTGTGAACTCTGAATGAATCAGAATATCACCCATGTTCCTCGCCCTCTTGGCCACTAGATTGGGTGAAGGTCCCACAATATCCGCCAGGCCAGGGCCATTTAGCAAAATGCCCCAATGTTTTTCCAAAATTCCCCGTACAGATTCCCACTGGGCTCCATAAGAGGTAATTACTTTTACTGGGCCGGGGTCTAGTTGTTTATTTGTCTTCAGCTTGGGTTCAAGGGAGAGAAGGCTTTCTCTATTTCGACACGCTGCTTTGACCCTGGCCCTCCGGATCTGTCTATGGGAATAACCCCCGCTCACAAAATCTTTTATAGAGTTCGGCATTTTCTCTTTTAAGGTCACTTTTCCTGGTACAATTTCTTTTTATAGTTAAGAATTGGCCGACTGGAATCCCATTCTTAAGCCAGGAGGGATGATGACTATCAGCCCTCAAGAGGGTATTGGCCACTGTCTCCTCGCGGAAGGTTCCTGTGCACAGTCTTCCTTCCTCACTTGAAATCAATAAATCGAGGAAAGGGATTTGTCTATCATCAACGATGTAAGTTAACCGAATGTTACGGTTGTTGTTGTTCAATGAATTTATAAATGTGTGCACTTCTTCCAAATCCACATTTTAAATTTGTGTAGTTTGTGCCCACATTGAGATTAATAAACTTTGTAATTTTATAGAACCGATTTAGACCCTGACTTTTTGTTGCAGAAGTAGCCGCTTGTGGATCCTAGTAGCAATACCAGGGAAGTCCTCCCCTTTTTGTGTATGCTCAGATAAGGGTCTGGTATGGATTTTGGGGGGACCCCGTGCCGTTTTTTTTTTTAATTTTGGCGTGGACTTCGGTTTGGTATGGACTGGGGAGGACCCCACGCCATCTTTTTCTTTTATTTTTTTAAATAGCCGTGTGTTGGCAATTGCAACCGCAAGTCAATTTAAATGTGATTTGACTTGTTTTTTTTTTTCTTTAAAAATTTCATTTGCTGCAGAATGTTCTATACATGCTACAGATGTGCCACTTTACCAGCAGACTAAGGGGACCCCCCAGGCACTATATTTAAAGGAATTTTTCATTTTTTTGTTGCACTTTAAGCATCATTAAAATCACTGCTCCTTTTTGCACAGATACAGGTCCCCCAGAGCAGTACCCCAAACCCCATACCCCTTTTATGGCCAATTACTTGCATATAAGCCTTCAAAATGGGCACTTTTGATTTTTCCTGTTTGGCTCCATAGACTTTAATGGGGTTCACTGTTTGGGTCAGAACTTTTCCCCTGTTCGGGAGTTCTGTTGCGAGCCGAACAGGGGGGTGTTCGGCCCATCTCTAATAGGGACTTTTAAGGCTTCGTACTCAAGGTAATTACACAATTTCCATAAAAACATATTTTTTATTCCAATATACATGAATGTTTAAAAAAAAGCTGGTCTATATGACCGTACATATTTCCACAGTTTGACAAAACACTATTTAACATCATAAAAGGGTTCTACATGAATACAATAATGGATGCTTGTATGCTCCTGAAGAGTCTATCCAACACGTTTCGCAGTATAAACACTGCTTCCTCAGGGACATCACAGGAACATCTACAAAACGAAACATACCAATAATACAAAATATTCTCATATATAAACAAAATATATAACAAAAAAGCTTCTGTAGAGCACACCATACAATACTGTACATACACAGCTTACCACTTAATTTAAAAGTGCTAGGAATGCACAAACCTCACAAAGTTTGATAGGCCACCACCCATGTGCACACCAAGACCCCCACAAATGCAGGGGACAGTGTTAGAGGCACTGGACCATACAGGGAGGAGACAGAAACCGTGACTAACTAAAACGCCAACACTGGAAAAAAGATGTAAACACCAAATAACACTAACCAATATAACCTTTATAGAGGGCACATAACCAATCCTACATAGTTACCCCTGTATACAGGGCAAAAATCAAAATACCATCCTCATACCAACCCATCACTCTTGCTAAAAAACATCCATATATATACCCACACATATCCCCTAGAAAACAAACACACACATAAGCACCATACCAACCCCCCCCCCCCCCCGTGTTACTCACTACATAATTATATATTCCACCACACTCCAGCCCCCCAAAGAAATACAAACTTACACAGACACCATGCATTCAAAGCCACTACTGAATCCACCACCCCCACACATAACCCTATACATAAAATACCTCTCAACAGCATATATACACATACCCTATACCACCACCTATAGCTAACCTCTCATAATATGGCAGCAACCCTAACCACACATCTACATATACCCATAAGCTGTATCCACCAACCACATACAAACCCGTATGAAAAGACATCCATACAAAACCTGCCAGCTAAACATTCACCACTATCCTCATGCATGTCCCTATGCCCAACTCATGCAGTCCCACAATCAAATCAATCTATAATGGCATGTTCTCATAAGTAAATAAAGCTCACACTAAGTTTTTATCTAATGTACTTAGGTAAACAATTGGCATTATTAGAAGCCCACCACAAGGCTGTTGAGATGAGCTTCAGGAGTTTGGACTTAACTTTGCTTGTTCAGGTGTTCATCTGAAGTCCAAATTGTTAAACTGTTTCAAGGGAACTAAATTTTATATTAAGTAGCATTTTTCTACTGCTAATATACATGATAGCTTCCTTCTTCTGCTGTCAGTGTTTTTTAAGGAAGCAGAAGGCACAAGCACCTTAGCAACCAGTGATGTTACTCAGTCTAATTCATTGCAGTGAATCCCTAGCCATGTAAACAAAAGGCAGGAATAATGGCTGATGTCACTGCCCCTTTGATAGCCATGTTTGGTCAATGACATCACTGGGAACACCCCACCCTTTGTTTACATTCTATATGACAGCTCTGTAAGTTGGTATTCACTGTGAGTGAGAGATAGGATCAGGCGGCTAGTGGGTTTTTACTTTCAGCCAATCAGCAGGCATCATTCAACGTGGCTGACAAATCTTCATCACTGCATGACATGACTGACTATGGATTTACAGTATGATTTTTCTATTATTATTATTTGAAGGACTTGTCAAAAAGTGTGGTATCTTTACATTTTACATTTTTCTAGTGAGTTGGGGTACCAGAGCGCAAGGTGCTATTTACTTTTTGTTTCCTTTTTTTTAGCTTTATTGAAATGTCAATGTGACATTACATTAAAACGGACAGTGACTTCAGGTAAGCAGCATGTCTGTTTTCTATGTGCCCTAGCAGTGACAGGCATTGATCAAGTGCAGCAAAACACCAGTCACTGCAAATAGTGTGAACAGGCCCCTAAGGTTTAAACCACCTTAAAACCAAGCAGAAAATGTCCTATTATATTTCTTTAGATTTTTACTGCTTATGAGTGAGACATTGATCCAACTCTGCAAAAAAAGATGAAAACCGGTTACTGCAGCCTTCAGATGAAAAGACATACATGTGTACATTTCTATTCCAGAGTCAGATTGCCTCAGAATCTCACAGCAGAAGCAAGCACAAAACTCCCAAAAGTCATGGCAAGCATTAAAAAAGACTAGACATTTCTGTCTTGTTAGTTTACTGTCAAACGTGTTAAGCAAAGTGTTAAACTGTGAAAAGCACAGCTAGGAGACAAAATGTGCTACTTCTCTGTTCTTTGTTATCAATACACAGTATAAAAGATTGTATATTTTGTAAACTATTTATTTTTGCTAATAATATGTAGGCTGCAATGTACACCATTTTGATTTTTTTTTACATGTCACATAACACCTTCTATGCCCTGTTCAAGATACAGTGCTGTGAAAAAGTATTTGCCCCTTCCTCATTTTTTTTTTTTTTGCATATTTCTTACACTTAAATGATTCAGATCATCAAACAAATTTTAATATTACATAAAGATAACCCGAGTAAATCCAAGATGCAGTTTTTAAATTATTATTTCATTTATTAAGGGAAAAAATCTGTTCAAACCTGCCCGGCCCTGTGTGAAAAAGTAATTGCCCCCTCCCATGCTGAATCATGAATGAACTGTGATTAACCACAATTTTTTGGAAAGCTGAGTTAAATTTCACTTGCCACGCCCAAGCCTAATTACTGCCAGACCTGTTGAATCAAAAAATCACTTAAATAGAAGCTGTCTGACAAAGTGAATCCCACTAAAAGATCTCAAAAAGCAATACATCATGCTGTGATCTAAAGTAATTCAAGAACAGATGAGAAACAAAGTCAGTGACATGTATCAGTCTGGAAAGGATTACAAAGCCATTTCGAAGGCTTTGGGACACCAGCGAACCATGGTGAGAGCCATTATCCACAATTGGAGAAAACTTGAAACAGTGGGGAACCTTACCAGGCGTGGCCGGCCAACCAAAATGACTCCAAGAGCATTACGACGACTCATCCAGGAGGTCATAAAAGAACCCAGAACAACATCTAAAGAACTGCAGGCCTCACTTGCCTCAGGTAAGATCGGTGATCATGATTCAACAATAAGAAAGAGACTGGGTAAAAATGGCATCCATGGGAGAGTTCCCAGGCCAAAGCCACTGCTGACCAAAAAGAACACAAAGGCTCTCACATTTACCAAAAACATCTTGATTATCCCCAAGACTTTTAGGCAAATATTCTGTGGACTGATGAGACAAAAATGTAACTTTTTGGAAGGTGTACGTCCCGTTACCTCTGGCATAAAACTAATACAGCATTTCATAACAAGAACATCATACCAACAGTCAGACATGGTGGTGGTAGCGTGATGGTCAGGGGCTGCTTTGCAGCTTCAGGACCTGGACAACTTGCCATAATTGATGGAACCATGAAATCTGAACTCTACCAGGAAATGCTAAAGGAGAATGTTCGGCCATCAGTTTGTGACCTCAAGCTCAAGTGCACTTGGGTTATGCAGCAGGACAATGATCCGAAACACAACAGCAAGTCTACCTCCAAATGGTTCAAACAAAGCAAAATTTAGGTTTTGGAGTCACCTAGTCAAAGCCCAGACTTAAATCCAATTGAGATGCTGTATCATGACCTTACACAGGCTGTTCATGCTTGAAAACCCTCCAATGTGGCTGAATTAAAACAATTCTGCAAAGAAGAAAGGGCCAAAATTTCTCCACAGCAATGTGAAAGACTCATTGCCAGTTATCGCAAATGCTTGATTGCAGTTGTTGCCGCCAAGGGAGGCACAACCAGTTATTAGGTTAAGGGGGCAATTACTTTTTCACATAAAGCCAGGCAGGTTTGGACAACTTTGTTGCCTTAATAAATTAAACCATCATTTAAAAACTGCATTTTGTATTTAGGGTTATCTTTCTGTAATAATAAAATTTGTTTGATGATCTGAGTTATTTAAGTGTGACAAGTATGCAAAAAAATAAAAAATCAGAAAGGGGCAAATACTTTTTTACAGCATTGTAGATGTCTGAGATGCTTTGCTGTATTTCTGCAGCACCCTGTTAAATTAGCAATGATTATATGCTGTGGAGCTGCTCAGGGAAGAACTGGAAACCTTTAACTTGGGGGGCAATACAACTCAGTAGCCCTTTTATGATAGAGACAGTTTTATCTGGCTTAACCAGTTCAGCCCCAGAAGGTTTCACCCCCTAATGACCAGGCCATTTTTTGTGATACGGCACTGCATTACTTTAACTGACAACCGTGCAGTCGTGCGATGCTGTACCAACAAATAAAGCTATCTTTTTTTGGTATTTTATCACCTCTGCGTTTTTTATTTTTTGCGCTAGAAACCAAAAAAGAGCTACAATTTTGAAAAAAAAAAAATAATATTTTTTAATTTCTGCTAGAAAAACATATCCAATAAAAAAATGTAAAAAATCGAATTACTTCATCAATTTAGGCCAATATGTATTCTGCTAAATATTTTTTCTAAAAAATCCCAATAAGCATATATTGATTGGTTTGCGCAAAAGTTATAGCGTATACAAACTATGGGATATTTTTATGGCATTATTTTTTTTTTTTTTTACTAGTAATGGTGGCAGTCAGTGATTTTTAGCGGGACTGCGACATTGTGGCTGACAAATCGGACACCTAACTGTCACTTTTGACACTTTTTTGGGAACCAGTGATATTATTACAGTGATCAGTGCTAAAAATATGCACTGTTACTGTACTAATGACACTGATATGGAAAGGGTTAACACTAGGGGCAATAAAAGGGTTAAGTGTGTCTCCTTGCTGTGTGGGGGAAGGACTGACTGGGTGAACACAGATATACCCATCAGAATGGCTATCTGCTTTGTTTAAATAGGCAGATCACTGTTCTGCCTCTCTGGGGAACGATCGTGGGTGGCCGGCAGACAGCGGGTCCTCCTGACAAGCTGATTGGCTCCCTCTCTGTCCAATGGGCGCGAGCCCACAGTATCTATTGCACAAAATGACGTACAGGTATGTGATTTCGCACAATACAGCCACCCTGCCGCAGTAAATATGGTGCTGCAGTAATTAGTAGGCATGGTAAAAGCTGGACGGTGCTAAAGGACATGGTTTATTTTGACACAACTTTTCACATCATCTAGCATCAGCTTCCTTTGTGGCTATTGGCATTTGATCACTTGACATCTCAAAGCCTCAAAGGAAACTGTGATTATAGGTCTAAATGGGTAGCAGATAGCTACATATTGCCCACCATGTGTCATTGACTGTATATCTTGTTCTGATCAATGGCGGAATGGTGAAGTATCTCCACTCAGATCCACCATCCTAATATATTCTATTTGTACTGGCTTAGGGGGCAAATTCCACCCTGCCAACCAAGTCAACCTAGCGCTACCTCACTCCTGCCCAGGTTGAAAGCTCACAATGCTTTAGGGCTTCTGTAGAGAGAGATTGTGTCCCTGTGTTTGATATGCAGATTCTCATTTATTTCAATGATGGTGGATAACAGGTATGTTCCTTTGCATTTCATTTGTTTGGATGCAACTGGTCCTATTGAGATTGAATTTGGGTTGAAGAAAAGCAGATTAAACATAGCTATTTGCTGCATTATTCCTCTTTTGAATGCAAGATATTTGGTCCCATGCACACTGGAAGTTTAGCCCCCGTGCAAGAGATCCCAGTGATTTGCTGCAGGCAGAAGCCACAGACGCACTGTCCAGCCCAGGGGCAGGCATCAGGTGGGTGCTTGGGTGTGCTAAAGCACCCTCAAAAATTGTTTAAGCACCCTCATAGCACCCCCAAAATGTACACACTTGAATTTCCAATATATGTCACAGAATTCTTTTAAATACATTTGTACCTGTGTGCTCTGGGTGACAAAAAAAGTCTGGGGACTCTTTCATTTAGAGGAGGTATACTGCAGCTCTGACCGCATAAGCCGCTGCTCTTCATTGAGTCCCGGCATCATTAGTGGCGGATTAATAACAGTACTGTACACAGGCGCTATTTTTGAAAGCACTGGGACATGTGGCGCCTCTGTACTTGCCAGCCGCACTAAGGAAAGGAAGGAGGGAAAAGCTCTCAGCCAAGCCGAGCCGTGCAGGAAGGAATTTGTCTCTCTCTCCTTGCATAGACGCCACGCCCGACAGGAGCTGTGTGTGCTTCTATGGAGCTTCTATGGAGCTGCTGTGGGCTGAGCCAAGATCAGGACAAGAAGGAAGTTTCCTATCCCAGCCCTGGAGGAAGGATTTCTTCTGGAAATGTAAGTAGATTGCGCCCGCCCCCTCACCATCACATTATCACCTGTCTGGCCCTGATCCTTATTATGGAGCTGCTGAGCTGGGAGGGGATAGGGACAGGCAGTGTGACTCCAGTCCTAATCAGTTGAGGAAGGATAAGGATTGTTTTTCTGTCAGTAAGCAGTGCGAACCCTCCCCACACCAGGCAGTGCCAACCCTTCCCCACACCAGGCAGTGCCAACGCTCCACCAGGCAGTACCAGCCCCTCCCCACACCAGCAGTGCCAACCCTCCCCACACCAGGCAGTGCCAACCATCCCCACACCAGGCAGTGCCAACTCTCCACAAGGCAGTGCCAGCCCCTCCCCACACCAGGCAGTGTCAGCCCCTCCCCACACCAGGCAGTGCCAACCCCTCCCCATACCAGGCAGCGAGAACCCTCCACCAGGCAGTGCCAACCCCTCCCCACACCAGGCAGTGCCAGCCCCTCCCCACACCAGGCAGTGCCAACCCTCCACCAGGCAGTGCCAGTCCCTCCCCACACGAGGCAGTGCCAGCCCCTCCCCATAACAGGCAGTGCCTCTTCCTTATGGAGCATCTGAGCTGAGACAAGGGGGGACTGGGTGGGACTCCTGTTCTCCTCTATGGTGGTGGCAGGCACTGATCTAGGGGCATACCCAGGGGTCAAGTGCAGGCACTGATCTAGGGGCATACCCAGGGGTCAAGTGTGGGAACTCACCCAAGATTCCACCCCCCACCTCAAAAATAAATGTATCCACATCCCTTTCTACAATGTATCCCCATCCCTGCCCAGCATCATCCATCCCTTTCTACAATGTATCCCCATCCCTGCCAGAATCCTGGAGAGGGATGAATGATGCTGGGCGGGGATAGGGATACACTAGAGAGGGATGGATGATGCTGGATGGGGATGGAGATACACTGTGGAGGGGGATGGATGATGCTGGGTGGGGATGGGGATACACTAGAGAGGGATGGATGATGCTGGGCGGGGATGGGGATACACTGTGGAGGGGGATGGATGATGCTGGGCGGGGATGGGGATACACTAGAGAGGGATGGATGATGCTGGGCGGGGATGGGGATACACTGTGGAGGGGGATGGATGACTCTGGGTGGGAATGGGGGTAGAGAGGAATGGATGATGCTGGGTGGGGATGATGGAGTTGCATTGTGAAAATGGATGAGGATGACTCTGGGTGGGGATGAGAGTTACATAGTGAAGAGGCTCTCCACAATTTAACTCTTATCCCCACACAGAGTCATCCTCATCCATTTTCACAATTCAGACATGATACTGTTACCCTGAAAAATCTATATTTAAGATTTTTCATATCTCAAAGATGTGATGTGGGTTAAATGAGAGTTCCTTTCGACCAAGAGTGAAAGCTTCAAATATAATAACATTTATTATGAAGCAGTTGAAAGTCTAGCTAATACACAATCATCTTTCTATCATCTTACACCAAGGAAGAAAATATTAGGTTGAAATAAAGTATTTACATGACGGAATACAGGGTATATTCCTCAATACAGTAATCTACACACATATTTAGTTACAAGTAAAAGGGCATTCCTTTCCCATAATTACCCATCCTTACCAAAGTTCCTTTCAGCTTGCCAGTCTATCAGAAAGAGAGCGAGTTACCTCCCCTTTGCTCTGAGTATATCAAACCAGGCTGATGTCTCATTGGTTGGCCTAGCTTGGATCATGATTGGAGGGCTTACTCCATAAGTCGGCCCCCTTTCATGCAAAATCCTTGTGACTATGCTGGCCAAGTGAGTTAATTGATTTTCCCCAGGAAGTTAGGTCCAATGCATATCCCAGCATGGGATCTTTTGAAAGGAGTAGGTGTAAAACAATGGAATTGGCTCTCCATTGTTTGTATATACAAGCCTTGGCCCACATTCTCTGCTCTTAGCAAAAGCTTAAATGAAACCCTTTCATAGATGCCAGCTAAATGAAATAGATTCATTATTACAATATTTTACAGTTATTAATGGAAATTTCACATAAACTCATAAGGCAACAATACAAAAGATGGTCAGAGACGGCAGACATAGTACAGGAGATGGTCAGAGACTGCAGACATAATACGGGAAATGGTCAGAGACTGCAGACATAGTACAGGAGATGGTCAGAGACTGCAGACATAGTACAGGAGATAAACAAGGAAAAGGGGCGCCTCTGAGTGTATATCAATAAACATTTATTCAAACAGACAATATCCACTCACATGGAAGACTGTAGTGTTGCGTTCCGGTGCGTCTCTGAGTAGAGGAAAAAGCTGGAGGACCACAAGTCTCAGCAAGTCCGTGCAGTGCTGGTCCCACATCGGATCCTGGCAAGGATGGATGGTGGTAACTGGACACGGCAGGGGCTCCCTCAGTTCTCCAGATGGCACTTCCGGGTTGTGATGGGTATAAAATGGCATAGACCAACGGTCTGCGGGTTCCACGGAGAGGGTAGAAGGACGCCAAAGCCGATCGCCGGGCGTGCTGCAGTGTGAGGCTCGTAAGGCTCCGTGGATGAGATGGTGACGGCCGTGTAGGGAGCCAGAACGAGGTCTGGAAAGCAAGCACAGCGCGGCGCCGAGCCGTGACGTCACAGCTATGCGACGCGTTTCTGAGTCTGCGCGCTATTGGTGACAAGAATAGCGGCACTCCTTTCTCAAGCATCTGCAGACTGCAGACATAGTACAGGAGATGATCAGAGACTGCAGACATAGTACAGGAGATGGTCAGAGACTGCAGACATAGTAGAGGAGATGGTCAGAGACTGCAGACATAGTACAGGAGATGGTTAGAGACTGCAGACATAGTACAGGAGATGGTCAGAGACTGCAGACATAGTACAGACATAGTACAGGAGATGGTCAGAGACTGCAGACATACTACAGGAAATGGTCAGAGACTGCAGCCATAGTACAGGAGATGGTGGGAGACTGCAGACATAGTACAGGAGATGGTGAGAGACTGCAGACATAGTACAGGAGATGGTGACATACTGCAGACATAATACAGGAGATGGTCAGAGGCTGCAGCCATAGTACAGGAGATGGTGAGAGACTGCAGACATACTACAGGAGATGGTCAGAGACTGCAGCCATAGTACAGGAGATGGTGAGAGGCTGCAGACATAGTACAGGAGATGGTCAGAGACTGCATACATGGTACAGGAGATGGTCAGAGACTGCAGACATACTACAGGAGATGGTGACATACTGCAGACATAATACAGGAGATGGTCAGAGACTGCAGCCATAGTACAGGAGATGGTGAGAGACTGCAGACATACTACAGGAGATGGTCAGAGACTGCAGACATAGTACAGGAGATGGTCAGAGACTGCAGACATACTACAGGAAATGGTCAGAGACTGCAGCCATAGCACAGGAGATGGTCAGAGACTGCAGACATAGTACAGGGGATGGTCAGAGACTGCAGACATAGTACAGGAGATGGTCAGAGACAGCAGATATAATACAGGAGATGGTCAGAGACAGCAGACATAGTACAGGAAATGGTCAGAGACTGCAGACATACTACAGGAAATGGTCAGAGACTGCAGCCATAGTACAGGAGATGGTGAGAGACTGCAGACATAGTACAGGAGATGGTGACATACTGCAGACATAATACAGGAGATGGTCAGAGACTGCAGCCATAGTACAGGAGATGGTGAGAGACTGCAGACATACTACAGGAGATGGTCAGAGACTGCAGCCATAGTACAGGAGATGGTGAGAGGCTGCAGACATAGTACAAGAGATGGTCAGAGACTGCAGACATGGTACAGGAGATGGTCAGAGACTGCAGACATACTACAGGAGATGGTCAGAGACTGCAGACATACTACAGGAGATGGTCAGAGACTGCAGACATGACACAGGAGATGGTCAGAGACTGCAGACATAGTACAGGAGATGATCAGAGACTGCAGACATAGTACAGGAGATGATCAGGGACTGCAGACATAGTACAGGAGATGGTGAGAGACTGTGCACACTGGGCACTCTGAGGGGGTCACTCTCCTGCTCTGGGTACTCTGAGGGGGTCACTCTCCTGATCTGGGTACTCTGAGAGGGTCACTCTCCTGCTCTGGGTACACTTAGGGGGTCACTCTCCTGCTCTGGGCACTCTGAAGGAGTCACTCTCCTGCTCTGGGTACACTCAGGGGGTGATTCTCCTGCTCTGGGTACTCTGAGGGGGTCACTCTCCTGCTCTGGGCATTCAGGGGGTCACTCTCCTGCTCTGGGCACTCAGGGGGTCACTCTCCTGTTCTAGGAACTCTGATGGGTCACTCCTGCTCTGGGCATTTTAAGAGGACATTTTGCTGCTCTGGGTACTCTGAGGGGACACTTTTTCTGCTCTGTACACTCTGAGGGGGCACTCCTCTTCTGGGCATTCTAAGGAGCAAGCCTATATGGGCACTGTGATCTTAGGGGTCATTCCTGCTCTGGGCATCCTAGGGTGTCACTCCTAATCTGGGCACTTATGGTGACTACATATAGTGCTGACCTCTTCACTGTATATTCTCTGCTGTAAGTTTTATGCCCCGTACACACGGTCGGACTTTGTTCGGACATTCCAACAGCAAAATCCTAGGATTTTTTCAGACGGATGTTGGCTCAAACTTGTCTTGCATACACACGGTCACACAAAGTTGTCGGAAAATCCGATCATTCTGAACGCGGTGACGTAAAACACGTACGTCGGGACTATAAACGGGGCAGTAGCCAATAGCTTTCATCTCTTTATTTATTCTGAGCATGCGTGGCACTTTGTCCGTCGGATTTGTGTACACACGATCGGAATTTCCGACAACGGATTTTGTTGTTGGAAAATTTTATATCCTGCTCTCAAACTTTGTGTGTCGGAAAATCCGATGGAAAATGTCCGATGGAGCCCAAACACGGTCGGAATTTCCGACAACATGCTCCGATCGGACATTTTCCATCGGAAAATCCGACCGTGTGTACGGGGCATTACAATGAAGGGGGCTCACTGACTGCTATAATCCTGGAAGTTAATTATTGTACAGTGTTGGGGGTTAATTGTGTAGTTCTGGTAGTTAATAATGCATATTCCTGGGGGTTTATTGCTGTGCTACATTATTGTGCCATGCTGGGATTTAATTGTTCTGCCATGCTAAGGGGCTAATTATTGTGCAATATTGGAGGTTTATTGTGTCATGCTTGTGGTTCA
This sequence comes from Lithobates septentrionalis, assembly GCA_037952835.1. Classification (NCBI taxonomy): domain Eukaryota; kingdom Metazoa; phylum Chordata; class Amphibia; order Anura; family Ranidae; genus Lithobates; species Lithobates septentrionalis. Next base: position 3,538,798 of record JBBDGP010000828.1, read on the forward strand.
ATATTGTGCAATGCTTGTGGTTCATTTTTGTGCTATGCTGGGGTTTATTTTTGTTCTGTGCCATGGGTTAATTATTATGTTTTGCTGGTTGTTATGGCTGACCCTGACATGTACTGGAGATTATCTGGCCCTTATACTTACTGGGGAGCTATTGCTAAACTTGACATTTGCTGGGGGTTATCATTGTTATTCCCATTTGGGCTTGTTTTACTCCAACAATCAATTCTGTGTGTCCAAATGCACTATTTTGTCTATATAAAGGGGAAGGACTGTGAAGAAATTTTCAGTCATGCCTACCTTTGGCCACACCCACTTCTGGCCACACCCACGAGACCGTGATGCACTGCGTGCGCTGCATTAGCTCCACCACTTTTTCTCACAGCACCCCCCAAAAAAATTGTCTGGTCCAGCCCCACTGCTGATAGCCTCTAAATCTCTTTGAGAGACTGAAAGCTGATTTTCTAGATGGGGCTATATGGTGCACCAAATGGTATTAGTGTTTACACACAGGGATGAATGTGTAGTATATTCCCAGGAATGAATGCCTAGAATGCAAATAATCTGTGTTCTGGGCATTTGTCCCTGGGTGCATGCTGCCCCAAACATTTGTTACTGCACCACCCAGCCCCATCCAGCCACAGCAGCTTTCAGCCTATCATAAAGCTTTACAAGCTGGTGAGCATCGAGTCTAGACCACATACATGTACCTAAATATCAAAATCTCATGCAATTAGACTAAATACCCAGTGTGCATGAGGCCTTTAATAACCTCTGTGCACAAGCCCTAACTGGGATGCTGATGTACCCTATAATTAACACCTGTCATTCTTCCTGTCTGATTCAGGTCGGGTTAGGAATCCACATCACTTTGCTGAAAATTGCTACTTTCAAAAGCAACCTATTAAAAAAAAAAACACCCACAGTAAATCATATAAATGTATATGTGATGGCGTTGTGCTGTGTGTGGTATACAAATGTGTATCAACTCAATATACCAAATATATAACATACCATGTGATGAAAAAAAGTCTAGAACCAAATATATGAAATCTATATACCAAAATGTGACATTGAACGAATAAGTGAACAAATGAATAAACAGTGTGATAAAGTCCAACAGGCACCACTGATTGTGCAATAAAGCTGGATAAAACCAATATAGTCCGGTAGTGAGAGTGATAAAACAAGAAACAAAATCCACTGTAACAGTCTGAAATAATGTTCCACACAAATAGTGAATCCTTCCACCGTGAGCAATTAATCGATCAATGCCCAGCTAATCTTCTAATGGTGGCACCTCTGTGTGCACAAGCCTCTCACCTTACTGCCGTAAGGTATATGGCATAGAAGGAATTATAGGGGATCTTCAAACGTACTTTTGACCAGCTCCAGTGAACTTAAACGATCGTGGTCTCAGTATTTGGGCTTTAGATGAAAAAGAAAAAAAGACAGCCCATAGCGTAATCCCATATGAGGTAGTTTGTGGTGACACAAGTCTTCATCCTCTGATGAAGTCACGTGAGCTGCCCATTCATTCCAACGGGCAGGGCCTTTTGGGAGCGCTAAATACAGCTTTCCCAAACCGCCCCAAAGATGCTGCTTGCAGGACTTTTCAGAATGTCCTGCAAGTGGCCCACCTGAGTGTAGAAATTCGCACTTGCATGAATGGGAGACGGTTTTCAGGCGCTTAGCAGAGGCTATTTCCAACACTAAAGCGCCTGAAAACTGCCCTTGTGTAAAAGCGGTCTTACAGGTACAGTACGTGTACAGGGCAACATGTGCGGAAACTCTGCAGATACCAGCCATTGTCTGCTTTTACATTTTCACTCTTTAAAACCCCATAACATAAAAATGAACAAATGATGGTAAATTTCCATACTACAAGACCAGATGACAAGCATGTATTGTGTCAATTATAGATGGATAGATTATATTGGGATTTTATAAGGTTCCCTCATCTCTACAGTAACTGCCAGTATATTTTTGGATGCCGAAGTACTTTTAGGAAACCGTTAAAATGTAAAAAGAACATATGAATTCCATGTACACTGGATCTTGACTGAAACCCAGAATGCCCGCTAACATAGAGTAACAGGCTGTTAACATGTGGGTAAACACATGGTTGAGAATGCTATAAGTAGATGCAACCATACAGTACACCTCCAATGCAATGTCAAAAGGTGCATTTACCTGATCATCTACTGTACAGTATGTCTCTTTAAAGCTCACTCCAGCATCTAATCACCTTTCCAATGCTCCCCCATATTGCCTTGCTCTGGGACTCACCCCATGTAAGAACTGTCAGATGGTATCAGACCTTACACAGGGTTGATGCCTTCATAGTCCCCCTCATATGCCAGTGTTCAGGCCAAGTGACTGGCTTCTGGGCTTTTAGAGCACAAGCTGTGTGCAAGCTTTAACATTTTCCCAACAAACAGCAAAAGAGCTTTAAATCAATCTATCACTGACCTCTGTAGCTGCATGTACTATAAAGTAATTCACCCTCAAAGATCATGTGATAGCTTGGTTCTTGGCCTTTGAGCCGGGGACATAAGTGAGTATTGTTAGCTGAGTATTGAAATCATGCGCTGTAAGCTTCTTGTTTCAGCAATAGCTTTGCTTTGATGGAGAAATATAAGAACATATCTTACAGCATGCAGACAGGAACAGAACACAAACAAGAACACACAGAGGAAAAAACAGTCCTTCCTCCCATTACATCATTTCATAGATACACACTATAATACTGCAGCATCACCTGCTAGTATAGACAGATATAATGCATATGCATAGTTCACAGCATATAAGGCTACTATGCTGTTGTTCTTCCAACAAGTATAAATGTATTTATTTATTTTAATATAAGTTTATTTATTTTAATTCCCATACTTCTCTTTTAAGGCTTTGTTTTTAGCTTGGCGCATGTGCAGAGTTCTAATGGAGCTACAGAGCACCCAAGATGGTGCGATTAAACTCTCATGCTCTCACGCTGGTTCCAGGGGCACAGAAAGTGCTGATACCAGAGACAGCCAAGTAGCTGGCATTTTCAGAAAGAGATCCGAATGGCACCTGCTCATTTGTGTACATAAAAGATTTCTTTATTTCCTTTCCATAAAAATCTATTTTGGGTGGAGATTTGTATCAAATGGAATAAACTAGTATTTCAGGAATTAAAGGGGTTGTAAAGGTTCATGTTTTTTCACCTTAATGCATCCTATGCATTAAGGTGAAAAAACACCTGGCAGTCACCGCCCCCCCCCCCCCCATTTTACTTACCTGAACCCCTTCATTGAGTCAGCGGGGACGCGCTGTCTCTCTCTCCATGGGCTCCCGGCTCTTGATTGGATAGATTGATAGCAGCGCAGCAGTTGGCTTCCAATGCTGTCAATCAAATCCAATGACACGTGCGCCAGGGAGCGGGGCCGAGTCCTGCATTCGGCCTCTATGGACGTCGAATGCTGGACTCGGGAGCGCGCCCGCAAGGTAATCCTCTGGGAGAGCGCTTCTCCCAGGGGGTTATCTGATGTGGGGAGGAGCCGCGAGAGCTGCCGGGGGACAGTGGAGGTAAGTATGATATGTTTGTTATTTAAAAAAAAATATATATACCCTTACAATCTCTTTAAACAGAAATATAAATACACTTTCTATAACTAATAGATATTGTTTTAGCAGCTATTTAAATGCAGTTACATCAGAAAATATTTTTATCAGCAACACAACTGTGGACCAGAACACAAACTCCTGGTTTATGTTCTATTTAGAATTGCAGTCGTATTTCTAACAGAAAACTGATTTTTAATAAAATGAAGGTACTGATCCTTGCAATGCCTGCTATTCTGTTTTAGCCTTTTTTCAATACATTCATACATTTCAAACAACTTTAAAATCTTGGAGTTGAAAGTTTAACAGCTATCATCAACAGACGAATAACAATGTACAGTAGGATACAATATTGATGTCTTTATTCCTCTATTTTTACTCCCAAAGCAGAAGAAGTTGCATGTATTGGTTTTGGTTTTTATGTTGGGCAAATGTTGCAGTGATCATAAATAGAATCAGCACGATATGAACAATAGCAGAACTGGTAACATGACCCGTTTTAGCTGTACACAATAGTCTGCTCCTGTTTCATGTCTACCATAGTCTTTACCAGATAAAGGCTTCTCCTTTTTTAATATGTTTTGATTTTTTTTTTTACATTTGTATTGTTTTGTAATCTATTTATGCTATGTTATGTACTAATGTTAAGCAAGGGAGGGCCTAGCAAATAGGCAGAGAGGGAACAACTATTCAATGTGCTTTATAAAAAAAAATGTTTGCTCCTATCAGTAAATAAGTGTACGCCTAGGAGCCATAAATACAGTTGGTGAGTGCAGTCATGTGGGTCATATATTGTAAATGCATATTCAAATTCCCTTCAAGTAGTAAGTATAAAATAGTAGGCAAAAGTGGACATATAATCAGGTTGAAAGTGTGTGTCAAGCCAAATTTATTTACATTTTTTGGATAGAGTAGGAAAGGATTAGAATTCATGTCTGCTTTTTACTGCTGTCCGGGGCTACATTGGAAACATTTCCTCTAACTTTCTCCCCTGCCGGCAACAGTTTTACCAGACAAAAAAATGAGGGCGCATTGGCAACAGGATCTGTCAGGATCACTTAATGCTCCTGCTCCTCATTCCAGCATCCGGGTGTTGACTGTTGCATTCCCCCTGTCTGTGTTCACCTGCAAGGTGATTGATCTGGTCAGTCACCTGATAAAACCAAACCGAGCGCTCTATCCCTCGCTTGTGATAGAGACAGTTACCTGCATTGTTCCTGATCAAGCCTCATATTTGTCTGCCCTGCTTTGCTGTTGGATTTCCCTGTGTATGAACTGGATTGGATATTGCACTATTCCCTGAACTCAGCCTGCCTTTTACCTGGACTGTCATAAAAGCACGCTATCTGTCTGCTAAACTTCAAGTAGTCTGTTGTTTGCTCTGTTCGTGTCTGCCCTGGTGTGGTGACTAGGTACTATAGCATTGTGTATAAGTCCTGGGGCAACCAAGTGACGGTAGGCCTGCTTGCCTTAAGGGAAAGGGGGCTGCTATATGTGAAGCACACAATGGCTAGCTATAGTGTCTGACCACCTGCATTGGGGTAGACGTGACAGGATCACATTTGTCAATAAAAAGTTCTAGCTGTAGCCTCTTCCTAGTGTAGGATGCTTGGTAAATCTAGTTCTTGGCTCCTACTGTAATTATGGGAGCATTATTCATCTGCTCTGGTCTGTTGATGGTTTCATAGACTTTTTTGTTTCCCCCTGCCTCTTGGATAAGTTTCCAGGGCGGGAAATTCAAATCCCTGGGGAGGTGTGCCCAGAAGGTGGTCTGGGAGATGGTAAATAGCCTGGAGCCCCGAGGAGACTGTCTTTTCCCCATCAAAAAAAGTTCTAAGAGATCTTCAGGGTGTTGCTTACCCTGAAGCACCTTTTTGGACTGAGTTGCTGTTTTGCTGGGTCTGAGCTGTGGCAGAGCTGGCACCTGTAACTAATCTGAAAGTGGGTGCAGGATTTCTTTATCAGGAGATCGGTTCTGGAAGGAGAATGTCACTCACTGGACTGAGGAGGCTGGATAGAGGCAGCTGCCCTGGGGACTTGTGAGTAAGAGACCCTGATTGACCTCTTTGACTGGACAGCACCCCAAAAACTTCTACATATAGCTGTGCAGTCGTGCAGGGTAACCAGATGCCAAGAGACTTGCCCCAAAGTCCTCAGATTTGAGGTCTTAGATTGATCCGAGAGACCGAGACTACCTCATGGTCCCCAGCTGTGAGGGTTTAGACTGTGCTACATCCACAAGGAGAAGAGTGTCATCTTCTTAATATTACTGAGCATTTTGGAGAGCCCCATGCCCCAATCCCTCTCCTGCTACTAATTCTGAAAGCAAGGAATTACAAAAAGACAAACTCCTAGACTGTTTATTGGAGCCAGAGTGAGTGGACTTGTGCTTAGGTGAATGGCAGCCTCTACACTACACTATTGGCAGCCTCTACACTATTGGGGAAGAACTAGCTAACTTCATCTGCTCCAGGGGTTTAGCACTACAGGGGTAGCAGTACATAGCCTTCCACTTTTCTACTAAAAAAAGTTTTACTTATATCTCTTTTGCTGTTAGAGGGTTCACCTTGTTTCCAGTCTAGTAAAATGTTGCCAATAGGACAGGTAACTAGGAAAAATATTTCTCACAGAGCCTGGAAAGGCTCAGTAAAAACCCAACAGGGTATATAATCCTTTCTAAGTGACTGCTGATTCCTATTGATCCTCTGAAATCCAGGAGTTCTTCTTTCAGGTACTTGTCACATGCCAAGATGTCACATGCCAGATGCCAAGATTGTTGTCCACATGGCCACCTCTTGCTGAAGGGGCTTAGAGGAGTGACATTCAGTGTGTCCACTCAGAAGTTTTCTTAGCCATGGTTTGAGGCCAAATTCCAGCAGAATTCCGTTATGAATATGTAAGTATAGATATCTCATACCTGAGCAAACGCTGTTGAAGCTTCAAATCCCTGAAGTAGTTGGTGCTGCTGCATTGATAACAGCAGTCGTCTGGGTTCAAGTCAATCAACTGACAATCTGTGTAGTAACCACAGAGGATCACTTGTTTGGCACTGCCTCCATTCACAGAATCCCTTGTATTTTTCTACAAGGCATTCTCTGATTGATCTGAAGGTGAATAATAAAAATAAAATAAAAATATTTTTACACTGTCTCTGTTTTTTTGTTTTGTTTTTAGCAACTTTATTGCTATCACAAGTAGGGTTGCTACATCATCCCTTTAATCCAGGACACACATTAATTACACAGGTTCTGTGGCTGATTAAGTTGGTAATTAAACTCACTTTGGGCCTTATCTGCATTAAATCAGCCTCAGAACCTGTGTAATTCATATGTGTCCTGGATTAAAGGGATGAGGAAGCTGATATAATGTGATAGTGATCTGGCTGGTATGGTGTATGGCGGTGATCAGGGCGCTAATATGGCGTATGGCGTGTTCATGGTGCTGGTATGGTGTATTGTAGTGAACAGGATGTTGGTTGCTTGTATGAGGTATAGAGGTGATCGGGGCACTGGAATGGTAAATAGTGCTGATCATGGTGCTGATATGACGTATTGTGGTGATCAGGATGCTGGTATGAGGTATGGCGGTGATCAGGGCACTGGAATGGTAAATAGTGGTGATCATGGTGCTGACATGACGTATTGTGATGATCAGGAAGCTGGTATGAGGTATGGCGGTGATCAGGGGTGCTGGTATGGTAAATGTTAGTGATTGTGGCGCTGGTATTGAAGTAGGAACGGGGGTCAGTTTATATGGCCATAGTTATGTGTGTAGTAAGACTGATTTAGAATTTCAGCTAAGAATCATATTTCTTGTATTTCATGTTGAAGCTACTTGTGACTTCCCCATCACAGGAATCTGCTACATTCCTCTTTCTGTGCAAAAAGCTTGCTTGCTGACATCATTTAAGACAGATGAAGGAACCGCAAGAGCATACTGCAGATAAACAAAAGTTTAGTATAAAGCTAAAAATATATATGGTTTGCAGAACTTGTCTGGTTTTAGGATGCATAGGTTGATTTTTAAAAGGTTAAAATGTCTGGTATAAACGGAAGTGTACCGCCTGTTCGCTTGTGAGGCAATATGCTGAAAATTATATCTACACTGTATTCACTGTATCTGACACTCTTGACATGTAGACATTAGTCGGGTCAGGAGTGTCCATTCTTTTCTGGCCAGAAAGATGGAATAAATCTCCCATACCAGAGTTCTTTGTCCAATAATGTCATTACCGATATTCTGCTACTTTATTTGGTGCATTTGGCCGTGAGGGGGGAATATCGGTGTGACCTGTTGAGGCAGGTGGCACTGTTTTCCACCAGACCTACAAGGAGTGGTCCGAGAGGCCAGCCCTGCGGGCTATATCGTAGTCTCAAAAGGCGCCTTCTAGAACTGTTATCTAGGAGACTGCGCTGTGTCCCATTTGGTAGCCTGCTGTGGACGACCTTGGTAGCGTCAAAAGGACCTGGGAATCTGAGAAATAGATAGCTGGAGCTCCAACGGGAACAGGTGAGAGTCTTTTTACTTCTGTTTTTGGATAACAGTCAGACAGACAGCCAGCCTTTCGACGGATCGAGAGAAGGGAAGCCTGATCACCTTCCGAGAGAGACGTCCGTTAAGATGATTGTGCATCTTTCAGACGAATCCTCAGTGAGTCAGTAATTTTTGGGTGGGAGTGTCTGGTATGATTGATGTGTGTATGAGACATCACTTTGTGGTGAAGTGACCGTGGTCCTCTTCTAAGTGCGTTTTCTGGCCGGGAGACCGCGCCCAGGCCACTGACCGAGGGAAGCGTTGTCTATTGTCCCTACTTGTGTCGAGGATTCAGACCCCTTACTGAATTCTCATCATTTACCTTACCCTCTGTGTCTGTCTTGGTGGCTGTTAGGTTATAAGTATGGGTGGGAAATATAGTGTTGAATCTCCCCTACAATCCATGATCTCCAACTTTAGGAAGGGATTTGCTAAGAACTGCAATTTAAAACTTAGCCCTGAGAAATTGATAACATTGTGTGAGAAAGATTGGCCCTGCTATGGAGCGCGGTGGCCCCTGCAGGGAACCTTTGACTTAGAGACCATTGACTGATTATTTGAGAATATTATGTCAGACTCACAGAAACATGAACAAGACGCACCTTCCAGGAGGACTGTTCGTTCGGATGATTGTGCATCCCTCAAATAAATCCTCAGCCAGTCAGGAGGACTGTTCGTTCGGATGATTGTGCATCCCTCGAATAAATCCTCAGCCAGTCAGGAGGACTGTTTGTTCGGATTATTGTGCACCCCTCGAATAAATCCTCAGCCAGTCAGGAGGAATATCCGTCCAGATGATTGTGCATCTCTCGGATAAATCCTCAGCCAGTCAGGAGGAATATCCGTCCAGATGATTGTGCATCTCTCGGATAAATCCTCAGCCAGCCAGTCAGGAGGAATATCCGCCCAGATGATTGTGCATCTCTCGGATAAATCCTCAGCCAGTCAGGAGGAATATCCGTGCAGATGATTGTGCATCTCTCGGATAAATCCTCAGCCAGCCAGTCAGGAGGAATATCCGCCCAGATGATTGTGCATCTCTCGGATAATTCCTCAGCCAGTCAGTCAGGAGGAATGTTCGTCCAGATGATTGTGCATCTTTCGGACAAATCCTCAGTCAGTCAGTCAGTCAGCTAGGAGAAAACGTCCGTCTGGATGATTGTGCATCCTTTGGACAAATGGGAGATAAAGACCTGCAGTGGATAGAAGCCACAAAAAGAGGAACAGTGTAGAATTATGGTTATGACAAGAGTAGTACCACTGACAAAACAAACAAAACACATATATTCTCAACCCGAAGAGACAGATCAGCCTCCCCCGTATGTAGATGAATGGACCTCAGATAGAGACAGGTCAGAGCCATGTCCAAATGCCCCGTCCAGTAAACAAGGGGACTCAAGTTGTTGTCCACCTACATCAGATTCAGCAAGTTTGTCAATGCCAAATCTCAGTAAATATACTCCGAACCGTAACACTCTGGGTATAGGCAGAACAGAAATAGGGAACTCAGTAGTAGTCAATGGGCTCCCCAATCAAGTGTCCAATTCCACTCCAAGAAATCCTGATGCAAATAGCCGGACCCTTGCCCCGTCTTTCAACATACCTCTGCAAATGCCCCTAAGAGAACAGGCGGTGGAGGAACATCGGACTCTAGTTTACACCCCTAACTCATGACAGTCTCCAGGTAATAAATATGCAAGCCGACCAGACTTGAAAGACAGCCCCTTGGAAAATCTAAACGTTGAGTACTTTACTGACGGAAGCAGTTTTGTAAAAGATGTTTATCCCCAGATATAGACTCAGACAATGGTCCTGCCTTTGTCCACAAGTGCCTCCAGGAATTTGCAACAGCACTTAAGATTACTTGGAAACTACACACTGCATATAGGCCCCAAAGCTCTGGAAAAGTTGAACGAATGAACCGCACGCTCAAGTCACAACTGGCCAAGCTCTGTCAAGAAATCCAAATGAAATGGACCTTGATGTTGCCCATTGCTTTACTGAGAATTCAGAGTACCCCAACAAAGAGGACAAATCTGTCCCCTTTAAGGTACTGTATGGTAGGCCCCCACCCATCATTAGAGGGATAAGAGGAGACTTGCATCAGATAGGAGGGGTAGTTAACCGTGAACTGATACAGAGACATGGAGAGAGTAAGCAAGACATAGGGAAATGGGTTCAAGAGAAACTTCCCATAAGCTTGTTGAACCCAGTACACCCCTTCAAACCAGGAGACACAGTGTGGGTAAAGGAGTGGAACTTAACCCCACTAGGGCCAAAATGGAGGGGTTCTTACACTGTTCTGCTATCTATTCCAACAGCCATTAAGGTAGCTGAGGTGACACCCTGCATACACCACTCCAGGGTAAAACGAGCTGCTGACCTCACAGACTCCTGGCACAGTACAGTAGATCCCCAAGATCCTTTGAGACTGAGATTGACCAGAGAAATCAGAAGGAAGAACTCCAGCCCTGTGTTCAGCACACCCCTGGAAGCTGCTGAATTTACGCACGGCAGAAGATAGACAGACTGCAGCCCTGCGGCCAACACACTCCTGGAAGCTGCTGGCTCAACGCACGGCGGAAGATAAAGGATATCTACTAAGCTCGGCTCCAACCACAGCCCGGACGCTGGTTGGTCTACGCATAAGCTGAAGCTTGAGGATATTCATCGATGTAATGTTTACTAAAATCTTTATAACGAGACTGTTGAAAGCCATAGCAGTGATACTGGCCGAGCTAAAAAGGGGGGAGGGTAATTCATGTGACCCTTGTATAAAGACCACCAGAGTAGGATCCATAGCTACCAAGATGTTACTGTGGCACTCTCATTATCAATGTAAGGGCACAGTAGCTGGTACCTGCATACATAATGGGACTACCTATTCAATGTGCTCCGTTGAAAATCAGATAACCTGTTATGATCCCACTTATGCACCCTATAAAACCTGGCTAACCGTTCGAAGCTTTAGCTCCACTGGTAAGCTGGTAAACCATACCCTGATCACCAACTCAAGTATTGCAGAGATAAGTTTTAATTATTTTCTGATTCTCCCTATAGTGTATGGAGTGCTAATATTTTTACTCTTTTTGCATTCTTATTGTTACCATGGGCCAAGGGTCACTATCCCAGTGTTTTATAAGTTAATGAGAGACCCGTCTGGAGCCGACAATGGGGAATAATCTCGGTAGAAGAATGTTTTGTGCCTGCTAGTGAGGTCACCATAGAAAAAAAAAAAACTGTATGTTATCTAGTGATGCTTAAAGCGGAGTTCCACACAAAAATGGAACTTCCGCTTTTCGGAACCCTCCCCCCCTCTGGTGTCACATTTGGCACCTTTCAGGGGGGAGGGGGGTGCAGATACCTGTCTAAGACAGGTATTTGCACCCACTTCCGGCATAGACTCCCATGGGAGTCTATGCCTCTTCCTGTCCCTCCGTGCTGTCTCCTGGGAAACACACAGCTCCCAGGAGATAGCGGGGACCAGTTACGATGCACAGCGCGACTCGCGCATGCGCAGTAGGGAACCGGGAAGTGAAGCCGCAACGCTTCACTTCCTGATTCCCTCACCTAGGTAAGGGACAGGTAAGTGGCCATGTATTAAAAGTCAGCGGCTGCAGTATTTGTAGCTGCTGGCATTTAATATATTTTTTTTGGGGGCGGTTTAGGTGGACTTATTATGATCAAAGGGGGGAATGAAGTAGGAACAGGGGTCAGTTTATATGGCCATAGTTATGCGTGTAGTAAGACTGATTTAGAATTTCAGCTAAGAATCATATTTCTTGTCTTTCATGTTGAAGCTACTTGTGACTTCCCCATCACAGGAATCTGCTACATTCCTCTTTCTGTGCAAAAAGCTTGCTTGCTGACATCATTTAAGACAGATGAAGGAACCGCAAGAGCATACTGCAGATAAACGAAAGTTTAGTATAAAACTAAAAATATATATGGTTTGCAGAACTTGTCTGGTTTTAGGATGCATAGGTTGATTTTTAAAAGGTTAAAATGTCTGGTATAAATGGAAGTGTACCGCCTGTTCGCTTGTGAGGCAATATGCTGAAAATTATATCTACACTGTATTCACTGTATCTGACACTCTTGACATGTAGACATTAGTCGGGTCAGGAGTGTCCATTCTTTTCTGGCCAGAAAGATGGAATAAATCTCCCATACCAGAGTTCTTTGTCCAATAATGTCATTACCGATATTCTGCTACTTTAGTATGGTGTATGGTGGTGATTAGGAAACTGGTATGGGGTATGGCGGTGATCAGGACGCTGGTATGGCAGTGATCAGAACGTTGGTATGTTGTATGGCTTGAGCACTGGTGACAATGGGACAGGTGACAGTGGCTGGCTGCACACTTTATACTTTATTGTTGTTATACTGGGGACACTGGGGCAGTGATCAGGGACACTGGGGCAGGAACAAGATTATGAATAAATTGACAGGTTTGTGTACTGTTATATGTGCTTCATTTGTTTATTTAGCTGTTTAGTTTTAATTTTAAAGTTTTAAAAATTAATAAACAATCAACAGTATTTTGGAAAATGAATGTACATATAATTGGTCACAAATATATTTGTCAAAAGCCTTGGATCAAACAGTAATATTAACATGTTGACAACATTTAAAGCTGGCCATACATTGGTCGATTGTTTTAATAGAAACTTTCATAAGAAAAAATTTGGCAGTACATCTTGACAAAAGTGCCTTAAAATGTTGTTTGCTTTTAACATTCAATTTTTGAATTGATGTAAGTTCCCCAATGAAAATAATTTGGTCAAGAAAAATGTTACACCCTGCTCCTTCAAATTTTCTCATCATTAAGGTCAAAATAAATGTGTATTTGACCCCAATAACGGTTCGAAAATTGAACGAAATTCTACTAGTGTTTTGCTAGTTTTAGAATGTGAAACTGTACTGCCCCGTACACACGGTCGGACATTGATCTGACATTCCAACAACAAAATCCTAGGATTTTTTCCGACGGATGTTGGCTCAGAATTGTCTTGCATACACACGGTCACACAAAGTTGTCGGAAAATCCGATCGTCCTGAACGTGGTGACGTAAAACACATACGTCGGGACTATAAACGGGGCAGTAGCCAATAGCTTTCATCTCTTTATTTATTCTGAGCATGCGTGGCACTTTGTGCGTCGGATTTGTGTACACACGATCGGAATTTCCGACAATGGATTTTGTTGTCGGAAAATTTTATAGCCTGCTCTCAAACTTTGTGTGTCGGATTTTCCGATGGAAAATGTGTGATGGAGCCCACACACGGTCGGAATTTCCGACAACAAGGTCCTATCACACATTTTCCGTCGGAAAATCCGACCGTGTGTACAGGGCATACATCAAACAGTATCCAGTGGACTGGGCAACATACGCTATAAAGACAAGCGTTTGTGGATGGACACCTGACAATCACCTATGTGAGCTTGTATGACATTCCTTTCCACAGCATTCTACAGTGTATCTGTGGGAATTCAGCCAAAAGAACATTTGTGAATCAGGACTCCATGTAAGCCATCTAAGTCCCTCCACGCCAACTTCATCCAACCATTTGTGGCATCCTGTACAAAGCTATTACAAATACCGTATTTATCGGCGTATAACACGCGTCGGCGTATAACACGCACCCCAAGTTTAGGAGAGAATTTTAAGGAAAAAAACTTTTAGGAGGGAAGTTTAAGGAAAAGAAACTTACATTAAAATGCCCATCAATGCAGCCTCATCAGTGTTCATCTGCAGCCTTGTCAGTGTCATTGCAGCCTTTTCAGTGTCAGTGCAGCCTTGTCAGTGCAGCCTTGTCAGTGCAGCTTTGCCCCAGTGCAGTCTTGTCAGTGCAGCCTTGTCAGTGCAGCCTTGTCAGTGCAGCCTTGTCCCCAGTGCAGCCTTGTCCCCAGTGCAGTCTTGTCAGTGCAGCCTTGTCCCCAGTGCAGCCTTGTCCCCAGTGCAGTCTTGTCAGTGCAGCCTTGTCCCCAGTGTCCATGCCTACCGCCTGCCGCCACCGCCGCCGCCGTCGACATACACATGCTAGTAGTTTCAAATATGGCGCCGCGGAGTTCGGAGGGACTGAACGAACGCCGCCGAGATACACATAGTCGAGTGTATTCGGCTCTTTCCGGCGCCGCTCACAGTCACGCCCAGTCCCGCCATTGGACCTGTGTTATGTCCATCATAGGGCGGGACTGGGCGGGACTGGGCGGGACTGGGTATGACTGTGAGCGGCGCCGGAAAGAGCCGAATACACTCGACTATGTGTATCTCAGCTCTGTGATTTTGGCGGCGCTCGTTCAGCACTGCCGAGTCCCTCCGAACTCCGCGGCGCCATATTTAAAACTACTCGCTATTTAAATGTCGGCGGTGATCGCTGACATTCACATAGCGATAGCGGGGATCGGCGTATAACACGCACCCACGACTTTCCCCTGATTTTAAGATAAATACGGTAAGTAATACATTGTCGTAGTTAGTCATTTCTACAACTCCTCATTTTAGAAGAGCCTAAAAAGTTGTTTAAAACAGAACTCCAGACAAAAATAACAAGATAAAAACAAATAGCTCATTGAAATACAAAATCAGGCTTTGTTGCAATATTTACATTTAAAGTGATTGCAAAGGAATACATTTTATGTTTTAAAAATAATAAATAATATTCTACTTACCTGTTCTGTACAATGGTTTTTCACAGAGTAGCAATGATCCTCCTCCTTTGTGGTCCCACACCAGTGCTTCATGCTCCCCCCCCCCTGCTGAGTGCCCCTTAGCAAGCTGCTTGCTTGGGGGGGGCACTCATGCGGGCTTGCTCCCAAGCTGGCTCTGTGTGTTCATAGACACAAAGAGTGTGACTCGGCTCCGACCGCTCCTCCCTCCTCACTGACTGTGATTGATAGTAGCAGGAGGCAATGGCTTCCGATGCTGTCCCTGAGCCAATGAAGATGGAGATGGCTGAGAGAGCCTCTTCTCTCATGCACAGCGCTGGACTTAGATTGGGCTCAGGAAAGTATCATGGAGGGATAGAATGCATTAAGGTAAAACTAAAAAAAAAAAATCTGCCTTTAGAACCACTTTAGTCTAGAAATTTCCCCCACATTAATTTTCTGCCACTAGATGTCCTCAGTCTGATAACCAGCATCATTAAACCCACTTTCTCTAAGGCCAGGTTGTCCTGGCTACAGGATAGCGAAAGGAGAAGCAGCATAATGAGGAGCTCATCTCTCTGTCGATCTGCTTTGTCCTCCTATCAGCATGCTTCTTGTGAACACATAAACTGATTGGTTCCTTCTACTTCTTCTTCCTCACACAACCAGTTCTGCTGCACAGGGGCTAAAAGAAGCTGATACCAATCTACGTTCAGGTGCTTACACAGCTTGCAATTGAAAAAAAAAATGGAATAATGTATTAAATACAGAGCTGCGTGAATTTGTGCTTTTCATGATGTTGTTTTCTATTACGATATTATAATGATACTTAATTGTCTGCAATCTATAATCATATACACAATTTTTATTCTGTAATTGCAATGTAGGTAAATGTAGATCTACTTAGATTAGTACTCAAACATCCCACTGTGGACATCAGAATTATTGCAGGGCGCAGGGTGAGATTCCAGCATCACTTGTCATGGTTTCCCAGGTCCAAGCAAGGACAGAAAAAGCTGGTATGGAGCAGAAATCTATATCAAGGATTGCAAAACTATTTCAAGATGGGTAATAGTGTAGTGTGTATTTTACAACCATGAAGTGTGATGGCGCGTACACACGGTCGGATATTCCGATGGGAAATGTTCGATGTGAGCTCGTTGTCGGAAAGACCGACCGTGTGTACAGGGCATGAGTAGCAGAGAGAAGTAATCACAGTCTAAGCAACCCTTCAACCAGTTTAATGTAAGGTAGAGCATCAACATAAGTGAAGTGAATGTATCACATGTGAGTCAAGTTCAAGTGTTGTAGAGGAGATTGAGACATTATGGGGTTTGAACTCTACTTGTTAAAATGTGTGCCCCCACCCCCCAAAAAAACTTTTTTCTTAGTTTTAGATGGAGTTGGGAGGGGGGGGGGCAATTAGAATCCCTATCAGGTTTTTACTGCCTGATACTTAGCTAGAGAAACTTCCCCTCACTAGCTAGCATGGTGACAACATTTTACCAGACAGGAAGTGAGGGTACCTCTTCAAAAGCAACACATACTGAGATAAAAAAATGTTATTTATTTAATATAGTAGGGAAAAACTACAACACCTGTCATAATTGTATTTCTGTCTATTTCCCTATTGCAGATGATTCTTCACTTCCTATCTGGTGAAACCATTGTTCAGCCAGCCAAGAAGTAAGAGGAAAATATCTCTAACCAAACTACAGATAGCTGCTTAATGCTATCTAAAATTAGAAAGAAAAATTCTGCCTGGACTTGCACTTTAAATTCATGTTTACATGCTAGTTGGAAATCCTTGGTATTGGATCATTTACAGTTTTGCTCATAAGTTTACATACCCTGGCAGAATGTATGATTTCGTGGCCATTTTTCAGAGAAAGAATGATAACATAAAAACTTTTCTTTCACTCATGGTTAGTGTTTGGCTGAAGCCATTTATTATCAATCAACTGTTTACTCTTTTTAAATCATAATGACAACAGACACTACCCAAATGACTCTGATCAAAAGTTTACATACCCTGGTGATTTTGGCCTGATAACATGCACACAAGTTGACACAAAGGGATTTGAATGGCTATTAAAGGTAACCATCCTCACCTGTTTTCTGTTTGCTTGTAATTAGTGTGTGTGTGTGTGTGTATAAAAGGTCAATGATTTTCTAGACTCCTGACAGACCCTTGCATCTTTCATCCAGTGCTGCACTGACATTTCTGGATTCTGAGTCATGGGGAAAGCAAAAGAATTGTCAAAGAATCTGCAGGAAAAGGTAGTTGAACTGTGAAAAACGGGAAAGGCATATAAAAAGATATCCAAGGAATTGAGAATGCCAATCAGCAGTGTTCAAACTCTAATCAATATGTGGGAAATGAGGGGTTCTGTTGAAACCAAACCACGATCAGATAGACCAACTAAAATTTCAGCCACAACTGCCAGGAAAATTGTTTGGAACGCAAAGAAAAACCCACAAATAACTTCAGGTGAAATACAGGACTCTCTAAAAAAACATGTGGTGTGGCTGTTTCAAGATGCACAATAATGCCCCGTACACACGGTCGGATTTTCCGACGGAAAATGTGTGATAGGACCTTGTTGTCGGAAATTCCGACCGTGTGTAGGCTCCATCACACATTTTCCATCGGATTTTCCGACCCACAAAGTTTGAGAGCAGGATATAAAATTTTCCGACAACAAAATCCATTGTCGGAAATTCCGATCGTGTGTACACAAATCCGACGGACAAAGTGCCATGCATGCTCAGAATAAATAAAGGGATGAAAGCTATTGGCCACTGCCCCGTTTATAGTCCCGACGTACGTGTTTTACGTCACCGCGTTTAGAACGATCGGATTTTCCGACAACTTTGTGTGACCGTGTGTATGCAAGACAAGTTTGAGCCAACATCCGTCGGAAAAAATCCTAGGATTTTGTTGTCGGAATGTCTGAACAAAGTCCGACCGTGTGTACGGGGCATTAGGATCAATGAGGAAGATCATCTCCGTGTCATCTCCATGCAGAAGGGTGGAAACATGAAGGAAGTCTTCAAAAGGTTCTGTGATGGCCTTACTAGGATTGAATCTCTATTCAAGGAAAAAAGCTTCCAGTTTATGTGGAATCAGCATCTTGGCTACATTCTCACCTGTCCATCCAACCTTGGAACTGGTCTCCGTGCGGGGGTCCACATCAAGTTGCCAAACCTGAGCAAGCACGCAAAGTTTGAAGAGACCCTGAAGAGGCTCAGACTGCAAAAGAGAGGAACAGGTGGAGTTGACACTGCAGCAGTTGGGGGACTCTTTGATTTATCAAACGCCGACCGTCTTGGCTTCTCAGAGGTGGAACTCGTTCAGATGGTGGTTGATGGTGTCAAACTTCTAATAGAAATGGAAAAGCGTCTGGAGAAGGGCCAGTCTATCGATGACCTCATCCCAGCACAGAAATGAATGCACTTTAATGGCCATGCGCTCTAATTTATTGGATAAATAGCCTCACTGAGACCTTGGGACCCAACTCCTGCTTAGTAAATGTAGAAATGTCTTCCATCTGTTCATGGCTTTTCTTTTGGAGTTTTTATTTTTATTTTATTTTTTTCTTGATGGCTGCAATGTTATGAAAAAAATAGAAATAAAACACTGGTCTTGCCTCGAAAAAAAAAAAAAAGATGCACAATAAGGAGGTACTTGATGAAAGATGGGCTGCATGGTTGAGTCGCCAGAAGAAAGCCATTACTATGCAAATGCCACAAAGTATCCAACTTATAATATGCCAAACAGCACAGAGACAAGCCTCAAACCTTCTGGCACAAAGTCATTTGGAGTAATGACACTAAAATTGAGCTTTTTGGCCGCAACCATAAACGCTACATTTGGAGAAGAGTCAACAAGGCCTATGATGAAAGGTACACCATTCCTACTGTGAAACATGGAGGTGGATTGCTGATGTTTTGGGGATGTGTGAGCTACAAAGGCACCGGAAATTTGGTCAAAATTGATGGTAAGTAGGGATGAGCTTCGAGTTCGAGTCAAACTCATGTTCGACTCGAACATTGGCTGTTCGCAAGTTCGCTGAACAGCGAACAATTTGGGGTGTTCGCGGCAAATTCAAATGCTGCGGAACACCCTTTAAAAGTCTATGGGAGAAATCAAAAGTGCTAATTTTAAATGCTTATATGCAAGTTATTGTCATAATAAGTGTTTGAGGACCCGGGTCCTGCCCCAGGGGACATGGATCAATGCAAAAAAAAGTTTCAAAAACGGCCGTTTTTTCAGGAGCAGTGATTTTAATAATGCTTAAAGTCAAACAATAAAAGTGTAATATCCCTTTAAATTTCGTACCTGGGGGGTGTCTATAGTATGCCTGTAAAGGGGCGCATGTTTCCCGTGTTTAGAACAGTCTGACAGCAAAATGACATTTCGAAGGAAAAAACCCATTTAAAACTACTCGCGTCTATTGCATTTCCGACAATACACATAGAAGTTCATTGATAAAAATGGCATGGAAATTCCCCACAGGGGAACCCCGAACCAAAATTTAAAAAAAAAAAATGACGTGGGAGTCCCCCTAAATTCCATACCAGGCCCTTCAGGTCTGGTATGGATATTAAGGGGAACCCCGGCCAAAATTTAAAAAAAAATGACGTGGGGTTCCCCCTAAATTCCATACCAGACCCTTCAGGTCTGGTATGGATTTTAAGGGGAACCCTGCGCCAAAAAAAAAAACAAAGAAAAACGGCGTGGGGTCCCCCCAAAAATACATACCAGACCCTTATCCGAGCACGCAACCTGGCAGGCCGCAGGAAAAGAGGGGGGGACGAGAGTGCGCCCCCCCGAACCGTACCAGGCCACATGCCCTCAACATTGGGAGGGTGCTTTGGGGTAGCCCCCCAAAACACCTTGTCCCCTTGTTGATGAGGACAAGGGCCTCATCCCCACAACCCTGGCCGGTGGTTGTGGGGGTCTGCGGGCGGGGAACTTATCAGAATCTGGAAGCCCCTTTAACAAGGGGACCCCCAGATCCCGGCCCCCCCTGTGTGAAATGGTAAGGGGGTACTTACCCCTACCATTTCACTAAAAAACTGTCAAAAATGATAAAAATGACAAGAGACAGTTTTTGACAATTCCTTTATTTAAATGCTTCTTCTTTCTTCTATCTTCCTTCATCTTCTTCTTCTGGTTCTTCTGGCTCTTCTGGTTCTTCCTCAGGCGTTCTCGTCCAGCATCTCCTCCGCGGCGTCTTCTATCTTCTTCTCCTCGGGCCGCTCCGCACCCATGGCATGGGGGGAGGCTCACGCTCTTCTCTTCATCTTCTTCTTCATCTTCTTCTCTTCTTCCTTCTTCTCTTCTCTTCTTCTCTTCTTCATTTTCTTCTCCGGGCCGCTCCGCATCCATGCTGGCATGGAGGGAGGCTCCCGCTGTGTGACAGCGTCTCCTCGTCTGACGGTTCCTAAATGATGGGGGGCGGGGCCACCCGGTGACCCCGCCCCCTCTGACGCACGGGACATGACGGGACTTCCCTGTGGCATTCCCCGTGACGTCACAGGGAATTCCTGTCAAGTCACCGTGCGTCGGGGGGTCCAGGGTCACCGGGTGGCCCCGCCCCCTGTTATTTAAGAACCGTCAGACGAGGAGACGCTGTCACACAGCGGGAGCCTCCCTCCATGCCAGCATGGGTGCGGAGCGGCCCGGAGAAGAAAATGAAGAAGAGAAGAAGAGAAGAAGAGAAGAAAAGAAGAAGAGAAGAAGATAAAGAAGATGAAGAGAAGAGCGGGAGCCAGGTTGCCAGGTTGCGTGCTCGGATAAGGGTCTGGTATGGATTTTTGGGGGGACCCCACGCCATTTTTTTTTTTTTTTTGGCACGGGGTTCCCCTTAAAATCCATACCAGACCTGAAGGGTCTGGTATGGAATTTAGGGGGAACCCCACGTCATTTTTTTTTACATTTTGGCCGGGGTTCCCCTTAATATCCATACCAGACCTGAAGGGCCTGGTATGGAATTTAGGGGGACTCCCACGTCATTTTTTTTTTAAATTTTGGTTCGGGGTTCCCCTGTGGGGAATTCCCATGCCGTTTTTATCAATGAACTTCTATGCGTATTGTCGGCAATGCAATAGCCGCGAGTAGTTTTAAATGGGTTTTTTCCTTCGAAATGTCATTTTGCTGTCAGACTGTTCTAAACACGGGAAACATGCGCCCCTTTACAGGCATACTATAGACACCCCCCAGCTACGAAATTTAAAGGGATATTACACTTTTATTGTTTGACTTTAAGCATTATTAAAATCACTGCTCCTGAAAAAACGGCCGTTTTTAAAACTTTTTTTTGCATTGATCCATGTCCCCTGGGGCAGGACCCAGGTCCCCAAACACTTTTTATGACAATAACTTGCATATAAGCCTTTAAAATTAGCACTTTTGATTATTCATGTTTGTGTCCCATAGATTTTAACGGTGTTCGCGTGTTCGAACAAACTTTTTTCCTGTTCGCATGTTCTGGTGCGAACCGAACAGGGGGTGTTCGGCTCATCCCTAATGGTAAGATGAATGCAGTATGTTACCAAAAAATACTAGAGGAACATTTGCATTCATCAGCCAGGAAGCTGCGTATGGGATGTTCTTGGACATTCCAACATGACAATGATCCAAAACACAAGGCCAAGTCGACCTGTCATTGGCTACAGCAGAATAAAATGAAGGTTCTGGAGTGGTCATCTCAGTCTCCTGACCTCAATATCATTGAGCCACTCTGGGGAGCTCTCAAACGTGCAGTTCATGCAAGACAGTCCAAGAATTTACAGGAACTGGAGGCTTTTTGCCAAGAGGAATGGGCAGCTTTACCATCTGAGAAGATAAAGAGCCTTATCCACAAATACCACAAAAGACTTCAAGCTGTCATTGATGTTAAAGGGGGCAATACACAATATTAAGAACTGGGGTATGTAAACTTTTGATCAGGGTAATTTGGGTAGTTTCTGTTGCCATTATGATTTAAAAAGAGTAAACACAGTTGATTAATAATAAATGGCTTCAGCCAAACACTAACCATGTGTGAAAGAAAAGTATTTGCGTTATCATTCATATTCTCTGAAAAATTGCCAAGAAATCATAAATTCTGCCAGGATATGTAAACTTATGAGCACAACTGTATATGTATCTCAGACACTTTTAAATAAAGTTGCATAGACACAGCATGTAATTGGGGTTTGGTGCATAAATATTGCAGAAGCATATTTATTGTGGTTAGTAATAAACAAAATGCAGTCCGTATCATTCCATAAGTCATTCACTCTGCAAGTCAGATTACCCACTCCAGATCACTAACATATTAAACTGGCAAAGGAGGTTCCCAATATAACTGTCCTTTAGAAGAGTGCTGCTC
This sequence comes from Lithobates septentrionalis, assembly GCA_037952835.1. Lineage (NCBI taxonomy): Eukaryota > Metazoa > Chordata > Amphibia > Anura > Ranidae > Lithobates > Lithobates septentrionalis. Next base: position 3,560,965 of record JBBDGP010000828.1, read on the forward strand.
AATGACTGGAGATCCTCAAGTACATGTGTTTTTAAGTCAATATTAGTTGCTATATTACAATTATGTATCTCACAAAAGTGAGTACACCCCTGACATTTCTGTAAATATTTTATTATATCTTTTCATGTGACAACACTGAAGAAATGACACTTTGCTGTAATGTAAAGTAGTGAATGTACAGTTTGTATAACAGTGTAAATTTGCTGTCCCCTCAAAATAACAGCCATTAATGTCTAAACCACTGGCAACAAAAGTGAGTACACCCCTAAGTGAAAATGTCAAAATTGGGCCCAAATTGTCAATATTTTGTGTGGCCACCACTATTTTCCAGCACTGCCTTAACCCTCTTGGGCATGGAGTTCACCAGAGCTTCACAGGTTGCCACTGGAGTCCTCTTCCACTCCTCCATGATGACATCACAGAGCTGGTGGATGTTAGAGACCTTGCGCTCCTCCACCTTCTGTTTGAGGATACCCCACAGATGCTCAATAGAGTTTAGGTCTGGAGACATGCTTGGCCAGTCAATTGCCTTTACCCTCAGCTTCTTTAGCAAGGCAGTGGTCTTCTTGGAGATGTGTTTGTGGTCGTTATCATGTTGGAATACTGCCCTGTGGCCCAGTGTCCAAAGGGAGGAGATCATGCCTGGCTTCAGTATGTCACAGTACATGTTGGCATTCATGGTTCCCTCAATGAACTGTAGCTCCCCACTGCCAGCAGCACTCTTGCAGCCCCAGACCATGACACTCCCACCACCATGCTTGACTGTAGGCAAGACACACTTGTCTTTGTACTCCACACCTGGTTGCTGCACACACATCTGAACCAAATAAGTTTATCTTGGTGTCATCAGACCACAGGACATGGTTCCAGTAATCCATGTCCTTAGTCTGCTTGTCTTCAGCAAATCGTTTGTGGGCTTTGTTGTGCATCATCTTTAGAAGAGGCTTCCTTCTGGGACGACAGCCATGCAGACCAATTTGATGCAGTGTGCGGCATATGGTCTGAGCACTGACAGGATGACCCCCCACCCCTTCAATCTCTGCAGTAATGCTGGCAGCACTCATACATCTTTTTCCCAAAGACAACCTCTGGGTATGATGCTGAGCACGTGCCCTAAACATCTTTTGTCGACCATGGCGAGGCCTGTTCTGAGTGGAACCTGTCCTGTTAAACCACTGTATGGTCTTGGCCACTGTGCTACAGCTCTGTTTCAGGGTCTTGGCAATCTTCTTATAGCCTATGCCATCTTTATGTAGAACAACAATTCTTTTTTCAGATCCTCAGAAAGTTCTTTGCCATGAGGTGCCATGTTGAAATTCCAGTGACCGGTATTAGAGAGTGAGAGCGATAACACCAAATTTAACACACCTGCTCCCCATTCACACCTGACATCTTGTAACACTAACGAGTCACATGACACTGGGGAGGGAAAATGGCTAATTGGGCCCAATTTGGACATTTTCACTTAGTGGTGTACTCACTTTTGTTGCCAGCGGTTTAGATATGAATGGCTTTGTGTTGAGTTATTTTGAGGGGACAGCAAATTTACACTGTTATACAAGCTGTACACTCACAACTTTACATTGTAGCAAAGTGTCATTTCTTCAGTGTTGTCACATGAAAAGATATAATAAAATATTTGCAAAAATGAGGGGTGTACTCACTTTTGTGAGATAATGTATATATACAGTATATAGCTATAGTATTATAAATAGTTACATAGTCAGGCTTCAAAAAAACAGGGGACAGGGAGCTAAAATTACACTTTGCAGATCTCAGTGAGTGGGGTTCTGAGAGCTGATGATTAGAGGGAAGGAACACATCCCCCTTCACACAGAACATAGGGTCAGAGCTGAGGCTGTCAGTCATGAGCTGTGTGTCAAATGTGACTCAAACAGACATTGTACACTAGGAAAGGAGGTCCCACTCCCCAATATACCTGTCCTTTTGGATGAATGCTGCTTTAATTCTCAATGACTGGATATCCTCAAGAACATGTGCCTTTAGGTCAATATTGGTTGCTATTTCACAATTTTACAATGTTAAAGTGCTACTAAACCCACAACAGTAAAATTAGTCTGTATATGCAGCATAGCATGCTTGTTATACTCACTGTGGAACCTAAGGCGGTTAATCCTCTGCATTGTGTAAAAAATGTTTAATCCTGTATGCATAGATCCTTCCCTCTGTGCACTGTCTATCTCGGGAAGGCCAGCTAACACAGGCAGAGTAGCCGACCTGCACATGCTCAGTTGTGTCTTTTATGCTGTAGAGAATATTTCCTTGTTGAGCTGAACTAGCCAGGTCACATGATATTGACATCACACATGTGGGCGTGTATACAGGCTGCCGTGGGAATCTTCTCCTACCTGAACTCTCAGCACTGGAGAAACTGTGCAGTTTATCACAGACTGTGGTATACAGATCAGCCAAAAGATATATAGTGGAAATATTTTAATGTAAAAAGAAGATTTATAAGCTGTGGGCACTGTGGGGTATGACCTATTTTCATATTACTGGGTTTAGTAACACTTTATTATATATTGATTTATATTATTATAATTAGTTGCGTAGTCAGCCTTCAAAAAACAGGGGACGGGAAGCTGAATTTACACTCTGCAGATCCCAGTGAGTGGAGCTCTGAGAGCTGATGATTGGAGGGAAGAAACACATCTCCTTTCACACAGAACATAGGGACAAAGCTGAGGCTGTCAATCATGGGCTGTGTGCTGTGTGTCAAAAGTGACTCATACAGATAGCAGAGTAACAAGGCAGCAGACAAAATTGACACTTAATGTTCTAGAGTGAGACAAGTACACACTATAGAGGGATATGCTTTGTTCATGTTTCATGTCAGAGGTTTACAGCCACTTTAATTGTTGAATGGGGGTGATTCACTGCAAGATAGAATCACACTGAGATACTTGACTTTTTATGTGTGCTTTGAAGTCTAGCTCTGATACAGTAGCTGTGTGTTTCCACAGAGGAGCTCCTTATCTGCTATTTAAAATCAGTAAATATCAGGTAGACTTGAGGAAAAAAATGAGATTAGACATAAATTATTTCACTTGAGGAGTCCTTGAAGCAAGATATTTTTACAATTAATCAGACAAAGGTGTTACAAAGCTAGATCTGGATTTGGGGTAAGGGAAATACCTATTATTCCAAGGGTCTTGCTGAATATACTGTACAACATATATGATCTTTAGCTGTGTAATTCGTTATTTGTCAGGTGTTTAACTTTGGGTACAAAAAAGGTGACCATAAATGCCCAATTCTACTCTCAATTCAACAGAAGCTTTGGGTGAGGATTGGGCTATTTAGGACTACCCTAATAGGCAGCTTTAAATGTCTGAAACAATTGTTATTGCTCAGATATTTTCCAGGTTGTTAAAGATCTTTGTGTGACCAGGCACAATCCTTCCATGAACCCAAACCTGCAGATTGGTTGCTATGGAAAAACAACAGCAGTTTTTATGAAGGAGAGTTTTAAAAATGAAGCACAGAGACACACTAACATACAACTGGAATTTTTACACTACTAATATTGTAAGAAAGTTTAGAAAAATAACATCTGTACCAACACATCATTCTCTATGTAGCTTAATATGCATGCAAAACCAACTGGCACAGTTCAGCATTTCATTTTAAAAGTTAATGTTAACATAAAAATCTGCATAATGTAACACCACAGGGAGTTAAATGATCTTATTTAGAACTGAACTCTCATCATTCATTCATTGATTACGCTCAAGTATCTGCTGGAACCAGTGCCAATATTTAGTCGTTTTAATCTTTAAACAAGACAGCTTACAGTGCGTGAAATTGGTCTGGTCAAGACGACCTTCAAAGACATTTTCTGTTCTTTTTTGCCTTTGAGGTTGGGGGTGGAGTGAAGGGGATCAAGCATATTCTGTGTGAATGTTTCATTGCTTTAAACAGCTAGATGTGCATTTTACTTGATGAGAGTCCTTTGAACTTTCATTTATTTAAACCTCTCATTGGTTCTGTAAAAACTGCATCTATGACTTGACAAACAGGACATTTAGGTATAGACTTACTGGGACCTTCTTTAGTATTGTAATATACACAATTAAAATACAGCTATAGTAAGAAGGCATGGAGGATGCTATTGTTGACCTCTCCTTTATAAAAAAAGTTAGTTTTTGGACGGCCATGTTGAAGTACTGACTTCGGGATCTTCAGGAACTTTCTGGATCCTTGACCAAACATGCAGATACAGAGTACCTACTTTACAATGAACTTCCTAATCTATGTGATCTACAGGTCATGTCTCAGAATGTATAAAGTCAAAGACAACAAAGCAACCAGCATTTTCAGAAGGAGGCTGTCAGGGGCAGCATTTGCATTTCACATTTCCTTTAAAGGGTATTTCCACACAAAACTAACATTCTTACTATAAATGACCAGTGGTTTCAGAGACCTATTAAACCAGATTATGGAGTCTTTAAACAAGACCTTCTAGATGAGACAGTAAGTCCAAATTGATAAAGGGTGCAATTTATCACACTGCAGTGCAGAAATAAAACACAAACAAAAAACTAGCTCAGGTGAGCTGAGCAAAGAAAGGAAGTATCTCTGTCTTCCAAACATCAAGTTAAACAATTTATAGTTATGAATATGCATAAGGTCTAGGCGTGTTTTAGGCTGTAATCTAGGTGTGACCGCATAGTTAATCCAATCAGAATTCATATTGTCTTAGTAGCAAGTGAACAGTTAAATGGGTGTTAACATCATGTGACTGATAGAAAGTGAAAATGGAAACGTAGGCCGCCATGACAGTTCTGGCTCAAACTTGTTAGTTAAGACAGTCCATTCTAGGAGTAGACTGTTGCTTTTATCTGGCGCAGAAAGGTCGTCATTGGCTCAAAACTTTGTTTCTAAAAAGAGACAAGCAAGTACATTAGAAATTCTTGAAGTGAAAGTCTCTATATACAGTATCTCACAAAAGTGAGTACACCCCTCACATTTTTGTAAAGATTTTATTATATCTTTTCATGTGACAATACTGAAGAAAAAGACACTTTGCTACAATGTAAATAGTGAGTGTACAGCTTGTATAATAGTGTAAATTTGCTGTCCCCTCAAAATAACTAAATGTCTAAACCACTGGCAACAAAAGTGAGTACACCCCTAAGTGAAAATGTCCAAATTGGACCCAAAGTGTCGATATTTTGTGTGGCCACCATTATTTTCCAGCACTGCCTTAACCCTCTTGGGCATAGAGTTCACCAGAGCTTCACAGGTTGCCACTGGAGTCCTCTTCCCCTCCTCCGTGACGACATCACAGAGCTGGTGGATGTTAGAGACCTTGCGTTCCTCCACCTTCCATTTGAGGATGCCCCACAGATGCTCAATAGGGTTTAGGTCACTTGCTTGGCCAGTACATCACCTTTAACCTCAGCTTCTTTAGCAAGGCAGTGGTCATCTTGGCCGTGTGTTTGGGGTTGTTATTATGTTGGAATACTGTCCTGCGGCCCAGTCTCCGAAGAGAGGGAATCATGCTTTGCTTCAGTATGTCACAGTACATATTGGCATTCATGGTTCCCTCAATGAACTGTAGCTCCCCAGTGTTGGAAGCACTCATACAGCCCCAGACCATGACACTCCCACCACCACGCTTGACTGTAGGCAAGACACACTTGTCTTTGGACTCCTCACCTGGTTGCCAACGCATACGCTTGACACCATCTGAACCAAATAAGTTTATCTTGGTCTCATCAGACCACAGGACATGGTTCCAGCAATCCATGTCCTTAGTCTGCTTGTCTTCAGCAAACTGTTTGTGGGCTTTCTTGTGCATCATCTTTAGAAGGTGAGTGGAACCTGTCCTGTTAAACCACTGTATGGTCTTGGCCACCGTGCTGCAGCTCAGTTTCAGGGTCTTGGCAATCTTCTTATAGCCTAGGCCATCTTTATGTAGAACAACAATTCTTTTTTTCAGAACCTCAGAGAGTTCTTTGCCATGAGGTGCCATGCTGAACTTCCAGTGACCAGTATGAGAGAGTGAGAGCGATAACACCAAATTTAACACACCTGCTCCCCATTCACATCTGAGACCTTGTAACACTAACGAGTCACATGACATTGGGGTGGGGAAACGACTAACTGGGCACAATTTGGACATTTTCACTTAGTGGTGTACTCACTATTGTTGCCAGGGGTTTAGACATTAATGGCTGTGTGTTGAGTTATTTTGAGGGGACAGAAAATTTACACTGTTATACAACCTGTACACTCACTACTTTACATTGTAGCAAAGTGTAATTTCTTCAGTGTTATCACATGAAAAGAAATAATAAAATATTTACAAAAATGTGAGGGGGTGTACTAGTTTTGTGAGATACTGTGTAAATATATATATATATATATATATATATATATATATATATATATATATATATATATATATATATATACACAATCTCCACATTATCCAGATCCCTATAATTCTACTCAGACCTTATACAAAATTAAACAACCTTACTGAGTGTTTGAGAGTGCAGATCTTAAAGAAAACGTGTGCATTGTCCATCCCTCTCCCCAGCGGTATATACATATATTCTGTGACATTCAGCCACCAAAAAACCCTCTAAATCCAGGTATGGAGAAACATTAGACAGATTCTAGTCCTGGGCCAGCCACCAAACACCACACCACCCTGAAGTGGAGGGTGTTAGTCTTAAACAACTCGTAGTTTACCTGTAGCGATGCCAAGCATGGCATGTGCATACGTACTTTGGTCCAAGCTGGACAAAGATAACTATTAAAAAAAACAAAATGAAAATATGAAAATACCAAAACTTTAGCTTGTAGGTCTTAATCACACCACACATAATTATAATGCCTTGCAGTACTCACTTTTTCCCTTTTTTTTTACATCTGTTTCTTTCTAAGCATTGGAGCAGATTGTGATTCAATACAGTGCATTACAATATAGTGTGCAAAAATAGAACATATCCTTTTTTTTTTCACAACAAAGCAGCATGCTGATGTAAACTGAAGCTATGGAACGTAAACTCCATGATCTTGTGTTGGGATTGCGTTTGGCAAGACATCTTAGTGCAGCCCAAAGGTGTTGGCATGAATGATCTCTAAAGTGAACCTAGTTCTTTTCTATGCATTATTGTAGCCTTGATGTAGAAAAAAATTACTGGCATTTAGGAGTATTGATTTTATTGATTGATTCTATGCAGTTAATTGTATGTGTTATTTGTATTATTCATTTTATAGAGCAGCATTCACAAAAAATGTAAATGGAAAAGCAGCACAGATTATGGATAATGGTACTAAAGATACAGTTAACCTTTGAGCCCTAACAGTAACCCCTATTCACTGCATAACCACATTGTCCTTCACCAGCTGCAAATGGCCAACATTGATAAACAACTGTTCTGCTTTAAACCCAAGTAGCTATTAAATGTGTCTAAAGAAATAAGTTTAAAATAATGAAAAGATAGGTTACGCTGCTTTCTCTTTATTGAAAATCCAATGTACCTTGCTAATTAGTGCTGTGCTGTAAAGCGGCAGTTTAGATGGAATATGCAACAGCACCAGTGTCAGTTGCTTGATCTATTTGTTCCTCTGGTTTGAGCAGACTTATTTCTACTTGTATTACACAAGCCAGGTATATCCTCAGGTGCATATTTCTCACTCATGCACTCTTTACTGGCCATGAAATCAAGCAGGGATCTTTCTGTGTAACAATTATTTTTAAGCTGTTTTATCTAATCTATTGGAGTCCACAAAAAGGAGGTAAAGACATAATTTAAAGCCGATTTGCTAGGTTCAGCGATATTATAGTTTCTAATATGTAATGATGTAGGTCCATAAGTATTTTATGAATAGTGCATTTGTCTGGGTTTTGGTGGAGAAAGAACTGCCTGAAAAGGGTGTTCTACTAGTATGGATATAGTCTATAAAATAGACATCTTTGTATATTAGAGAACCACTTCAGTCAACAAAATAAAAAATCTTTTGTACAGTACTTTAAATTTGTTCTGCCTACCTGTAAAACTATATTTTTCTGTACAGCCAGTCTTTGCACCATCACTTTCTGCTCTTCTACTTTGAGACTTCTTTTTGCTTGTCTGTGTATTAATTTTTGTAGAAGTCTTATGTTGCCTCCTCACTTTAAACATTTCATTTGTTTTTTTTCTTTTGTAAATTCTTCAAGGTTAAAAGGTATCTGACAAGTAATTTATGTATACTAATGAAAAAGGACAAACATCAGAAGGTATAGGATTATGGTTTTGAATATACAATACTCTATGCATGCAAACACATTTTACAAAGCTTCTCTTTAAAGTGAAGACAGTTGAGATTATTATGGGACTGTTGTTTGGTCAACATGTCAAATAAAAATGTGAAATTTTGATAATTTTCTAAACCTCTTAGTAGCTAATGCTGGCACACCTGCTGTTAGCCTGAGCGAAAATGTCAACTGGATTATTTGAATTTTCTATACAAAAGGCTACGCAAAATAACACATAGAACAGCTTCATAATAATGTTTGTAACAGTTGTTTACTAACCATACATGTAATAAGGAATTCAGTAAAAACTAGCTAGAAGTCACTATTAATAAGGGAAGGGGTATTTTCATAAGACTGGCAAATTAATTTGTCACTAGCCATGGCTAGTGTCCCTTTATTGCATAGCGCAGAAAGCTGCTATATACAAAATTAGCAAAATTGTTATTGGCCTGTTTCGACTCCAATTATCTTTTACAATTTTTTAGAGATTAAGGCGATTAACCACATTACATTTGTTTTCTCCTTAAAGAGATACCATCATCGATAAACCCTTTCCTGGCCTCATATTATCCCTCATATTATCATAATATTTTAGGAGGATGGGATCTCTCAACAACTGTCAGTCCATCAAGTTTATAAGGTATTACCCACTTATCTGGTACTGGGTTCGAAAAAAAAAAATTGGGTATTTTTATAGCTGTACCCTGAATGACGGTATTACCTCTAAGGAAATATTGGAGTTGTTCAGGGTCCAGTATCCTATCATACCTGTTTTATATACATTACCTAAAGTGCATGAACATCCCACCAGTCCACCAAGGAGACCGGTATTGGTGGGGGTGGGATGTTTATTTGTTCCTACAGCTACACTTTTGGATAAGATATAACACCATTAGTACAGAAAACACCTAATATGTGTTAAAGATATCATAGTTTCTTTATCTAAACTTGGGCACAAACATTTCTGGACAAAGAGATATATGTGGTTAGTTGGATGTCTCAAAATGAATCCCCAGACAGGATGGATGTAACATTTATTGCATCTGCGCACCAAATGATCACGTAAACATCGTTTGAATTTTTAGCAGTCACAAATCTGTGAAAAGTTGATGTTGTGCCAACCCAACTTAAGGTGGAGCTCCAGCCCCCCCCAACGAAAAAAAATAAAAATCAGCAGCTACAAATACAATAGCTGCTGACTTTTAATATGAGGACTTTTACCTGTCCAGGGATCCTGCAATGTCGGCTCCCCAGCTGATTTTTCAATCAGCTCTCAGGTGCTGCTGCCACCATTGCGGCTTCACAGCTGGTTCTCTACTGCTCATGCAGGAAGCGAGCTGCACTTTGTGAATAGCCTGGCGGTGGAGGGAGGGAGGAGGGGGGCTAACTTCAGGGGGACCTAGCCATGGGGACGTCTACAAAAGCGGGGACGGGTACCTGTCAAAAACAGGTCCCCGCTCCCTACTCCTCCCCGAAAGGTGCCAAATGTGTCAGCAGAGGGGGAGGAAGCAAACAAGCAGAGCATCCCCTTTTGGGTAGAGCTCCGCTTTATACCTCTCCTAAAGTTACCCTGATAATTTATGCAAACCATATTTTATCCTGCCTGTGTTGCAATGTAGCGTTATAATATAATCAAATAACTTTGAGCTTTACCAATCAACTACATTACATATAAGCCACTCGAATGTTATACCGGAAGACTTTGTTGATTATATTTTGCAGTATATATGTAAAGGTGCACAAATTAAGTAAATGTTGTGTTGGGAATAATTACAGAAAAAAAAAATTCTCTCATTTGTAACTCATTATTCCCAATGTAAACCAAAGAAATACAAATGTATGTATACAGATTTTGCTACCAAATGAAAGCCTTATATGTCCTGAAAAAAAGAAAAAGCATTTAATATGTTTGGATAGACTAGAGACACTAAAAGGTAAAATGGGTGAAACTGAGACATTGCAGAAATGAAACAAAGCTCCTGGAGCAAAGGGGGTTTTAGGGAGGAAAAGAGTTTGTCAGGGTAGACACTCGATTATCTGAATATGTGGTCAGTACAAACAAAAACCTATAAAATGGGACTTTATTGGTACATTTAAGGTCAGTATATACCTCTATATCCGTACATGAGGACATACATAGTGAATATTAAAAAAAAAAAAAAATACAAAAAGATTTATTTCATGTTTATTAAAACATACTTAAAAAAAAACAATAACATTGGCATGTGTGTTATGTACATACAGATCTTAAAATATTGACACCTCACTGCCTTAGCTCACCATTTCCCCATTGCAGTTTATCTTTGCCATTATTTTAACAATTATCTAATAATCCATGTGTTCATGTTTGTGGAATCCTCAGTAGCCACAGAGGAAATGGAAGAGGGGCCATGGCTCTCTGCACATTTCTTGGATCTGATTCCATTTCATCAGGAGATATGTTGATTCTGTAAATTGTATATTAACAGGGTAGTTGGATATCACATATGTTTAAGCTAATGTCATAATATCCTGCTTATCCACTATAAACTATTTACACATACAAAGCCCAGATCCTGGATCTATTTACAATCTTGAAATTAAACCATATATGCTCGGTTATGCACTGCTGCATGGCCTTAGTCAAGAGACAGGGAGGGCCACAGCAGACCAAGCAAGGGATATCTGCCACCACTGACTACACCTGAGCAGACTAACAAACAGGGCCATAGAATATTTCCAATCATAGTCACACAATCACTTACAAATATGCCGCTCTATCCTTATGCCTACCATAAGGCAGGATATTAGAGTGGATTTCCTTAGGTACATACACAGCTTCAGAAGAATCTATTTAATTCCCTTATTCCAGGGCCATGCTACAAAATGCAAATAATATAATCAATATATCCCTCATTACATCTACTCATAACAATATATACAAAAACATATACTTATACCACCCCTTTCACTACCTTATAAACTGAGGTCCATAGCTATTGCTGATGACCACGAGATGACAATCAGGTGAACATAAACTCAGCCTTAAAGCTGCCCAAGGTTCTAAATTATCACAAAAGTACATCTTTAAGTTAATAGTCATTTAAAAGCTTCCTCAAAGCAGCATCTACCCACAAGTATATTATCCAAGTGAACTCAACCCCGATATCTTAACAGAAACAGAAACGCCTATAGCTGGTTAAGCTCAGATATTACCAAAAAGGAAAGATAGTAGCCATAAGCCTGAAAGGCATTAAAGCTTAAGTTTAGGTCCCTTTTTTTTTAAATTAGCACAAGAGACGGTACTTTCAATGAATAAAAGGTGTACCTTGTATAGGTTGCTGCTCTCTTTATTTAAAAATTCATTCCTTTGCCCTCCTGCATACCCCAGCAGTGGTAAGATTCTGGTTTTGTAAGGGGCTCATACGAGCCACTGGAACTGTCTTAGGCACGCTTTAAAAGTGTAATTTATGCCCACCCTTTTTGCCCTCTCTCCCATTCATAAATGTTGTACTATAGTTTCCCCAACGAAATGTGCTATATGAATGGAGGAGGCAGACCTTTATTCATCTGCCAGTCCTCTATTCATAAAGTGCTTTTCATTGCTAGAAGCTATAGTATAGCTATAGTGTAGCTTCTATGATTAGAAGAGAGAGGCCGGAAAGGGTGGGCATGGTCAGTGCTCTTGATGAATAATATCCCCTGCAGCACCGGAAGATTACCACTGCGGAGGTATGTGGAAGGCTAAAGGTTTAAAATAAGAGAGCAGCCACCCACACAAGAGACAGTTCTCATTCAATGTAAGTACCATCCTTTGCGTGAATTAAGAAAAAATCATTAAGCTTTAAGTACCATTGACAGCAAAAAGACATGAATAGAGACACTGTGACATATGCCAAACCATGCCCCTTGGATGTGATGACATAATGTACATTGGTAATGCCCCCAAATGTGATAACGTCACTGCATGCAGGGTGGAAGTCACTATTATACACAGTATCAACAGTCCAAACAGGCTATTACTGACGTCTGTGCTCCTTTTAGTGATTTTGGGAGGAACAGTCCACTTGCTCACCACACAAGCACATACAAATGTGTTAGGGGGTGACTCCAGCCCAGCCAATGTCAGCAAGGATATCAAAAGAGGAGAAATAGCTGCTGGAACAAACATTTTAGCATGCGTGGGCAGACTAGGCCAGAATTTTCTCATCAACTGCACCACCACTGAACTCCCCTAGGGTAGGGGCAAACACAATAAATAGCTCAAAGTCAAGTCCAATCGACCTCCCAGAAAAAAAAAAAAAGACTAATCCAAGGACAAATAAATATACTGGAGGGAGAGGTTTGTATGTGATAATTTGATATGATTGCAAAGTGGCAATGGTCCTGTTTTGTTAATTTGCTCATGTGTGTGGTGACAGATACTCTTTGCTTGTTCCCCTGCAGCCCTCCCTGTCTTTTTCTCAAGGATGCCATACAACAAGGCTTATATATAGTTTTATTTCAAGATTGTAATTAGCTTCAGACATTAGGTTTTGTTAGATTTAAGTCATTTTATTGTAGATAACTTGACATTGGCATAAATATAAGCGATATCGAATTACCTTGTTGATATACAATTTACAGAAACACTTCCATATCTCCTAAAGAAATAGACTTTGATCCAAGAAAGTGTATAGAGCTGCTGCTCACCTTTCATTTCTTCAGTGTCAATTGAGTATTCCACCAATTTGAATATACTAATTACTTGATAATTGATAATATAATATTACAAAAGAATTGAGTGTAGCCTCAAATATCAAAGCCTAAAACTAGGCATATGGAAGTACCATCATCCAAAAATTATATAGGAAAGAAGAGGGGGAAGGATGGGAGCGTGGGGACAGTTGCTGAGGCTGTCCAAACATACACTCCGACCCACAAAGGTTTTAGTGGACTATCTCAGTACTGATACACAATAATAAACTTAAAGTAAAAATGATATAATTTATTACATATAAAAAACATACATACATAGGTCTCAATATAAAAAATTCAAAACAGTATACAAATACTAAAAGGTTTCCCCAAAAAGTATCTGATGGTGGAGTTTTCTCATAGATTAACCAGTCATTTACTAGCTTTGCGGTCTGTGGACTGCTTTGTCAGGAGGAATAATCTATAAAACAGGTAATATAGTAAGACGCAGAACAAATTACAAAAAATACAAAAACATATTACATACATAATACTCAGCAATAGTAATTGCTTACCCAACAGATCCACAGCCAGGTACAATCCCCAGCTACTCAATAGATTCCCCCCACGGCAGACATGAGGATTTTTGTGGAGAATAAATCTAGATAAGGATAGGAATATATATATCCAATAATTGGTAGGGTGGTAACCATAAGGATAATGTATAGTGCACCGGGAGGGGGGAGGATAATGCAGGGAGAAGGGGCGGCAAGGAGGGGGGGAAAAGGGGGAGGGGGAGAGGAGGAAGGGGGTGGAGGGGGAGAGGAGGAAGGGGGTGGAAGGGGGGGAAGGAAGGGAGGGGGGAAGAAAGGAAAGGAGGGGAAATGAGGGGGTGGGAAAAAAGGGAAGGGGGACGAGTGAGGAAGGGGAAAGGTAAAATGGGGGGAACAAAGAAGGGGAAAAGGGGAGAGAGAAGGAGAGAGGAAGGGGGGAGGGAGGGGGAAATTGAACGGTAGGAAGAAGGGGGGGAGAGGGAAGGGAAATGAGGGTCGGGAAAAGGAGGGGGGAAGGGGGGGTAGGAGGTGAGGAAGGGGGGAGTTCAGATATACATGGTGGTTAAAGGGGTTGTAACCTACCTGATTAGATTACTTTAGGAGTGTACTCAAGAAGTATAAATTGCTCCAGGGGGGGGAGAAAAACGCCTCCTTGCCTCTTGTTTTTCTCCCCCCTGGAGCAATTTATACTTCTTGAGTAGACTCCTAAAGTAATCTAATCAGGTAGGTTACAACCCCTTTACCCACCATGTTTATCTGCACTCCCCCTTCCATACTTTTGCCCCACCCCCTTCCACCCCCTCCTTTTCCCAGCCCTCATTTCCCTTCCCTCTCCCCCCCCTCCCTTCTTCCTACCATTCCCTTTCCCCTTCCCTTTCCCCCTCTTCCTCTCTCCTTCTCTCTCCCCTTTTCCCTTTCTTTGTCCCCCCTTTTTACCCTTTCTCTTCTTCACTCATCCCCTTCTCCTTCCCATTTTCCCACCCCTCCCTCCTCCACCCCTCATTCCCCCCTTTCCTTTCCCCCCCTTACACCCCCCTTTTTTCCCTCTCCTTGCCTCCCCTTCTCCCTACATTATCCTCACCCCTCCCAGTGCACTATACATTTTCCTAATGGTTACCACCCCACCAACTATTTGATATATATATTCAAATCCTTATCTAGATTTATTCTCTGCAAAAATCCCCCATGTCCACCATGGGGGGAATCTATTGAGTAGTAGGGGACCGTACCTGGCTGTGGATCTGTTGGGTAAGCAACTACTCAGTGCTATTGCTGAGTATTATGTATGTAATATGTTTTTGTATTTTTTATAATTTGTTCTGTGTCTTACTATATTACCTGTTTTATAGATTATTCCACCTGACGAAGCGGTCCACGTAATAAATGATATCATTTTTACTTTATGTTTATTATTGTGTATCAGTACCAAGATCCACTAAAACCTTTGTGTGTCAGAGTGTATGTTTGGATAGCCTCAGCAACTGTCCCCATGCTCCCATCCTCCCCCCTCTTCTTTCCAATATAATATTAAAGATAAATTGCAAGGGGGAACAGATGGGCTGAGACAGGGAGGGTCATTGTTAAAGGGTCTGTGTATACATACATAAACAAAGTTGCCAATGTTAATGTTTTTTAGGGATGGATATAGAGATGTATCCTGAGTCCTTAAGTGTACCAATAAAGTCCCATTTTATAGGCTTTTTTTGTACTGGTTTGATTAAGGGATAAAGGTACAGAGTTTCAGCTTTGGAACCCTTGTTTCCCACCTCTAGCACTGTAGATTATTGCGGATTGGGTGTCTGCCATTCAGTGTTAGCATGGGGGTTAAAACTCTTGCCTTGTTTGTCTGAACCTTGTCTCATATCCCACCTTTGACACTGTTTGCACATAATTTGTTTGCTCTGCCCGTGTTTGGGTGGGTTTCTCTGCACAATTAAGAAACATACTGTTAATTCAGAACTTGGTTATACAGATAACAAAGTGGAAAAAAATGCTTTCTTGTGTGTGACCACAGGAGAAAAGAAAAAAGGGAAGGTGGGAAAGTCCCTATAGTGTAGTATTCATTAAGGCACAGGTATGGCTTACACCTATTGAGTTTATGGGTGACCAGAACATAAAAGTAGGCACAACCTGTAATCAGTATTTGTGTACATTATGTCTGTCTCTACACAGGTGAAAGGTGGTCAGTGCTTGGGCCAAATCCTAGGTCTGCATTAGGGGCATCAGGATGGTGGGAAGGAGAAAACCTGGCCAGAAAAAAACAAAGTATTTCGTGTTGCAGGGGCACCACTGGGAGGATGCTGTAGAGATGTGGTGCACTGTGAAGGAAGTAAAGTCCCAACCATTCTTGTTGTGATGAAGAAAAACGTATTGATATAATGCCAAGGATGTATGTCATGACGATTTGTCATTTTCTTAGATAACAGGTGTGTAACACAGGTATCTCCTTTGCGTACTCATCATATTGCCATTTTCCTATTAGCACATTTTTCAATATGCCCTAAAAACAAATTGTTGCACATTCCCAGAGTGCCCTAAAGCTTTGCCATACTATACTAAGACAATTTCAGACATAACTTCAACGAACTGAGCTATTGTTAGTTTAGAGCCCCGGTATGCAATTAAAGTTATACACCTGTTCTCTGAGGAAGTTACATTTTCAGCATGAAATGGAGCTTAGTTATGTAGCATGAGGCTGAATATTCTGCAATATTTACATTTTTAGTAAACTCATTCAATGAATCCAAGCTCTAATAGCTGAGATAACATGCACTGTATTGATGCATTCACACAATTTCACAGTAACCATGAGATAAAACAAAGTTCAGGAACATTCCTTTATCCCATAGTTTTGCAAATCTATGTACACTACAAACTGTATGATTGAAACGGTTCTGATATCTCTGTTTTACTAACCTGACAGCTTATTGTTCTAAATAGGAAACCTTCATTTTGTTTGCAAATATTAAAGATTATAACTACCAGCAAGAATAAGTCCTTACATTTAAAGAGCACCGATCATTTCAGATCCATCATGGCAGCGCCTGTTAACAGGCATCCACTCACCTGCTGCTGCCACATCCCTCACCTTGTTGTGTCACTGTCGCATCACCAGCCGTCCCATTAAAGTGAATGAGACTATCGGTGAGTACACAGAGGGTCAGAGGAGGAGCCGCTGCGGGACAGAGATGACAGTTGCTCTTTAAAAATTATGATTTAAATCGAGTTGATTTAAATTAGGCTATTTTACTAGTGATTTAAGTCATGATTTAAATCGTGATTTAAATCAACTTAATTTAAATCAAACCCACCCTGTTGTTATCAATGCATTTCCTTCATCACAACAAGCTTGGTCGGGACCTTTCATCTTTCACATTCTGCTACAACTCTGTACTACCTTCCCACAGATGCCTCTGTGACACCAGACACTTCTAAAAAAAAAATCCAACCCCATTGATGCTGGCAAGTTAATTGTCATTCTCACAAAGCTGACACATGAGTATTAGGAGCATTAGATTGTAAACTTTAAAAGACATGGTTATATGTAAACTCCTAAACAATGGGATTAAATAAATTATGTCAATGGACAGTCTGCAGGGGTCAATACCATAAATAAATAATGATTTCTTTACTGTTGGGACTGGATTGTATTAATGGCAAGGGACATTCACCTTCTCTTTTTTTCTAATAAAGCATTTCTTCAGCAGTATGCAAGGATTTCTTTTATTGTTAATGTGATCAAACTGTTGCATTCAATAACAAAGTACATTAAGTGATAATTAATTGTGTAATTAACAGTACACATGCGTTTAAATCGGCAATTAATGCATTTCTTTCTATGAGATGCAATTGGTAAGATTTGTCAGTGACGTGATTGATCCAGGAAATGAGTCTTACTTCTAGTGACAGGGTCAAGATTTTTTTTTCTAAATTGGCAGCTGCCTCACTAAGGTTTTGTATTAGAACTGATAAAGGTTCATCTATTTTTTTAAATTAATGTAATAGTCTATTTTCCCCTTTGCTAACAATGTTACCATGTTACCATATCTTCTACAGGTTCTTGTGATGCAAGAGGAGCACTTTATCAGTTAGCGCTGACGCATACGGAACTAAGAGTAGACAGTCAATGGAAGACAACTTGAAGATTGTTGGTAACATAGTCCTGAGCATTTCAGTGGCTTCCATTGTCCTCTGGCAGAAGCATCTTAGCTATTGCTGACAGCAGAAAAGCCACAAGAAGGAAGAAAAACGGGAGAGGGTCCCAGGAACCAAAGAGCCAAGGAAGACAAAAGAAGAAGACTTCGGGCTTCTTCTGCTCAAACCTATTTTTTTTTACGTGAGTTAGGCCCCCTCAACCTGTCACCCTGGAGTCGTGGAAGAGGTGGAATGAAGGCAGAATGGTGTGGTGTGAGAAAGGGGTTCAGGTTCTTCTGACCACGGTGGGAGCTTTTGCTGCATTTGGGCTCATGACAATCGCAATAGGAACAGATTACTGGCTGTATGCCAGGGCCTTCATCTGCAATACCACTAACATATCAAGTGAGGATACACCACTGAAAGATAAGAAAGACCCTGGAGGGCTAACCCATTCTGGTCTATGGAGAATTTGTTGTTTGGAAGGTAAATACATGCTTTTTTACTATTTGTGTTTTTTTTTTTTGTTTGTTGATTCAAACATAAAAGTATTATTTGTTTTAATGAAAAAATGTAGTAAATATTTTTTCTTCGAATATTTTACCGACTGGTATGGTCCCATAGAATTTATAATGGCAGTACAATCTACATATATGGATATCCTACAATGTAAGCTCAGTTATAGCTCAAATCCAGGAATTTAGCCACTTTGATAAATGTGCAGGCATTTTATGAGTTAAGTCCATCAAGGCACTTGGCACCTTGTGGACTTATTTATCTAATTTACATCTGACAGTTATATGGAGCTCCAGAAGGATAGCTCTGGCAGGTGGGGCAGAGATGCTGTGTGTGCTTCTCTCTTTGCATAGCCCTGGAAATCATCCTCTGGGAGTGCCATAAAACTGTCAGATCTAAATGAAAGTGATAAGTCCAGATGTGTCCTAGCCTGTGCTTTTCTTAGCCTGACACATTATGTCTGCTTTCAACAGTTCTTGGAACTTCTAATCAGGGTTGTCTCTATCTTTCTCTTGCAAAGTTTCTCTGACCTTATCACACAGCAGTCCATCTACAAAATTTACCTTCAGCCTGTTTGAATTGTCCCAGCCAGCCTGTCCTACTTGGCCCCTCTCCCTATGGCATATTTCTGCTGCTTTGTTTTGCAGTTCCTGTGCCTATTGCAGAATGAATTTTCCTCCTCATGGTTTCTACTGTTGAAGTGGTCCCTAAAGTCCCTTAATGTTGCCACTTGGATCTTGTATATACATTGCTTCAAAGCAGTTAACTATCTTGACAAGACCTTCCGGTGAGAGGTGCAGGATTAACCTTCTTGCTTTCCCCTCAAAAGTATTAATAGACAATTCTTCCTAATGGGCAGTCAAGATTCCATATGAGGCCCTGCAATCTCATGGCACAATCAACAAGTTACACAAGTCAGGACCATGCACTGTGTACTTGGGTAAATGTTGCAGCAAGAATCCTGCCCGGAATAAGGGGCTAGTACCACTGTCATGCCACTTCCATCATTATTGTCTGACATGGTCTATATTGTTCGTAGACACCAAATTTAACAAAATGTGTAATCAACCGAATGATCAAACATAGAGTAAATGTATCTTGCAGTTTACAAAACAGGTACAACGTTAGAAACAACAATGCAAACAGGTTATGTCAAAAAGGATGTAAAAAAAAACATGCATACACAGCAGAATAAAGAAACCTACCCAAACATTAGAAAACTGCATGAACATGGACTCTTTAAAGCAATGTCTCTGTGACTCATGTGTCAGAGTAACATGTGGCTGCATTGCATAGTCTTTATGAGAATGTTTAACAACAGAGAGTTAAGCTGAGATTCACTACTTCAGTAAACTACACACAACACAGCTACCTGTGATTATCCTCATAAACATAATCCCTCACACTGATGTCTAGAAAGCTCTGGTAAAACAGGTGAATAGTTGAAAGGACTCAAGGCCAAAGGACAAAGCACCAGCCTGTCCTACTTGGACCCTCTCCCTATGGCATATTTCTGGAACTAGAGTACTCTGCTATAAATCAGAAAGGGGCTCATCACAGTAGCTGGTTCTGTAGGAGAAGCTGCATGCTATTCGACTCTGACAGTGGAGAGCCTCTCACCTGGCTGTAGATCACTTGCTCAGCTACCTCTAGCTTATCAGATTTTGAGCTTATTTTCTGAGAGACAATATTTACAAATATTGCTCTGTGGCTAGACAGTATGTAAGCAGCCTGGCAAGACCATAATGTAAGAGTTAAAGATGAGGCAGGTTTTATCTTGAAATAAACATTAGAATATATTATTTGAGAGACAGTAGCTACAAATATTATCCATTGGCTTAACAGTAAGTAAGCAGTTTGGTCAGGCCACGATATAAAAGGGAGAGACAAGGCAGGTTTTGACTTAAGATACAAATTGTATTATCTGAGGGACTATAGCCAGTAATATTTTTCAGTGCTAAAACACAAAGCAGGATTTACTGTACAGACATTACAATTGTGTCTGCTGATTTCCAGCTGCAGAAAAATTGTGTGCCACATTTACAGTGCTGGAGCACCAGAATACACCAGGAAAAGTGTCAGGAGCTGGTAATGTTTTTTATTTTTTTTGGGCTGGCTGACAATTAAAAGTTTAATCTGTGACATTAACAGCATGCAGGGATTTTGTAGTTATTTGTAATTCAAGCCTGGTGCATTTAAATATAGGTGTGTCCACTCAGGTCAGGTCACAAGTGCAATCCCCTCTCCATAAAAAAAAGACAGAGTGACAGAAAGATGAGCTTGTCACTGTACTGCTTTTCCTTCACTGTCCAGTAATTGGTTGGGGGTGGGTACATGACATCTTGGACTCAGAGAAAGTAATTTAAATAATTAGGGCTATTACCTAAAATACTGATGACACTACCTTGTAACATAATAGAAGTACTGCAGGGCCCAGCCTTGAACTGAAAATAAATATTGCCACAAAAGCTTTTTTTGTTTATTCTATTATTTAGCTATTTTTTTCCTGGAATTCTACGTTACTGAGGATTGAAAATATATCCAAAAAAGATATACATTTCCTTTATTTCTGTAAAAATCTCAAAATGATTTCTGTGTTTTATTTTGCTTATTTATAGAGAAGAAATGCTATAATTTCATCTGTACCAAGGTGTAGGACAGTGTTTCTCGATGAAGGTGCCCCCGGTCAGTGTCATAAGGTGTCATGGTGCCTGTGGGCTGGCTGCCAACACCATAATGAGCAATGGTGCTCTAGGGCTAGGATAAACTGCATCAATCTTTGCTACTGTGTTGGCCAGCATTTTCCCAGCAACATGACTCTGATCCAGGGCAGATGGCATGCAGGGCTACCCCCAGCATTCAAGAGGGGAAGAATATCTGCCTCCTCCAGACCTCCTAACCTCTGCCATGCTGCTGGAGTCAAAGTTAGGGCTCTGATGTGAAGAAGGGCTCTGTGATGGGGGGGGATCTGTGTGACTTGGGGACTGTGTGACTGGGGGGCTATGTGATGGGGCTACTGTGTGATTAGGGGGGGCTGTGATAGTGGGGCTTGGATGTGATGGGGGCTCAGTAGTGACAGGGGACTCATGTATAGGGGCGCCTGATGTATAAGGGTCACTCTGATTAGACAGGGCTGTCATGTATAGGGTGGCCTCTGAATTATAGTGGGGACTCTGTTGTGATAGGGGCCTCTGACATGAAGGGGTGCCTCTAATGTGAAGGGGGAACTCAGATGTGATGGGGGACCTCTGACATGATAAAGGACCTCTGATGTGTCAGAAGTCTTCTGATGTATAAGGGGGGCTCTGATGTGATAGAGGAACCTCTGATGTGGTGGCAGAACCTCTGATGTGAAGGGGGGACTTCTGATGTGAAGGTAAATGTTCCAGGCTCCAGTTACCCATAGATAAGTAACATATAGGTTTTTTACATTTTAGACTGGGGTACCTTGAGATTTGGCATGTTTTTAACAGGGGCCACAACTGAAAAAAGATTGAGAAATGCTAGTTAAGGACATATGCGCTAGTGGTACACTAGTAGTACACTTCCTTAATCTTGCCTGGAAAAACATAGAATTATATTTCAGTTTCTTAGATAGACATGATACACAGTACTTGTACAAATAAACTGTGTTATACAATGGAGTCTAAAATAACCCTGTACTTTGCTTTATCCTGAGCTCAATCCTGAGCGCACACACTAAAAGGAGATTTGGAAAATAAAGAAATAAAACATTTGATCTTTTAAGGTTTCCTTTTTTATCTCACAGTTTTTGCTGACAGATCTTGATTTGCTACTTTAATGACTAGATATTTCACAACTCAGTATCTGCAAATAGCAAAATTGTAACACTAACCACTGAAATTACCAAAAACTCTGTGGTAGTCTCTTCAGTTCCAATACAATCATTCATGCTATGATAATGAGCAGAATAATGAGAGATGCAGTCTATACTGCACACATTTTACATAAATTTAAATTATGAGCATAACATAATACAACTAAACCAATGAATAATATTATACAACTTGGGCAATGCTGTGCTTTCACATTCAAATCATGTTATGCCCAAAGTAACTAGTAAGACATGCCTTAAACTGTTTTGTCGAAATTGCAGAAAATATAAAAGGATCCTTCTAACTGACAGTACTTTATTATTGCTATTATTATGGGCTCTGTTTATGATGTTTTTATATAACTATGTAATAAGCTTAAAAATGATTTCTCCATAATGTTCTGTGCAGGCCTACTCTTAATATTTATGTGTCTCTAGGGCTGCTGCACAAAAAAAAAGTAACTGTAGTTAAATGAATAGTCAACAATTAAGTATCCCCCCCCCCCCTTCTCAATATGTAATCTATTAAGTGTCTTATGTTCAAAGTATTATCTTCCAAAAAAAATGCTGTCTGCATAAAGTAGTAGTAAACAGCAGCCTTTAAAAAAAAAACCTGCAAGACAATGGCATAATGTGCTAGTATGCATCACATACTCACACATTATGAATTACTTACCTTAGAATGAAGCCCTCCAGCGGCGTGCTGTCACCGCTAACAGGGCTTCCATCTTCACCGGGTCTTCCTTCTGGGTTCGCATGCTCCAGCCGTCTGATTGGCTGAGCTGCAATGACGTCACAAGCTCATGAAGCTCTGACAGGACAGCACGGGTATGCCGTCCCTTCAGAGAGCATGCGCCAGTGACATCACCAGCTGCATGCAGTGTGAATATCTCCTAGACAGTGCAAAACTGCATTAAGGTAAAAACCTTCGGTATGCAGCTCCCCCCCTCCTTATACTTACCTGAGCCTGATCTCGATCAAGTGAGCATGAGAACTCGCTCTCTTGGCTCTTTCCCAGCTCATTTGCTCAGACACAGCAGTGGGAGCCATTGGCTGTCAATCATAGCCAGTGAGGAGGGAGTGGGGGGCGAGACCAAGCCATGCTCCATGTGTCTTATGGACACACAGAGCTGGCCTGGGAGTGAGCATACACGAGTGCATCCAGAGCAATTGGCTTGCTATGGGGGCCCTTGGCGGGGGAGAGGAGCCAGGAGTGCCAGCGGGGGGACCCGAGAAGGGGAGGATCGGGGCTGCTTTGTGCAAAACCATTGCACAGAGCAGGTAAATAATAACATGGTTGTTATTAAAAGAAAAAAAAATGAACGATTACAGTCACTTTAAATACCCAAACCTGCCTTTTCATTGGTTTAGCTCATAAGAAGAGCAACCGACATTCCCCCTCCACTTTTTCTAGTAGAGATAGGTTCTTTGGATTTTCATTCTCTGTAAGCTGTAACAAATGCAGTGCTTGTATAGCCCCTTTTAGACCTTTTTTTTTTTGGGGGGGGGGGGGCTGGGCTATAAGAAATGGCCCTCCTCCAAAAAGGATAGTGCATTAAACCTGTAGGTAAATTCTCTCTCTCCCTCTCCCTCTCTCTCTCTCTCTCTCTCTCTCTCTCTCCCCCTCTCTCTCTCTCTCTCTCTCTCTCTCTCCCCCCCCCTCTCTCCCCCCCCCCCCTCAGAGATAGGGAAAGCTGACCCGATATTAAATGTTTCTTGCAAATAAAGATTTTACGTTTAACAATAATAAAATAGTAATATCAAATATTATTTTACACATTTCTAAAATTCCCAAGATGAAATTAAGCAAAAATTACTATGGTTTGCCTTTAAAATTAACTTACTATCAGATTTGTTTTCATGTTATCAGTATACATGCTAAATAGTAAGTAAATCTTACATCAACAAATATTTATTGCTTTTTACAGCGGTTAGAGTATTTCCCCTGACAATGCCTTTGTCTGCTTTTCTCCCTATGAAGACAGCGCCATTTTTATTCAGGGTTTTTGGGGTTTTTTTTTAACCTTTTTTTTTTATCCAAACAAATTTTGTTGAGAATGAACAACAAATACAGACTCAGTGTTACAGCCATCAAATAATCAGAAAATGATATGACAGGAAAACTTTAGGCATCTAAAAAAAGGGGGGGTATCGAAGGGAAAGAACAAGGGTAGAGTAATAGAAAAGAGAAGAGTGAGGAAGGAAAATCCAACCCGGGAATGAAAGGGAAAGATTCCCTCAAGGCATATAATAAAAAAATAGAAAAGGTAAAGGATAGAAGGTTTTTCAACAGAACAGCCCTTCAGCTTCCTTTGCCCTACTTCCAAGGTGACTTAGCCAAGATTATTCTGGGTCAGTATCTACTTCCCAGACTGAAAGACTATTCTCTAAAATGTATTAATGCAGACTTGTAAGCTTACTCATATGTCCATTTTAACTTGGTTATACCTGTTGGTTTGTTGTTATGGGTGTCTTACTTTTAAAAATTGAACTGAAGTTGTAATTGACCATGTTGTCCAACTGATGCAAACACTAGTGGTTCTCAACATTGTCTATAGAGTTATTCTTTAACCTTTTTCCAACTATTGACAATGCTGAAATTGTTCTCTATTAAAGGGTTTGTTAACCCATTTATATAAGACTATGCCAGCCCCTCTATTAGAGACTGGCATAGCACACTATGTAAGTAGTTTTCAAAAATGAGCATTCTAAATACAAAATTTCAGGCTGGTCACATTACAACTCCGATGGATGTCTTCTGCGGGAGGAGCCATGATCTCCCTCTGAGGTCAGCCGAGGAGATCATGTGGCCACTCGTCTCCTCCGCAGAAGCTCTGTCTCGTAGCTGTAGCTGTGTCACGTGACTGGCCTGAAGACAGCTCAAATTCGCTATTTAGAATGCTCGTTTTTGCAAACTACTTACATAGTGTAGCACCCTAGAGTTTAGGCAGGGTTGCTCCTCACAAATTTACTTGCCAGGGGTAGTTATTCTGGTTGATTGCTAGAGAAGAGATCTATTGATTTCTCTCTACGTTTGGCCTTGTTGCACTTTTCTCTTCTACCATTAGGTGGCTGGGTACTTGGTGGTACTATATACGAGAAGGGCAAAGCAGGGTCAGGTCAGTAGCGGCTGGTGCTCAAAATTTTTTGGGGGGCGCAAACAAACTGAAAAAAAACATCAATTGCAGCCACTGTGTCCATCAAATGCAGCCACTGTGCCATCAAACGCAGCCACTGTGCCCATCAAACGCAGCTGCTGTGCCTATCAAACGCAGCCACTCTGCCATCAAACGCAGCCACTGTGCCATCAAACGCAGCCACTGTGTCCATCAAATGCTGCCACTGTGCCATCAAACGCAGCCACTGTGCCATCAAACACAGCTACTGTGCCATCAAACACAGCCATTGTGCCATCAAACACAGCCACTGTGCCATCAAACGCAGCCACTGTGCCATCAAACGCAGCCACTGTGCCATCAAACGCAGCCACTGTACCCATAAATTGCCACCACTGTGCCCATCAAACGCAGCCTCTGTGCCCATTAAAAGCTGCCACTGTGCCATCAAACACAGCCACTGTGCCCATCAAACGCAGCCACTGTGCCCATCAAACGCAGCCACTGTGCCATCAAACGCAGCCACTGTGCCATTAAACGCAGCCACTGTGCTACCAAATGCAGCCATTGTGCCATCAAACGCAGCTACTGTGCCATCAAACGCAGCCACTGTGCCCGTCAAACGCAGCCACTGTACATATAAATTGCCACCACTGTGCCCATCAAACTCAGCCGCTGTGCCCATCAAATGCAGCTATTCACAAAACAATAAAAAAATTGGGATTTGTTTTTACCAAAAAACATTTAGCAGAGTACATATTGGCCTAAATTTATGAAATTCGATTTTTTTCAATTTTTTATTGGATCTTTTACACCAGAAAATAAAAAATATTGGGTTTTTTTTCGAAATTTTTTGTTCATACTGCAAAAAAATAAAAAATACAGAGGTGATCAAATACCACCAAAAGAAAGCTCTATTTGTGGGAAAGAAAGGGTGTCAATTTTGTTTGGGTACAATGTCGCACGCCAGCGCAATTGTCAGTTAAAGCGGCGCAGTAGAGAATCTCAAAAAATGCTCTGGTCAGGAAGGGGGGTAAATCCTTCCAGGGGCTGAAGTGGTTAAACAGGGACCTGGACAATGCCATACACAGTAGTATGTGAAGGAGAGGGACTGTGTACTGTGACATGCTGAGTATACAGTGGGGGAGGTGTCTCAGTGTAGCACACACACAGGCAGTAGAGATGTACAAACACACACTGACAGGTTAAGCCCTCTCCACCACTCCTCTCCCCTCCTAAGGACTCTCATGGTCCCCTCACAGCCAGGTGTGATTGTTCCAACACTACCTGGCATTCCAAGCAGGCAGGTTAGGGAGAGGGGGATATGGAGAAAGTGAGTGAGAGGAAGTAACAAGCTGCACACACTGCTGGCTTCATTATCTCACCTCTCTATAGAGTGCACTTGTTCCCTGATCTCTCACCTGATATTATCTTATCTGTAGAGCAGAGGCTGGCAGTTCCCCCTTCCAGACACTTACTGTGTGATCCTTGTGGTGACATCCATCCCTGCTGCCGGCTGTTCTAGGGGAATTCAGTCCCATGCTGTGAAGAGTCAGGCGCCCAGAGTAGTGTCCCAGGGAGGTGAAAAATGAGTAGAAACTCCAGCATGTTTCTACGCGAAGCCCAGTTCACAGCACAGTGAGCCAAAACCGGAAGTGACTCAGAAAAAGGACCGCCCACCATCCCCCGGTCCCCGCCAATAAAAATAAAGAACAGGCGGCCAGAAACAAATTATTGAAGAGTGGGAGTGTTTGTGGGCGCAATGCTTGCGCCCTGCACACATCCTGAACACGGGCAAATCAGCTTCCCAGCTTGCAATCAGATAATTGCAAGCTGGGAAGCTTCCCATAGACTGCCATGTGTCCGGCGCCTTAAAGTGACACTTTTTTTTTTAATTTTTTTTTTTGTAAATAGCTTGGCGGGACATGCTGCCACTGGGTCAGGTTATGGGTATATGTGGTATCTCAGCCAATGGGCAGGGATTTACTTGAATCACTTGGCCTGCTGGGAGAGCCTATATATTCGGGTGAGGTCAGGTGATCTGTGTTCTGTGCCACCTGGACGGCTGTCTGGGTAGACGTGTGTTGTATTGCCCGGGTTGTTAGGCCAGAGATGGGTTCTATCCCGGGCACATCTGGCTGCTAGGCTGTCTAAGGGCCTATCCAGAAGCAAGAGAGCAGCGCAGGATTGGGACTGCGGCTTGCAGTCAAACCAAAAGTGACAGTTCTGTCGGCCAGAGAACCTGTCATGGCCGGAGGTAGAGGGGAAGCTGTCTCCAGTAAAGGACTATCCGCCTTATTACCAGGGACCACAGTGAGTAACTGAAGCAAGTACCGGAGCAATATTCTCACCAACCGGGGACGGTGAAGAATCGGGAAACTTCAGTGGGAATCAAGCCAAGGACCCAGCCAGAGGAGGTGACGCTTGTAGAGCAGCCTTGTGTGTCAAGCCAGGGACTGAGCAGGCCAGCGGAGTGAAGCTTGAGAGGTATCTAGAGTTCCAAGTTAGGGACCCAGCAAAGAAGCAGGGGTGACGCTTGAGGAAGATACCGCTGTTAAGATTGGAGGAGCTCAAGGGATTCAGTGGCAGTGAATCAGTGGATCTGTGCTGAAGAACTACAAGGAGTGATTGTGGCGTCTTGCTGGATGCCTTTACCTGCATGGCTGTCCTCCTATTGAACTCTCGGAGTCTGCCAATTATTATTGCAACTACCTAAGGGTGTCCTGGCCCTAACACTTTCTCTAACAAAAAAAGTTTTGTTAAGAGAAATAAACTTTCTTTTGTATCTAAGAAGTGTCTGGCGCCCAATAACTTTAACAACTATACACCCACCATGCCTCCCAACCCACTACATACAGAAGGATGTCAGCTATCCCTGGCCCTGGAGGTTCTCATTAGACCAAAGGAGGCCTGGGACCTTGCTACATAGTGTGCTATGCCAGCCTCTAATAGAGGGGCTGGCAGTGACAATTGTACATTTTTTTTTCAAGAATAAAGAATAGCGGTGGGGGGGCGGAGTTGAGACAGACACAGAGAGGGAGATGACAGGCAGAAGGGGGGGTAAGGGGGGAGAGAAGAGAGCAGAGAGGACAGCT
Source organism: Lithobates septentrionalis (assembly GCA_037952835.1). NCBI lineage: Eukaryota > Metazoa > Chordata > Amphibia > Anura > Ranidae > Lithobates > Lithobates septentrionalis. The sequence goes on from JBBDGP010000828.1 coordinate 3,589,146, forward strand.
GCGTATGATGCAGGGACGTACTCTGACCACGATGGTCAAAAGTCCTGATTTTCATGGTCAGTATAGAGAGTGGATACAGGAAGTGGCAGGTTCAGGGAGGTTTTTTTTTACAGTTTGGAGGGGGGCAGATTACACAGCTCAAGCACTGTGCTGTGTAATCTGCTTTAAGGGACCAGGATCTGTATTATTATTTTTTTTTTGGTGTTAACAAACACTTTAACTTATTACTATTATTATGAGACCCAGAAATAAAAGGAAAGCTTTTCTAAAGTTCAAAATAATAGTGAGTCCCTCCTGGAGACACAATGGAATTCATTTACTAAAGGCAAATAGGCTTTTTTTTTTGTTGCAAGTAAAGTTTCACTTTGCAAAGGAATTTTTCCCAGAGCTTGGTAATTGTGGTAAAAATTCACTTTGCAAAGAATACCTAATCACTTTCAAGGAAAAGTTAAAAAAAAAACAGCATTTTTACTTGCACATGATTGGGTGATGGAAGTCAGCAGAGTGTGACCTCATTCACTAAGCTGTGAGGATAATTCCCTTGCAAAGTGCAACTTTCCTTGCAAAGTGTACAGTCTATTTGTCTTTCGTCAATTAAACCCTATGTTTCAGAGCAAGTACCTCTCATCAGAAGAATGACAAAGTAAATTTACACTGTAACAGATATCAAAGGACTGTCATATTTGGGAGTCTTCAGGGCTTGTGCAGCGGTGGGGATAGCTGTATGTGTATAATGGATATTCAGGACAAAGCAGAGTTTGGGGTTCATGGTCAACAGTGCATCTGGCCTGATATGAATATCTAGGGTTTATGCATACAAACTAAGACTAGCGTTCAGGTCTAGCATCAATGCAGACAAACAGGGACTGATATGCAGGAAAAAGTGAAACAGACATTTTGGAGAAATTTACCATTTGGTGCTAGAGAATTAGAGTCCATAGGGAAGGAAATTTTAGGGTGATTTTTAAGGGTATGTAGGGCCTTTAAATTACTTCTATGAGCAATGAAAGCTTAATTTTTACTTTTATCATTTTTTTATTAGTATTATTTTTTTAACTTATTTTTTTGTTTGTGAACTATTGTCCTACATTGCAAGCTAGTACCGAAGAAGGTAACTCTGAAGCACTAAACCACCATGGGTGCCAACTAAAATCCTAAGGGAAACCTGCAATAAGCAAAATAGGGATATATGTAATTTGTCATTTTCAACCTTCCCCTAAAAACATTGGTTGCCTGGCTGTCTTCATCCTCAAATCTATTTTAGCATGTACCAAACAAGATCAATGTAAAGTTGAAACTTTTGATTTTCAACCTCATCTGACTGATTGACTGACTGAAATTTGGAATATTGATTAGTGGGACAGTCAGGTAACTATCCATTTTTCATAATATGGAAAATGAATGAAATTTGGAAAATTGATCAGTGTGACAGTCAGGTAGGTAATTTTATATATTTCATAATATACCAACTCAAAACTGCACTTGGAAAAGAATAATTATCCACAGTGAAAAGATATTAATAATGATGAAAAGCAGCGGCTCTGCTGCAAGATATTTTCCACAGAACAGATCCCTAGAGCTGCACTTGGTAGACAAGGGGTTGAAACGTTCTTGTCGAGTAAAATATGATTAAGCCCAGGTTCACACTGATAGCAGGATTGAAATCGTTTGAGTTCAGCTGAACTCGCACAATTTCATTCACACATGTCAGTCCGACTTGGGGGGTAATTTCAGAGACATCTGTGGAGGTTTTTAATAGTGGAGGTTAGAATTGGAACATACATATTTATCTTTACAAATTTCTTTACAAATACAAAAATGTAATGACAAATTATATCTACAGTGGATATATCTTTTGATGAAAGTTAGGACTGTGCTCTCCCACACTCGCTATTTGTATGTCTGGCACTGTTTCCGTATTACATCTTGCAAATATATTTGTACATATTGTATTCCCATGGTAATGCAATAAATCACAGTATTTTGGCAGCAGATCAATATTGATATCTCTATGTAGTATGCCCATTTAATTCTAAGTTAGGATGATCATTTTTTATAGGTAATGATAGCAGGAGGTGAGTCAGGGCGAGTGTATATTAAAGCGTTTGTTACCCCAACATTTTATATTCTTGATATGTGCCTGCTGTACCATGTACTTGTATTAGAAAGTATCCTGTTTCCTTTGTATTGCTTCCTTTGTGTAAAATCCCTGGCATTCCTTCTAGTCCCCTTGCTTACCTATTAAAAAATGACCACACCAAGCAGGAGAACACACCATAGTCAGTTATCTAGCTATGCTGGGAACTCAGCCTGCTCTCCTCCAATAATCAGACTTGTCCTGGCACGCCCCTCCTACAGCATTTTACTGGAAAGCTCAATGTACTGCTGTTTCTCCTCCTCCCAACTCGGAAATGTTTTGCCTCTCATTTCTATTTTAAATTGAATGGGTTGTTTTACAAGGTGATAGTTTACAATCACTTTAAATTGTACACAGCATTTAGAGGGTGTATTAGACTGAACTTTATATTTCTGTATGATTAGGTCAACTTTCTTTAAATACACATATTCTGTGTTCTTGTGCAGTCGTCATTCCACAAAATGTGTAGTATGTGTCATACTACATTCTATACTGTCTAATAATGTGTGTTTTCTTTCATATTTAGGACAAAAAAGAGGAATATGTGTAAAAATAAATCACTTTCCTGAAGACACAGATTATGATCATGACAGTGCCGAATATCTTCTACGTGAGTAATTTTAATTTTTTTATACATGCAGTATAAACGTGTATATTGTTGATTTTTGGATGTACTATTTTAATTTACTTTTACATTTTGTACCTAAAGGCATACCCCACTTTTAAGTACACAATGGGGTTTATTTACTAAAGCTAGAAAGTGCAAAATCAGGCTAATTTCTGCATAGAAACCAATGAGCTTCTAACCCCAGCTTCAGTTCAATTAAGCTTTGGTAATAAAACCTGGATACCCGCAATATAAGCCCTACCTCGAAAATAAGTCCTAGTGTAGAGTGCTTGAATCCACTCTTGCAATAGTGTATAGTGTAGCCTATGTGTGTCTCTGTGATCCATTTGTTTCAAGTACCTTCGGAATAGCGCCGCTCTGCAATCAGCTGATCTCCTGCTCCTCTCCTCCCAGCTGTCAGCGGGGGATTTTGCCCTCCCCCTTCAGTGCTCAGAGCGGGGAGGAGAGGTCCTATGGGCTAAGGAAGCAGCAGGTTAAGGAAGTGGCGGGCTCCCCCTCTCCAAGATGTCAGCGGGGGATCTCGGCCCCCCTCCCTGTGCAGAGCTCCAGCAGGCTAGGGAAGTGGCGAGCTGCACTCAGCTGATCTCTCCCTCTCCAAGATGTCAGCGGGGGATCTTGGTCCCTCCTCCCTCTGCAGAGCTCCGGCGGGTCACAGGCACTGTAAGAAGGTATGTGGCACTACACTATTTGCATTGTGTGATACTGTAACGGAGAGGATTCCAGTATTCTACAAGCACTTTTACACAGGGGATTCTTGACAGGCAGGGAGGGAAAGAGACAGCACATGGCATAAGACATGGCATGATAAGACCTACCCAGAAAATAAGCCCTACTGTGTCTTTTGTTGCCAACATTTATTTAAGACCCGGGCTTATTTTCGGGGAAACGCTGTATCATAGCAGATAGCACATCTTGAAGCACCAATCTGAAAATATTCCTGGTCTATCTCCAAAGATCTTATTTTGTTATGTTGGCAGGACAGGCAGACGTTTGGGATCTTAGGCTACTATAACTATATCTGGGATCCAAAGCTGGATAGTGTCTACATGTTGAGAACTTTGTTGCTCTGGTTGCCTTTATGAATAGGGTCCTGGAAGCCTTTTTAAGCCCCATACACACTATCAGATTTTCTGCTGAGTTTTTCCTTCAGATTTACCAAAACCATGTAGTGCAAGGGCCTGCCTGATTGCATACACATTGAAACTCCTAAGGTTTGACCTCATATTATATGGTTTTGGTAAATCTGAAGGAAAAACTCAGGGGAAAATCTGATAGTGTGTATGGGGCTTAAGGCTTTTACTATATTCCTTATAGGAAGGCTTCTGGGTATGCATACTAAACCAAACCCAAATCGTAATTGGTCTTTACTGGTACAGGGAGGACAGACACATACATAGATAAAAAAAAAAGTTTACATAAAGTTTATTACAAGTTTAAAAATCACAGATTAAAACACCTCAAGAAATTGGTCCCATGGATCCATGGATATCAGACCCTTGTGAACTACATATGCTATTATAGTGTTTTTACCCAACATAGTCCAAGAGGTTGATGCGTTTTGCATTATTTGCTTCTTCAGGACCTTGTATTCTTGGAAGCAAAGCAGAATAGCCTGGCTGAGTATATATATATATATATATATATATATATATATATATATATATATAAAAAGCCTGCAAAACAAAGGCATGATGAGCTAGTATGCATGCTTAGATTGAAGCTGTTGCAGCGGTCTCCGTATACTGCTGTGACCGGCGACATGTCTCCTGGAGTTATTTCCAGGTTCGCAGGCTCCAGCGCTGTGATTGGCCGGAGCCGCGATGATGTCACTCCTATGAATGCGGCAAGAGCGGCCGGTCACGACACAGCTACTGAAGAAATGGCACAAGCGAGCCGTTTTTTCAGTGCGCATGTGACGAGGATGTCGGTACAGATACAGTAAATATCTCCTAAATGGTGCAAGTTTAGGAGATATTCACAGTACCTACAGATAAGCTTTATTATAGGCTTATCTGTAGGTGAAAGTGGTAGTACAGGGTTTACAACCACTTTAACAAAACCAAGTGTATATATAAATAGTTGTAGGCAAGGCTGTGTAACTTACACATTGCTTTTAGGTTGCAAATGTGTGCATACTACTCTATGATGTTGACTGAGATGAGCAGGGATCATCTAAAGCCTTGTTTATTTTTCTAAATATTATTATAGTAATAATGTTCAGTGATGTATGATATGGGTCAGTTATAAATCTGATTGATATTATCCCACACTGCCACGATGGTACCATATTAGCTGTACTTTGAACTTGTTAGCATTAAATAATAAGGCTGTGGTTGCTAGTGTTAGTTTGCAAATGCCTGGTGATGTTTTAATGTCTGTTCAGTTTCAAGAATGTAGAGGGCTAAGTAAATCTTAAAGTGAATGTAAACCCGATTCATGAAATTTAGCCTGGGCACATATATCTGTAGTGTTTTCTTAGCTCTCTTCAAAGCCCTAAGTTCCGTGGCTTTCTCCTGCACCATTCTTCTGTTATCAGCATTATAATGTCTGACAAGTTCTCTGACACATATGATAGAACAAGCCTGGAATTTGTGTCAGGGCGGGTGCTATAAATAGATTAGCAGACAGCTGGTCAAGTCACAGCACAGCTCTGCAAGTCTCTGCCTATGTGGAGGGGGGGGGTGTGCCTTTCCTCCAATAAGCTGTCTCACAGTGTATGGCAAGTCTCCCCTCCCCTGCTGGAAAATTCTAACATGATGTGTACTTTCTAAACAGTATATAAATGAAATAACAGAAATATTACAATTCTCTTATTTGTTATATATACATATTCATTGGGGTTGATTTACTAAAGACAAATAGACTGTGCACACTGCAAGTGCATTGGCACTCATTTTCCCCCGAGCTTGGTACATGTGATAAAGCTCTGCTGATTTCCATCATCCAATCATGCGCGAAAATTGAATTTTTTTTATTTTCCTTGCACCTGATTGGATATTCTTTACAAAGTGAAGCTTTACCATGTTTACATTTACTACGAAAAATGGGTATAACTGCACTTACAAAGTTCACAGTATATCTGCCTTTTGTAAATCAACCCCATTGTGTAAATATTAACATAGTCTCATTAATATTATTGTTGTACATACTGCTAGTAAAAGTACCTAAAAACTGCCATTACAGGAAAATTCCACACTACCCAGCACACAGATACTCACATTAAGCGAGGGAGGCCAACTCTGTGACCCAGTTATTGCCTTCCACAGTGTTGTCCATCTAACACTAGAAGACTCCCAAGTATTGAGATGGTCTTATCATTGTGCTGCTGTTCTTTCATTCTCCACTATTACCCCACCACTGAACAGTCCAATGGCAGAGCCTCTATGTGCTTTGGAGGCTCTGGCATTGGACTGTTGGTTTGCTAAAGATGGGACTGAGGATTAGAAGCAAGATGCCTCCACTTCAGCAGTAATGTTACATTAGGCAATTTTTAGACCTGACTTTTAGACTGCATTCACACTTCAGCATTTTGAATCACAGGCAGATTTACTGCAATTCTGCCTGTGACATTAAAGCGCTGATGTTTGAATGAAAAATCGGCTAAAAAAGTTCAGGAGCTACTTTTGGGTGACATGCTTCACGCGGATGTGGGTTGCTGCGATTGCAGCGCGATTTATCGTGCGACAATCGCGGCAGACTTGCACCGCGATTTTAGGTGTCATTCAGATAAATGGCATCTCAAAGGTGAGTCCCGCGATTTGTCATTCACACATCGGCACTTTGAAATCACAGCAAATCTACCCGTGGTTCAAAGCACTGAAGTGTGAATGCAGTCTTATTTTCTTTACTGGCCACCAAACAGGGAAGCTGTTAAGGCTTCATGTATACTTGAACTACTTTGACTGCCAACTGCGGGAAAACGCAATTTTACAGCGATTTTGCACTTTTTACGGCCGGCGGTCAAAACGTTCCTATCCTGATCGCAATTATTCCGTGTTCAGAAGAGGGAGGTTAGGGGAGGTTGAACCTTAGCAGCTCCTAAATGATCCTAAAAGCCTATGTGTACATGGACACATAGGCTTTTATGGAGTTGAGTTTAGGAGATTTGTCAAAAAAAAATGGCAAAAGCTCCTAAACTCAAGTTTAGGAGCTACTAGTGTACATGAAGCCTAAAGGTCTTAGAAAATGTATACTAAGTACATTGTATGTACCTGCATTGTATTTCTGTTAACTGCAGAGATTCCTATATAAGACAAAAAGCTAGATACAATACACTGTGACCAATCTCAAAAAATTGGCAATAATCTTTCTTCACTTCTGACTGTTCTAAGCTAAAATACACTCAATGGTGTCACTGTATTAGGTATACTTGTACAATAGCTTGGCAACACAAATTGTCAATCACATGGCAGCAACTCAGTGCATTTAGGCATCTAGAAGTGGAGAAGACGACATGCTGAAGTTTAAACTGAGCATCAGAATGGGGAAGAAAGGGGATATTAAGTGACTTTGAACGTGCATGATTGTTGGTGCCGGACGTTCAGGTCTGAGTATTTAAAAAACTGCTCATCCACTGGGATTGTCACGCACAACCATCTCTAGGGTTTACAGAGAATGGTCTGAAAAAGAGAAAATATCCATTGAGCGGCAGTTGTGTGGACAAAAATGCCTTGTTGATGTCAGAGGTCAGAGGAGAATGAGCAGACTGGTTTGAGATGATAGAAAGGCAATCAAATAATCACTCGTTACAACCAAGGTATGCAGAATACCATCTCTGAATGCACAACACATCGAACATTGAAGCAGATGGGCTACAGCAGCAGAAGTCCACACCAGGTGACACTCCTGTCAGCTAAGAACAGGAAACTGAGGCTACAATTCACATAGGCTCACTAATATTGGACAATAGAAGCTTGGAAAAATGTTGCCTGGTCTGCTGAGTCTCGATTTCAGCTGCCACATTCAGATGATAGGGTCAGAATTTGGCATAAACAACGTGAAAGCATGGGTCCCTCCTGCCTTGAATCAATGGTTCAGGCTGGTGGTGGTGTAATGGTGTGGTGGGATAATTTCTTGGCACACTTTGGGCCCCTTAGTACCAATTGAGCATCGTTTAAACACCATGGCCTACCTAAGTATCTTTGCTGACCATGTCAATCCCTTTATGACTACAGTAGAGTGTACCCATCTTTTGGTGGCTCCTTCGAGCAGGATAATGCACCATGTCACAAAGCTCAAATCATCTCACCACTGGTTTCTTGAACATGACAATGAGCTCACTGTACTCCAATGGCCTCCACAGTCACCAGATCTCATCCAATAGAGCACCTTTGGGATGCGGTGGGGAGATTTGCATCATGGATGTGCTGTGCAGCTTACAAATCTGCAGCAACTGTGTGATGCTAACATGTCAATATGGATCAAAATCTCTGAGGAATGTTTCCAACACCTTGTTGAATCTATGCCACGAAGAATTATGGCAATTCTGAAGGCAAAAGGGGGTCCAACCCGGTACTAGCAAGGTGTACCTAATAAAGTGGCTGGTGAGTGCAAAAACATTGTAACTGGATAGTTTATTTTAACTGGATAGCTTATTTATTAATACTCTGAATAGTATTGACTCAAATCAGTGTTTTATACTGCATTTGATATAGCACTTATGTACTGCATGTTCTTTATTAAACATGTTGAAGGGTATGGAAAGCATTAAGCCGTTAGCCTAAGTGCTTTCATTACCTCTTATACTTTTTCCTGAAAAGTAATCAATACAACTTTATTTTATCTGTATAATGTACTGAATTATGTCCTTTTGTTGAATTTGGTTTTCTTTGAAGCTAAGGATACTTGATTATTAAGATATGGGTACCATTTATATTGTAAAGTGCGCAAGAGTCCGCAAGTCTGTGTTCCACAAGAAAGTTCATTTAAAATGTTATAGGGCAGGTTTAGTCCACCGGAAAAATGTTTCATTCAGTCTAGCTGGGTAGTAATTGAAGGTTGTGAATAAACCCAGAAAAAGAATCCAGAAAGGGATACTTGATACACACCATACATATACATGTGAATTTACTCATAAAAGCAAAGGTAACATGTAGTGTTTGTTTATTCAAATTTTTTAAACTTTTAATGGATTAAGGGCAGTTCATACCAGGATTGCACAGGAATGTGCTTGCTCCCATGTGATTCCCACATGTTTCTGTGTGGTGTGTTTAGAATGGCCATTGATTTAAATAGGCTGAAAACTGTACAAGACAATGCACTACTTTTAAAAATGCACTGCAGCAGTCCACATGGTATTGGGGTATCTTACGATGTGGTGCCTGCAAATGCACTGCGCTTGCAATCTGTATTGGGGTGCTATTAACTTTACATTGCCACCCGCATGCAGATTGCAAGGGCAGAGCATTTACTTGCAGTGCGGGAATTGCACACTGAACGTCTAAATGTAGTGTTTGTAGCTAGGCTGTAGCCAGCCTGAGCGCTGCATAAAGCGCAAAGGTAAAGGACATTGTTTGAGTGTTCTCTAGCAAGATGATACAATGTATTTGCATCATAAATATTTTTTCACCCTGGACAATCAATGAGAGATAACTGGCAGTGATGTGCACTGAGGAATGAAATAAATATTTGGGGGACCTTCAAGAAAGGTCTTCCCTCCCAAGCTTGTCTGGAGATGATGTGTCTTCATGCTTCTCAGGCCCCTTGCCTGGAGGGGGAAGAGTTTTTCTTAATCATTTGCCGGTCTTAACTTAAATTTCCACTACTAGCCTGTGAGAAGAGCTGAAGATACTTAAAGGTATCTGACAATCTGGCCTATCAAATCATCATTAACTTGCTCCGTGTTTCATGTCACAACTCAGCTACTCTCAGAGAGGAGTTGTAAAGAAACTCTGCGAGAAATCCACTTTAATAATTTCACTTTAGCTTTCTTCATCCCTTTCTTTCCCCACAGTATTTCTACTGCGGTTGGGCGGCACAGCCAGGCACAATCACTTCATGTGCGCCCTGGCTGATGGGCATGCAACATGCTCCCTGGGGCTCACAGGGATCCACTTCTGTGACTGCTGTGTCCGGTGGACTGTCAGTATCCTGCTGCTTTAAATGGCCAGAGTATCATGTGATTGCGCTGTGCAATCACAATGTAAACACAACTGTTATAAATGGGTTTCATTTGTAACAGCTGTGCTTAGCATTGTGATGCTGTGATTGGCCCACAGTTATCACATGGTACCTGGGCCAGTCACAGCACCCTGTACCATGTGATAGCTGCAGGCTAATCACAGCACACAATAGTAATCACAGCTGTTATGAATGTAATCCATGCATGGCAGTTTCAAAACATTGCTGTTATAGTGATTATCACTGTAACATTAATTAAAGTGTAAAAAAAAACCACTATGGTGACACTGAACTACTCTGATGAGTATGTAAAAATAATAGTAAAAAAATGTTTAAAAATTGAAAATGAAATTTAAATTATTTAATTTTTTTTAACATACTGTTACCAGTCAGTATCCCAGATCCCCAGTCATATGATGCCATACTGCACTGGTGACAGTATGTAAAAAAAAAAATATATATATATATATATATATATATATATATATATATATATATATATATATATATATATATATATATATATATCATCGACACTTTCAAAAAAATTGTTACAAAAAAATTATAGCTCCAAAAAACTTGCCATGCCTCTTACTAAATACCTCAGACTGTCTACTTTCTAAAAAGAGGTCATTTGGGGGTATTTGTACTGTTCTTGGATTTTAAGGTTCTCAAGAAACAAGATACATTTTCAAATATATATATATTCCACAGTTTGTACACGCTATAACTTTTAAAAACCAATTAATATACACACTTTGGGATTTTTCCCAAAGACATGTAGCAGAATATATTTTGGCCTAAATTTATGAAGAAAATTTATCTTATTGGATATGTTTTAAAGGATAAAAGTAGAAAATATTTTTTTTTCAACATTTTTGTTCTTTTTTTGATTATATAATGAAAAAAAATCCAGTGGTAATCAAATACCACCAAAAGAAAGCTCTATTTGTGTGAAATAAATGTTATCAATTTCATTTGATTACAGTGTTAAATGACTGCACAATTACCAGTCAAAGTAGCACAGTGTTGAATAGCAAAAAATGGTCTGGTCATGAAGGTTGTAAAACCTTCCGGAGGTCAAGTGGTTAAAGTCTAATTTTATAGCTACTACTTAAAGACTGCGAGAGAGATGAAACATGTGAGAGGAAGCAATAAAGAGCTTAAAAAAGCTTTTATTTACAGGTATTGTTAGCTAGGATAGCAAGAGAAATTACATAGTTTATAACATCAAAGGAAACTAAAGGGCAAGTTCATGTGCACATCATTCTCCATAGGTACTATCCCTAATCAAATATTATCCAATGACCACTTCAACCACCTGGTCAAAAAAGGGGTGGGGGAGGTATAAAAGTGGAGCTTTAATTGTACTTTATAAAGACAATAGGCATTTGTTAAAAAATTAAATATTATATTTTTTTTACAAAAGGTTAAAAGATATTCAGTATATATTATAGTGCGAACATCAATTCATTCATCATCAGTTCCATCATTATACAGAATACAATAGTTTGAATATGGCACATGTGATCAATGCGTTTCGTGATTAACATTCTTCCTCATGATCCATAACATAAACTCTGTACAGATGATGGTTCCCTGTAAAGGATGAATCACAACAATACAAGTTTACAAACTTCGAAATTCAAACAGGGCAACAATAATAAACATACAGTATATCTGCTTAAAAACCACCCTATTGCAACTATGTGGCAAATGAGGTTTAATGTTGATAAATTTAAAGTTATGCACTTGGAGGCTAAGAATATGCATGCATCATACATGCTAGAGGGAGTACAATTGAGGGAATCAATGGTGGAGAAGGATCTGGGTGTTTTGGTACATCATAAGCTTATTAAAAGCATGCAATGCCAAGCTACAGTTTCCAAAGCGAGCAAAGTCCTTTCTTGTATTGAGAGAGCTATGGACTCCAGAGAGGGAGATATTTTACCCCTGTACAAATGATTAGTAAGACCTCATCTGGAATATGCAGTTCAGTTTTGCCCACCAGTTCACAGATAGGATATTGGGTAACTAGAGTAAGTGTACAGAAGAGCAACCAAACTGATAAGAGGCATGGAGGAACTCAGCTATGAGGAAATATTGGAGGAACTGAATTTATTTTCTCTTGAGAAGAGGAGATTAAGGGGGGATATGATCAACATGTACAAATACATAAGTGGTCCATATAGTGTTGAGTTATTCACTTTAACCACTTGCCGACCGCCTCACGCCTATATACGTGAGCAGAATGGCACGGGCAGGCAAAATCACGTACCTGGTACGTGATTGCCTTCCCGCGGGCGGGGGGTCCGATCGGACCCCCCCCCGGTGCCAGCTGCGGTCGGCATTTGGCTGGGAGAGTTGAGAGACGAGGGGGAGGCCATCCGATCGTGACCCCCCCCCCTCGCGATCGCTCCCAGCCAATGAGAAACATCCTCTGCCTCTGTATAGTACACAGAGGCAGAGGATGTGATGTCATCTCTCCTCGGCTCGGGAGTTTCCGTTCCGGCCCGAGGAGAGACGACATGTAAGTAAGTGCACAACACAACACAACACAGTAGAACATGCCAGGCACACTAAACACCCCGATCCCCCCCCCGATCGCCCCCCGATCCCCCCCAATCACCCCCCCCCCCCTGTCACAAACTGACACCAAGCAGGTTTTTTTTTTTTTTTTTCTGATTGCTGCATAGTGTCAGTTTGTGACAGTTAGCAGTGGTAGGACAATTAGGGTTAGCCCCCTGTAGGTCTAGGATACCCCCCTAACCCCCCCTAATAAAGTTTTAACCCCTTGATCACCCCCTGTCACCAGTGTCACTAAGCGATCATTTTTCTGATCGCTGTATTAGTGTCGCTGGTGACGCTAGTTAGTGAGGTAAATATTTAGGTTCGCCGTCAGCGTTTTATAGCGACAGGGACCCCCATATACTATCTAATAAATGTTTTAACCCCTTGATTGCCCCCTAGTTAACCCTTTCACCACTGATCACCGTATAACTGTTACGGGTGACGCTGGTTAGTTCGTTTATTTTTTATAGTGTCAGGGCACCCGCCGTTTATTACCGAATAAAGGTTTAGCCCCCTGATCGCCCGGCGGTGATATGCGTCGCCCCAGGCAGCATCAGATTAGCGCCAGTACCGCTAACACCCACGCACGCAGCATACGCCTCCCTTAGTGGTATAGTATCTGAACGGATCAATATCTGATCCGATCAGATCTATACTAGCGTCCCCAGCAGTTTAGGGTTCCCAAAAACGCAGTGTTAGCGGAATCAGCCCAGATACCTGCTAGCACCTGCGTTTTGCCCCTCCGCCCAGCCTAGCCCAGCCCACCCAAGTGCAGTATCGATCGATCACTGTCACTTACAGAACACTAAACGCATAACTGCAGCGTTCGCAGAGTCAGGCCTGATCCCTGCGATCGCTAACAGTTTTTTTGGTAGCGTTTTGGTGAACTGGTAAGCACCAGCCCCAGGCAGCGTCAGGTTAGCGCCAGTACCGCTAACACCCACGCACGCACCGTACACCTCCCTTAGTGGTATAGTATCTGAACGGATCAATATCTGATCCAATCAGATCTATACTAGCGTCCCCAGCAGTTTAGGGTTCCCAAAAACGCAGTGTTAGCGGGATCAGCCCAGATACCTGCTAGCACCTGCGTTTTGCCCCTCCGCCCAGCCCACCCAAGTGCAGTATCGATCGATCACTGCCACTTACAGAACACTAAACGCATAACTGCAGCGTTCGCAGAGTCAGGCCTGATCCCTGCGATCGCTAACAGTTTTTTTGGTAGCGTTTTGGTGAACTGGTAAGCACCAGCCCCAGGCAGCGTCAGGTTAGCGCCAGTACCGCTAACACCCACACACGCACCGTACACCTCCCTTAGTGGTATAGTATCTGAACGGATCAATATCTGATCCAATCAGATCTATACTAGCGTCCCCAGCAGTTTAGGGTTCCCAAAAACGCAGTGTTAGCGGGATCAGCCCAGATACCTGCTAGCACCTGCGTTTTGCCCCTCCGCCCAGCCCACCCAAGTGCAGTATCGATCGATCACTGCCACTTACAGAACACTAAACGCATAACTGCAGCGTTCGCAGAGTCAGGCCTGATCCCTGCGATCGCTAACAGTTTTTTTGGTAGCGTTTTGGTGAACTGGCAAGCACCAGTGGCCTAGTACACCCCGGTCGTAGTCAAACCAGCACTGCAGTAACACTTGGTGACGTGGCGAGTCCCATAAGTGCAGTTCAAGCTGGTGAGGTGGCAAGCACAAGTAGTGTCCCGCTGCCACCAAAAAGACAAACACAGGCCCGTCGTGCCCATAGTGCCCTTCCTACTGCATTCGCCAATCCTAATTTGGAACCCACCGCTTCTGCAGCGCCCGTACTTCCCCCATTCACATCCCCAACCAAATGCAGTCGGCTGCATGAGAGGCATTTTTATGTCCTCCCGAGTACCCCTACCCAACAAACCCCCCCAAAAAGATGTCGTGTCTGCAGCAAGCGCGGATATAGGCGTGACACCCGCTATTATTGTTCCTCCTGTCCTGACAATCCTGGTCTTTGCATTGGTGAATGTTTTGAACGCTACCATTCACTAGTTAAGTATTAGCGTAGGGTACAGCATTGCACAGACTAGGCACACTTTCACAGGGTCTCCCAAGATGCCATCGCATTTTGAGAGACCCGAACCTGGAACCGGTTACAGTTATAAAAGTTACAAGTTTGCAAAAAAAACACAAACAAAAATAAAAAAAAATAGTTGTTGTTTTATTCTCTCTCTCTATTCTCTCTTCTGCTCTTTTTTACTGTATTCTATTCTGCAATGTTTTATTGTTATTATGTTTTATCATGTTTGCTTTTCAGGTATGCAATTTTTTATACTTTACCGTTTACTGTGCTTTATTGTTAACCATTTTTTGGTCTTCAGGTACACCATTCACGAATTTGAGTGGTTATACCAGAATGATGCCTGCAGGTTTAGGTATCATCTTGGTATCATTCTTTTCAGCCAGCGGTCGGCTTTCATGTAAAAGCAATCCTAGCAGCTAATTAGCCTCTAGACTGCTTTTACAAGCAGTGGGAGGGAATGCCCCCCCCCCACCATCTTCCGTGTTTTTCTCTGGCTCTCCTGTCTCAACAGGGAACCTGAGAATGCAGCCGGTGATTCAGCCAGCTGACCATAGAGCTGATCAGAGACCAGAGTGGCTCCAAACATCTCTATGGCCTAAGAAACCGGAAGCTACGAGCATTTTATGACTTAGATTTCGCCGGATGTAAACAGCGCCATTGGGAAATTGGGGAAGCATTTTATCACACCGATCTTGGTGTGGTCAGATGCTTTAAGGGCAGAGGAGAGATCTAGGGTCTAATAGACCCCAATTTTTTCAAAAAAGAGTACCTGTCACTACCTATTGCTATCATAGGGGATATTTACATTCCCTGAGATAACAATAAAAATGATTTAAAAAAAAAAAAAATGAAAGGAACAGTTTAAAAATAAGATAAAAAAGCAAAAAAATAATAAAGAAAAAAAAAAAAAAAAAGCACCCCTGTCCCCCCTGCTCTCACGCTAAGGCGAACGCAAGCGTCGGTCTGGCGTCAAATGTAAACAGCAATTGCACCATGCATGTGAGGTATCACCGCGAAGGTCAGATTGAGTGCAGTATTTTTAGCAGTAGACCTCCTCTGTAAATCTAAAGTGGTAACCTGTAAAGGCTTTTAAAGGCTTTTAAAAATGTATTAATTTTGTTGCCACTGCACGTTTGTGTGCAATTTTAAAGCATGTCATGTTTGATATCCATGTACTTAAGATCATCTTTTTTATTCCATCAAACATTTGGGCAATATAGTGTGTTTTAGTGCATTAAAATTTAAAAAAGTGTGTTTTTTCCACAAAAAATGCGTTTGAAAAATCGCTGCGCAAATACCGTGTGAAAAAAAAAAATGAAACACTCACCATTTTAATCTGTAGGGCATTTGCTTTAAAAATATATATAATGTTTGGGTGTTCAAAGTAATTTTCTTGCAAAAAAAAAAAATTTTTTCACGTAATCAAAAAGTGTCAGAAAGGGTTTTGCCTTCAAGTAGTTAGAAGAGTGGGTGATGTGTGACATAAGCTTCTAAATGTTGTGCATAAAATGCCAGGACAGTTCAAAACCCCCCCAAATGACCCCATTTTGGAAAGTAGACACCCCAAGCTATTTGCTGAGAGTCATGTCGAGTCCATGGAATATTTTATATTGTGACACAAGTTGCGGGAAAGAGACAAATTTTTTTTTTTTTTTTGCACAAAGTTGTCACTAAATGATATATTGCTCAAACATGCCATGGGGATATGTGAAATTACACCCCAAAATACATTCTGCTGCTTCTCCTGAGTACGGGGATACCACATGTGTGGGACTTTTTGGGAGCCTAGCTGCGCACGGGACCCCGAAAACCAAGCACCGCCTTCAGGCTTTCTAAGGGCGTAAATTTTTGATTTCACTCTTCACTGCCTATCACAGTTTCGGAGGCCATGGAATGCCCAGGTGGCACAAAACCCACCAAACTGACCCCATTTTGGAAAGTAGACACCCCAAGTTATTTGTTGAGAGGTATAGTGAGTATTTTGCAGACCTCACTTTTTGTCACAAAGTTTTGAAAATTGAAAAAAGAAAAAAAAAATTTTTTTTTCTGGTCTTTCTTCATTTTCAAAAACAAATGAGAGCTACAAAATACTCACCATGCCTCTCAGCAAATAGCTTGGGGTGTCTACTTTCCAAAATGGGGTCATTTGGGGGGGTTTTGTGCCATCTTGGCATTTTATGGCCTTCAAAACTGTGATAGGTAGTGAGGCGTGAAATCAAAAATTTATGCCCTTAGAAATCCTGAAGGCGGTGCTTGGTTTTCGGGGCCCCGTACGCGGCTAGGCTCCCAAAAAGTCCCACACATGTGGTATCCCCATACTCAGGAGAAGCAGCTGAATGTATTTTGGGGTGCAATTCCACATATGCCCATGGCCTGTGTGAGCAATATATCATTTAGTGACAACTTTTTGTAAATTTTTTTTTTTTTTTGTCATTATTCAATCACTTGGGACAAAAAAAATAAATATTCAATGGGTTCAACATGCCTCTCAGCAATTTCCTTGGGGTGTCTACTTTCCAAAATGGGGTCATTTGGGGGGGTTTTGTACTGCCCTGCCATTTTAGCACCTCAAGAAATGACATAGGCAGTCATAAACTAAAAGCTGTGTAAATTACAGAAAATGTACCCTAGTTTGTAGACGCTATAACTTTTGCGCAAACCAATAAATATACGCTTATTGACATTTTTTTTTACCAAAGACATGTGGCCGAATACATTTTGGCCTAAATGTATGACTAAAATTTAGTTTATTGGATTTTTTTTATAACAAAAAGTAGAAAATATCATTTTTTTTCAAAATTTTCGGTCTTTTTCCGTTTATAGCGCAAAAAATAAAAACGGCAGAGGTGATCAAATACCATCAAAAGAAAGCTCTATTTGTGGGAAGAAAAGGACGCAAATTTCATTTGGGTACAGCATTGCATGACCGCGCAATTAGCAGTTAAAGCGACGCAGTGCCGAATTGTAAAAAGTGCTCTGGTCAGGAAGGCGGTAAAATCTTCCGGGGCTGAAGTGGTTAAGGTCATCACAGAGGACAAGGTGGGCACTCTTTACATCTGGAGCAAAAGAGATTTAATCTCCAAATATGGAAAGGTTTCTTCACAGTAAGAGCTGTGAAAATGTGGTATAGACTCCCTCAAGAGCTGGTTCTGGCCAGCTCAGTAGATTGCTTTGAAAAAGGCCTGGGTTATTTCCTAAATGTATATTATATAACTGGGTACTAATATTTCTAGGTAAAGTTGATACAGGGAATATCCGATTGCCTCTCAGGGGATCAGGAAGGAATTTTTTCCCCCGCTGGAGCAAATTGGATCATGCTTCGGTTTTTTTTATGCATTCCTCTGGATCAACTGTGGGTATAGGATTGTGTATATAGGATTGTTTGATTGTTTTTCCCTTTTATAGGTTGAACTAGATGGACTTATGTCTTTTTTTCAACCTGACTAACTTTGTCATTATTATTATTACTAGCAGATCTCAATGACTGTTTAATTGGGCAACTATGTGGCAAATGAGGTTTAACCGCTTGCAACCCGGCCACAGGTCGTTTACTGTGACAAGGCAGTGTGGGCAAACAGGATACTCCAGACACAGCGGATTGGGGCTCTCAGTATCCAGCCGCTTTGAGCGGCCAGGGGATCATGTGAACACTATGCAAATTACATGATCACAATGTCAACAAAGCTGTTATGAATTAATTTTATGTACAAAAGCTGTGCTACCTATAGTGATGATATGATCGGCTCACAGCTGGGCCAATCACAGCACACAATAGTAAATCACAGCTGTTATGAATGTAACATTTGTGGCATTTGTGGCAATTCAGAACACTGCTGTCACAGTGATCATCACTGTAACAGCAATCAATGTGTAAAACATAAAAAAATACCCCCCCCCCCAGAGTAGTACAGTGTCACTATGGTGACAATGAACTATGCTGATGAAAGTATGTAAAAAAAGAAAAGAAAAAGAAAAGTTATTGAATAGAGAATTATTTATTTATTTATTTTTAACATACTGTCATTAGTCAATATCCCTGATCACCACCACACCAGTCACGTGATGATGCTGTACTATACTGGTAACAGTATGTAAAAAAAAAAAGAAATTGTGGAAAAAAACACATTTGTTTTAATGTCTTCATTTTCCAAAATATTCTCCCAAAAATGACAGCTTCGAAAAACTTGCCATGCCTCATACTAAATACCTCTGACTGTCTGCTTTCCAAAAAGGTCATTTGGGGTTATTTGTACTGTCCTGGCATTTTAGCGCCTCAAGAAATGAAGGCTGTCAATACATTAGAGTTTGCTCATTTTCAAATAGATATACCATAGTTTGTAGATGCTAGAACTTTCACACATACCAATTAATATACACTTACTGAGATTTTTTTTCACCAAAGACATGTAGCAGAATACATTTTGGCCTAAATTTATGAAGAAATTTCATTTCATTGGATATGTTTATAAGAGAAATTAGAAAATAGTGTGGCTTTTTTTTCAAAATTTTCTGCCCTTTTGACCCAGTGGCGATCAAATACCACTAAAAGAAAGCTATATTTGTGTGAAAAAATTATATAAAGTTAAATTGTGTACAGTGCTGCATGGCCTCGCAATTGCCAGTTAAAATAGCACAGTGCTGAATAGCAAAAAATGGCCTGGTCATGAAAGAGGTAAAACCTTCCAGAGGTCAAGTTGTTAATGTTGATAATTGTAAAGGTAATTTGGACAGGGTAAAATCCCCAAATCCTCACTAAATTTAATAGGTACGATGCCCGGCGGGTGTGGAGAGGCGACTCTTTGTACATCTTGCCGCATGTATGCGTTCCTTGATCATCCGATCGAGGGCGAATACTGCTGTGCAAAATGTAAGCACATTGTTTCCCTGGAAGCCCAGGTTCTGAATCTGGGGAAGCAACTGTCAGCACTGAGAAGTCCCTCCATACTAAAGGTGAGCCAGGAACGTACACGGCAGGTGCCGGCAGGGGCCAGCACAGAGGCGGGTGGAGACAAAGAGGTGCAGGCACTAGCAAAGAGTAGATGGGTGACAGTCAGGAGGGGTAGAGGGGGAAGTGCCAGGGAGGCCGATCCAGGACTGGAGCATCCCAATAAGTACGCTCCATTGAGTGACATTGGTGTAACCAGTCAGGGACCAGCACTGCTGGAGTTGAGGGACTCTCCTAGCTGCCAGGGGAAGAACTCCTCCAGTGAGAGTGGGGGGGCAGCAAAGGGAAAGGAAAGACAGATTCTGGTGGTAGGGGACTCAATTCTTAGAAGGACAGAGAGGGCAATCTGTAACCAAGACCTGAAGCGCCGAACAGTATGTTGTCTACCGGGCGCTCGGGTTCGGCACATCACGGATCTTGTGGACAGATTACTGGGAGGGGCTGGGGAAGACCCGGCTGTCATGGTGCACGTTGGCACCAATGACAAAGTCAGAGGCAGATGGAGTGTCCTAAAGAACGATTTTAGGGACTTAGGAGCTAAATTGAGGAAAAGGACCTCCAAGGTAGTGTTCTCAGGAATACTACCGGTACATCAAGCCACACCAGAGAGGCAGAGGGAGATTAGGGAAGTAAACAAGTGGCTGAAGAGCTGGTGTAGTAAGGAGGGGTTTGGGTTCCTGGAGGACTGGGCCGACTTCTCAGTCGGTAACCGGTACTATAGAAGGGACGGACTGCACCTAAATGAGGAGGGTGCAGATCTGCTGGGAATGAAGATGGCCAAAAAGTTAGAGGGGTTTTTAAACTAGGCGATGGGGGGGAGGGTCCAGAGACAGTGATAGCCAGCGTGGAAGATATTCCAGAGGGTAGTATTGGGGGCATTAGTGGTAGGTTAACCAAAGCACAAAAACGCAAGGTGAGTATAGTAGCAAGTCCAAGTTGCAATCTTGAAACACCCAATACGAGGACAATATGCGACCGGTCTAAACTATGTGGCATGTTCACCAATGCCAGGAGCCTGGCGGACAAGATGGGTGAACTAGAGATACTGTTGTACAAGGAGGATTTGGATTTTGTGGGAATTTCAGAGACCTGGTTCAACAGCTCTTATGATTGGCTGGCAAACATTCAAGGGTATACCCTATACCGCAAGGATAGAGAGGGTAAAAAAGGGGGAGGGGTATGCCTATATATCAAGAATAATGTACAAGTGAATGTGAGAGATGACATCACTGAGGGGGCTAGGGAGGAGGTGGAATCTTTATGGGTAGAGCTCCAAAGGGATGAAGCTAAGGGGAAAATAATACTGGGAGTATGCTATAGGCCCCCTAACCTGAGGGAGGAAGTGGAGACGGATCTCCTATCACAAATTGGATTAGCAGCAAGGATGGGAAGTGTTATCATAATGGGGGATTTTAATTATCCAGACATAGACTGGGCGGAAGGGAACCGCGCATTCATTTAAGGCTCGCCAGTTCCTTAATGTCTTGCAGGACAATTTTATGGGTCAGATGGTAGACGCACCAACTAGAAATAAAACATTACTAGATCTACTGATTACCAACAATACAGACCTGATAACAGATGTGGAAATACGGGGCAATTTAGGTAACAGCGATCACAGGTCAATTAGTTTCAGTATAAATCACACAAATATGAGACATGAAGGGAACACAAAGACACTGAATTTCAAAAGAGCCAACTTCCCTAAACTACAAACCTTGCTAAAAGGCATAAATTGGGATAAAATATTAGGAACAAAGAATACAGAGGAGAGATGGGTTTGCTTTAAGAGCATATTAAATAAGGGCATTAGCCAATGTATCCCATTGGGTAATAAATTTAAAAGAGCGAACAAACATCCTGGATGGCTTAACTCCAATGTAAAAATGCATATAAAAGCAAAGGAGAAGGCCTTCAAAAAATACAAGGTTGAGGGATCATCCACAGCATTCAGAATTTATAAAGAATGCAATAAGAAATGTAAGGGTGCAATTAGGATGGCTAAGATAGAACATGAAAGACACATAGCGGAGGAGAGCAAAAAAAATCCCAAGAAATTCTTTAAGTATGTAAACAGTAAAAAAGGGAGGACAGACCATATTGGCCCCATAAAGAATGAGGAAGGACATCTGGTTACAAAGGATGGGGAGATGGCAGAGGTATTGAATTTATTCTTCTCCTCAGTCTTCACGAGTGAATCGGGGGGCTTCAGTAACCAAAACTGCAGTGTTTATCCTCATGACACAACACAGGAAGCACCTACATGGTTAACAGAGGACGGAATTAAAATTAGACTTGAGAAACTTAACATTAATAAATCACCGGGACCAGATGGCTTGCATCCGAGGGTACTTAGGGAACTCAGTCAGGTGATTGCCAGACCGTTGTTCCTAATTTTTACAGACAGTCTATTGACTGGAATGGTACCAGCTGATTGGAGAAAAGCCAATGTAGCACCAATATTTAAAAAGGGCCCAAAAAACATCCCTGGGAATTACAGACCAGTTAGCCTAACATCAATAGTATGTAAACTCTTGGAGGGGATGATAAGGGACTATATACAAGATTTTAGTAATAAGAATGATATCATTAGCAGTAATCAGCATGGATTCATGAAGAATCGTTCTTGCCAAACCAATCTATTAACCTTCTATGAGGAGGTGAGTTGCCATCTAGATAAAGGAAGGCCCGTAGACGTGGTGTATCTGGATTTTGCAAAAGCATTTGACACAGTTCCCCATAAACGTTTACTGTACAAAATAAGGTGCGTTGGCATGGACCATAGGGTGAGTACATGGATTGAAAACTGGCTACAAGGGCGTGTTCAGAGGGTGGTGATAAATGGGGAGTACTCAGAATGGTCAGGGGTGGGTAGTGGGGTCCCCCAGGGTTCTGTGCTGGGACCAATCCTATTTAATTTGTTCATAAACGACCTGAAGGATGGGATAAACAGTTCCATCTCTGTATTTGCAGACGATACTAAGCTAAGCAGGGCAATAACTTCTCCGCAGGATGTGGAAATCTTGCAAAAAGACCTGAACAAATTAATGGGGTGGGCAACTACATGGCAAATGAGGTTCAATGTAGAAAAATGTAAAATAATGCATTTGGGTGTCAAAAATATGAATGCAATCTATACACTGGGGGGAGAACCTCTGGGGGAATCTAGGATGGAAAAGGACTTGGGGGTCCTAGTGGATGATAGGCTCAGCAATGGCATGCAATGCCAATCTGCTGCTAATAAAGCAAACAGAATATTGGCATGCATTAAAAGGGGGATCAACTGCAGAGATAAAACGATAATTCTCCCGCTCTACAAGACTCTGGTCCGCCCGCACCTGGAGTATGCTGTCCAGTTCTGGGCACCAGTCCTCAGGAGGGACGTACTGGAAATGGAGCGAGTACAAAGAAGGGCAACAAAGCTAATAAAAGGTCTGGAGGATCTTAGTTATGAGGAAAGGTTGCGAGCACTGAACTTATTCTCTCTGGAGAAGAGACGCTTGAGAGGGGATATGATTTCAATTTACAAATACTGTACTGGTGACCCCACAATAGGGATAAAACTTTTTCGCAGAAGAGAGTTTAATAAGACTCGTGGCCACTCATTACAATTAGAAGAAAAGAGGTTTAACCTTAAACTACGTAGAGGGTTCTTTACTGTAAGAGCGGCAAGGATGTGGAATTCCCTTCCACAGGCGGTGGTCTCAGCGGGGAGCATTGATAGCTTCAAGAAACTATTAGATAATCACCTGAATGACCGCAATATACAGGGATATGTAATGTAATACTGACACATAATCACATACATAGGTTGGACTTGATGGACTTGTGTCTTTTTTCAACCTCACCTACTATGTAACTATGTAACTATGTAAAGTTATGTACTTAGGGACTAAAAAACATGCATCGTACATTCTAGAAGTACATCTGGGAGAAGGGTAGGTTATAGACATAAGATCCAAATCTGCCGTTTCTAAAGCAAGCAAAATACTTTCTTGTATTAAAAAAGGTATAGACTCCAGAGAAAGAAACTTAATTGTGCCCATGTACAAAGTATTAGTAAGATCTGGAATATGCAGCTATGTTTTGGGCATCTGTTCACAAAAAGAATATTGGGGAACCGAAATATGATACGGAAACTGATACCGAAACTGATAGGAAGAATGGATGACCTTAGCTATAAGGAAAAATTAGCTAAACTTAATATATTCAGGGGGGATATGATCACCATGTATAAATACATTAGTGGCCCATATAGTGAACTTGGTGTAGAGTTGTTGAATTTCAGGTCATTACAGAGGACAAGAGTTCTGGCCAGCTTGGTATATTGTTTTAAAAAAAGGGGTGGATGTGTTCCTCAAGGTACAAAATATAACTGGACATGTACATTAATAGGTAATAACTCTAAGAATTGTTGATCCGGGGAATAACCGATTGCTTTCTGGGGGATGAGGAAGGAAATTATTTTTCAAATTGGTCCATGCTTTATATAGGGTTTTTTTCTTTGCTTTCCTGTAGATCAACTGTGGGTATAGGAGTTTGTATATGAATGCTTTCTAATTATTTATTCTGTTTATTTTTGTTTTATTGGTTGAACTAGATGATCTTTTTTTCAACCTGCCTATGTAACTTATTACCCTTCTCCTGGTTGTGTATCATGAAGTAGATAAGACAAATGCCACGTTTAATTTTACTGTATTCACAGGAAAGAAGCAAAAAAGCAAAGAAATCCAAAAGCCATACAGTTCCTCCAGCACCATAAGGTCTTGTGTACGCCTGTGTTGTTTTCAATTGTTGGCTTTTGCATTCAAACGCAGCAGCACTCAAATGCATGTGTCCAAGTGCAAAGCAAAAATCTATGTAAACCCATCTTAATAGGACATGCTGTGTTCAGAGAAACACATAGCAGAGCAAAGCAGGTCAAATGCAAGCTCAGAACTGTCATCAGCACAGCACCATTAAAGTAAGTGTGAAACTGCTGGCCTGCATTTAATGTGCATTTCAAACACATTTAAATCACAGGAAGACAACCCCTATTTACACAGTCAGTAGCATCAAGGCAGTTTCAGTATTTCCCTCCTCTAGATCAGGGATCTCCAAGCTACAGCCCTCCAGCTGTTGCAGAACTACATGTCCTATGAGGAATTGTAAAACTCTGACATTCACAGACATGACTAGGCATTATGGGAATTGTAGTTCCTGAACAACTGGAGGGCCATAGTTTGGAAACTCCTGCTCTAGATGTTACTTTGCAAACCTCTAGTGGCCTCACTCCACGTGTCACAATTCACTTAGCTAGCCAAGTCTTCACGATTCTGAAACAAAATTAAATATTTAACAGGATAAGTAATCAGCCAAATGACCAGAAAGGGAACAATTTTAACTTGCAGTTTACTAAACAGGTTCAAAGTTAACATAGTCTCCATAAGACTCTTTAACAACAGAGAATCATGTTGAGAATCACCGTTTCAGTAAAACAGTAAAACAGTTTTAACGCAGCTACTTGCTATTATCCTCATAAATAGTGCCCCTCACAGTGACATTCTGGGTAGCTTTGGTAAAACAGATAAAAAGCTGGAGGTATCCAAGGCCCAAGGACGAAGGGCCACACCATTGGAACTGTATTTTGGTAGGATTTAGTAAAGGGCTCTCCACAGTAGCTGGGTCTTTTGGAAAAATTCTATTAAAGCTGAACGCCAGGCATGATCTTTATTGCATACCTACATTGGCTCAGCTTGGACCAATGTAAGTAAGTATATATCATACCGAAGGGTTGCTGGGATAGCTAATAATCACTGTAGTAGCTGGTGTAATCTTCCAGGTCCTGTGCCAAGTGGCACTCGGACCACAGGGGGTCACTCGCTTGGCAGTGCCACAGTTCACAGAATGCCCTGAATTTTTTCATTTAATACAAGGTTATTTATTTTTGAATGAAGAGGAGAGGAAGGGTGTTGACATCATCGGATGGGAAGCAGTTGCATTTATACTCCCTGGTCATGTCCCCAAACCCAGAAAGTTGCCTATATCTGCATTAGAGCAAGACAAGTAAATGGTAAGTAAATGAGCCCTCCATTACACCTAACCCCACTTGAACTTGCTGTCCCTGGAAAGTTTGAATACCAGTCAAATTAATCTTCGGCAAAATGTAAAAGGCTTGATCGGGAGGCTCTGCTGTCCTGCTTGTTTATCCTGCTGTTAGATTGGCGCAGGCTGCTTTTGTTACACACACACACTGCTACTCTTCCCCACTGGACACCTGCAGGCATGAGAAGGGGTCACAGCGTAGGACCAAATCGTCCAAAAGCTAACGCTATGGGCGCACTGGAAGTGGAGGCCACGCTCGCCACCATTACTGCCTGCAGCATGGCCACACAGATAGAGGATAAGGACATTGAGGTGGCAGTATCCAATGACTTACAAGCTCTCATGCAGGCGATCACTATGTGCCAATCTACCCTGACAACTTAATTGGATCATGTCCATTTGGAAGTTGGACACACATGCAAAGATCTGAATGCCTTTTGTGGCTGTCTGGCCCCTCACCGTCCTTCACACCCTGGCAATTAAGGTGAAGTACTTGGAGTCCTGAGCAGAAGACACTGAGAACTGGGATTGGTGCAATAATTTGCACATTTTGGGCCTTTCGGAGGGTTTGGAAGGAGCTGAGCCTACAGTCTTTACTGAGAACCTACTTAAACAACTTCTTCCTCAAGTGAAATTTTCACCCTACTTTGCGGTGAAGCGGGCTTATCTGATTTCTCCTGCCAGGGGCCCTCCAGGGGCTCCCCCCATACATTTATCTTTAAACTGCTAAACTTTCAGGATGGGGGCATGGTGCTTTGTGAGGCTCGGGTCCAAGGGGACTTGCTGTATGAGAATGTCAAGCTTCCTATTTTTTCAGACCACTCCGTGGAGACTCTACCCCTTCAGAAGTCCATTGATCATATTCACAGCCAAGGACCTTTAATATAGTATGCTTTTTTTCAGCTTCGGTTTCAAG
Source organism: Lithobates septentrionalis (assembly GCA_037952835.1). Lineage (NCBI taxonomy): Eukaryota > Metazoa > Chordata > Amphibia > Anura > Ranidae > Lithobates > Lithobates septentrionalis. Next base: position 3,615,609 of record JBBDGP010000828.1, read on the forward strand.
ATGGTGATCAAGTGTGATTTTTTACCTCACTGGAAGATGCAGTCTCCTGGCTGGATATGGTCTTGTCTTTCCATGAGACTCCTGGGGAAGTCTGAGGACAGATGCATCTGTCTTCTTTATCTTTCTCCTTACTTGGGTCACTATTCGTGGCTTGGTAACGTATTCTTCAATCTCTGCTGTGCCTTAGTTGCCTGAGCCTGACTCTTCTATAATGAGGATTCCCTCAATCTGTTCCACTGCCCTTTGTAAGGGCCCTACTTTCATTCATTTATTATTATTTATGTCAGAGTTATGGTGTATAGGAAATCCGCGCCTCCTATATTCCAAGCGCTGCGCTAATGGAAATGATGCCTGATACTGAGCTGCCGCTTACAGTGTGTATAACCATATGTGCAAAAAATTTGATTCACCAAAAACTAGCCCCAAACAATAGTGAATTCAAATAGCAGCGCTAAATCAATTTAACTCAATGAACTAATGAAAATATTAAAAAATTAAAAATAATATTCTACAATCTAGTGCATCAAAACAATGTGAACTATATCCACAAAAATGTGAGCATAATCAATTAAGTGAATAAAGAATCTGTGCAAACTGAAAAAATATAATAAAGACTTTTAAATAAAACAAATATGAAAAAGTCCAAAAATATGTGATAAATCAATATCCAATAATGTTAATCCGTGATGTGATACAGTGTAGATCTTCACTCAATCAATCTTCCACCGCATCCCTGTGACTGTGAATCCACTCCCCTTAGGTAAATAAACTCACCAGCTCCTCTTGCCTCACACTCTCGTGTTAGGCTTTAAAGCTTTATCCCTCACAGAAGGGGAAAAATAGTGGCCTCCAATGGTTCACCTTTACACATCCAGAGTATTATAATGAGGTGCTCTATTTGCTTTAAATACAGGCAGCATAAGAAACCAGGAAGTCCAGGACATGATGCGTTCTACGGACCCAAAACCAGACGTCAGTGATGATGTGACCATTCATGGTGCCGCCACTGACACTCCCATTAATCAACTAGCGCAAGCTTGTCGTCTGGTTTTGGGTCCGTAGAGCGCATCATGTCCCGGACTTCCTGGTTTCTTATGCTGCCTGTTTTTAAAGCAAATAGAGCACCTCATTATAATACTCTGGATGTGTAAAGGTGAACCATTGGAGGCCACTATTTTCCCCCTTCTGTGTGGGATAAAGCTTTAAAGCCCAACACGAGAGTGTGAAGCAAGAGGAGCTGGTGAGTTTATTTACCTAAGGGGAGTGGATTCACAGTCACAGGGGTGCGGTGGAAGATTGAGTGAAGATCTACACTGTATCACGTCACGGATTAACATTATTGGATGTTGATTTATCACATATTTTTGGACTTTTTCATATTTGTTTTATTTTAAAGTCTTTATTATATTTTTTCAGTTTGCACAGATTCTTTATTCACTTAATTGATTATGCTCACATTTTTGTGGATATAGTTCACATTGTTTTGATGCACTGGATTAATATTTTCACTAGTTCATTGAGTTAAATTGATTTAGCGCTGCTATTTGAACTCACTATTGTTTGGGGCTAGTTTTTGGTGAATCAAATTTTTTGCACATACATTTATTATTATTATTATTATTATTATTATTATTTATTTCATTCAGTTATGACTGGCCCTGGCCTGTTACCCCTGGTCACTTATTTGCACTGTTGTGTGATTTTAACCCATAAGTTTTTTCCTCCCAGCTTGGCTGGGAGACCTGCACCCCAAATATCCTTGCTGGACGAGTTCAGTTTTAGAGACTCCTTTTATTGTTTTTACTGACTTTTTGCTTCTTGCACATATTGCTCCCAAGCGGAAAAGATTCACCATGTTTGGGATTGGGTTTTATAGCACCCTCAGTTTTGGGGGGGGCAGGTGGGGAGGGGGATTTGTTATTTGGGTTTTGTTGTTTTGTATTTTGCTGTAGTGTTTTTATTGAAAATGCACATTTAAGTCAATTTACTGCTCTCTGCACTTTTATTAGTCAGGCTCTTGTGTTGATGCTGATCCATCTGGGTACTCAGGTATTTTGCCCCCTTCATGCAGTGATTAGTGCCCTGTTACCATGGCTAATTTTACAGTAGACTCATGGAACACAAGAGGCTTGCATTCTCCTATAAAAAGGTCCTTGATGTTCTGTTTTTTGAAGGACTATGGACCTTATATATGTGTCTTTCAGGAGACCCACCTTGTAGGTAGTAAAACTCTCAACCTTAGAAAACCCTGGGTGGGGTATCTCTATCACTCTAGCTACTCTAACTTTGCCAGAGGGGTGAGCATTTTGGTGTGGAAGTCCTTGCCTTTTCAGCTCTTCCACCTGGAGTTGAACCCAGAGGGACGGTATATTGTGATCCATGCTATTATTGAGAAGTTAGAACTAGTGTTGGTGGGCCTGTACATTCCTCCTTCAGCTTCTCTTTGGCTGCTTTGAAAGATCACCTCCCTGGTAGCCTCATATTCTACAGATAATATCCTTCTTATGAGGGAATTTAATATGCTGCCAGACCCTGAGGTGGATAGGCTTTCCCCAGATGGGGCACTCCTTCTGATCTAGCATCCTGGGCCGAAACCTACAGTGGAAACACCCAGCCTCCAGAAAATTTACTTGTCACTCTTCCACCTATAAGACTTTCCCCCAAATTAAACTTGCTTATGTGGGGGATTCTCTTCTCTCCTCTCCTCTCCAGGGTTCACTGGGCGGATATTTTGCCAAGGGGGATTTCAGATCATGCCCCGATTTTGTTGCAGATTTCCCTTTCCCAAAGTTCTCTGGATAAGCTGTGGAGACTTTCCAGATTTTGGATCTCTGATTTTAAGCAGCAACTGGGATGCCTTTAAGGCTTTAAGTAGAGGACAGTATCAGATGCTAATAGGACAGGTTTGTAGGGATTTAAAAGCTGACCTAAGACTGAGGCTGAAGCTTTTAGCTGAGAGCAACAATATGTCCTGACTAAAGATGCACAGCTCTATAGCAGACTGCAGATGGCGACCAGAAAGGTTCTCCTTATACGCACCACCTTGTCTAGGAAGAGACTACTCCAACAGTCTCAGAGGATTTTGGAACAAGTCAAACGGACTGGCAGGCTTCTGGCCTGGCTTACCTGAGAACAATCCCCTGCTATGAGTGCGCCCCATATAATTGATCCCTCTGGGGAGGTCCTTAGGAATCCATGACTATCACGGACTGTTTTGCCTCCTACTATGAAGGGCTGTATACATCGAGAGTGACATATACTTCTAATTTGGTTCTGACCTCTCTGGGGTTGACTTCTAGTTATTGACTTCTACGTATAGAGACTATTTAGGCTCTCCCATTGCATTTCCCATTGAATTCTATAAAATTTATGCAGATGACCTAGCACTACATGCCATGTTGGTAAACTCATTGAGAACTGGGAGCCTTCCTTCTACAATGTCTGGGTGGTGATAGTGATAAAAGTCTGGATTTCTGTTCCTCCTATTGTCCCATTTCGTTGTTGAATGTGGACACCAAGCTGCTTACAAAAATTTTGGCTCATCGTTTAAATTTGATTATAACAGCGTTGGTGCATTCTGACCAATCTGGATTTATGCCCGGTAGAGGTACAGACATTAATATTAGATGCTTATTTACGCATATTGCTATAGCAACTGAGGATTCCCTGGAGGCGGTAGCCTCTCTTGATGCTGAAAAAGCATTTGATTCGGTTGAATGGGAATACCTTTTGGAGGGAGTTGGAGTGTTTTGGATTTGGGCCTAATTTTATAGCATGGCTGAAGCTATTGTATCATAGCCCAGTTGCTAGGGTGCTGGTTAATGGAGTGTTGTCCTTCCCCTTCCCCTTATATATATGCAAATACATTTCAGAAATTGAGTTCAGGTGTATCCAATTCCACACTCACATTTCCTGTTTTAAGTTACAGGTTTCCCGTCATGCACAATCTTATTTAAACAACATTAAATATAGTATGAGTAATGCAAGAACAATAATAAAACAACAAGGAAAAAGAAAAAAAAGAAAGAAAACTATGTAGCAAGCATTGTTCTTAAAACAGTACATTAACAAACCAAAAACTAAAAACATTTATAAGTATAGCATACAAGAAACTGTGGAGGATCTATAAAGAGGACATCATGTGGATATCAGTATACATGAAAAATACAAATATAGGTATGAATACCTGAAAATGTATACATACATACCACCACAAAGTTCATACCGAAGGAAAGGAGGTGAATTTGTGAATTATGAATTGTAAATTATAAACTGTAAACATTAACCGACACCTGCACTCACATGTCAGGTGTGTACATGTATTGCCAACAGACAACTGTGCCCAAATAGATCAGTAGCATTGATCAATTGTCTATTGTATACAATGGTCAATCATAATAATGGGTTAAATTCCATTCAAAGTTTAAGCCCTGCACAATTCCAGTTTGCAGACTAAAAATCCAGTAAACTTCACGTTTACATAATATCCTAAAACTGCCACCTCCTTGTCTTGGTGTAGTGATTCTTTCAATACCCTGTATTTGTATCAAGGAAGTATTATTGTGGATCTCATTAAAATGTGATGATTTTCAGGATGTATGTGCGCTAAAATGTCTTGAGGAGTTGTAAGAAGAATCTGCTTTTGATGATGAGGATGGAGCTTATGTTCCATTAATACAAGCCCCCCTTGAGGTGCGATTGGATTTTTATCAGATCAACTCTTTCAAAAGAACATTGAAAAAGAGCTCACCAGACTAGCCACATATTCTAACAATAGAGGGTATATCCATAATGATAATCTTACGTCAGAAGAACGCAATGTGTTAAAAACACGGATACTTCTATTGCTATAAAGATGTCGGACAAGGGAGGTCTAGTTGTGGTCCAGGATTCCAAAGTTTATAGGCAGAAAGCTCACAGACAATTGTTAGATCATAACACATACCAGACATTAACCAGCAACCCCACCATTAAATATAAAAGCATTTTACATACACTTGTAGAAAGAGGTGTGTGCGTAGGGGTACTATCTAGGAAAGAGGGTGAGACTATGGTTCCCGACACTCCAATTATGTCTGTCTTTTATCACCTCCCTAAAACACATAGGGGCCTTACCTCCTTGACTGGACATCCTATTGTGGCTGGGATTAGTTCTCTCAATGAACAATTAGGTCATTGGGTGGATTACCAACTACAACCATTAGTCAAAAATCTTCCCAACTATCTCAGGGACACCAAACATCTTCTCACCATTGTCAATAGCATGCAATGGGAGATGGGGCAAAGATGGATTGTATGTGATGTGTCCAGCCTGTACTCATCAATTCCTCATGGGTTAGGTATACGGGCAGTGAGTTTTTTTCCTGGATTTGTACAGGGGATATTCACCAGTGCACCGAGAGTTCATTCTTTAATGCCTGAATTACCTACTGTATTATAATTTATCTTCATTTGATGGTGGCTAATATCTCCAGAGATGCGGAGCCGCAATGGGAGCGTGGTTTTCACCCTCTCTCATCAACATATACATGGGTTGGTGTGAGAGTGTCCGCATCTTTGGAGATGGGAATCTTTTTCGTTCATCAATCATCATGTACCGTCGGTCAATTGATCACCTGTTATTCATCTATTCAGAGGACTTTAATGATCTTGACAATTTTTTTAGATATATGAACGATAACAGTCTGAATCTACATTTCACTGGACAGATAGATGCGGAGTCCAATTCGTTTTTGGATGCGTTGCTATCCAGTAGGGGGGGGGCCGTATTGTTTCCAGTTTATATAGAAAACCCCTTTCTGGAAACACACTACTCCATGCTGACTCTGGACACTCCTAACATGTCATACGGGGGATACCAGTTGGACAATTTATCAGATTACGGAGAGTGTGTAGTGAGCTTCAAACATACGAGGAGGAGAAGCAACTTATGGATAGCAGGTTCTCTTCACGGGGATACGGGCCGGGCACCGTCCAGAGAGCGATTAATATCGCTGATGCCATTGAGAGAGATACACTTTTACAAGACAAAAAGCAGAAAAAAACATGCAGTTAGTGTACCAGTGTTCGCAACCCCCTATAGTTTGGAATTTGGCAAAATCAAGAAGATTGTTGAGAGATATATACCTATTTTATATGAGGCCAATACATATGCCAATATTCTATCTAAGTGGTATCCAGATGGGCCCCGTCCTTGGGTAATACTTTATCACCTAGTGATTTTTGTTCCAGCATTCCCAATAAGACATGGCTTGATTTTGTGGGTAACTACAGATGTGGAGCCAATGCATGCCGGTGTTGCCCACGTATAATAAGGGGTGATAGTTTTTCTTCCAGCGTTAGTGGCAGGTCCTACAGAATCGGGAGATATATTAATTGCAATACTAGACATGTGATTTATTTAATTACATGTAAAGAATATAGCATTCAATATGTTGGTCGCACCACTAGAATGACCACGTTCACGATACTGAAAAGGAACATGCCACTAACATTACCAGACATTTTAATGAGGTCCACAATGGCAATACTTCCTTGATACAAATACAGGGTATTGAAAGAATCACTACACCAAGACGAGGAGGTGACAGTTTTAGGATATTATGTAAATTTGAAGTTTGCTGGATCTTTAGTCTGCAAACTAGAATTGCGCAGGGCTTAAACTTTGAATGGGATTTAACCCATTATTATGATTGACCATTGTATACAATAGACCGTTGCTACTGATCTATTTGGGCACAGTTGTCTGTTGGCAATACATGTACACACCTGACATGTGAGTGCAGGTGTCGGTTAATGTTTACAGTTTATAATTTATAATTTACAATTCATAATTCACAAATTCACCTCCTTTCCTTCGGTATGAACTTTGTGGTGGTATGTATGTATACATTTTCAGGTATTCATACCTATATTTGTATTTTTCGTGTATACTGATATCCACATGATGTCCTCTTTATAGATCCTCCACAGTTTCTTGTATGCTATACTTATAAATGTTTTTAGTTTTTGGTTTGTTAATATACTGTTTTAAGAACAATGCTTGCTACATAGTTTTCTTTCTTTTTTTCTTTTTCCTTGTTGTTTTATTATTGTTCTTGCATTACTCATACTATATTTAATGTTGTTTAAATAAGATTGTGCATGACGGGAAACCTGTAACTTAAAACAGGAAATGTGAGTGTGGAATTGGATACACCTGAACTCAATTTCTGAAATGTATTTGTATATATATATATTGATACAACACTTGCATTTCCATATGGTATTGACAAAGCACGATTCCGTGTGAAACGTGTCTGCCTTTGTTCCCCTGCCCATGTGGGGCAATAAAGCCTTTTTGCATCGTATGGGAGTGCTGCCATTCGTCTAATTTTCCTTATTGAACCCTTGATGATTCTCTTTCGTCAGGATCCCAGCGTGAAGCAAATTCAGGTTGGACCTTGGCATGAGAAAACTTTTCTATATGCAAGCAGGGGCGGATGCAGAGTCTAGTCTCGGGAGGGGCACTGCCAGAAAATAAGGCTACTTTCACACTGGGGTGGGCGTCGGCGGTAAAGCGGCGCTATTTTTAGCGCCGCTATTTGGCCGCTAGCGGGGTGGTTTTATACCATTTATTTCTACTGAGACACACAGCCGCTATATCCCAATATGACATGCTGGTGCGGGTCCTTGAATAAACCCTGCCTGCATTCTGGGATCCACACGCATGAGATATTGGGATATAGCGGCTGTGTGTCACAGTAGAAATAAATGGGATGCTGGCATTGGGATGCATGTAACACTTTATGCATCCCCAAGCCAGTAAAAGACAGCCCTGCATGTTAGACGCATGTCTGCTGCACGCCCTGTGTAAATGAAGCCTAAAGATGAATTTTTCTGTCATTCTATATCATCATTATTATCATGATAGTCACACAATACAGGGGCTGTGGCTCAACGCACCTGTACTGTGTGATTATCATGATGATAATGATGATGATTGGTAATTGTAATATGACACATGGAGGGGATGTACTCACTGATGTATTACTGACCAGTGGCAATTAATTAACCCCTTTGTGCTGCATTAGTGGCAGTGTTTATAAACCCCTTCATGCTGTAGCATAAAAGGGCTTAAATAACATTGATAGTGCCACTGTCATTAATGCTGCACAGAGGGGTTAATTGCCACTGGTCAGTAATACATCAGTGAGTACATTAACCCCCTCCATGTGCCATATTACAATTACCATTGTAAATTATTCAACCCCCCTCCCCTCCCCCAAAGCGTTAACCTCTTCACAAGGTTTTAACTCATTAACATAGGAATGCCCGTTATAGCTCATTAACATAACAATGCCCGCCGTAGCTAATTACCATAACAATGCCCGCCATAGCTAATTAACATGACAATTCCTTAGCTAAGTACTCACTTACTTGCAGTGCACTGAGCTCTGGCTACAGGTCCATCTTGTCTTCAATCCTGCCGCCTCTGAATCGTGACGTCACACCAGCCGGGACTAGGAAGCTCCTGTCGGGTGGAGATCACTCCACCTGACAGGGAAGTGAAGTGACACTCGCACCGCTGTGCTGCAAATCTGGCAGTGTGTAGCAGCGGCCCCGGTGTCACATCACTTCCAGACCCCCCATAGTGATGCCAATGGCCCCCAGGGGATATATTTTAGGCCACCTGGGACTTTGGGAGAGCCAGGGGAAGCAGAAATAAAGTCCCTGCAGCTGCATTTAGAAGCCTCGTAATGCAAATCTGGTGAGGTGGCGGAGGGAGAAAGCCTTGGAGTCAGTAATATTTTCGGGGAGGGGGGGGGGGGCAATTGCCCTGTTGCCCCCCCTGGATCCGCCCCTGTATGCAAGTGACACCTTAATGTATCTCCAGGATGCGGATCTCTGCTTCTGCTCTGCATTGGAAATCATAGATCTGTTTGGTTACTACTCTGGCATCCGCACCAATTGGGATAAGTCAGTTCTTTTTTCCGTTTATCCCTCGGGTTTGGAAGTAGAGACACGCACACCATTACAATGGGAGGAGGAGTTCCCCTACTTAGGTGTCAACCAGGGGCCAACTGGAGGCTTATTTGGATGACATCATTATTCCTTTGTTCATAAATGTCAAGCCTGGTATTCTTTACGCCAGGCTTGATTCCTTAGAATCTCCAACTTCCTTTTTTGCTGATATGATCTGACTTCCTCTAAGAGGGTGGCTACATTCATTTTCCATGGTTTCACTGTATGTAGGAAAATAGCCACCTTCTCTTGTTCACTCCCGAGATGGTCTGTCGACCATGGGATTTGTAGTGTACATAGAGCAAGGCACATGATGCAACTAATGTGTACTAAAGAAAATGTGAGTATAAGTGTAAAACTGGTGAACAATAAACAATGATGGTGATACCCTCTATCAGGGACTCAATCACCCATGAGTGACACCCCTAAAATAAATACACATATCAAATATACTACAGTATGAATACGTGATGTGATTATATACCTAGCAGTATACAATGGTGGTGACACCCTCTAAATAGTGTTGATAATCTAAGTATAGCAAGCTAAATTAATAGCATACCTTAAACATCAATGAGAAAATATAAACATAATGAAATGTAATAATATAAAATCAAACAGAGATGTGATCTAATAACTGTGTGTGTCACGCCCCTATTCAACCCAGAATGGACTGGATATATTAGATCAGGGTGTGACTAATGATATAATGGTGACACCCTCTAATAATGGGTCAGTAATCTGTGTATGGTACACCACATGAATGGCGGACCACAAAAATGAACACCTGTAAAGAAGCGCAATATTATAAATAGAACTTCTTATAATGAATAAGTGAGTGTAAATTGTGGTGGAAAAACACAAATATATATATAAAAGTGACAGCGAAAAAACGTGCAAATAGTTCAATTCATGCTGCAAAGTTCAGCAACTCCCAAAAACAGTTCATGAATAGAACCAGCCCTTGATAGAGGCTGTAAGTGATTAAAGCTGGTGACCACAAAATATTCAATCAAATGTCCCACATAGATGATTCCTCAGTGATAGATGTCAAGAAAATGATGAGTATCTCCGTGCTCCTTCCACCTCACCACTGTGCTAGTGAATCGCACTCTCCAGACATGCACTCACCAAAATGAAATGCCAGCACTTTCATGCACGGCAAAACAAGCTTTCTTTACCACACTCCTGGGTAAATATTGCATACGAGGCTCACAAGGATGATGTTCAATGGATCCACATAAAAGGAAATGAATGCTCAAATAGTGTAATTCCGCATAGAAAATTTATTAAAATCATGCAAACTTCACACATAGCACTCACATTGTGTAAACTTAAGACAAGCTCAAACCGTGTAATGCACAGCAAACTTCAACCCAGTGGAATCAGTAACAACAATGGTCACGGCGGACCCGAGGTGTGCAACTGCTGGATGCTCTCTCACCCCTCCCTCGGGAAACCTCCGTCCCTCCGTGCGCTCGTATCCTACTCTCCTGTGTGGCCGAAAGCAAGTACGTCACAGCTCACAGCCACGCCCCGACATGTTTCGTCATGGAACGACTTATTCATGGGATTGGCTGTGTGCGCTGTCACTCAACTTTTATATCCACTCTCAAGTATCCGCCCAATGGATTACGTCATGCGCATGCGCACACCTCGCGTCCCCGTACGCTGGATACAATGATATCTTCACAAAGCAGAGAAAATCAGCGGTTGCAATGGTCTTTTCACATAACTAGCCCACTGATGTGTGACAACCCCCTTACAGGGCCAGTAACTAATCTGGATTAGCTTATTACCTGATCACAATACCTAATTAATATAAAAAATATATATAAAATATATGTGTGCGTATCAATTAAAATATCAATAAAAATTAAAGGGTCAATTCCGACACCTTGCATTCCATTCCAGCTATATGTCATGATCGTAAATAGACAGCTGCGCTATAGACACATAATATTAAAATACACCTATGTCATTGCTACAATTACTGAGCAGACCTCTAATAAAAACTCCATTAGTGACTATGAATGTTCCAATGCTGAATTCTGATTACAGGAAAATCTATGGGAATACCAACTCTAGAGATGTAGGGAATATATATAAAAGATAAATAAAAATAAAAAATAAAAAATAAAAACTCCATATAAAATACACTCACTGAGTAATACCTAACATGCCTGAAAACTCTGGGGGTAGCGTACTAAAACTACAAGGTTCTCCTAGATGAACAAGCTGAAATAAATCAGACCTTTAAATATCATCATCTTACAGATAACTGCATACTATACCTAGAGGGCAGATCTAAAAATCATTGATGAAGCAGTTTAGATCTAATTCAATGTTCAACCCTCTGGGGGTCAAACTCTTCATCAAAAATATCCATCTCGTTTCCCGCTGGGATAGGTCCCTCACTCTATTGGACCCTCTCCAGGAGGGATGCACAGTATCAATCCCACAGAATTGTAGTAATGATGGGTCTTGTTGATGTTTTTCTTTAAAATGTAGGGAGACACTATGGTACTTATACCCATTCTTAATGTTGGTCATATGTTCCGAGATTCTTACCCTCAACAATCTCTTCGTTCTCCCTACATACAGAAGGCCACAAGGGCACCACATAAGATAAACTACATGCGTTAGATTACAAGTGATAAATTCCTTAATTTCAAAGGATTCTCCATCCCTATTAGTTACATGGGTTATTCCTCTGTGGTTCTTTCTAGCAGTCCTGCAACAAATACATTTTCTACAACTGTAGAAGCCTCTAAAGTCAAATCTCAACAGGTTCTTCCTAGGTGGGTCTAAAATCCTTTTAACCACATGATCCCCAAAATTAGGGGCTTTTCTATAAATAAAGGTGGGCCGACTCGGTAATACCTCTCCCAAGTGCCTATCCTTACATAAAACATGCCAATGTTTATTAAAAATATGTTCAATGTCTTTGTATTGGCAGTGAAATCCTGAAATAAAACCAAATTGGTGCTTGCCATCACTGGGTGTATTAGGAGATTTTTTTAGGCATTGTTCCCTAGGTACCAGTGATACTTCCTGAGTGATTCTATTTAATTCATCCTCCCGATATCCTTTTTGTATGAATCTAATTTTTAAGAACATCTGCTTGCTCAAAAAAATCTTCGAGTTCAGTACAATTTCGACGTACACGTAATAACTGCCCCTTTGGAATGTTTTTTATCCAAGCCGGATGGTGGCCACTTCTTATTGATAGGTAGCTATTTCGATCAGTCGGCTTGAAATAAACCTTAGTTTTCAATGAGTTGCCCTGTCTCTCAATGATCACATCTAGAAAATTGACCGATAAGCTACTGATCTGATGCTCCAATTTAATATTATTAGAATTATTATTGAGCTCTTGTACAAAATCAATGGCTGATTCCTCTGTCCCCTCCCAAATGAACAGGAGGTCGTCTATAAAACGCCGGTAGAATAACAGTTGGGGTCTTCTCTGACTAAACACCTTTCTGTCCTCCCACTCTGCCATGAACAGGTTGGCGAGGCTGGGAGCATATTTGGCTCCCATCGCCACGCCAACCTGCTGGGAGTAAAAGTGTCCGTCACACCAAAAATAGCTATGGGACATGCAAAAATCCAATGCATGTCCTAAGAATCTCTTTTGTACATCAGGGATATCCTCTCTCTTACTTAAAGCCCAATTCAGGGCTAAGGCAGCGTCTTCGTGTTGAATAATAGTGTATAAGGAGGCTACATCCGCCGTTACCAAATACACTGTAGATGAGGTCTCCAATTTGACATCACTGAGTAATGTTAATAAATCACTGGTATCTCTCAAATAGGCCCTAGTGTCCTTGACACTCGGTTGAAGAAATGTGTCAAGGTATTCACCTAATCTCGCCGTGACAGAGCCAATTCCATTCACAATTGGCCGAGGCGGAGGGCACTGTGTGTTCTTGTGCACCTTAGGTAGGGTGTAAATAATAGGGATACGGCATGCACTAGGAACTAAATATCTCTTTTCTTTAACATTCAATGCATCCATCTTAAAACCCCAATCCACAAGAGCAGATAACTGCACTTTATAGGTGTCTGTTGGGTCTGTAGACAATTTTCTATATGTGGTTCTATCTCCCACCAATTCCAACAGTTGGTTCAAGTAAAATGTTTTATCCAACAGAACCACACCACCCCCCTTATCAGCCGGGCGTACTATCAAATTCTTTTTTTCTTCTAAGGATCTGATGCCATCCCTGATATAGTGGGGGTTCACACCCTTACGTGGTACTAACTTCTCAATATCACTCAGCACCAGGCTTTTAAACACCTCTATGAAATGGTTGCTTGGGTTTTGGGGATTAAAAACGGATTTATTCCTTAACCCAGTATCTATCTTATTTGTGGGTACCCTAGATCTCTCAGAGGATTCCACCGGATGATTCAGGAAGTATTTTTTAATGTTCATCTTCCTGATAAACTTGTGTGCATCAATGTACACATCAAATTTATTCATTTCCCTCTTAGGGGCGCATTTCAGACCCAGATTTAGAATATTAAGTTCCTTATGGCTAAGTTCCACACTACTTAAATTATATACCCCAGTTTTTACACATCCCTCGGTCTTTTCCTGGGGTTTCTTGGATCTTCCTGCCCTACATCCTCTCCTTCTCCTTGGTTTGGCATAATCTCCCTGTCTATTCCTGGGGGGGGCACCTGTTTCCCTCCCCCCCTGTGGTAGGGGCTCTTGGGGTTCCTTCTCGGTGTCCCCCTTCCCCTCCCCCGTTGTCCTAAAAAAGGGGGATGGCTAGAGCGCTCTTCCCTTTCCAATGGTGCAAATCTATTATATAGGGGGATATGACCATACCCCTCAGAGTAATGATAGGGTGGTTGGTCATACTGCCTATATTCTTGTGGTGCAAAGTTTCTGTGATCTCCAGAGGGTGGGTACTGATTAGAGTATCCTGATGGATATCCATTCCTTCCCTGGTAAGGAGGTCTTGGAGAACGGTAGTATCCTCCCCCTCCTCTTCCACGTGATGCGGGTCTAGGGGAACAATGATATTCCCTTTCATAATGATCACCCCCTACACTGCGTCCCCTCTCTTTGGGTTTAGGGTTCATAACATCATTACCATTTTTTACTTTAATCCCTGAGTTCTTCCTAATCTCAGTTATGTTCTGGGATGTGTTAATTCCCCCCGTCGCATTATTGTTAGCAGCTGGGTCAGCACTGTTGTTCTCAGGTGCGGCTTGCCACGCATATATTCTATTAGTTTTAAAATCATTGGCATCCCTATTGTATTTCTTTACCTTCTTCTTTTGAGTGTCTCGATCAATTTTTTCTAATTTCTTCTTAATACTAATATTAAAATCCTTCATCTGGTTGGTATCCTTCATTGGTTCTAATTTATCCTGTAAATCTTTAATTTTTTCACTCAGCATCTTCAATTTAATTTGTTTCCTTTTCAGGACTAATGCCTGTAATTCCTTTCCTGCTTTGTTAAAAAATTCCAGCCATTCCTTCATAAATGACTGGTCATTAAGACCATCCTGTGGGGATACTTCCCATCTTAAACTTCTAAAGATGAGGTTCTCCCTACAGTAGTGCTCAAAAGTAAACACGTCCCACCACGTTTTAATTTGCTTCTCAAGTAGACCATCCAGAGTTTTTAATAGTACTGAAAGATCTTCCTCTTCTTCGATCATTGATTGATCGTTAGAGAAGATAGATTCGGGGCTAAGTTGTCTATTAGTCAAAAAGTTAAACGCATCCATGGCTGCGAGTGGTAAACTGAAAATAAACTGTAACAACCAAGTGTCCTAAATGCTCTCACCCTCTGCACGAGGGACACCTCCACCGCGCCAAAGTCCCCTTTAGAATTATGGAAAATAAAGTAAACACCAGTGAAAGTGCTGACAAAGAATATATAAGTATATATAAAGTTGTACTAAATATATTATAATCTAGTAAATAAGAGATGTGGAGCTGCCCACTTAAATCAAAACCACAAAATAATCAATAAATTTAATCCCAAATATCGGTGAAATAAACAAACACCGACACCTAGGATAAATTCGCAGGCGCTCAAAAATTGCTCCAGATGTAACTAGCTATACCACCATAAATAACATTATCCGGTGATAAACCCGTTCTCTGAAGAAAATGTGAGTATAAGTGTAAAACTGGTGAACAATAAACAATGATGGTGATACCCTCTATCAGGGACTCAATCACCCATGAGTGACACCCCTAAAATAAATACACATATCAAATATACTACAGTATGAATACGTGATGTGATTATATACCTAGCAGTATACAATGGTGGTGACACCCTCTAAATAGTGTTGATAATCTAAGTATAGCAAGCTAAATTAATAGCATACCTTAAACATCAATGAGAAAATATAAACATAATGAAATGTAATAATATAAAATCAAACAGAGATGTGATCTAATAACTGTGTGTGTCACGCCCCTATTCAACCCAGAATGGACTGGATATATTAGATCAGGGTGTGACTAATGATATAATGGTGACACCCTCTAATAATGGGTCAGTAATCTGTGTATGGTACACCACATGAATGGCGGACCACAAAAATGAACACCTGTAAAGAAGCGCAATATTATAAATAGAACTTCTTATAATGAATAAGTGAGTGTAAATTGTGGTGGAAAAACACAAATATATATATAAAAGTGACAGCGAAAAAACGTGCAAATAGTTCAATTCATGCTGCAAAGTTCAGCAACTCCCAAAAACAGTTCATGAATAGAACCAGCCCTTGATAGAGGCTGTAAGTGATTAAAGCTGGTGACCACAAAATATTCAATCAAATGTCCCACATAGATGATTCCTCAGTGATAGATGTCAAGAAAATGATGAGTATCTCCGTGCTCCTTCCACCTCACCACTGTGCTAGTGAATCGCACTCTCCAGACATGCACTCACCAAAATGAAATGCCAGCACTTTCATGCACGGCAAAACAAGCTTTCTTTACCACACTCCTGGGTAAATATTGCATACGAGGCTCACAAGGATGATGTTCAATGGATCCACATAAAAGGAAATGAATGCTCAAATAGTGTAATTCCGCATAGAAAATTTATTAAAATCATGCAAACTTCACACATAGCACTCACATTGTGTAAACTAAAGACAAGCTCAAACCGTGTAATGCACAGCAAACTTCAACCCAGTGGAATCAGTAACAACAATGGTCACGGCGGACCCGAGGTGTGCAACTGCTGGATGCTCTCTCACCCCTCCCTCGGGAAACCTCCGTCCCTCCGTGCGCTCGTATCCTACTCTCCTGTGTGGCCGAAAGCAAGTACGTCACAGCTCACAGCCACGCCCCGACATGTTTCGTCATGGAACGACTTATTCATGGGATTGGCTGTGTGCGCTGTCACTCAACTTTTATATCCACTCTCAAGTATCCGCCCAATGGATTACGTCATGCGCATGCGCACACCTCGCGTCCCCGTACGCTGGATACAATGATATCTTCACAAAGCAGAGAAAATCAGCGGTTGCAATGGTCTTTTCACATAACTAGCCCACTGATGTGTGACAACCCCCTTACAGGGCCAGTAACTAATCTGGATTAGCTTATTACCTGATCACAATACCTAATTAATATAAAAAATATATATAAAATATATGTGTGCGTATCAATTAAAATATCAATAAAAATTAAAGGGTCAATTCCGACACCTTGCATTCCATTCCAGCTATATGTCATGATCGTAAATAGACAGCTGCGCTATAGACACATAATATTAAAATACACCTATGTCATTGCTACAATTACTGAGCAGACCTCTAATAAAAACTCCATTAGTGACTATGAATGTTCCAATGCTGAATTCTGATTACAGGAAAATCTATGGGAATACCAACTCTAGAGATGTAGGGAATATATATAAAAGATAAATAAAAATAAAAAATAAAAAATAAAAACTCCATATAAAATACACTCACTGAGTAATACCTAACATGCCTGAAAACTCTGGGGGTAGCGTACTAAAACTACAAGGTTCTCCTAGATGAACAAGCTGAAATAAATCAGACCTTTAAATATCATCATCTTACAGATAACTGCATACTATACCTAGAGGGCAGATCTAAAAATCATTGATGAAGCAGTTTAGATCTAATTCAATGTTCAACCCTCTGGGGGTCAAACTCTTCATCAAAAATATCCATCTCGTTTCCCGCTGGGATAGGTCCCTCACTCTATTGGACCCTCTCCAGGAGGGATGCACAGTATCAATCCCACAGAATTGTAGTAATGATGGGTCTTGTTGATGTTTTTCTTTAAAATGTAGGGAGACACTATGGTACTTATACCCATTCTTAATGTTGGTCATATGTTCCGAGATTCTTACCCTCAACAATCTCTTCGTTCTCCCTACATACAGAAGGCCACAAGGGCACCACATAAGATAAACTACATGCGTTAGATTACAAGTGATAAATTCCTTAATTTCAAAGGATTCTCCATCCCTATTAGTTACATGGGTTATTCCTCTGTGGTTCTTTCTAGCAGTCCTGCAACAAATACATTTTCTACAACTGTAGAAGCCTCTAAAGTCAAATCTCAACAGGTTCTTCCTAGGTGGGTCTAAAATCCTTTTAACCACATGATCCCCAAAATTAGGGGCTTTTCTATAAATAAAGGTGGGCCGACTCGGTAATACCTCTCCCAAGTGCCTATCCTTACATAAAACATGCCAATGTTTATTAAAAATATGTTCAATGTCTTTGTATTGGCAGTGAAATCCTGAAATAAAACCAAATTGGTGCTTGCCATCACTGGGTGTATTAGGAGATTTTTTTAGGCATTGTTCCCTAGGTACCAGTGATACTTCCTGAGTGATTCTATTTAATTCATCCTCCCGATATCCTTTTTGTATGAATCTAATTTTTAAGAACATCTGCTTGCTCAAAAAAATCTTCGAGTTCAGTACAATTTCGACGTACACGTAATAACTGCCCCTTTGGAATGTTTTTTATCCAAGCCGGATGGTGGCCACTTCTTATTGATAGGTAGCTATTTCGATCAGTCGGCTTGAAATAAACCTTAGTTTTCAATGAGTTGCCCTGTCTCTCAATGATCACATCTAGAAAATTGACCGATAAGCTACTGATCTGATGCTCCAATTTAATATTATTAGAATTATTATTGAGCTCTTGTACAAAATCAATGGCTGATTCCTCTGTCCCCTCCCAAATGAACAGGAGGTCGTCTATAAAACGCCGGTAGAATAACAGTTGGGGTCTTCTCTGACTAAACACCTTTCTGTCCTCCCACTCTGCCATGAACAGGTTGGCGAGGCTGGGAGCATATTTGGCTCCCATCGCCACGCCAACCTGCTGGGAGTAAAAGTGTCCGTCACACCAAAAATAGCTATGGGACATGCAAAAATCCAATGCATGTCCTAAGAATCTCTTTTGTACATCAGGGATATCCTCTCTCTTACTTAAAGCCCAATTCAGGGCTAAGGCAGCGTCTTCGTGTTGAATAATAGTGTATAAGGAGGCTACATCCGCCGTTACCAAATACACTGTAGATGAGGTCTCCAATTTGACATCACTGAGTAATGTTAATAAATCACTGGTATCTCTCAAATAGGCCCTAGTGTCCTTGACACTCGGTTGAAGAAATGTGTCAAGGTATTCACCTAATCTCGCCGTGACAGAGCCAATTCCATTCACAATTGGCCGAGGCGGAGGGCACTGTGTGTTCTTGTGCACCTTAGGTAGGGTGTAAATAATAGGGATACGGCATGCACTAGGAACTAAATATCTCTTTTCTTTAACATTCAATGCATCCATCTTAAAACCCCAATCCACAAGAGCAGATAACTGCACTTTATAGGTGTCTGTTGGGTCTGTAGACAATTTTCTATATGTGGTTCTATCTCCCACCAATTCCAACAGTTGGTTCAAGTAAAATGTTTTATCCAACAGAACCACACCACCCCCCTTATCAGCCGGGCGTACTATCAAATTCTTTTTTTCTTCTAAGGATCTGATGCCATCCCTGATATAGTGGGGGTTCACACCCTTACGTGGTACTAACTTCTCAATATCACTCAGCACCAGGCTTTTAAACACCTCTATGAAATGGTTGCTTGGGTTTTGGGGATTAAAAACGGATTTATTCCTTAACCCAGTATCTATCTTATTTGTGGGTACCCTAGATCTCTCAGAGGATTCCACCGGATGATTCAGGAAGTATTTTTTAATGTTCATCTTCCTGATAAACTTGTGTGCATCAATGTACACATCAAATTTATTCATTTCCCTCTTAGGGGCGCATTTCAGACCCAGATTTAGAATATTAAGTTCCTTATGGCTAAGTTCCACACTACTTAAATTATATACCCCAGTTTTTACACATCCCTCGGTCTTTTCCTGGGGTTTCTTGGATCTTCCTGCCCTACATCCTCTCCTTCTCCTTGGTTTGGCATAATCTCCCTGTCTATTCCTGGGGGGGGCACCTGTTTCCCTCCCCCCCTGTGGTAGGGGCTCTTGGGGTTCCTTCTCGGTGTCCCCCTTAGTTTATCTTATGTGGTGCCCTTGTGGCCTTCTGTATGTAGGGAGAACGAAGAGATTGTTGAGGGTAAGAATCTCGGAACATATGACCAACATTAAGAATGGGTATAAGTACCATAGTGTCTCCCTACATTTTAAAGAAAAACATCAACAAGACCCATCATTACTACAATTCTGTGGGATTGATACTGTGCATCCCTCCTGGAGAGGGTCCAATAGAGTGAGGGACCTATCCCAGCGGGAAACGAGATGGATATTTTTGATGAAGAGTTTGACCCCCAGAGGGTTGAACATTGAATTAGATCTAAACTGCTTCATCAATGATTTTTAGATCTGTCCTCTAGGTATAGTATGCAGTTATCTGTAAGATGATGATATTTAAAGGTCTGATTTATTTCAGCTTGTTCATCTAGGAGAACCTTGTAGTTTTAGTACGCTACCCCCAGAGTTTTCAGGCATGTTAGGTATTACTCAGTGAGTGTATTTTATATGGAGTTTTTATTTTTTATTTTTTATTTTTATTTATCTTTTATATATATTCCCTACATCTCTAGAGTTGGTATTCCCATAGATTTTCCTGTAATCAGAATTCAGCATTGGAACATTCATAGTCACTAATGGAGTTTTTATTAGAGGTCTGCTCAGTAATTGTAGCAATGACATAGGTGTATTTTAATATTATGTGTCTATAGCGCAGCTGTCTATTTACGATCATGACATATAGCTGGAATGGAATGCAAGGTGTCGGAATTGACCCTTTAATTTTTATTGATATTTTAATTGATACGCACACATATATTTTATATATATTTTTTATATTAATTAGGTATTGTGATCAGGTAATAAGCTAATCCAGATTAGTTACTGGCCCTGTAAGGGGGTTGTCACACATCAGTGGGCTAGTTATGTGAAAAGACCATTGCAACCGCTGATTTTCTCTGCTTTGTGAAGATATCATTGTATCCAGCGTACGGGGACGCGAGGTGTGCGCATGCGCATGACGTAATCCATTGGGCGGATACTTGAGAGTGGATATAAAAGTTGAGTGACAGCGCACACAGCCAATCCCATGAATAAGTCGTTCCATGACGAAACATGTCGGGGCGTGGCTGTGAGCTGTGACGTACTTGCTTTCGGCCACACAGGAGAGTAGGATACGAGCGCACGGAGGGACGGAGGTTTCCCGAGGGAGGGGTGAGAGAGCATCCAGCAGTTGCACACCTCGGGTCCGCCGTGACCATTGTTGTTACTGATTCCACTGGGTTGAAGTTTGCTGTGCATTACACGGTTTGAGCTTGTCTTTAGTTTACACAATGTGAGTGCTATGTGTGAAGTTTGCATGATTTTAATAAATTTTCTATGCGGAATTACACTATTTGAGCATTCATTTCCTTTTATGTGGATCCATTGAACATCATCCTTGTGAGCCTCGTATGCAATATTTACCCAGGAGTGTGGTAAAGAAAGCTTGTTTTGCCGTGCATGAAAGTGCTGGCATTTCATTTTGGTGAGTGCATGTCTGGAGAGTGCGATTCACTAGCACAGTGGTGAGGTGGAAGGAGCACGGAGATACTCATCATTTTCTTGACATCTATCACTGAGGAATCATCTATGTGGGACATTTGATTGAATATTTTGTGGTCACCAGCTTTAATCACTTACAGCCTCTATCAAGGGCTGGTTCTATTCATGAACTGTTTTTGGGAGTTGCTGAACTTTGCAGCATGAATTGAACTATTTGCACGTTTTTTCGCTGTCACTTTTATATATATATTTGTGTTTTTCCACCACAATTTACACTCACTTATTCATTATAAGAAGTTCTATTTATAATATTGCGCTTCTTTACAGGTGTTCATTTTTGTGGTCCGCCATTCATGTGGTGTACCATACACAGATTACTGACCCATTATTAGAGGGTGTCACCATTATATCATTAGTCACACCCTGATCTAATATATCCAGTCCATTCTGGGTTGAATAGGGGCGTGACACACACAGTTATTAGATCACATCTCTGTTTGATTTTATATTATTACATTTCATTATGTTTATATTTTCTCATTGATGTTTAAGGTATGCTATTAATTTAGCTTGCTATACTTAGATTATCAACACTATTTAGAGGGTGTCACCACCATTGTATACTGCTAGGTATATAATCACATCACGTATTCATACTGTAGTATATTTGATATGTGTATTTATTTTAGGGGTGTCACTCATGGGTGAGTGAGTCCCTGATAGAGGGTATCACCATCATTGTTTATTGTTCACCAGTTTTACACTTATACTCACATTTTCTTCAGAGAACGGGTTTATCACCGGATAATGTTATTTATGGTGGTATAGCTAGTTACATCTGGAGCAATTTTTGAGCGCCTGCGAATTTATCCTAGGTGTCGGTGTTTGTTTATTTCACCGATATTTGGGATTAAATTTATTGATTATTTTGTGGTTTTGATTTAAGTGGGCAGCTCCACATCTCTTATTTACTAGATTATAATATATTTAGTACAACTTTATATATACTTATATATTCTTTGTCAGCACTTTCACTGGTGTTTACTTTATTTTCCATAATTCTAAAGGGGACTTTGGCGCGGTGGAGGTGTCCCTCGTGCAGAGGGTGAGAGCATTTAGGACACTTGGTTGTTACAGTTTATTTTCAGTTTACCACTCGCAGCCATGGATGCGTTTAACTTTTTGACTAATAGACAACTTAGCCCCGAATCTATCTTCTCTAACGATCAATCAATGATCGAAGAAGAGGAAGATCTTTCAGTACTATTAAAAACTCTGGATGGTCTACTTGAGAAGCAAATTAAAACGTGGTGGGACGTGTTTACTTTTGAGCACTACTGTAGGGAGAACCTCATCTTTAGAAGTTTAAGATGGGAAGTATCCCCACAGGATGGTCTTAATGACCAGTCATTTATGAAGGAATGGCTGGAATTTTTTAACAAAGCAGGAAAGGAATTACAGGCATTAGTCCTGAAAAGGAAACAAATTAAATTGAAGATGCTGAGTGAAAAAATTAAAGATTTACAGGATAAATTAGAACCAATGAAGGATACCAACCAGATGAAGGATTTTAATATTAGTATTAAGAAGAAATTAGAAAAAATTGATCGAGACACTCAAAAGAAGAAGGTAAAGAAATACAATAGGGATGCCAATGATTTTAAAACTAATAGAATATATGCGTGGCAAGCCGCACCTGAGAACAACAGTGCTGACCCAGCTGCTAACAATAATGCGACGGGGGGAATTAACACATCCCAGAACATAACTGAGATTAGGAAGAACTCAGGGATTAAAGTAAAAAATGGTAATGATGTTATGAACCCTAAACCCAAAGAGAGGGGACGCAGTGTAGGGGGTGATCATTATGAAAGGGAATATCATTGTTCCCCTAGACCCGCATCACGTGGAAGAGGAGGGGGAGGATACTACCGTTCTCCAAGACCTCCTTACCAGGGAAGGAATGGATATCCATCAGGATACTCTAATCAGTACCCACCCTCTGGAGATCACAGAAACTTTGCACCACAAGAATATAGGCAGTATGACCAACCACCCTATCATTACTCTGAGGGGTATGGTCATATCCCCCTATATAATAGATTTGCACCATTGGAAAGGGAAGAGCGCTCTAGCCATCCCCCTTTTTTAGGACAACGGGGGAGGGGAAGGGGGACACCGAGAAGGAACCCCAAGAGCCCCTACCACAGGGGGGGAGGGAAACAGGTGCCCCCCCCAGGAATAGACAGGGAGATTATGCCAAACCAAGGAGAAGGAGAGGATGTAGGGCAGGAAGATCCAAGAAACCCCAGGAAAAGACCGAGGGATGTGTAAAAACTGGGGTATATAATTTAAGTAGTGTGGAACTTAGCCATAAGGAACTTAATATTCTAAATCTGGGTCTGAAATGCGCCCCTAAGAGGGAAATGAATAAATTTGATGTGTACATTGATGCACACAAGTTTATCAGGAAGATGAACATTAAAAAATACTTCCTGAATCATCCGGTGGAATCCTCTGAGAGATCTAGGGTACCCACAAATAAGATAGATACTGGGTTAAGGAATAAATCCGTTTTTAATCCCCAAAACCCAAGCAACCATTTCATAGAGGTGTTTAAAAGCCTGGTGCTGAGTGATATTGAGAAGTTAGTACCACGTAAGGGTGTGAACCCCCACTATATCAGGGATGGCATCAGATCCTTAGAAGAAAAAAAGAATTTGATAGTACGCCCGGCTGATAAGGGGGGTGGTGTGGTTCTGTTGGATAAAACATTTTACTTGAACCAACTGTTGGAATTGGTGGGAGATAGAACCACATATAGAAAATTGTCTACAGACCCAACAGACACCTATAAAGTGCAGTTATCTGCTCTTGTGGATTGGGGTTTTAAGATGGATGCATTGAATGTTAAAGAAAAGAGATATTTAGTTCCTAGTGCATGCCGTATCCCTATTATTTACACCCTACCTAAGGTGCACAAGAACACACAGTGCCCTCCGCCTCGGCCAATTGTGAATGGAATTGGCTCTGTCACGGCGAGATTAGGTGAATACCTTGACACATTTCTTCAACCGAGTGTCAAGGACACTAGGGCCTATTTGAGAGATACCAGTGATTTATTAACATTACTCAGTGATGTCAAATTGGAGACCTCATCTACAGTGTATTTGGTAACGGCGGATGTAGCCTCCTTATACACTATTATTCAACACGAAGACGCTGCCTTAGCCCTGAATTGGGCTTTAAGTAAGAGAGAGGATATCCCTGATGTACAAAAGAGATTCTTAGGACATGCATTGGATTTTTGCATGTCCCATAGCTATTTTTGGTGTGACGGACACTTTTACTCCCAGCAGGTTGGCGTGGCGATGGGAGCCAAATATGCTCCCAGCCTCGCCAACCTGTTCATGGCAGAGTGGGAGGACAGAAAGGTGTTTAGTCAGAGAAGACCCCAACTGTTATTCTACCGGCGTTTTATAGACGACCTCCTGTTCATTTGGGAGGGGACAGAGGAATCAGCCATTGATTTTGTACAAGAGCTCAATAATAATTCTAATAATATTAAATTGGAGCATCAGATCAGTAGCTTATCGGTCAATTTTCTAGATGTGATCATTGAGAGACAGGGCAACTCATTGAAAACTAAGGTTTATTTCAAGCCGACTGATCGAAATAGCTACCTATCAATAAGAAGTGGCCACCATCCGGCTTGGATAAAAAACATTCCAAAGGGGCAGTTATTACGTGTACGTCGAAATTGTACTGAACTCGAAGATTTTTTTGAGCAAGCAGATGTTCTTAAAAATTAGATTCATACAAAAAGGATATCGGGAGGATGAATTAAATAGAATCACTCAGGAAGTATCACTGGTACCTAGGGAACAATGCCTAAAAAAATCTCCTAATACACCCAGTGATGGCAAGCACCAATTTGGTTTTATTTCAGGATTTCACTGCCAATACAAAGACATTGAACATATTTTTAATAAACATTGGCATGTTTTATGTAAGGATAGGCACTTGGGAGAGGTATTACCGAGTCGGCCCACCTTTATTTATAGAAAAGCCCCTAATTTTGGGGATCATGTGGTTAAAAGGATTTTAGACCCACCTAGGAAGAACCTGTTGAGATTTGACTTTAGAGGCTTCTACAGTTGTAGAAAATGTATTTGTTGCAGGACTGCTAGAAAGAACCACAGAGGAATAACCCATGTAACTAATAGGGATGGAGAATCCTTTGAAATTAAGGAATTTATCACTTGTAATCTAACGCATGTAGTTTATCTTATGTGGTGCCCTTGTGGCCTTCTGTATGTAGGGAGAACGAAGAGATTGTTGAGGGTAAGAATCTCGGAACATATGACCAACATTAAGAATGGGTATAAGTACCATAGTGTCTCCCTACATTTTAAAGAAAAACATCAACAAGACCCATCATTACTACAATTCTGTGGGATTGATACTGTGCATCCCTCCTGGAGAGGGTCCAATAGAGTGAGGGACCTATCCCAGCGGGAAACGAGATGGATATTTTTGATGAAGAGTTTGACCCCCAGAGGGTTGAACATTGAATTAGA
Source organism: Lithobates septentrionalis (assembly GCA_037952835.1). NCBI lineage: Eukaryota > Metazoa > Chordata > Amphibia > Anura > Ranidae > Lithobates > Lithobates septentrionalis. Next base: position 3,641,261 of record JBBDGP010000828.1, read on the forward strand.
TCTAAACTGCTTCATCAATGATTTTTAGATCTGCCCTCTAGGTATAGTATGCAGTTATCTGTAAGATGATGATATTTAAAGGTCTGATTTATTTCAGCTTGTTCATCTAGGAGAACCTTGTAGTTTTAGTACGCTACCCCCAGAGTTTTCAGGCATGTTAGGTATTACTCAGTGAGTGTATTTTATATGGAGTTTTTATTTTTTATTTTTTATTTTTATTTATCTTTTATATATATTCCCTACATCTCTAGAGTTGGTATTCCCATAGATTTTCCTGTAATCAGAATTCAGCATTGGAACATTCATAGTCACTAATGGAGTTTTTATTAGAGGTCTGCTCAGTAATTGTAGCAATGACATAGGTGTATTTTAATATTATGTGTCTATAGCGCAGCTGTCTATTTACGATCATGACATATAGCTGGAATGGAATGCAAGGTGTCGGAATTGACCCTTTAATTTTTATTGATATTTTAATTGATACGCACACATATATTTTATATATATTTTTTATATTAATTAGGTATTGTGATCAGGTAATAAGCTAATCCAGATTAGTTACTGGCCCTGTAAGGGGGTTGTCACACATCAGTGGGCTAGTTATGTGAAAAGACCATTGCAACCGCTGATTTTCTCTGCTTTGTGAAGATATCATTGTATCCAGCGTACGGGGACGCGAGGTGTGCGCATGCGCATGACGTAATCCATTGGGCGGATACTTGAGAGTGGATATAAAAGTTGAGTGACAGCGCACACAGCCAATCCCATGAATAAGTCGTTCCATGACGAAACATGTCGGGGCGTGGCTGTGAGCTGTGACGTACTTGCTTTCGGCCACACAGGAGAGTAGGATACGAGCGCACGGAGGGACGGAGGTTTCCCGAGGGAGGGGTGAGAGAGCATCCAGCAGTTGCACACCTCGGGTCCGCCGTGACCATTGTTGTTACTGATTCCACTGGGTTGAAGTTTGCTGTGCATTACACGGTTTGAGCTTGTCTTAAGTTTACACAATGTGAGTGCTATGTGTGAAGTTTGCATGATTTTAATAAATTTTCTATGCGGAATTACACTATTTGAGCATTCATTTCCTTTTATGTGGATCCATTGAACATCATCCTTGTGAGCCTCGTATGCAATATTTACCCAGGAGTGTGGTAAAGAAAGCTTGTTTTGCCGTGCATGAAAGTGCTGGCATTTCATTTTGGTGAGTGCATGTCTGGAGAGTGCGATTCACTAGCACAGTGGTGAGGTGGAAGGAGCACGGAGATACTCATCATTTTCTTGACATCTATCACTGAGGAATCATCTATGTGGGACATTTGATTGAATATTTTGTGGTCACCAGCTTTAATCACTTACAGCCTCTATCAAGGGCTGGTTCTATTCATGAACTGTTTTTGGGAGTTGCTGAACTTTGCAGCATGAATTGAACTATTTGCACGTTTTTTCGCTGTCACTTTTATATATATATTTGTGTTTTTCCACCACAATTTACACTCACTTATTCATTATAAGAAGTTCTATTTATAATATTGCGCTTCTTTACAGGTGTTCATTTTTGTGGTCCGCCATTCATGTGGTGTACCATACACAGATTACTGACCCATTATTAGAGGGTGTCACCATTATATCATTAGTCACACCCTGATCTAATATATCCAGTCCATTCTGGGTTGAATAGGGGCGTGACACACACAGTTATTAGATCACATCTCTGTTTGATTTTATATTATTACATTTCATTATGTTTATATTTTCTCATTGATGTTTAAGGTATGCTATTAATTTAGCTTGCTATACTTAGATTATCAACACTATTTAGAGGGTGTCACCACCATTGTATACTGCTAGGTATATAATCACATCACGTATTCATACTGTAGTATATTTGATATGTGTATTTATTTTAGGGGTGTCACTCATGGGTGATTGAGTCCCTGATAGAGGGTATCACCATCATTGTTTATTGTTCACCAGTTTTACACTTATACTCACATTTTCTTCAGAGAACGGGTTTATCACCGGATAATGTTATTTATGGTGGTATAGCTAGTTACATCTGGAGCAATTTTTGAGCGCCTGCGAATTTATCCTAGGTGTCGGTGTTTGTTTATTTCACCGATATTTGGGATTAAATTTATTGATTATTTTGTGGTTTTGATTTAAGTGGGCAGCTCCACATCTCTTATTTACTAGATTATAATATATTTAGTACAACTTTATATATACTTATATATTCTTTGTCAGCACTTTCACTGGTGTTTACTTTATTTTCCATAATTCTAAAGGGGACTTTGGCGCGGTGGAGGTGTCCCTCGTGCAGAGGGTGAGAGCATTTAGGACACTTGGTTGTTACAACTAATGTGTACTGCTCGTTTCAAACAAACAAACGTGTGGAAGAAATTGAGAGGTTTAGGAGCTCCTGGAGGATGTTAGAAGGAGGCATAAAAACAGAGTAAGAAACAATTTAATTAAAAATAAATTACAGGGCCATTAAGTAATGTGTTTGCAGAATTGTGTTGACCAATATTGTTCGAACTTTTGCCCTACTAGGTAAATTACCTAGTTAAAGGGTAACTCCACTTTCATGGGAGAAAAATTTGCAAATAAAAAATGGATATATACAATGTATATGTGTGTGTGTGTGTGTGTATATGTATATATATATATAAAATATATATATATATATATATATATATATATATATATATATATATATATATATATATATATATATATATATATATATATATATATATATTTATGGTTGGAGCCCTATGTCCGATATGTACATAGATAACACTTATAGTAAAGATAAGACTTACCATCAGAAATAGACCTGAAAGTGTGGACTTACCATATGAAATGGACCTGAAAGTGTGCCTTGGTCTAATGGCCGGTATGCCAAAATAAGGGGGCATACCCTGGTTTAAGAAATGATTGTTCTGTAAGAGAAATGAATGAAATGAATAGTTTGAGAAATGCTGTGAAATGGGGATGGGAGGGTGGGTATCGCGCACAGGAAACCGACAAGCACCACAGGTGAGCGGGCTGCTTAAGTACCCCCCGGGCTCCTCCCATAAATTCAGGCCACCATACTGGCCTTCCTACTTATGGTTGGAGCCCTATGTCCGATATGTACATAGATAACACTTATAGTAAAGATAAGACTTACCATCGGAAATAGACCTGAAAGTGTGGACTTACCATATGAAATGGACCTGAAAGTGTGCCTTGGTCTAATGGCCGGTATGCCAAAATAAGGGGGCAAAAACATTCAGGTAGGGTTATAATTTTTATTGATTTTCAGTTATTTATTGAGCCAATTTGGAGAATGCCTGTGCCATCTCTGTTTGTGGATTGGGGATATACCGGGCGAAGCAGGCTGATTTCCACCTGCCTAGTCTTTTGATGATGTGGTCTGGAACCCCGTGGCGGGACGCCGCGGAGGCTGCTCCGATGCGGAAAGAGTGTCCGGAATACTGATTAGGGTTAAGGTGAAGATTGCGGAGAAGTATCCTTATGTGTTTCACAAACTGAGAGGCGCTTAAGGGTTTAACTGGGAATGGTAGAAGGGGACTGCTGTCTGGTTGCTCAGGCAGGAGTGACAGGAGTCGGTTGAGTACAGCGACTGGACACCAGCTGTTGTTGGTTTTGTAGAGGTGAATGTTCACTCCTGAGCCCGTTTGCTGGGTTTTAGAGACCTCGAGGTGCAGGATGAAGTGGTCTTGGTATCGAAGCAAGTGTCGTCTGCATAGTACTTGGTCTGTGGGTTTGTTAGAGGTGAATTCGCCAGGCCGCAAGAACCCATAGTAAGCTAAATATATAGCTGCTTGTAAGACCGTGCTGGGGAGCAGACCGAATGGCGAAGTAGCCAGAATAGTTGACACGTCCCTAAAGATGGGCCCCGTAATGGGCAAGCGCTTACTGCTGATGACTGGTTGTTGTTTCTGAATTCCCCTTAGAATGGCTCGTATAGCGTGAGATGAGAACAGTGAAGATTTCGTGGGGTCTTCAAGCGCCATGAAATGTTGAATGCTGGCTAGGTATAGCCGGATGGTATTGTAGGATAAGGCCAGCTGCGTATGGCAGTGTGCAGTGAAGGCCAATACCTGTTTGATATCTGTTGGTCCTTTACGGCAGGACGTGAGGAATTTATTAAAGGCCTTCCAAGCTGTCTGGTAGGCTTTGAGTGTGTTGTGTGAGAGGGAATGATTTATGAGTTGCGTAGCTCCGTGTAGATGTTGAACTAGTCCAGGGTCAGTTGTGACCAGACGGGGATAGGGGCCGACATTGGATCGGCATCGGGAACCTGTTTGAAAAAGGAGGGATAATTGAAACGTGACAGTGCGTCAGCTGCTGAGTTGTATCTGCCGGGAATAAATTCACAGTGTATATTGAACTGATGCTGTAAAGACAGTTGTACCAACCTGCGCAGGAAGGACATGACTGCTAGGGACTTGGACCTGCCTCTGTTGATGATGTCTGCCGTGGCCTGGTTGTCGGTGGTGAAGACTACGGTTTGTCCTGTCCAGTGGTGGCCCCAGAGTTGTGCGGCTGCCACTATGGGATAAAGCTCAAAGAGGGCAGATGTTTGGGAAAAGCCGGGTATCAACAGTATCTGTTGAGGCCAGGGTCCTGAAAACCAATGATGGCCAAAAATTGCCGCGAAACCTGTGGAGGCTGCAGCGTCCGTCACCACCTGGGGTGAATGGACCGAAACCATAGGTATAAATAGAGATATGCCATTCCAGGCGGACAAGAATTCCTCCCACATAGATAGGTCCGCTATAGCTGCGGAGTCTAGATTCAAAATCTGATCAGGGTCTTGAGTTTCTGACAGAAATCTAAGCAGGCGTGATACAAATGTGCGGCCTTGTGGGATAATTCGCATAGCGAAGTTGAGCATACCCAGGAGAGACTGCAACTGTTTTTTGGTACAGCCCTTGGTGTGTGTAAACTCGTGAAGGACTGCCCTAATGCGTGTTAGTTTGTCGGGGGGGAGACTGGCTTGCATCGCGCAGGTATCCAAGCTGACCCCGAGAAAGGTGATGATGTTTGCTGGGCCATCGACTTTGTGCTCGGCGATAGGAACATTGAGGTTTCCAAAAATTACTCTAAGTTTGTCGAGATCTCCTGGGGGCTTGCTGGGCGGTTCTATCAGTAGGAAGTCATCCAGATAATGGATGACTTCATGGCATTGACCCTTGTGTAATAGTATCCAAACGAGGGACTGAGCGAACGTGTCGAAGAGCCACGGGCTACTCTTCGAACCGAAGGTGAGTTTTGTAGCAAAATAATATGCTTCTTTCCATTTGATGCCATGCCAGCACCAAAGGGATGGGTGGATGGGCAGGAGCTTGAAAGCATCCGAGATGTCGGCTTTGGAGAGCCAGGCACCTGTGCCTGCTTTGATGATCGCTTGTATTGCCATGTCAACGGAGGAATATTTTAGGGAAAACTCTTCGGAGGGGATCAGGGAATTGAGACTGGGTATGTGGGAAGAATGAGGCGCAGACAGGTCGTACACCAAACGCAATTTATTTGAGAACTTGCCCTTGACAAGCCCAATAGGGCTGACTCTCCATGTGCTGAAAGGGGGGCAAGTGAAAGGGCCTATCACGTAGTCTCGATCTACCTCTGCCTGTAAGAGCTGATCTATGGCTTGTTCGTCAATGGCTGCCGAACGAAGATTGGCACATTCGTGAGTACTGTGGGGTAGTGAAATGAGGCCGGTGTGAAAGCCTGCTGTGAAGCCTTGGATAAGGTAGGTGGCCAGGGAAGGGGTGGGATGTGAAGTGAGATACAGTCCTAACCATAAGAGATTGATCCGGCTTAGTCATGCCCTCTTGTGTTGCTTGACTTCACACAAATTCCTAGGGTGTGCTCTTTGGCATAAGGTGCAGATGTGTAGTAGACGGCACTGGCTGAAGTTGCAGGAGCCATAGTTAAAGTTGTTGCAGATGGCTGCCCCTCCCACGGTTCGGACTGGGCGTCCGAGTTTGTCCACCTGAGGCGTTGGTTCAGGGATCGACTGACCCTGTACTGTACCTGAGGTAGAGGGAAACTCGAAGGGCCGTCTGATCGCCGCATTGGCGCACCAGGTGGCAGTGTGGGTGGAAGACTGGCAAATCGCACACAGAGGTGAGCGTAAGCCGGCAAAGTGGCGGCAGAAGAGCTCTGTGTCCATGAGACTCCAATCTGTCGTAGTCTGGAATTGTATGAATCTGGCGGCGGCCTTAGCTGAAAAGGAACGAGGATAATCGTAAAAGGCAAAACCTCCATACTTGTGGCCCAAGTCTACCACAGTATGGAGATACAAGTCCAGCTCTTCCCGCCTGCTAGGGGTGGCTGAGCACAGGACATCTCTGAGCATGCCAAAGGCCAGGGTAAATTCTGGGACTGATAGCTTGCGGTTCAATCTGGGGTCTTTGGCTTTAAGGACCACCGATATGTCGCCCCAGGAGTAGGCCTTATTTTCTGCCAAATCATGCACGGAAATAAGGAGAGAGGCCAGGTTGACGTCCTTGCCGTCCAAAATGTCCTTCCTGATACTGGTTGGGACCAGATGGGAGGGGTAGACAATGGGGCTCGAGCCTGAGGTACCTGCAGGAAGAGGTGTCAAGGTTTGAGTTGCAGTTAGGTCGGGGACAGCCGTGGCCGGTCGGGCCTCCAGAAGTGCAACCCTGGTCTGGACGTCTGCAACTGAGGTGGATAGAGATGACACCATCGTGTGTAATTGCGAGATGGCCGATGATATCGACTGGAGGGATGCCTGTTGGGTACTGGGTCCTGCTGCTGGTGGGGGAAAGAGGAGTTTGAAGAGCTCGCCTTTCCTCGCTGTGGCGGGGAAGGGGACACCTCTGCGTCTGAGCTCTGCCGTCAGTTTGGGGATAGTCCATCCCCTGAGGGACTGCACGCTGCCGCTCTCTGAGACCGGAGAAGGTGACAGAGGGGCCGTGAAGTCTTCGCTGCCGGCCTGGGACATGGTTGCTCTGGTGAGGATCTCTTGAGCTTTATTTCCTGGTTTACTGTGACCTATTGGGGGTGACATGAATTTCAAGTTTTTCTTTGATCCGCTGAGTCATACTTACCCGACTTATTCTCCCATTCTTTTTTTTTTTTTTTTTTTTCTATTTACCTGGGGGGATATCGTCCAACCTGGTGCAGGGTGGACCTACTGAACTTTGGCTGACCTGAGGAAAATGAAAAGGTGATAATTCGTGAAGGGATTGCTAACTAACTTGAAGTAACGATTTGTATGGTGCTTGCAATCTTGTGACAATGAAATGATTCGAAATGTTTGCCTTGATTATGAATGAACTCCATGACAGAGGTCCGGCCTGGTCGTGTCATGATTTATTCGACCGTGAACCGGGCTCTGGAGCATATATTGAAATGAGGCAACTGAAAACATTGGTGCACCCGGGACGAATCGGTGCCTGTTTGATGCATCTGGATTCGAATCGGAGCGCAGTATGAAATGAAATGAGAGAAATGATTATTTTGACCGAGGCTCGAATTGGTCGTGCCGTGTTTGCGACTGGCAACTAACCGAGCTCTGGTATAGGTATGAAATGCGATCGGAACAGCGAGGCATTCCGTGACGAATCGGTGCATGTCAGATGCGACTGATTTCGAGACGGTGATGCGTTGTGGGAGTGAAATGGTAGTAATTGTATGACAGAGATATGGATCAATCGCCCGATATCTGCGACTAGCTATGATCCGGACTCTGGAGCATGTATCAGAAATGAGGCCGAGCCTTGGGGCACGCCGTAATGAATCGGTGCATCGAAGATGCGACTGGATTCAAAACGGAGCGCGGTAAGTGAGGATGTAACATATCGTTTACCATGACGGAGGCTCGAATCGGTCGTGCTGTTGTAGCGACTGACTACGAATCGGACTCCGGAGCATGTACTGAAATGTGGCCAATCCTGGGCACGCCGAGACGAATCGGTGCATTTCCATGCGACTGATTTCATGTCGGAACGTGATACGTGGAAATGAAATGATAACCATGACAGAGGTACGAATGACTGATAATAACGTAACTCTGGAGCATGTATAGAAATGAGGCCAATCCTGGGGCACGCCGAGACGATTCGGTGCATTTCTATGCGACTGAATTCATGTCGGAACGTGATACGTGGAAATGAAATGATAACCATGACAGAGGTACAAATGACTGACAATAACGTAACTCTGGAGCATGTATAGAAATGAGGCCGTAATAACTGGGGCACACCGGAACGAATCGGCGCATCTTTAGGTGCGACTGGATTCGAATCGTGGCGCGGTAGGTGACTGAAATGAGAAATGATTTGAAATGTCAGAAATGAGTTTTTAGAAATGTTTTTCAGAAATGAGAAATGATTGGTATCGAACTGACTTGATCCGATAAATTGCAAATTGCGACTCGCTATGGCTGTCTACCGACGCATATATATATATATATTTTTTTTTTTTTATTAAATACCGACATGCTAGAAATGAAGCAACGTCTGCGTCGCGGTGCTGTCGAAAAGGTAACATCGAAAGTACGAGCGATATACATTGCAGTTTTGTGAAATGCGAGTGAAACGAAAATTTGAAATCACGGTTTAGTGACATGATATGAAAACGAAAAGTCCGACGGGACCTTACCTGCGACAGCCAAGCCAGACGCGTGGTACAAACTATGAACGAAAAACGCGGACTTCGAAAGTTTTGAGTACGGAATATCGAATACGGGAACTTGCGAGGCAAGAACTTGTGGACGCTGGTATATCGAATAGTCGGCCTAGTGACGTATATCGCGCACAGGAAACCGACAAGCACCACAGGTGAGCGGGCTGCTTAAGTACCCCCCGGGCTCCTCCCATAAATTCAGGCCACCATACTGGCCTTCCTACATATATATATATATATATATATATATATATATATATAATGTCATATTGTAATTGAATGTTATTAAAAGTTACATATTATGTAGTGCTGTATAGTGCTATACACATATATATACTATATACATATACATTATATAGTGCTGTACTTTTCTGTACAATGCAATGCAATATGGCTACCTGGAAGCATTCTGTAGACAGATGATGTACAGAACACCCCCCAGATATGTACTTTCCAGCTTGTGTGATTGGCTTAGTGATTTTTCCAGAAGTCCACACTAAGATACAAATCAGATTTTGAGCATCCCCTCCAATAAAAATGTAATTTTTGGTGAGGTACTCTCAAAGGGAAATCACATCTAAAAGGGATGCAAACTCTGCTCCTTTCCTCATTAGAGCTCCACAGGTGCAGCACCTGATTGATAATTATAAAATCACTCACATACAATTTTACTCTGCACATAGACAACAAACAGCAATTTCTTCAGAATAACAAAAGGTAGGAATCTACAACAAACTTTGTTAAAATTCGTGCAATACAATGCAATAAAGCAAGGAACAATGGACTTTAAAGGCATCAAAGTACACATAATTAAAAATGTAATATCTTTATTACAAAAATAAGGACAGACATTCTTAAAAACTTAGCAATAAAAATATTGCTTGATATATATAGATCACGTCACCAGTTACATCAAATAAAGAGTATTTCCTGAATGGTTAAGAAACCGTCTTGAATTTGACGAATATCAGAAGTCCATCAGACTTGGTGTAGGCTGGTTTGAGACCTATTCTAGATGAGCTCTACATGTTACGCGTCAAAGCGCTTCTTCGGGAACTTAAACATAACTTCTACATAAAATAAAAACAGACAATCAATTTACAATACAAAATAGAGATAGATGTATAAACATAATTGAATAAAATGGACTGGCTGTTGATCCCTCAGCACACAAGCAGGCAAATTGCTAAGGCTCCAGCCCCATAGAGGCAAACCAAGGCTATGGGAACATATGTAACATTATCACAACAATTATATAGAGATAAAAACAAGAGTAAGCATAACAAATCACAAGCAAGTTTCATATAAAACTCATAATGATGGAGTATTTTGTAAATAGGGCACCTATGACTAGGTACCATGCAACAGTGCAGCTCAGAAGTGAGCTGAAATTATTATATATAATAAGACTCTAATTATATATAAAAAAAATATAAATTTACTTACAAATTACAATTGTAGATAAATGTATTGGTCTGGTAAGGACGTGGACAGATATCTAACGTGACAACGAAGGCTGCAGCGGTATATCACCAGGTATGAAGATTCTCTAAGATAGAACATTGATATAGTAACCAATTAATATGGAAATGGTGTATCCTATAGAAGGAACTACATTGGGGAGTTATTCATCTAATATAAAAACAGAAGACCTACCCATGGTTATGTGAGAGTTAAGTAAGATTAACTCATCAAAGATGATTAGAATTCACCATGGGCCAAGCTGGGGGTAGAGAGATAACCACTGTAAAAAGATGGTTTCTGTAAAATAACTAAGGCCTTAATAGTGCAGACATAAGAAATCCTTATTGTCTATAGTAGTAGAGGCGCTGCAACAGGTTACCCATGGAAACTAATGATAATAGTCCTGAATATGTGGTTATATATACAAACTGTCCTCCATCCCAATGTTAACGGAAACTATGGTGTAGGGAGGAGAAACAACATGCCATGTATTGGAGACAGCCCGCCCAAACCTCCACACATCCCTAGAGTAGTGGTAATGCTTGTGTGAGGCGTGATTGCGCCTATTTGTACATCCATCCCGGCCGGGACATCATGGCGGCGATGCCAGTTACTGCGCAAGTTCCCGGTCCCCGCTCAGGCGCCATATGAGAAACGGCAGCGAGAAAGGCTCTGAGTGTAAGGCGGTGACAGAGGGAAGGCCTACCAGGGGATAGCACCCCCTGGCTAAGTCTCCATGCACCTCAACTACTGGCCCATTGAGGGGAGGAGTCAGTGCTATGGTGCTGTACGGCCACATAGCCAAGGGATAATAGCCCCATTCAGTGCATGAGACACCAAGCACCAACCATATTGCAACTATGGAACAGACAACCAGCCACATAACAGTGTACAACAGAACATGGTAAAGGCCCCCTTAACAAAATCTATAGAAATACATCATTTTTATATAGTATTTGGAACATAAAAACATAGTTCCACAAACTAGCATCAACTGGGGGTATTAAATATTTGGACATAAGAATTCAAAGATGGAACTAAGTATGAACAGTCAAGAGATGGAGAACATGGCAAACATAAAACCTCATGTAAGCGCCAGTTTGATCAAGAAAGTAACAATAATCAATACCACAAAGTTAACAATTAAATGGCAGGCTAAAATTAAGCGAAGATTATTTATCAAGCAAAAAACACACGAGCACCAGAAATTGTGTTGAATTGGACCTCTAACGAAAGGACAATTAGGGTTGAGGTAGGGACTGATGGTGCATTTAACCCTGTGACATGATGGTAGTTAAAGAGGGTGGAGGGGAAATCATGAAGTGACCCGCTGGGGTCAAATCATGACATAGGGTCCGAGAGTTCAATAAAAATGGTTTATGAGATTGAGTCTCATTAATGCCAGGAGCAATTGTAACATTAAGGCGCTCAATCCAAAGTGTCTCCTTTTGAAGGATAGCTTTGTCCCAATTGCCTCCTCTGGGGTCCTTGGGGACCACCACTAAGGCAATAAGGGGAACATATAACGTATCAAATTTATGATAGAGATCTAAATGTCTGCTAACTGGGGTTAGCATCTTGCCATTGGCTGAATAGTAGACATGGTCGTTAATTCTCTGTTTGAATTGTCGGACTGTTTTGCCTACATAAAATGCCCTGCATTTACACAACATCAGATACACAATTCCCTGGCTTCCACAATCCGCAAAAAAGAATCTTGGGGTAAAAATTTCCCCATTAGGGAGCATAAAACTAGTACTAGGGCATATACATGGGCAGAACGAACACCTGCCACATTTCTGGACACCTCTGCATTGTCTCGATAGGGAAGGAACCTGGGAATAATGACTAGATGCCAATTTGTTGCATAGAGAACTTGCCCATGTAAATATCATTTGTGGGTGTTGCCCAATGTATTTCCTCAATATAGGATCCTCATGTAATAGGTGCCAGTGGTTAGTGAATATTAGGGATGATCTTCGAGTTCGAGTCAAACTCATGTTCGACTCGAACATGGGTTGTTCGCAAGTTCGCCGAACAGCGAACAATTTGGGGTGTTCGCGGCAAATTCGAATGCCGCGGAACACCCTTTAAAAGTCTATGGGAGAAATCAAAAGTGCTCATTTTAAAGGCTTATATGCATGGTATTGTCATAAAAAGTGTTTGGGGACCTGGGTCCTGCCCCAGGGGACATGTATCAATGCAAAAAAATGTTTTAAAAATGGCAGTTTTTTCGGGAGCAGTGATTTTAATAATGTTTAAAATGAAACAATAAAAGTGTAATATCCCTTTAAATTTCGTAGCTGGGGGTGTCTATAGTATGCCTGTAAAGGGGCGCATGTTTCCCATGTTTAGAACAGTCTGACAGCAAAATGACATTTCAAAGCTATTAATGCATTGCCGGTCCGACAATACACATAGAAGTTCATTGATAAAAACGGCATGGGAATTCCCCACAGGGGAACCGCGAACCAAAATTTAAAAAAAAAAAGGACGTGGGGGGTCCCCCTAAATTCCATACCAGGCCCTTCAGGTCTGGTATGCATATTAAGGGGAACCCCGGCCAAAATTTAAAAAAAAAATGACGTGGGGGGTCCCCCTAAATTCTATACCAGGCCCTTCAGGTCTGGTATGGATATTAAGGGGAACCCCGCGCCAAAATTTAAAAAAAAACGGCGTGGGGTCCCCCCAAAAATCCATACCAGACCCTTATCCGAGCACGCAACCTGACAGGCCGCAGGAAAAGAGGGGGGCGAGAGAGCGCCCCCCCTCCTGAACCGTAGCAGGCTACATGCCCTCAACATTGGGAGGGTGCTTTGGGGTAGCCCCCCAAAACACCTTGTCCTCATGTTGATGAGGACAAGGGCCTCATCCCCACAACCCTGGCCGGTGGTTGTGGGGGTCTGTGGGCGGGGGGCTTATCAGAATCTGGAAGCCCCCTTTAACAAGGGGACCCCCAGATCCCGGCCCTCCCCCCTGTGTGAAATGATAAGGCCTACCATTTCACTAAAAAACTGTCAAAAATGTTAAAAATGACAAGAGACAGTTTTTGACAATTCCTTTATTCAAATGCTTCTTCTTTCTTCGATCTTCTATCTTCCTTCATTTTATTCTTCTTCTGGTTCTTATGGTTCTTCCTCCGGTGTTCTCGTCCAGCATCTCCTCCGCGGCGTCTTCTTCCCTTCTCCTCTGGCCGCTCCGCATCCATGGCATGGAGGGAAGCTCCCGCTCTTCTCTTCATCTTCTTCTCTTCATCTTCTTCTCTTCATCTTTTTCTCTTCATCTTCTTTTCGGGCCGCTCCGCATCCATGCTGGCATTGAGGGAGGCTCCCGCTGTGTGACGCTTCTCCTCTTCTAACGGTTCTTAAATAACTGGGGGCGGGGCCACCCGGTGACCCCGTCCCCCTCTGATGCACGGGGACATGACGGGACTTCCCTGTGGCATTCCCCGTGACGCCACAGGGAAGTCCCGTCAAGTCACCGTGTGTCAGAGGGGGCGGGGTCACCGGGTGGCCCCCCGTTATTTAAGAACCCCCTGTTATTTAAGAACCCTTACCATTTCACACAGGGGGGAGGGCTGGGATCTGGATCTTCCAGATTCCAATAAGCCCCCCGCCCGCAGACCCCCACAACCACTGGCCAGGGTTGTGGGGATGAGGCCCTTGTCCTCATCAACATAGGGACAAGGTGTTTTGGGGGGCTACCCCAAAGCACCCTCCCAATGTTGAGGGCATGTGGCCTGGTACGGTTCAGGAGGGGGGGCGCTCTCTCATCCCCCCCTCTTTTCCTGCGGCCTGCCAGGTTGCGTGCTCGGATAAGGGTCTGGTATGGATTTTTGGGGGGATCCCACACCGTTTTTCTTTTAAATTTTGGCGAGGGGTTCCCCTTAATATCCATACCAGACCTGAAGGGCATGGTATGGAATTTAGGGGGACCCCCCACGACATTTTTTTTTTATAATTTTGGCCGGGGTTCCCCTTAATATCCATACCAGACCTGAAGGGCCTGGTATGGAATTTAGGGGGACCCCCCACTTCATTTTTTTTTTTAAATTTTGGTTCGGGGTTCCCCTGTGGGGAATTCCCATGCCGTTTTTATCAATGAACTTCTATGTGTATTGTCGGACCGGCAATGCATTAATAGCCGCGAGTAGTTTTAAATGACTTTTTTTCCTTTGAAATGTCATTTTGCTGTCAGACTGTTCTAAACACGGGAAACATGCGCCCCTTTGCAGGCATACTATAAACACCCCCCAGGTATGAAATTTAAAGGGATATTACACTTTTATTGTTTCAGTTTAAGCATTATTAAAATCACTGCTCCTGAAAAAACGGCAGTTTTTAAAACTTTTTTTTGCATTGATACATGTCCCCTGGGGCAGGACCCAGGTCCCCAAACACTTTTTATGACAATAACTTGCATATAAGCCTTTAAAATTAGCACTTTTGATTATTCATGTTCTTGTCCCATAGACTTTAACGGTGTACGCGTGTTCGAACAAATTTTTTGCCTGTTCGCATGTTCTGGTGCGAACCGAACAGGGGGGTGTTCGGCTCATCCCTAGTGAAGATGTCCCTTAACTCAGAGTGCAATGTCCATAGATCGCCCCTGCAATGTCCATAGATCGCTCAGAGGGGAATATTTTTTTTCTCAACAAAAGCCGAGTTACTCTTTAAATTATATTAAGTTTGAAACAATAAAGGATGTTAACTTTTTTGCCAAAAAATATATTTTTTAGCTATTTACATGCGAGAGAAAGAGGTGCCATTATATGGCCTTTGATTTGGGGCATTTGAATTGTAAGGTATATAGAGACTTAAAAAACTCTATAGGAATTGTGGGATGAGGGTCAAGCGGATGATTTGGAATTTCATTTTGAATGGATATTGAACATTCATCTTCTGCATTAATAAAGTCTGGCTTTAGACTCCCCTCTACAACTTTTGCCCCTTTGTCCATTAGTGCGAATGTTTGCCAAGTGTTCGTAGACATTGATCAGTTGTTTGTGGATAACTCCTGCAAGGGTGGCCATTTGACAGAGCATGAACTTTCTTCTTTTTATTTTTTGTTTAGAGATCAAGTCTGCTGACAAGGGTGGCAAGGTTGTCTTTATGGACAGAGTTAAATATGAACAAATGTGTGAAAAAATCCTAAAAACGGGTGATAGTATGCAAAAATACTGAGGGGGTTCCTTTTCAGAATATCAGAAGGACCTGTTTTGGATCACTAACTTTGAGGTCGAAAAACAAATGATTGATAAACAGACTGCCTCCTTTCTCAAAGGAACTATCCCTGCTTTATCAACTTTCTGTGCTTTGACAAAAAGTTCTTAAGTCACTTGTGAACCCACCAGGGGGGCAATTATGTCACAATGTTGCTCTCTAAATGAAAAAATTAGCTGATAAAAGTGAATAAAATAGTGCATACATTTATCTTATTATATTGGTATCTTAAAGTAGTGATGTTGATCTAAATAATCTGGTTACCAGGGAAGGGGACTTCTACAACCCAAAGGATCTCCACAGTCTTCTTTGTTTATAGTGTAATGTAACACAATTGTAAATCGAAGCACCACATAACTGAAGAGGTCCAGATACATGTATATGCAAAAGTCAGCATGCATAACATGGGAGAGATCTGCTTTTCTGGAAACTATTCTATATAAAGCCAAGTGTACCAGAATAATATTCAGGTTGACATTTCTTTTTTTTTTTCCAAACAAATTTCTTTTATTTAGAGGTAAAAAGCATTTACAGAAAGCTCAATAGACAATTAAACAGTGAGAGCACATAAAGCACCAATATACCATCAAGTGGAAAATTTAAGCACTTTGGTTGAAATTCCTATACATGGAGTTCCTATAACCGGCTCGTGCTTCAATTTGTGATAGTTTGCTACAGGCAACTAATTCTTGGGAGGGTGTCATCCAAAGGATCAGTTTTTACCGGGTTTTGTTGGTATTGTAGTGGAAGGGAGAGATTTATCCAGTACCCTTTGCAGGCGTGATATCTTTCCTCTCTAGGAGAGGGATGTATGATAAATGGGGGGTGCTATTTATGTGTCCGGTGCGTGTATGGTTGAGGTGGCGGATGACAACAGGCTTTACAAAGTGGGCATGTGTGAAGGGTAGGTGGGTAATTGGGCCGAGTATCTCGGGAGGGAAAGGGAATGGGGGATAGGGGGGCGTAGGAAGGGATATGGCCAAGAGGGTGGGATAGAGAGGAAGAGGGGGGAGAAGGAGGATGGAGGGGGTGTAGGGGGGAGGGGGGAGGTAGGGGAGGGGCCATCTCTCACTTCCCACCTCAGTTTTATTTTGCGAACAAAAAAAAAGCGGGGGGGAGAGGGGGTGGGGGAATTCAGTTGTAGTTTGGGAACATTGCTGGGGGTGTTGGTCTGGGGGGGTGGGGCGACAGGATAAAGACAGGTTTGTCAAGGATGTAGGGATCAGGTTGTGTAAGGGAGGGCTCCAAGTATGTGTGGTTGATTTTTTAGTTAGGCGAGTTGCAGAGATTGAGATATTCAGGCGTCGTCTGGAAATGCAACCAACAGCCCCATTTTCTATTGAATTTAGTTGGGGCATCATGGGCGATATGGATTAATTCTTCCATTTCAGAGACTTTGCGGATTCTAGTGAACCATTCTTGGACTGTGGGAGTATGTGTCGAGTTCCAGTGTAGGGGAGTGCATTGCTTCGCTGCGCTTATGTGCATCACTAGCGATTTGTGGTATGATTTGTGTGATAAGGGTGAGAGGTGAAGTAAGAATTGGGCTGGGGTGAATTCTAGGTCATATGAGGTGACCTGCGACGTGATGTTGTGTACCGCTGTCCAAAAAGTTTGTATGGAGGTGCAAGACCACCAGATGTGCAATAGAGTGCCTTCATCTTTATGGTATCTCCAGCAAGTTGCTGGTATAGCGGTGTTAATTTTTGTGTAAAAGGGATGGTGTGCGATACCACCTGGACAAGATTTTGTAACCGCTTTCTTGTGTAGTGACGCCTAACAACACTTTATGTATGTTCAGAAATGATTGTTCCCATTGCTCTTCTGAAGGTGAGATGGAAAGATCTTTTTCCCATCTTTGGCAGGCTAGGTTCTCATTGGCATGTGAATCTGCCAAGAGAAGGTTGTGTGTGGAGGATAAAAAATGAGGTTGAGGATTTACTTGACTGCAGAGTGTTTCAAAGGGTGTGAGTTGTCTCGAACATTTAGAGTCTTTGTCCAGGGACTTTAGGTAGCGGACAAGCAGTAAATACGTCCATGGGGGGATAGGTGGTTTTTCCATTTGGGTAGAGATTTGGTTAGCAGTGAGAAATCTCCCCTGGTAGAAGAATTGGTGGGTTCTGATGCTGTCTTGTGGGAAGTTGTCAGTAAGGAAATGGTTGTACGAGAACACGTTTTTTGAAAGGAATTCAAGGTAGGTCTAATTAATGGATGGGTACGAAGTTCTAATGGGATGTGGCGAGAAGTCACCCACGATAGTAAGGCCAAGAGTAGTGTTGTGAGGGAGGCTTCCAGTGTGACCCAGACTTTGTGGCATGAGTGGACATTCCAAGCCACTATTCTGGTGAGATGGGTAGCAGTGTAGTAATTTAGGAGGCCTATGCCTTCTAGGCGCTTTGGTTGGGTGAGTTGTTTAAAATCAATTCTGGGTTTGTGGTTCCCCCAAAGGAATCTGGAGCAGGCTGTTTTGTAGGTTTTAAAAAAGGATAGAGGGACTAGAATAGGGATCGTCTGGAGAGTGTATAAGAGTCTCAGTAGGGCGTTCATCTTCAGGATCGCCGCTTTGCCAAACTATGAAAAAAAGGGTTTATTCCAGAGTTTGAAGTCAGAGATTAGCTTGTTTGGGAGGGGTATGTGGTTCTTTGTCTATAGGTTTGGGAGCTTGGAGGAAAGTTGTATACCTAGGTAAGTAATTGAGTCTTGCTTCCAGTGGAAGGGGAAATTTTCTTTGCACTGATCTACTAAGCATTGTGGCAGGGAAATGTTGAGGGATATGTTGAGGAAAAGGATTTAGAAAAATTGATTTTGAGGTTGGAAATGATTTGGAAATGCTTGAATTCTTTATTTTTTAATTCTTTATTTATTTCTAAGGTTTAGATGTCCGATTTATTGTAAAAAAAAAACTGAGATGGAATGTAACAAACAAATCCAGTCATTCTACAGAGCAGATGTTTTCAATCATTTTTTATTTTTCCAAATTCCAAAGAGTTCAACAAGGTTAGATGAGGTCACATTGCATCTAGTGAGGTGGCAGCGAGTTTGGCAGAAATATCCAGACCACCAATTTTAATTTACATTATAATGTGCTCTATTTTAAAAACTATTTTATAGTGTACTTTTTTCAAGGAAGAACCAATGAGTAGCTATTTGTCTATTTTGATAATTGGCTGCTCAGGTTAGTTGGGTATGTTGAGAATTTTTGTATAACTAATATGATACACATATTTATACATAGTTTCATAAAACTTGAGACTCCCTTTGATTACAACTATGATGAGCATATGATTCTTCTCAATGGTTCTTCCCAGGGGATGTGGTGTTTGGCAATAGTTCTAATCGTTTTTCTATCATTCCAATCCTGGGTTAGGAATATGGGGTACAGCGATTAAGGTAAAGGCAATTTTTCATATATACATTTTTTTTTTTTTGGATTTGGATTTATTTAGTATGTCTCTATTAAGTGTATATGGTCAAATAGAGTTAAAGGTAATGATGCCCAATCTATGAATTCTCTACATATTTTTTGAATAATTAATGGAAAGTTTAACATACATTATATAAGGATGCAAGAGCCTTCCCTGTTTTAATCCCTAGCCACTGCAAAACTAACCTTGTGACACCATATTGGTCCTAGTCCAAAGGTAAGCGGTAGAACTTCACACTTATTGGTATTAATTTGTAGCCCAGAGAATGAGCCATATTGCATTATAAACTCATACAACTTAGGGATATCATAGTTTAGATTTGTTGTAAATAATATGACATCATCCGCAAAAAGACAGATTTTCAGT
Source organism: Lithobates septentrionalis (assembly GCA_037952835.1). NCBI lineage: Eukaryota > Metazoa > Chordata > Amphibia > Anura > Ranidae > Lithobates > Lithobates septentrionalis. The sequence continues at coordinate 3,660,411 of JBBDGP010000828.1, forward strand.
TGTTTCACCCCTATAGCAAAACCTGAGGTCTCTACAGTAGATTGCAGGGCAAGGGCTGATGGTACTTGTAAGCATTCATTCACAGGAAACTGTGAATGAAGGATGTGGCTGTGTGGGCAGAGCCCTGCATGCCTCCATTGTTTTCTCATTGTGACAGTGGGTGCGGGGAGAACAGTCCCCATTCACTGTCACAGGGAGAGGCAGAGCAGGGGGAGAGGCTGCGGATGCTGGAAAATGTTACATATTCTACCCTAAAAACGGGTGGAATATGCAACATGTTCCTAAGGTGAACTTATCCTTGAAGTAGTACTACCAAGCATTGCTGTTATGCCCCTCTCAAGAGGAATTCACTTATATGTAAACAGTAGGATGAAAATGTTAGTCTTTTTTTATCATCCAGAAGTTCTAGGCTGCCTTAAATACATCATTAAGTAAAAAGGGGCTTTACACTTTTCTCATTTGCTTCCTTTTGGTCTGCTGAATACACAATGTTTAGTTATATTTGTTCGATGAGTGAAAAACATTACCTGTAAATCCAGTAAGCCTGTAACTTCCTACACTGAACTGACAAGATAATGCCTGCTTGAAATCCCAAAGAGTCTAATCAGCCCTGCCCAGCTCTACAATGTAAACTACAGAATACTTCCAAAACATATAGAGACAAGTAGAAAGGAGGTGTTCTGTGGTCCCAACACGATTACTATCCTAAGGTAACAATGTTGCTACTGCATAGTGTACAGTAGGGTGAGTAAGTATTGTTAACCTAAATAGAGAAGAAATCTTGCGAGCCACAATGATCCAATACCTTACAATATCTTGATCAGCACAGAGCTGGGCTGAGGATTTCTTACACCCCGCAGCACGCCGATTAGCGCTATTTTGACCTGTACTGTATGGTGCACAATAGCACCTGTAAAATGTGAGTACCCCAGTGTGGGGATTGGGTGTATTTTTAATAAAGTATGTGGCGATATCACACTATATAGTCCTTTTATTTTCTTGGTATGATGCCTGTGGAGCCATAGAGAGCCTATTTGGAGATCATCTGTTATCTATCACTGAGCCCAGGGGTAGCTCCATAGCGTGTATTGGCGCAGCTGAACACTGTGTCACACGCTCTAAGGTGAGCGCAACCACTTTGGGGGTCACCGAGGCACATCACGGCATGATCTGGGCACTTTGATTCAGCAATTGGATTTTTTCCTGTGGAACACTTTATGCACCATTGTTTTCTTTGGAACTCTTCACTGCACATTGTTGTGTGATGTTATGTTGGAGGATTTTTCACAAATAAGGACAATTCGTTTGTCTCAAGCATCACATATCACTCATATGGTTATATGTATATATATTTTTCCTTATCACTTGTCACTTATATGATCTTATTGGAGTTTTGCATGTGATATTTATAGTGCACGTTTTTTACTTTTATTGAGTATCATCAATTAATAAGTGATTGCATTTATTTATTTATTTATATATGCAGAGTTTATCTAGTTCCTTATTATTTGCACATTGCACTTTGAATTTATTGTATATGGCACTTTGTTGCACTTCTTTGGTGTATTGATTTATACATGCAGAATTGATTATAGATCTGCATCATTTGCACATTGCACTTTTTGATTGAGTGTACATGGTACCATTAGGGTGAACGTACACAATGACACATACCTAAGCGCAGCTCAAGTTTTTCCTGTTTATATTGTTAACTTAAGACAGAAAATTAAATGAAATGGAAGCTATTCCTGCGCTACCAAATTTGGAAAAAGAAGCGAAAAAAACAGAACAAGATTAGGGACCGTAGAGAACATATGCAACTGGACAGCTGCACGCACCAGGACAAGGGCCAAACAAAAGCCCAAAACAACTAGACAAAAAATGGGGGGGGGGGGGGGTGCTGCGCTAACCAGAAAAATAGCTAGAGATCTCTATGTATGGTCACTTACTGAATGCTAAAAAGCCATGTGATATAAGAAAAGCATCAGTGAAATAGAATAAAAAAATATATTGAAATCGCATGAATATATTAAAATCACATAGGTTAGTGTTATTACTAAAAACCTAGTGGGATGTGAAAAAATATATATATGTTGATCCAAGGAAGTGGTAGGAATAAATTCATGTGAACAATAAGACATATATCTATAATCATCTAATAAATAAGTATTGCAAACCAAATCTATAAAAGTGCTGGTGCTCTAGTGACCTGAATACAATTATTCAGACTGATAAATAACAGATCATAAAGTGCATAGAATAAAAATAAAATTAAAATAAATAAATAATAAATAAATCCAGTGGGAAATAGAAATGATCACCAAATCCTAGTGGTGAAAAAAGTATAGTGTATAAAATCCAGTGTGGATGGTCAAATAGATAAATGTAATGACCCAATCCAAATACTAGTGTCCAAAGATAATATATGTCATAGCAGTGAATCCAACAAATGCGTGCAAAAAACAAGTCTTATCAATGGTGCACAAAAAACAGTGCTCAATAAACGGCAATAGATGACAGTGAGGTGATGGGATGCAAAAAACACTCTGTGTCCTCTTCGTGCAGCATGCGCTAGTGTGGGTAATGGCCCCTTACCTAGCGGTGCTAGGTCAACCGCATAATGAGTTGCTTAACCATAGGATCCTGGGTCTCTAATGCGTCTTTATATCCACGCTTGCCGACTCTGCGAGATCCTTTTGGCAGCTGGATGTATGTAGCTATAGTCCTAGCTGGGGTCCTGGGACAGTGCGGGTCCTAGCTCCTCCTCCACATCTCAGATGTATATAAATAAATAGGACAAGGTACCCAATGGTGAAGTATGTTTTGAAAGGGGGTCGCTTTATTTACACAAACATAAGAAAAAAGTACTCACATTGAACAGTTTCAAATCACAGCCTTTATCCTACGAGCAGCGAGCTCGTAATGCTTACAGCAGAATAAACAAGCCTATTCCGTCCCTACGCGTGACGTCACCGATCACGTGACTTCTTCAGGGGATGAACAAAATAGGCTAATACTAGTCTTAAATAGTCTCTCCCGTAGAGATTGATGGGCGGCCATTTTCTTGTAGCCGCGCCGGCCATTACTCAATTTCCTATGTGCGCGGCCATCTTTTTGGTTAGTGAAGGCTAAAATCACCATGTTCAACGGAAGGAAATCGGGTTAGTTATGTGTTTCCTTGGTGATGAATAGCTAAACCTGAACACAGTCTAATACTATGGAGGGAGATCCGTTTTCATAGCATAACATGTAGAAACAGTCTCTGTTTACTAAAATAGTTCAAACTTGCTGAAACGCTGGTAGGTAATAAGCTAATAATAGGCTGCTAATTTAGTGCATAAATGATTATTAAAAATTGCAATGTCTTTAATAAAAATTAGTGGAAAACTTAGGCCAGATGTATTCAATAAATATATATATAAAACATATATATATAAAAGGAAAGAGACTTAAATGACTTTAATAAAAAATTGATTAAAAAAATAAACAAGAACTATTACATAATAAATAATCTAAAAGATATATATATAAAAGGGGAAGCGATTTTAGGTAATATCTTGTTGATTAAAATGAGTAAAAGAACTCCGCGGGAGGGTGATGGAATAGGCTTATTCACTTCATATACCTTTATATAGAATCTCCTGTATGGTCTGAACTTGAGGTGCATAATACAGGGAGGGTAAATAAAACTATGATCTAATATTCTGAAAGGTGTCCTGGGGCGTTTAGGAAAAAAGGGGGAGGGGGGGGAAGGCGGGACATATTCCTGAACGTATTGGAAATAAAAAATGTGTATAAAGGGGATAAAATAGGGTAAATGAGATATGAGAAGAGATTGTTGTGTACACTACTAATTAAAAATCACTTAAAAAACAATTTAAATCAAACTCGATGTTCAAACCTCTAGGGGCAAAAGTGTCTAAAGTGAATATCCACTTGGATTCAAGCTGGCTGAGGGTTCTTACTTTATGCCCCCCCCCCCCGCCAATGCCTGACATACGGTTCGATTCCCCAAAATTTTATTTGTGTGGGGTCTTTATTATGACACAACAGGAAGTGTTTGGATACACTGTGTTTGTCATACCCCTTTAAAATATTATTCACGTGTTCTTTGATCCTTACTCTGAGAGGTCTCTTTGTGCGGCCTATGTACTGTAGGCCGCAACTACATTCTAGGGCGTATACTGCTCCTTCTGTGTTACAACAGATGAAGTCTTTGATTTCATATGTCTCTCCTGTACTGGTCGACGAAAAGTGAAATTTCTTCTCATTGGGGCGCCTGGTTCTCAAACATGCGAAGCATCTTTTACAGGGGAAAAAACCGTTCCATGTAAAGAAAGAAATCGTTTTCTTTGGAGGGTCGATAAAGTTTTTTACAATTTTGTCCTTAAGGGTGGATGCTTTCTTATATATAAATCTGGGATTAAGAGGTAAATTTATCTTGTAAGTCTTTGTCTGCTGTTCCTGTCCACAATTTTAAAGTGCGTGCTTGATTGTAGTTTGCCGTCTTCTTGTGTGATGTCTAAGTCTAAGAATGTCACCTTTTCTTCACTGGTCTCCCAGGATAATTTAATATTTCTGTCATTAATGTTAAGGTTCTCCAAGAAGCTGGTAAGTTGGTCTGCTTCACCTTTCCAGAGTATAAAGACGTCATCAATGTGTGGGCAGAGCCCTGCATGCCTCCATTGTTTTCTCATTGTGACAGTGGGTGCGGGGAGAACAGTCCCCATTCACTGTCACAGGGAGAGGCAGAGCAGGGGGAGAGGCTGCGGATGCTGGAAAATGTTACATATTCTACCCTAAAAACGGGTGGAATATGCAACATGTTCCTAAGGTGAACTTATCCTTGAAGTAGTACTACCAAGCATTGCTGTTATGCCCCTCTCAAGAGGAATTCACTTATATGTAAACAGTAGGATGAAAATGTTAGTCTTTTTTTATCATCCAGAAGTTCTAGGCTGCCTTAAATACATCATTAAGTAAAAAGGGGCTTTACACTTTTCTCATTTGCTTCCTTTTGGTCTGCTGAATACACAATGTTTAGTTATATTTGTTCGATGAGTGAAAAACATTACCTGTAAATCCAGTAAGCCTGTAACTTCCTACACTGAACTGACAAGATAATGCCTGCTTGAAATCCCAAAGAGTCTAATCAGCCCTGCCCAGCTCTACAATGTAAACTACAGAATACTTCCAAAACATATAGAGACAAGTAGAAAGGAGGTGTTCTGTGGTCCCAACACGATTACTATCCTAAGGTAACAATGTTGCTACTGCATAGTGTACAGTAGGGTGAGTAAGTATTGTTAACCTAAATAGAGAAGAAATCTTGCGAGCCACAATGATCCAATACCTTACAATATCTTGATCAGCACAGAGCTGGGCTGAGGATTTCTTACACCCCGCAGCACGCCGATTAGCGCTATTTTGACCTGTACTGTATGGTGCACAATAGCACCTGTAAAATGTGAGTACCCCAGTGTGGGGATTGGGTGTATTTTTAATAAAGTATGTGGCGATATCACACTATATAGTCCTTTTATTTTCTTGGTATGATGCCTGTGGAGCCATAGAGAGCCTATTTGGAGATCATCTGTTATCTATCACTGAGCCCAGGGGTAGCTCCATAGCGTGTATTGGCGCAGCTGAACACTGTGTCACACGCTCTAAGGTGAGCGCAACCACTTTGGGGGTCACCGAGGCACATCACGGCATGATCTGGGCACTTTGATTCAGCAATTGGATTTTTTCCTGTGGAACACTTTATGCACCATTGTTTTCTTTGGAACTCTTCACTGCACATTGTTGTGTGATGTTATGTTGGAGGATTTTTCACAAATAAGGACAATTCGTTTGTCTCAAGCATCACATATCACTCATATGGTTATATGTATATATATTTTTCCTTATCACTTGTCACTTATATGATCTTATTGGAGTTTTGCATGTGATATTTATAGTGCACGTTTTTTACTTTTATTGAGTATCATCAATTAATAAGTGATTGCATTTATTTATTTATTTATATATGCAGAGTTTATCTAGTTCCTTATTATTTGCACATTGCACTTTGAATTTATTGTATATGGCACTTTGTTGCACTTCTTTGGTGTATTGATTTATACATGCAGAATTGATTATAGATCTGCATCATTTGCACATTGCACTTTTTGATTGAGTGTACATGGTACCATTAGGGTGAACGTACACAATGACACATACCTAAGCGCAGCTCAAGTTTTTCCTGTTTATATTGTTAACTTAAGACAGAAAATTAAATGAAATGGAAGCTATTCCTGCGCTACCAAATTTGGAAAAAGAAGCGAAAAAAACAGAACAAGATTAGGGACCGTAGAGAACATATGCAACTGGACAGCTGCACGCACCAGGACAAGGGCCAAACAAAAGCCCAAAACAACTAGACAAAAAATGGGGGGGGGGGGGGGTGCTGCGCTAACCAGAAAAATAGCTAGAGATCTCTATGTATGGTCACTTACTGAATGCTAAAAAGCCATGTGATATAAGAAAAGCATCAGTGAAATAGAATAAAAAAATATATTGAAATCGCATGAATATATTAAAATCACATAGGTTAGTGTTATTACTAAAAACCTAGTGGGATGTGAAAAAATATATATATGTTGATCCAAGGAAGTGGTAGGAATAAATTCATGTGAACAATAAGACATATATCTATAATCATCTAATAAATAAGTATTGCAAACCAAATCTATAAAAGTGCTGGTGCTCTAGTGACCTGAATACAATTATTCAGACTGATAAATAACAGATCATAAAGTGCATAGAATAAAAATAAAATTAAAATAAATAAATAATAAATAAATCCAGTGGGAAATAGAAATGATCACCAAATCCTAGTGGTGAAAAAAGTATAGTGTATAAAATCCAGTGTGGATGGTCAAATAGATAAATGTAATGACCCAATCCAAATACTAGTGTCCAAAGATAATATATGTCATAGCAGTGAATCCAACAAATGCGTGCAAAAAACAAGTCTTATCAATGGTGCACAAAAAACAGTGCTCAATAAACGGCAATAGATGACAGTGAGGTGATGGGATGCAAAAAACACTCTGTGTCCTCTTCGTGCAGCATGCGCTAGTGTGGGTAATGGCCCCTTACCTAGCGGTGCTAGGTCAACCGCATAATGAGTTGCTTAACCATAGGATCCTGGGTCTCTAATGCGTCTTTATATCCACGCTTGCCGACTCTGCGAGATCCTTTTGGCAGCTGGATGTATGTAGCTATAGTCCTAGCTGGGGTCCTGGGACAGTGCGGGTCCTAGCTCCTCCTCCACATCTCAGATGTATATAAATAAATAGGACAAGGTACCCAATGGTGAAGTATGTTTTGAAAGGGGGTCGCTTTATTTACACAAACATAAGAAAAAAGTACTCACATTGAACAGTTTCAAATCACAGCCTTTATCCTACGAGCAGCGAGCTCGTAATGCTTACAGCAGAATAAACAAGCCTATTCCGTCCCTACGCGTGACGTCACCGATCACGTGACTTCTTCAGGGGATGAACAAAATAGGCTAATACTAGTCTTAAATAGTCTCTCCCGTAGAGATTGATGGGCGGCCATTTTCTTGTAGCCGCGCCGGCCATTACTCAATTTCCTATGTGCGCGGCCATCTTTTTGGTTAGTGAAGGCTAAAATCACCATGTTCAACGGAAGGAAATCGGGTTAGTTATGTGTTTCCTTGGTGATGAATAGCTAAACCTGAACACAGTCTAATACTATGGAGGGAGATCCGTTTTCATAGCATAACATGTAGAAACAGTCTCTGTTTACTAAAATAGTTCAAACTTGCTGAAACGCTGGTAGGTAATAAGCTAATAATAGGCTGCTAATTTAGTGCATAAATGATTATTAAAAATTGCAATGTCTTTAATAAAAATTAGTGGAAAACTTAGGCCAGATGTATTCAATAAATATATATATAAAACATATATATATAAAAGGAAAGAGACTTAAATGACTTTAATAAAAAATTGATTAAAAAAATAAACAAGAACTATTACATAATAAATAATCTAAAAGATATATATATAAAAGGGGAAGCGATTTTAGGTAATATCTTGTTGATTAAAATGAGTAAAAGAACTCCGCGGGAGGGTGATGGAATAGGCTTATTCACTTCATATACCTTTATATAGAATCTCCTGTATGGTCTGAACTTGAGGTGCATAATACAGGGAGGGTAAATAAAACTATGATCTAATATTCTGAAAGGTGTCCTGGGGCGTTTAGGAAAAAAGGGGGAGGGGGGGGAAGGCGGGACATATTCCTGAACGTATTGGAAATAAAAAATGTGTATAAAGGGGATAAAATAGGGTAAATGAGATATGAGAAGAGATTGTTGTGTACACTACTAATTAAAAATCACTTAAAAAACAATTTAAATCAAACTCGATGTTCAAACCTCTAGGGGCAAAAGTGTCTAAAGTGAATATCCACTTGGATTCAAGCTGGCTGAGGGTTCTTACTTTATGCCCCCCCCCCCCGCCAATGCCTGACATACGGTTCGATTCCCCAAAATTTTATTTGTGTGGGGTCTTTATTATGACACAACAGGAAGTGTTTGGATACACTGTGTTTGTCATACCCCTTTAAAATATTATTCACGTGTTCTTTGATCCTTACTCTGAGAGGTCTCTTTGTGCGGCCTATGTACTGTAGGCCGCAACTACATTCTAGGGCGTATACTGCTCCTTCTGTGTTACAACAGATGAAGTCTTTGATTTCATATGTCTCTCCTGTACTGGTCGACGAAAAGTGAAATTTCTTCTCATTGGGGCGCCTGGTTCTCAAACATGCGAAGCATCTTTTACAGGGGAAAAAACCGTTCCATGTAAAGAAAGAAATCGTTTTCTTTGGAGGGTCGATAAAGTTTTTTACAATTTTGTCCTTAAGGGTGGATGCTTTCTTATATATAAATCTGGGATTAAGAGGTAAATTTATCTTGTAAGTCTTTGTCTGCTGTTCCTGTCCACAATTTTAAAGTGCGTGCTTGATTGTAGTTTGCCGTCTTCTTGTGTGATGTCTAAGTCTAAGAATGTCACCTTTTCTTCACTGGTCTCCCAGGATAATTTAATATTTCTGTCATTAATGTTAAGGTTCTCCAAGAAGCTGGTAAGTTGGTCTGCTTCACCTTTCCAGAGTATAAAGACGTCATCAATGTACCTCTTGTAGACGGCTAATTCAGTGGGTCTGTTGCTGAAGACATTCTGTTCCTCCCACTGGGCCATGAACAGGCCTGCCACACTTGGGGCAAATTTGGCTCCCATCGCTACCCCTGTCTGTTGGTGATAGTAATTCTTATCATACCAGAAATAGTTGTTCTTTAGACAGAAATCTAAGCATTTCACTATAAACTTCCTTTGAACGCATGGTAACTTGGTATATAGCCTAAGACCCCATTTTGCGGCTTCGCATGCTTGGTGGTGGAGTATCACTGTATATAAGGATGAAACATCCGCGGTAGCCAAAATCCAAGGTCCTTCTTCTTTCGGGATGTCTTCTAATATTTGTAGCATCTGCTTCGTATCTCTGAGATATGCCTCTGTGTTCTGGACTGCTGACTGTAAGAAAACATCTATATATTGCCCGATCCTTGAAGTCAATGAATCTATGCCATTTACTATCGGTCTTGGTGGTTGATCTCTTTTGTTTTTATGTATTTTCGGCAATGAGTATATGATCGGGGTTCTGCAGGAATCCGGTATCAGGAATCTGGCTTCTTTTTTATTCAGTATGTTTTTCTTTATTCCCAGGCACACCACCTTCTCCAGTGCTTTTCTGCATTTAAACATTGGGTTGCTTAATAATCTACTATAGGTCGTCTCATCTTCCAACATCTTAATCATACTAGTGTGATATTGTTCTTTCGATAAAATCACGATTCCCCCTCCCTTGTCAGCTGGTCGTATGACCAGATCTTTCCTTCTTGTTAATTTCTTGATACCGCTCTTTATGTGGTTTGGTTCTTCATTCTTCTTGATTTTTAAAACTTTAATATCATCTAAAACAACTTGTTTAAAAACTTCAGTGTACTTGTTGTTCTTTACTGGTGGATTAAAAACTGATTTATTTCGTAGTGTACTATGGACAATCTCTTCATCACAGGGTTCTATATGTCTTGGCCTTACTGGATTTCCTACGATATACTTAGCAATATTCAGTTTCCTCACAAACTTCTGAATTCCTAAATAGGTTTGAAATTTATCCAGATTCTTGTAGGGTGCGTATTTCAATCCTTTGTCTAGAACTCCTATTTCGTCATGTGTTAATGTTTGGCCACTCAAGTTAAAAATACCCTCTCCTTTTACACTCTTTTTCTTTTGCTTCTCTCTTTCCAGATCGCTTTCCTCTCTTCTTTCTTGGCTTCTTCTGTAACTTCTGCTTTCGTCTATATGTCTCTGAGGGGGGTTCTCCCGGCCTCTGTCTAAAAAAGCCTACTATGGTCGGGATTTTCATTTTGTGGGGGGTATTGCCTATATTGGTTATTTATCTCCTCCCCTCGGTCGGTCAGTGGAGCATAATAGTTATATGTGGGTACCGGGCTCCGATCGTGATATCGATGGTCTCTCTGTTGTGGTCCTCTTCTTTCTCCATTTCCATAATCTTGACCGGGGCTTCTTCCTCTTGGTCCATGGTGGTCATATGTTGGTCCTCTGTTGTCTCTGTATTCATATGGCCTCCTGTGTTCCCTATAATCTTGTGTATATCCTCTTTGGTCCCTCTGGTCATATGGGGGTTTGTACCAGTTATTCCAATTCTGTGGCTTCCTATTGTTTCTTCCATAAAACGGTCTCCTTCCTCCATTTTGCGGCGTTCTGTCATTTTGCTGGGGTCTTCTGTTCCCTCTCTGGGGGGTATATGGGTATTCATTCCTATACCTGTCATCTTGATATTGTTGTCTGGGTGTAGTTCCTCCATTTCCATCTCTTTGATCATGATAGCCTCTCCTTTGTGGGCTCTGTATGGGTGGTTCATTTGTCTGCTGTGAGTACATCCTCACTATTTTCTCCGGTGTTGAATAAGTGGAGCTTACTTCTGTTTTTCCTATTTGGCTTTGCCATTTGAAAGCTTGGTCGTTCCTAAAATCATTAATATCCCTAATGTATTTTTTGCTTTTTCTTTGTTGTACCTCTTTGTCCTTCTTGGTTAGGTCCCTATTTAGCTGCGTGGTGAGTGTTTTGAATTCTGTTGTTTCTTTAAAAGCTTCCAATTCCTCTTTAATTTCGGCAATATTCTGATTGATTATTTCAGTCTTCCTCCTTTTTCTTTCTAATAGGAACCTCAAAAGTTCTAGGTCTTTATCGTTAAAAAACTTGAACCATTCATCAATCGAATCCTGGTCTACTAGGCCGTCATTAGGGGGGACATCCCATCTTAGCCTCCTTGGGACAATACTTTCTTTTAAATAGGTCTCAAAGGTGTTGATGTCCCACCATAGGCTTACTTTTTTCTCCATGTTATGTCCTAATTTTCTCATTAGACTCTCCAAGTCACCTGTTATTACTAAAAACCTAGTGGGATGTGAAAAAATATATATATGTTGATCCAAGGAAGTGGTAGGAATAAATTCATGTGAACAATAAGACATATATCTATAATCATCTAATAAATAAGTATTGCAAACCAAATCTATAAAAGTGCTGGTGCTCTAGTGACCTGAATACAATTATTCAGACTGATAAATAACAGATCATAAAGTGCATAGAATAAAAATAAAATTAAAATAAATAAATAATAAATATATCCAGTGGGAAATAGAAATGATCACCAAATCCTAGTGGTGAAAAAAGTATAGTGTATAAAATCCAGTGTGGATGGTCAAATAGATAAATGTAATGACCCAATCCAAATGCTAGTGTCCAAAGATAATATATGTCATAGCAGTAAATCCAACAAATGCGTGCAAAAAACAAGTCTTATCAATGGTGCACAAAAAACAGTGCTCAATAAACGGCAATAGATGACAGTGAGGTGATGGGATGCAAAAAACACTCTGTGTCCTCTTCGTGCAGCATGCGCTAGTGTGGGTAATGGCCCCTTACCTAGCGGTGCTGGGTCAACCGCATAATGAGTTGCTTAACCATAGGATCCTGGGTCTCTAATGCATCTTTATATCCACGCTTGCCGACTCTGCGAGATCCTTTTGGCAGCTGGATGTATGTAGCTATAGTCCTAGCTGGGGTCCTGGGACAGTGCGGGTCCTAGCTCCTCCTCCACATCTCAGATGTATATAAATAAATAGGACAAGGTACCCAATGGTGAAGTATGTTTTGAAAGGGGGTCGCTTTATTTACACAAACATAAGAAAAAAGTACTCACATTGAACAGTTTCAAATCACAGCCTTTATCCTACGAGCAGCGAGCTCGTAATGCTTACAGCAGAATAAACAAGCCTATTCCGTCCCTACGCGTGACGTCACCGATCACGTGACTTCTTCAGGGGATGAACAAAATAGGCTAATACTAGTCTTAAATAGTCTCTCCCGTAGAGATTGATGGGCGGCCATTTTCTTGTAGCCGCGCCGGCCATTACTCAATTTCCTATGTGCGCGGCCATCTTTTTGGTTAGTGAAGGCTAAAATCACCATGTTCAACGGAAGGAAATCGGGTTAGTTATGTGTTTCCTTGGTGATGAATAGCTAAGCCTGAACACAGTCTAATACTATGGAGGGAGATCCGTTTTCATAGCATAACATGTAGAAACAGTCTCTGTTTACTAAAATAGTTCAAACTTGCTGAAACGCTGGTAGGTAATAAGCTAATAATAGGCTGCTAATTTAGTGCATAAATGATTATTAAAAATTGCAATGTCTTTAATAAAAATTAGTGGAAAACTTAGGCCAGATGTATTCAATAAATATATATATAAAACATATATATATATAAAAGGAAAGAGACTTAAATGACTTTAATAAAAAATTGATTAAAAAAATAAACAAGAACTATTACATAATAAATAATCTAAAAGATATATATATAAAAGGGGAAGCGATTTTAGGTAATATCTTGTTGATTAAAATGAGTAAAAGAACTCTGCGGGAGGGTGATGGAATAGGCTTATTCACTTCATATACCTTTATATAGAATCTCCTGTATATATATGGTCTGAACTTGAGGTGCATAATACAGGGAGAGTAAATAAAACTATGATCTAATATTCTGAAAGGTGTCCTGGGGCGTTTAGGAAAAAAGGGGGAGGGGGGGGAAGGCGGGACATATTCCTGAACGTATTGGAAATAAAAAATGTGTATAAAGGGGATAAAATAGGGTAAATGAGATATGAGAAGAGATTGTTGTGTACACTACTAATTAAAAATCACTTAAAAAACAATTTAAATCAAACTCGATGTTCAAACCTCTAGGGGCAAAAGTGTCTAAAGTGAATATCCACTTGGATTCAAGCTGGCTGAGGGTTCTTACTTTATGCCCCCCCCCCCCCGCCAATGCCTGACATACGGTTCGATTCCCCAAAATTTTAATTGTGTGGGGTCTTTAGGGGGTTAATTAGTTACTGGAAGAAATACTAGGTAAAAAAAAGCCTAAAAAAAAAGAAAACTTATGCAGCCAACACATCAAAGGTCTGGTAAGCTACAATATATTACAATTTTGTTCTTGGGTTTAGATACACTTTAAAGTATAATACCACAAACAGAAATTCAAGCGCTGATATAGTTGACAATAAATAAGGAATTTTTGTGAACATGTATATAAAAAATCCACCCGCAGCTAAGAGGAACACATGGACACCGGGGAAGGTGTCAGGGCAGAACTGTCAAACACAAAAACTTCTTAATGTGTAGCGCTGGGGGATGTCCATCTATGCAGCCTTTACTGTGTGTTGCTAAGTATGTTGGCATTTAATTGTAGTCCCACAGGCATAGACAGATGCCTCCAAAGGATTATTTTCACCAGAAAAAAAGTATCCTCAAAAAATACTAAAATATTTTAATATAAATTCTCAGTCTAAATCATCAAATTATACACAAGCGCAGTCCAAAGGTCCACTCAGATGAATCTGTTACTCAAATCAAATGGTGTGCAGTGTGCACAAAGCAAACATGTAAATCTCCCACCCAGTGCCAGCCCAAACGCTCACCTCTTCTGTAAACCTCTTAATATTATAGTTGGTCTAACAGCACATTATTGAGGTCCCAGGCAATGTTCTATCCTCCTATGCAGGCATCATGTACATCAGCACATCCAGGATTTTTGTTTATTTGATATATTTAGACTGAGAAATACTTTATTGTGCTGGCAGCTTGAGTTTGGTTGTTTTTGGTGTTAACTTTTAAGTGGTGTGCTCAGGCAGTTTTTCATATAATATAACATTTTGCATATATGAATATTTCATATTTATGATATACAGCCAACATGTGTAGCTACAGGCACATTTTCATATGTGTACAGTACAAACCTTGACTGATTTGTGGAAAAAAGCATGTTATGGGTGTATCATGTATTGAATGCTCATTTGTAAAATCAAAATTTATATTCATATTAAAATCACCCTATAAACATATGAACTTAAAAAAGTAGGTTAATTGCCCTTTAAACTGTGAACGTGGTTACTCAGCACTTTTAAATTTGTACATTGTAAAGGAAGAAAAATTAAGAGAAATTTCAATAAATTCCAGAAATTGAAAGCGAATACATTCTGTTGTGCTCTGTTTGAAATTTACCATGAAAGCTATATACAAGTTATAATTTCATCCTTAGTTCTGTGTGCAACATGAATATTGCAAATGAAAAAAAAAGCAAAGTATTGCTTAAATGATTTCTTTTATCGTGAGTTCTCTGATCTAACTCGTTTTAACTAACCATGCGCTATCTGTACACTGTTTGTTCTTTTGGCGTGCTTAAAGTATGCCAACTTATCTCTAGATCTGCTGAGTGAAAGGAAAAATTAATTATTACAGCTTTAATGTATTCAGACATGAGATAAGGAAAACGTCAGATGTCTTACTATATAGTTCTTCATAACAATGAACAGTTGAAGAAAAAGAAGTTGCAAAGTTTGAACGGAATATGTAGCCACCGCGTTATGCCCTATGTACCCAGGCATCAATACAAAGCTCTTATCCCACATTTCTCATTCTCTGAGGACTCTGATGCCTGGTATGGAAACTGAATTGCTGCATCTTGCCATTAAAAATAAGCCAAACCTAGGATTTTCCACAATGTACAAATATCTCAAGGCATTGGTAAACAAAAGCACCCCACTAATAATAAAGGGGTTAAAAATGTTTTTTTTTTTTTTTTTTTCAAAGTTGACCTACACTGCAATTTAAAGTACTGATTATTTTTCTTTTCCCCATCCCCCTGCCCCTATCACATTTGAAGAATTTTTTAAAGGGAGAGGGAACAGGTACCTTTTCTTGACAGACCCGCTCCCACTTCCTCAATTCTCACTTAGGCACAAATGACATCCACTTGGGCCACCCCTCTTGCCCACAGCCTTCTGGAACATGTCATATGTCCCAAAAGCTGCAGTCCAACAGTGCTACAGTGCCCATTCATGAACAGTGGGGAACTGACGGTGAGACATCAGAAAGTCACAGCTGGCTCCAAAATCCAAGACAGCAGTACTGAAGAGCAGAATCATGGTGAACAAAAAACTGTGGGAAGATAACGTGGAGCTCCATGGGCTAGTAAGTGTTTGTTCCTTAAAGGTCAGCAGCTACAATATTTGTAGCTGCTTCTTTTATTTTTATTTTAAACCAGAGTGATGTTCTTCTTAGACTGTGTAGCCTTCTTTTTGGAGGTATATAAGAAATGGCCCTCCTCATGCCTGTAGATAAATAAGAGAAGAAGAACCTTTGCTAAGTGGAAGAGCAGGTTTGGTAATAAAGTTGTCATTGCCTCCACCCAGGACAGGGCCTCTGTGAGTAGACAGGATTTCTGTTCTGGGAAATGTATTAATTAATAATTGGGCGAAGAGAAACTACTGCAGCTAGCATATAACATTAACCATAAGTATACAGATGCACACCAGTATAGGAATAATACAAGCTTTATAAAATAAAGATTAAAACAAAAGGAAATACATCCAATGCACAAACAGGTAATATCAGCAAAGGGGCCAACAGGAGTCCTGGTGGAATTACACTCATGTACATATAGTTATTAATAAAGATTCCTTCAGATGAATGTTGCAGGGGCCTCTGAGGATGATTACATCTATGCTAGTTACAGAGCCCAGAGCTTCCACTAGCTATAGAATCCCAGACCAGAAGGGACAGGGCAACTAAAATAATAGGAGCTGCATATATATATATATATATATCTCCCTAGAAACTATGGGCAACAATTTTAAACTATTAAATAATTAAATATAAAAACACTTGCTTAACAATCCCTGCTTCTGGTCTGTATCAGCAGCAGCTCCTCCCTGGCAGGACTTGTGGTCAAAGACTCTTCCTCAACACCTCCTTCCTCTGGGATTTCCAACCCTGTGACCCTGAGACAGGAAGCGCTTGTACATAATTAACTCTTTGATAATATTATTATACAGGATTTATATAGTGCCAACAGTTTGCGCAGCGCTTTACGACATGAGGGTAGACAGTACAGTTACCATACATTTCAATACAGGAGGACACAGAGGACCCTACTCATTAGAGCTTACAATCTAAGATATTAGACAGCGCAGCTATTTACAAATATAGACAGCAGAGGGCAGCAGATCCCTACAACTGTATAAACATTTACTGCTGGATAGAAAATTGCAAGAGACTTTTAATTATATAAATATCATTATTATTATACAATATTGTTTCTCAACCTCTGTTCAGTGATGACACCCTTTAAAAAGTACATACAATCTTATGGCATCCCCGATGAATAACATTTTTTTTTAGGAAAAATAATCCCTTTGATGATAAATATTATTACATATCCCCTGATTTTTTTCTTTTTTATTATCATAGGAAAACTGATCCATAATTATTATGCCCCGTACACACGGTCGGATTTTTTTCGGACATTCCGACAACAAAATCCTAGGATTTTTTCCAACGGATGTTGGCTCAAACTTGTCTTGCATACACATGGTCACACAAAGTTGTCGGAAAATCCGATCGTTCTAAACGCGGTGACGTAAAACACGTACGTCGGGACTATAAACGGGGCAGTGGCCAATAGCTTTCATCTCTTTATTTATTCTGAGCTTGCCTGGCACTTTGTCCGTCAGATTTGTGTACACACGATCAGAATTTCCGACAACGGATTTTGTTGTTGGAAAATTTTATAGCCTGCTCTCAAACTTTGTGTGTCGGAAAATCCAATGGAAATGTGTGATGGAGCCTACACACGGTCAGAATTTCCGACAACAAGGTCCTATCACACATTTTCCGTCGGAAAATCCGACTGTGTGTACGGGGCATTACAGTGACAGCTCGATCTCCATGCTGGTGGTTGTGCGATTGAGCATGCTCCCAGCACAAAAAATTTAAACATATATTTGGTGCCACAGAAGAGAGTCCATGTTGTCAGGAGTGCCATACTCAGGAACTCCTGACAGACCCAGACAGCACACCATCAGTTTCTTAGTTCCAGCACTTAAAACCCAATGCTCTTTCTAGAGAAAGAAAATACTGTATGTGTATCCCCAAGCCTGAGAATCAATGCAGCCATAAGAAACCATTCAAATTCTACAGGTCCCAGAAGTATAGTGTATATATGCTTTGGAAATCTCAAAATGATTGCCATGAAGCATTTCTGTATTCCTAGTGAAATTGGCTTTGAGATGGAGAGTAAAGAGACAAGGAGTCTTCTTAGAAGTATTGGGCAGTATCACACATAGTTACAGCTCTGGTCACATTATAGATGTCAGAAAAAAATGTGGTAATACGATAGCAATTATTGTATAGCATACTTAGAAAAATTGCCACTCTCCCAATCCAGTTTGTATGGCTAACATGTGTAAGTTGTCCTCAGCTTTGCACCACTCTACAAGCCACATCACGTGGCTTGTGGAGTGGTACAAGGCTGAAGCCCTCTCACACATGTTAAGCACACAGGCTAGATTGAGAGCGGCAATTTTTCTGAGTATGTTATACACTACTGGATGGTGATATTTTCAGACGGCACCCCATTCCTGCCCATTCCTGAGTACCAGCAGGACTATATATATATGTAGCGCTACCCCAGTAGGAGCCACTGGTGAATATAGGTATCTCCCACCCTGCATAGCCAGGCACACAAATTTTCCAGGGGAGTTGAACATGGATAGGGGATAGGGTTACTATGGGATGCCCACTCGATCAACACAGAATTCTTCAGGGACACAACTATATACACACAGTATATATATACAGTATATATTCTCCTCTTCTACCTCCAGCACAATCTTGCTTGTAGTACTACACGTCCCAGGACCAGCTAGTACTGACAAGATGATCCAACCTAGATCCAGTTAGATCTGTAGCAGATGCTTTTTGCAGGCAGAGGCCGCGGGCCCCTTTGGTAGTGAAGCAGAAAAGAAGTCCCAGTGCTTAGCTGTCCTATTCCTAGCACATTATGCTAGCACATTATGAAATACTTACCTTATGATGAAGCCCTGCAGCGGCTAGCTGTCACTGCTAACAGGGCTTCCATCTTCACCTGGTCTTCTTTCTGGGTTTGCAGGCTTCAGCTGTTTGAATGGCCAAGCCGTAATGACACACGCGGGAGTCGCGGCTGCAACACGAAACTCTGAAGAGACAGCATGAGTATGGCAGTCCCTTCAGAGCGCATGCACTGGTGAAGTCAATGGCTGCACAAACAGAGAACATCTCTACAACGTTGTGCATTTAGGAGATATTCTTTATACCTACAGGTAGGCTTTTTTGTAAGCTTACCTATAGGTACTGTACAAGCGTACCAGCGGTGTTAACAACAGCTTTAAATTCAAACTCTCAATCATATATTAAAAATCTACTTCAAGGCAATGTGTAAGACCCATGTTTAAAATTTGAACTTGAAGATTTTACTTTTATCACTCTTTCTCTCCTTGTACTGTGCACATACTGTGGATTCTTTTTTTTAAATGTATGTGCACGCCTCCATCAGTGGTTCTGCATTACAGTTCCACTACAATAAGTATGCAATAGTTGCTATAGTCTAACTCAGTGTTTCTCCAACTTTTTTTTAATTCAAGACACCCTTTAAAATAATGGACAATCTCAAGGCACCCTATTCTAAATTGTAAAAACTATTTTAATAATCCCCTTGATCGCCTCCTAGTGTTAACTCATTCCCTGCCAGTGACATTTCTACAGTAATCAGTGCATATTTATAGCACTGATCACTGAATAAATGTCAATAGTCCCAAAATAGTGTCAAAAGTGTCTGATATGTCCACCGATGAGGTGGCGCTGATGGGCACTGATAGGTGGCACTGATGGGTACGGATAGGTGGCACTGATGGGCACGAATAGGTTGCACTGGTATGCGGCACTAATGGGCACTCATAGGTGGCACTGATGGGCACTCGTAGGCGGCACTGATGGGTACTTATGGGTGGCACTGATGGGTACTTATGGGTGGCACTGATGGGTACTTATGGGTGGCACTGATAGGTGGCACAGGTGGGCACTGATGGGCACTGATAGGTGGGCACTGATGGGCACGGATCGGCACTGATAGGTGGCACTGATGGACACTGATGGGTGGCACTGATGACACTGATGGGTGGCATTGCTGGGCATCACTGATTTTATTTGTGCCATAGAGATTCCAGTCAGTGCCCATTTGTGGGCACTGATTGGCATATTTTGGGCATTAATTTGCACATGTGGATGGCCATGGGGGATGCTTCCCTGGTGGTCCTGGCGACTTCCCTGGTTATCCAGTGTGGGTATCCGAGGGGGGATGTGCTGATAAACAATCAGCACAGACCTCCCCTGTCAGGAGAGCCGCCGACCGGCTCTCCTCTACTCACGTCAGTCAGACACGAGTGAGGTAAAGCTGATCAACGGCTCTTCCTGTTTACATCGTGATCAGCCGTGATTCGACACGGCTGATCATGTGGTAAAGAGCCTCCGTCGGAGGTTCTTTACTGAGATCGGTGTAGCGGTGTGTCAGACACGGGCACGCGGCGGCTGTTATCCTGCAGGGCATCATATGACGGGCAGTCAGGATAACTGAACCACCGCCCGGCCGTCATTCTCCTATAGGCCGGGTGGGAAGTGGTTAAATTGGGATATTTATAGCAAAAAGTAAAAAATATTGTGTTTTTTTTCAAACTTGTCGCTTTTCTTTTGTTTATAACGCAAAAAAGAAAAAACACAGAGGTGATCAAGTACCACCAAAAGAAAGCTTTATTTGTGGGGGAAAAAATGATAACAATATCATTTTGGTACAGTGTTGCATGACTGCGCATCTGTCATTCAAAATGTTACAGTGCTGAAAACTGAAAATTGGCCTGGGCAGGAAGGGGGTGAAAATGCCCGGTATTGAAGTGGTTAAAAGCAAATACATTTTTGCACGCTGGTACTGACCAGTATTCCAATGTTTCTCTTCTGCCTAAATTTTTCTAATGTCTAATGTCACCCCAGTGCTGAGGGAGAGGGGCACGGGGGGGTCAAACAAGGATGCTGTAGAGGCAACAGACATCCTCCTTATTAACTGATGAGGTCATTGGCATACTTGCCAACTGTCCCGAATTTCTCAGGACATTCCCAGGACCATTTTCCCAATCTAATCGTTTCCCAGGAGATGTCCCGAGAGAGTCGGTTTTTCCGGATTTTCCCTGCCGGATTCTAGAAGTCCGCGGCCAGGCAGAGACGATGTCTCCGCTGTCTGCCATTTTTAAGGAGACCGTAGGCTGGCTAGATGGCTAAAGTAGAGATTGACCTGCGGTGCTGCCCACCCCCCGTCCCGCTCCGCCCCGCTGCCAGTCTCTGTGACCTTTTGGATGTCACAGGGGGGCCCAGTCTGGATTTCACAGGGGGGCCGGTCTTGATGTCACGGGGGGCCGGTCTGGATATCACAGGGGGTCGGTCTGGATTTCACAGGGGGGCGGTCTGGATGTCATGGGGGCTGGTCTGGATGTCACAGGGGGGGCTGGTCTGGATGTCACAGGGGGGGCTGGTCTGGATTTCACAGGGAGGGCTCCAGATGTAAGGAGGACTGATGGGGACACAGATGTAAAGAGGACTCTTCTGATGGGGACTCAGATGTGAGGGGGGCTCCGCTGGGGACTCCTGATGTAAGGGGGCTCTGCTGGGGACTCCTGATGTGAGTGGGGGCTCCGCTGGGGGCTCCTTATGTGAGGGGGGCTCCGCTGGGGACTCCTGGTGTGAGAGGGGGCTCCGCTGGGGACTCCTGGTGTGAGGGGGCTCCGCTAGGGACTCCTGATGTGAGGGGGAGCTCCGCTGGGGACTCCTGATGTTAGGGGGGCTCCACTGGGGACTCCTGGTGTGAGGGGGGGCTCAGCTGGGGACTCCTGATGTGAGGGGGGCTGTGCTGGGGACTCCTGGTGTGAAGGGGGGCTCCGCTGGGGATTCCTGGTGTGAGGGGGGCTCTGCTGGGTATTCCTGATGTGAGGGGGGCTCCGCTGGGGACTCCTGATGTGAGGGGGGCTCCTCTGGGGACTCCTGATGTGTGGGGGGCTCCGCTGGGGACTCCTGATGTGAGGGGGGCTCCGCTGGGGACATCTGATCTAAGTGGGGGCTCCGCTGGGGACATCTGATGTAAGGGGGGCTCCGCTGGGGACATCTGATGTAAGGAGGAGCTCCGCTGGGAACATCTGATGTAAGGGGGGCTCCGCTGGGGACATCTGATGTAAGGACAGACTCTGCTGGGAAACCTGATGCAAGGACGGACTCTGCTGGGACACCTGATGTAAGGACGGATGGCTGGTGGCAGGCGACGTGGCAGGTGACATGCTCAGGGATCCCACTGATTCAGCATTATGGTGAGTTGGTGAGCTGCGGCGCCGCCCACCCCCCGGCCCGCTCTGCCCCGCTGCCAGTCTCTGTGACCTGTTATGGAAAGGGGTGGGGGATGGGCGGCACTGCAGCGCAATCTCTACTGTAACCATGTGGCTCCGCTCGATGGATGTCACAGGGGGGCCAGTCTGGATTTTACGGGGGGGCCGGTCTGGATGTCACGGGGGGGTGGTCTGGATGTCACAGGGGGGCCAGTCTGGATTTCACAGGGGGGGCCGGTCTGGATGTCACGGGGGGCTGGTCTGGATGTCACAGGGGGGGCTGGTCTGGATGTCACAGGGGGGCTGGTCTGGATGTCACAGGGGGGGCCGGTCTGGATTTCACAGGGGGAGCTGGTCTGGATTTCACAGGGGGGGCTCCGGATGTATGGAGGACTGATGGGGACACAGATGTAAAGAGGACTCTTCTGATGGGGACTCAGATGTGAGGAGGGGCTCCGCTGGGGACTCCTGATGTGAGGGGGGCTCCGCTGGGGACTCCTGATGTGAGGGGGGCTCTGCTGGGGACTCCTGATGTGAGGGGGGGCTCCGCTGGGGACTCCTGGTGTGAGGGGGGCTCTGCTGGGGACTCCTGGTGTGAGGGGGGCTCCGCTGGGGACTCCTGGTGTGAGGGGGGCTCCGCTGGGGACTCCTGATGGGAGGGGGGCTCCGCTGGGGACTCCTGGTGTGAGGGGGGCTCTCCTGGGGACTCCTGGTGTGAGGGGGGCTCCGCTGGGGATTCCTGATGTGAGGAGGGCTCCGCTGGGGACTCCTGATGTGAGGGGGGCTCCGCTGGGGACTCCTAAAGTCTGGGGGGCTCTGCTGGGGACTCCTGATGTGAGGGGGGCTCCGCTGGGGACATCTGATGTAAGGGGGGGGGCTCTGCTGGGGACACCTGATGTAAGGGGGGCTCCGCTGGAGACATCTGATGTAAGGGGGGGCTCCGCTGGGGACATCTGATGTAAGGGGGGGCTCCGCTGGGGACATCTGATGTAAGGGGGGCTCCGCTGGAGGCACCTGATGCAAGGACGGACTCTGCTGGGACACCTGATGCAAGGACGGACTCTGCTGGGACACCTGATGCAAGGACGGACGGCTGGTGGTAGGCGACGTGGCAGGTGACACGCTAAGGGATCCCACTGATTCAGCATTATGGTGAGTTGAATGATTTCATTTTATATTACAATGTAATAATAGAAATAATGCACTTCAATCATCCTGACACCATAACAACGATGGTGCCGGGATGATTGCAGTGCTAACACCAGGTGTTTGGAGTATGTTTATCTGCTGATTGTTAAACTTTCTAGAATACACATATTTCCATTGCTGTGTAGGATCTGGGGCTGCTGTCCCTCCATCCCTCTCCCCCCCTTTCCCTCTCCATCCCTCATTCATCTCAGACTCTAACCACACCCCCTTTGAGCCATGCCCATTTAAGACACGCCCACTATTTCACGTAAACCATGCCCATTTTCACCTATGCCACACCCACACATGACTCCGCCTACAGCCAAAAAAGTGTCCCAAATTTTTTTTCACAATGTTGGCAAAAATGCATTGGTTGTTAGGTTGCCAGTGTCTAGAAAGTTGTAATGGTGCATAATGAAAACCTGTGGCTTTGTGTAACTAAAAGGCAGGCTTGATCCACTTGCTGGCTTGTATACAATTTTTAATCAATTTTTAGGCATTTTATCAAGGCACCCCTGAAGAAAACTTGGCACCCTGGTTGAAAAAGAATGGTTTAACTTAAGCACACATGAAAGGACAGTACAGGAAGGTGTACAACAACATTTTTAGTATAAATGTTTGTGCATTAAAATTAAGTATACCATCCCAAATGTGGAAACAATATTATTGTTAATAATCAAACTGTTGTTGTTTTCTCTCTTGTTTCAGAATATTCAGAAAAAAAACCTCTTAAATAGCTATCATGCAGCATTAAGATTCTAAACTGCTCTGTTTTACAATTCACAAGTCTTAACGAAACCTTTCATTACATTTGATATCAATACATTCACATATTACACAAAAACATAAAAACAATAATAAAATGACACACATTGTCTATTAAGGCTGTTCTTCTTTAGTTCTGTTAACATAAAATCATATTAAACACGTTGATTGATGTCATTTAGTATTATATAGAAACGAAAAAGAATAAAAGGTGGGGTATCATTAAATTTCCCTCCTAAAAATAAACAAATGACTAGAACCAAAAAACATATTACACAAAGACACATTTCACAAACCACATTGCACAAAACATATGGCTATTATTTTGTTGACTTATAAGTGCAATTTCTGTTACCAATATTTAATGGGCTCAAAATCAATTATTAAATTGACACTACATGGATTTTTCATTATGAAGGAAAATTTCATTAACCCCTTCCCGCCCGCACTATAGCGGAAAGCCGACTACAGCGCGGGCTTACTTTGCTGGGAGGGCGTCCATTGATGTCCTCTCATGATCGCTCTGCCTGCGTGCACGAGCAGCGCGCTCTGTGATCACTAAGTCCTCTGGACTCAGCTGATCACAGATCGGGGTAAAGGGCCAATTACAGCGGCCCTTTACCACGTGATCAGCTCATAGTTGCCAACATTGCAAAAAAAATATGTGGGACACTTTTTTGGCTGTAGGCGGAGCCATACAATAATTAGGGGGTGGGGCATTCATTTGTAGGCGTGGCTTAGTTAAAAAATTTATATAAACCAAAAACGTGTAGCGCTAAATGGAAGAGGCACCTTCAAACTAATGAGGTGAAGAGCCAATGCCCTACATACAATGTGACTAGAACACAGATAAATGTCTTACATTAGAAAACTTAAATGGATATAAATATGATTAAATAAAAAAGTCCGTGAGTTAGAAACTGAATGGATCACCACTTAAAAGTGATGTGTAAAGCACCTTCACCGCCATAAGCCATAAAGTCTTAGAAATGATGATGTACAGCTAGTCCTTAAAAGTCCCGCATATCTATGTTGGATAGTGCATGAATGGACCAGCTCTAAAACATCACACCACAGTGTCTTCACAAACGTGCAATTCACTCAGATGGTAAAGATGGAGGCTTACCGGAGGGTTTGAACCCAAAACAGTGTATACTGTGAGGGTCAAACCGGCTTTTATTGCTCACTGGCACTAGTGGGAAGACCTTGACAGCCTGAAGAGATCACAGGGGGTTCCTGAAGGCGTATCTTCTCCAAATATAACAATGGATCTCCCCGCATATGGCTCATAAAGGGTAAAAAAAGGGCCACATAGTGTGATACCGTAGAAAACCGTATTTATTAAAAAGAAGAAATACACTTACATGTTGTAGATGATAAAAAAGCGCTTGTACATAAAAATAGGGCGGCAGTGGAGTCCTCCCGACGCGTTTTGTCTGAGTAGACTTCGTCCTGGGGTCACCCAATGATTTGTTGGACAATTATTCTTGTTGCGGTGTTAGCGGCTTAGTATTTTCGAGTAAGCGCAAATTTATTACTGGTGAGGATTTAGTTAAAAAATTACAAGTGTGGCGCGCGAAGCGGTGAAAAATGGGCGTGGCTTATGCAAAAAGTGGGCGTGGCTTAAATTGGCGTGGCTCAAGAGGGTGTGGTTAGAGTCTGAGATGAATGAGAGATGGAGAGGGAAAGGGGGAGAAGGAAAGGGGGAGAGGGAGAAGGAAAGGGGGGGAGAGGAATGGAGGGACAGCAGGCCAGATCCTACACAATAGAAATATGTGTATTCTAGAAAGTTTAACAATCAGCAGATAAAGATACTCCAAACACCTGGTGTTAACGCTTCAATCAGCCCGGCACCATGGTTGTTATGGTGTCAGGATGATTGAAGCGCATTATTTCTATTATTACATTGTAATATAAAATTAAATCAATCAACTCACCATAATGCCGAATCAGTGGGATCCCTGAGCGTGTCACTACCCACGTTGCCTTCCACCAGCAGTCTGTCCTTGCATCAGGTGCCCCCGGCAGAGTCTGTCCTTGCATCAGGTGCCCCCAGCAGAGTCTGTCCTTGCATCAGGTGCCCCCGGCAGAGTCTGTCCTTGCATCAGGTGCCCCCGGCAGAGTCTGTATAGACCCCCTCCATCAGTGCAGACCCCCTCCATCAGTGCAGACCCCCTCCATCAGTGCAGACCCCCTCCATCAGTGCAGACCCCCTCCATCAGTGCAGACTCCCTCTATCAGTGCAGACCCCCTACATCAGTACAGACCCCCCCTCTATTAGTGCAGACCCCCCTCAGTGCAACCCCCCCCCCCTCTATTAGTGCAGCCCCCCCTCTATTAGTGCAGACCCCCCTCTATTAGTGCAGACCCCCCCTGGGTGCAGCCCCCCCTCAATTAGTGCAGCCCCCTCAGTGCAACCCCCCCGCTCAGTGCAGGAGCAGCCAGCCGGTGTTGTGCCTGCCGAGAAAGTTCCCCTCGTCAAGTATGGACCCCCTGTACTGCGCAGGCGCAGCGCTTGTGCAGTACGGGGCTGGGGAACTTCGGCAAGACACGGCAACGGTGGCGCCGTTGTCTCTTGCTTCAGTGGAGAGGGGAGGGGCCATGCAGCTAAAGAAGCCGCTTCATTGGCTGCACGGATCGAGCCCCCTTCCTCTCTCCACTACACAAACTGTCACTAGGGGAAATATTGAGCAGCGGCACAGGCCGCCATTTTGCTGGAGCCAGCTGCTCCAAAAACAAAAAAAAAAACATTCCCGATTTTCCTTATGGAAAATCCCGACTTGGGACAGCCTCCATCCGGGATGAGGGTCCCAAAATCGGGATTGTCCCGGGAAAATCAGGACTGTTGGCAACTATGTCAGCTGAGTCCAATGATAGCTGATTACGGATGTAAATACAAGCCGGTTATTGGTTTTCCTTTCCTTGCCCTGTAGTATGAGGAGGGGAGAAGAGAGCCGATAACTGGCTTGTGTTAAAGGGACATCTACACTGATAAGCAGTGCCCACCAGTGCTGCCAATCAGTGCCCACCAATGCTGCCAATTAGTGCTCATCAGTGCTGCCAATCAATGCCCATCAGTGCCTCCTCATCAGTGTCACCTATTAGTGCTGCCTATCAGCATCAGTGCCACCTACCAGTGTCTTTCAGTGCCCATCATTGCCGCCTATTAGTGCCGCCTATCAAACCACTGGGTTTTTTATGTTTTGCAATATAAGTGAAAAAAGAGCAAAAATTTGGAAAAAAGAACACTTTTTTAAGTTTCTATTATAAAATTTTGCAAATAAGTATTTTTTGTTCAAAAATTTGGGCCAAAATTTATACTGCTACATATCTTTGGTAAAAATAACCCAAATTAGTGGATATTATTTAGTCTGTGTGAAAGTTATAGTCTACAAGCTATGGTGCCAATCATTAAAAATTGATCACACCTGATGTACTGATGGCTTATCTCATTTCTTGAGGCCCTGAAATGTAAAGACAGTACAAATACCACCCAACTTACCCCATTTTGAAAAGCAGACAGTCCAAGGTATTTAGTAAGAGGCGTTGTGAGTTTTTTGAAGTTGTAATTTTTTCCTAATATTCTTGGGAAAATTAAGAAATTATTTTTTTTTTTTACACAAAATTGTCATAATAACAAGTTATTTCTCACACACAGCAAATGCATACTTCCAATTACACCCCAAAATACATTCTGCTACTCCTCCTGAGTATAGCAATACCACATGTGTGAGACTTTTTCACAGTCTGGTCACATACAGAGGCCCAACATCCAAGTAGCACCTTCAGGCATTCTAGGAGCATAAATTACTATGGCTATAAATTACATATCTGATATGATTTCCTGACTACCTATTACACTTTTGAAGGCCCTGGAGCCCCGGGACAATGGAAACGCCCACAAAATGACCCCATTTTGGAAAGCAAACACCCCAACGTATATTCTATGAGGCATGGGCTGCAGATAGGTACTCGGGTACTTTGGGCTGGAGACGGGTTCTCGAGTACTCTGGGCTGGAGACAGGTACTCAGGTACTCTTATTGGCCGGAGACAGGTACTCAGGTACTCTGATGGGCTGTAGATAGGTACTTGGGTACTCTAATGGGCTGGAGAAAGGTACTCGGGTACTCTGATGGGCTGCAGATAGGTACTCGGGTACTCTAATGGGCTGAGACAGGTACTCGGGTACTCTGATGGGCTGCAGATTGGTACTCGGGTACTCTGGGCTGGAGACAGGTACTCTAATGGGCTGGATACAGATACTCAGGTACTTTAATGGGCTCTGGATAGGTACTCGGGTACTCTGATGGGCTGCAGATAGGTACTCAGGTACTCTGGGCTGGAGACAGGTACTCGGGTATGCTGATGGGCTGGT
Source organism: Lithobates septentrionalis (assembly GCA_037952835.1). Classification (NCBI taxonomy): domain Eukaryota; kingdom Metazoa; phylum Chordata; class Amphibia; order Anura; family Ranidae; genus Lithobates; species Lithobates septentrionalis. The sequence continues at coordinate 3,688,698 of JBBDGP010000828.1, forward strand.
GACAGGTACTCTGATGGGCTGGTGACAGGTACTCTGATGGGCTGGTGATAGGTACTCTTTATTACTGGGCAATCTGTGTTTTGTGCTGTACACTGTAAGCGGTAACTAGCTGTTACCGCAATCAACTCCTCACACAGGTTTGGTGTGTGAGGAGGAGAACCCGGTAACAGCTAGTTACCGTAGTTTGTTGACATTTGTGACTGGCTGTGTTCATTCAAATTCATTGGCTCTTCACCCCGATCGGGGATGGGCTGTGCACAAAGATAGTGCATGTGACCAGCTGTGATTGGACACAGTCGGTCACATGGTAAAGAGCCATTTTCATTGGCTCTTTACTCTGATCAGGGATGGGCTGTGTCACGCCTCATCCCTGATTGCCATGCTGCATGCCCCCGGGGGCGTGGGAGAGCGGTGAGAAGGGGCGGATGTCATATGGCGCCTGACTGGAGGGAAGGTTCCTGCAGGTGTCATTTTAAAATGCGCCAATAGAGAAAGGGTTAAACTGCCGGCAGCCCAGAGTCCAACATCTTTTTCCTATCACAACCATTCCACCTGCACATTAGTTTTTTGCTCCATTTTATCAAACCAGGACAAATCTTTCACCCACTGGCAAGGATCACAAACAATAGGATTCCATCGTCCAGTCATGGGCAACCAACACTGTAATGGGCTCGTACTTTGATCATCTGGCACCTCTCTCGTAATCCAGCTAAGCGACTGATGCATTTTCTGCACTTTCTAGCACAATCTTGCCCCTACACATTCTATTATTTGTATCTCTAGTTCACACAAGTTGAATATCTCACTTCTGACACCAAATGTTTTATCACAGTTACGTGATAGTTTACATTTTTGAGTTTTTTGAGATGTGCAAAGAGAGATCACACAAACACTTGTAGATAAAATCAAACTGTATATAAGATTTAATTAAGAAATGACAGCTAAAGAATAAATATAACAAATGTAATAATATTAGAAAATGTAACAAGAATACTTTGCTAAAGGTTGACTATAGATGATATTCCATGGATCCCTGCCTGTTTTACATTGGCTTGGCAAATGATCAGGACAGACATGGGCTTATTGCAGTTCTGTTAGAGGACAAGTTTACCCCAATTTTGGCTGCGGTATATACAGGACTAGTCGGTAAGTAACAACCAATAGGAACTGTTTGGAAAGTGATAGCACCTTTTAAGGAAGATAGTACACATCCCTAAAAAGACTTGGTGGGCTTGGCCATATGGTCAGTTTGTAATGACATTCCTATAGCATTAGGCCAGTTAAGGTAAAACCATCCTTATGGCCTTATATGGCACCATACCAAAAGTTTTGGAGGCATTCTTATACATTAGTCACAATCAAGGAAATATCGATTTCTCCAAAATATGCCTAGTACACTTCCTAACACACCTATAATACAGCGGGTCTAGCAAAATCATGTCACAGCAAATCAGACCATGGTGAAACAATGATTTGAAATTGGTATAGTTGCAAACAAATCCCTGACAGAAACTGTTAAAGGGTATGGCACTGGGGAAAAGGTTAATTTAGGAACTGCATCCTAGTTTGAGTCCACCTATCAGATGCAGTTATTATAGAGATCTGTGTGCAAACCACCTGGGCTTAGGTAAAATCACTTCAAGGTGATACAAGTAATTCTGCACTCACCCAAGGGCCAGCTACAAGCAAAGAAGACTAAGCAGTTGCTATGAAGACCAAGAATGGGGGAAGGACCAGCTTTTGTAAAGGGAAAATATGCAGACACTTCATAAAAAAATCATTTGTGGTATAGAAAATGTCTGTGAAGGTTCTCATTTTCCAGGTCATGGTATAGCTCATAGCGGTTAGTCACATACAACTGGTCAAGTTCTGCAATGTGGAAGATGTTTCATAGCTTACCAAACCACTTCTTCAGTTCCAGTGTGTGCCAGGAACATACCCCAGCATTTATATCCTCCTATCCTGTTCTTGGACAATAAACATTGGTGTAATATCTTGTAGATATAAATGCTGATATATCCTCCTGAAAACCCACTGGTACTGAAAAAGTGGTTTGATAAGCTATAAAACGTCTTAAATGCTACAGAACGAGTCCAGTTGAATGTGACTAAATACTACGAAGTATAATTGATATTACTGACAAGCAAGGATCCATGCTGTTAGTTCCCTAAAACTAGATTACAGGCCATGTGCCTGTTTTTTTTTTCAGTCATTCCTGTGTAGGTGAGGATCTGGATATTTCTCTATAGGCCTTGTCTCTCTAGGGGCTCACCAGGACAATCATTCTTTTTCCAGAAGAGCATCTTACTGTACCTTCATGACATTTTCCCATTTTGTTTCATTTTGTTTTGTTTGTAAGACAGTATCTCTCTGTATGGCAGACCTACCAGCGCAGTTCTACTTAGTGGAGGTTGTCACTTTCCACCATGCTGATCTCTACACATACCTCTATTTACTATGCTAAACCAATTAAGCTAAGCTAAATACACTCTTCCTACACATTCAAGAAAATGCTGTAAAAGGTACTCAAAGTGGCTAGTTCTCATTATTTCTTCTCTACAGCAGAGAGGCTTAAAAATATACTACAAAGCACTTAGGCAACTGCAGGTAGGATTGTCAATGCAATCAACCCTTAAGTTGAATATGGTGTTACAATCTATTCTGCATTCAGTTTGGGTCAATATATATTCTGCTACATGATGGAACACCTATATAGGCATCTCCAAGGCTGGCCTTCACACACTCCACTTTCCTTCCTGTTCAGCATCACACTCACATGCTTGGAGTTGTCCACTCTGTGCACACCAGGTATCATTCCTTTTTCCCTAATTTTTCTTTTCCATCAATCTTTATTGTTCATGTTCTTTCTTGGCCTCGTTTTTTTTTCTTTGTTTTTTTTTTGTCTACTCCTTCCTATCCCACTCTCTCTCCTTATTTCCACGTTGTCACCACATCACTCTTTTCACATTTTCTCATTCTTACACATCAACACATATCACTATGATTTGTTTCATATTGGTTTCCCACATGGAGGTCCGCATCCTACACTCATTGCACCCACCAGCAATGGTTTTGCCTATGGCGGTTGTTCCCATTCCCGCAGATCACCCTAGCGTCGGGCGGCTTTGCTTTGCAGCTCTCTGCGATTCTGGATGCTGTTTCACTGGATCGCTGATGCAGACGTGAGTTTGGACACACAATCTTTCATTCATTCTATACAAGTAAAATATTTGTATACAAAACCTTCTTTTCATTTCCTGCTTATTTATTGAAAATTTTTTTTTTTTTTTTAAATAAAAATATTTTTTAGAATCATTCAATGACGTATGCTCCTGATGAGTGGTTGCTACACCGCAAAATGCGTAGAGCTTTGATTATTACCAATCTTCCCATATCATGGAATACCAAGATTTCAATGATTCCACTTACCTCCATAAGTATCTGTCATGGCATTAAATCTCTTTTATTATTATATTATTTGTCCTAACTTTCATGGCTCTTTTTAGGTCTAATCATAGTAACAAATGTACACATTCATATTGATTGTTATCTTTGCTCTCTGTGTGACAAAGGATCATTACTTATTGTGCAATTTATGTGTATTTTATGTACAATCAATCCATGGTTTATTATATAGAGGCTTGATGCCCACAGCATTTTAGAGGTTGGATGTCCAAAATGTTTTTTACATACCATTGATTATACCATATAAATAAATTTTGGTCACTTGACCTGCGTTGTGCTGCTGTGTGCTTCATTTAAAGTCCCACTTCTCTCTCTCTTTTTTTTAACCAATGACTGGGATGGAGGCGAGCATCCCTTTGGTGTTAGCCTCATTTAAAGTCCCAAAATTTTCCTTTTTTGAATATTCTGCTACATATTTCTGGTAAACAAAAATCCCAAGCGTATATTGATTGGTTTGCACAAAAGTTATAGTGTCTACAAACTTTGGGATATATTTATGCAATTTTTTTTTTCACTAGTAATTGCAGCGATCAGCGACTTATAGCGGGACTGCGATATTGCGGTGGACAAATCGGACACTAACTGACAGTTTTAATACTTTTTAGGGACCAGTGATACTAATACATTGATCAATGTTAAAAAATATGCACTGTCACTGTACTAATGACACTGGCTGGGAAGGGGCTAACATCAGGGGCAATCAAAGGGTTAACTGTGTGCCTAACCAGTGCTTGTGTACTGTGTGGGAGTTGCTTTTACTAGGGGAAGGCAAGGATCCATGTTCCTGCTTTGCAGGAACACAGGATCCATGTCTTCCCTATCGACAGAACAGCGATCTGCCCTGTTTACATAGGCAGATCACTGTTCTGGTTCTCTGCCTACTGATCGGCGGATGCCAGTGAACATTGAGTCCCCAGTACCCGCAGATCAGCTCCCACTGTGTATATTCACAGTGGGAGTGGGTCGCCGATGGCGCACATGCGCAACCCAGACCCGGAAGTCCAGGATCACGTACTAAGTACATGATCCTGCGCAGCAGGGCCGCCTTGCCACCGTATATGTAAGTTATGAGCGGTTAAAAAATAATAATAAACAGCTTCTATTATTAAAAAACAAGCATGGATGAAATTCTTTATGATGATTTCAAGACTTTTTTTATCAATCATTCAATCATTAAAGAAACGTGAATAGCCAAATATAAAAAAATAAATGATTTGTTGCAATTAATATGCTAAAAATTTAAAGACAGGAGGCTCAGGATAGTTTTCAGGCACAAGGCTTAATTCACTAAGTTATAATACTTCTGTTATTTTCTGTAGTGATTATTATTTTCCGCCATGTGGCTCCTTACTCCAGGTTTTTATTGACTTTCATTGTTGATTGATATACAGTACCTCATTGATATAATGGTTGATATGGCAAATAAAAATGTGATAGCTTAGTGAGCTGAACTTATTGCATCTTACACATGTCTCTTAGCCAGTTTGATTCCTGTTTTTTATAAAGGGGTGGAACTTACCAGGACCACTGATACCACAGAATGAGGTGAGACTGTTCTTGCACCTTTGGAGCAAGGTTCCCATTTTGCTTCATGGCTGCTAATCTGCTTTTTTCTCAGAATAGACATGGAGAAAACTATACAAGAATCAAGAATATTCATAGAAGCACAACAACATTGGTATTGGCAGCTGTTATTATCATTAGGGGGTGCATTATAAAGACACAAGGGGAGAGGTAAAGCAGCAAGGCACAGTCTTGTCTCACTTATTGTGCCTTCTCTTTGCTTTTCTGTTCTAGTTGACAGGACTTCTAATGCATTTCAGACTACGAAACTGTGCTCACTGTTGAAACTATTGATTTGTATTCATAGTGGAATGGAGTGGTTTACTTTTAAAATGGTAAGCTCTTCTAAAGCAGAATATGCATCCCTGTGGGCAGGACTTAGTGCTAGGGGAAAGCTTAGTGAAGACAGTTGGGGAGGGCAACTATTCAGTGACCCAATTCTTTTAGTTTACAGGGCGAAAAATACATAGCATAATGCATCCCCTATTTTGTCTCTCCATAATGAAGCTAGTGTCTGTGTAATGTACTATCCAACTGTTTTGTTCATAGTTGGATTCATTGACATATAAAGGGATAGTGTTTACAGAAAGCATCATGATTTTGCCTATATAAATACAGATTTTGAGATACTGTATATTGGACATGCACTCATTAGGGCTGATTTACTAAAGGCAAATAGACTGTTCATTTTGCAAGAGAATTTTCCTTTGTCTTAGTGAATGTGATGACAATTCACTTTGGAAAGAATTCCCAATTATGAGTAAGGAAAACATTTTTTTGCTTGTGTAACACTGAAGTATGGGTCCCCTGATGCCGGATGACCTGAGCCCTGTGGCAATGTCCCACCAAATCTAACCAAATACACCAAAGCTAAAGAAGGAGGATTTATTTGTGCTACACACCCAACAAGGCAACAACAGAAATTAGTAATAGTAATAAACAGGTACAGGGTAAAGACTAGTACACAGAGGCTGAATGTGGGGTGGCACTGGCCAGTTCAGTAGAAACCAGTCTACATTCTGCCCATTTGTACTGGAGTCTGGCTGTTCATGACTAAAAAATGTCTGCCTATCGGCTCCCGATCTGACCGGTGTGTTCTGGTGGGGGGGCCGTCCCCATGTCAGAACACAATAGAACAGCAGGGGAGATTGATGTACTAACATTGGATAGTTAGTACAGTAACTCCTCTTGAGCTGCCAGTTTTTTTTTTGTTCAGCCCTGCTGGGTTGAACGAAAAAAAAAAAACCTATTGGTGTATGAGGCTTAAAACAGAAGATTTTCACAATACAACAAAATTTTAAGACCAAGTATCTCTGCACTGGAACCCAGGATCTATGGAGGTCCTAGCCAAAGGGTAGGTACTAGAAGCAAATAGTCCTTCAGTCTCTTCAAATCCCTCCCACTGCCAAGTGTACTTGTAGGTAGGTGCAGCGGCAATAACACACACTGATGCCCCGTACACACGGTCTGACTTTGTTCGGACATTCCGACAACAAAATCCTAGGATTTTTTCAGACGGATGTTGGCTCAAACTTGTTTTGCCTACACACGGTCGCACAAAGTTGTCGGAATTTCCGATCGACAACCACGTGGTCACGTACACCACGTACGACGAGACTAGAAAAGGCCGGTTCAGAACCAAGCGTGGCACCCTTTGGGCTCCTTTTGCTAATCTCGTGTTAGTAAAAGTTTGGTGAGAGACGATTCGCGCTTTTTCAGACTCGTGGCTTTCAGATCGTTTTCTGCTGTTCAGTTTGTGCTTGTGGGTTTGTATCTGCTCTTCAGTGCGTGCAGTCAGTTCGTATCAGAGTTTTCTGTGTGATCTTGCCTGCTCGTTGCTGTTTTTCAGGTCGCTCTTCACAGGCCTTGCTGTTCTTCAGTGCGTTCTGTTACTTCATTCTGAGCAGCCGACCGTTTTCTAGCCATGTTTCGTATGCGTACTCCTCGTACAGTTCGTGCTGTGCGGGGGCTTGGTGTTGGGGTCCTGACCTTGACACAAGTCCAGTCCATGAACAGGGTGGGGAGGAGTTCATGGACCAAGAATTGGTTGCTTCAGCGTGACCAGTTCTGTCATATGCCTTTGCTCCGTGAGATCCGTGAGAATAATCCTGATGATTTCAGGAACTTTCTCAGGATGACGGACCCCGTGTTTCACCGTCTGTTGGCTTTGCTGACCCCCTATATTAGCAGGCAGGATACCTGCATGAGGCAAGCCATCACTCCAGAGCAGAGGTTGGTCGCTACCCTGCGGTATTTGGCCACAGGGAGAAGCCTGCAGGACCTCAAGTTCTCGACAGGCATCTCCCCCCAGGCTCTTCTTTGTGGACATTTACTGCTTGTGTTTGTTTGAGCTGACCCTGACAGAAATGTGTGGAGTCCAGAAAATGTTGTGATTGTGTAACCTTACAAAGCACTGTTGGCTGTTATTTACTAAATGCAAACACACTTTGCACTACTACACTGAAACTGCACTTGTAGTGCAAAGTGGATTTGCCCTTAGGAAATTACCCCCATTTTCTCATAAAACAACAATTACATCACCCCAAAAGTGTTGTAGCGTTGAGACAATAATCCACACATTCTTGATGAACAATCTTTTTAATACCTGCACAATCACATGTGCATTTACCAAACGTTTTTCTGACAAACCGACATGTTTGTTGTATAACAATTTTTGTGGTGTCATTATCCAAAATCAAAATGTCCATTTTATAGAAAACAGGCCTGTGTAAAACCAACAAGAAAAGACACAAATCTTGATCTTACAAAGTTCACATTTGGTAGAACTTGAAGGCAATATCAGACATGAGAATTTAGGAGCTGTGTTTGATATTGCGTTCAGATGGGGGGAAATCACCCCTGGAAAAGCCAAATTTGGAAGATGCACACAAATTTCACAATGTCAACATGTGCTATCTGCCATCACGGGGGATCAAGGGACGTGTTTTGGGGGAGAAAGCCCTTCCTCACCGCTACTTTATTATTGAGGAAGGGGTTGCACCCCCAAAACGCGTCCATTGATCTCCCGTGATGGCAGATAGCACATGTTGACACACTGTGTGCATCCTCCAAATTTGGCTTAGGGAAAAATCACAAAAACATTTCGCACATTGTAGCACACAAAAGAAGAAAGTGATTTGGAGGGGCTTTAAACTCGCCCCAAAACATCAATGATGTTTTTATATTTTGGAATAACATCATTGATGTTTTGCTTGATGTTTTCCAATTGTAAATTACACCCCATGATCTCCCCGATCAGGATCTGGGCACTTTCGGATGTGAAAGGATCTTCATCCACAACCTCACGATCACCTAAAAAGAGAGGAACCCCAAAATAAATTAGGTTTGCCAAAAAATGCCGCCATCCATCTCTTATCTGAGCCTGTGGTCGCAGACATTCACCTGTTGTGGTGACTATTTCCACCACGTCTTCATCCTCCTGCTCTTCTTGTGTTGGGGGGATTTCCCCTTCTTCCAGAGGGGGGGGGCTCTGGTCTCCTCGGATGAGGGGTGTCCTCCGAGTCTTTTATCCCCTATGTAAAACAAAAATGGTATAATTAGCACACAGATATTTGATGGCAGAACTATAAAGATGAAACATTGCTTGGAAGTGGGGTACAATTGTCTGTTTTAGCCGAGTTCCAAGATGTAGCTTTTTTAGTGTCCTTTGTCAACCTCCAATACTTTACCTGTTTGGTACAAGCTTCACAGATGGAGACCCCCCTATAGTATACACTGGAGCACCTGTGTGGGCCCCCTAATAAAAATGGTGTTCATGTGTCCCACACTAGTGCTCCAGTGTCCAGATGTGAAAACAGCTGCTCAGTGTCCTCTCCTTACACAAAATCTAGTTTGCATTTCATTCTAGTAACAAAGCCATCTACACAACCCAATTCTTTGAAGACAAGTATAGGGCGTCAAAATGGTGGCCAAATGCATATGGCCTAAACAATGGTATTTTATCGTCCGAAAGAAAAATGTGTGATCCGAACGAATAATGTGCCCATGAACATGAAAGTTGCCATTTTAAACTGTACAACAGTTCCTAAAAGCACATGGAGCAGCACGAACGTAATAAACACCAAAAAAATAGGAACACAGCACAACTACTTACTTTTTTGCAGCACTCTCCGGATCTTTCTGTACTGCTCATGTTCTCGTAATTTCAGGTCCGACCACCGCTTCCTGAGCTGATCTTTCGATCGTCGTACCCCGAAATTCCGGTGCAGACTCCTGACCACTTTCGCCATGATCTTGGCCTTTCGGACATTGGGGTTGGGGTAAGGCCCATACTTTCCCTCATAGTCGGCCTTCTTCAAGATGTCGACCATCTCCAACATCTCCCCAAAGGACATATTTGAGTCCTTTAATCTCCTTCTGGATCGGGACGTTTCAGGCTCCAGCCTTTCCTCCTCCTCCTCCTCGTTGCTACAATTAGCACGCACCTGCTGTCTATCCGCCATGTGCTCTTCACCCACTGCGCCGAACGAAAAGGGGCGGGGAATAGACTAGAAAGAACGCCAGGGGCGGGCGGAGTTATACGCATGCGCAGTGTGTATAAAGCGTAACGCGCGCGTCTTACGTACGATCTGTGAGCGGAGGAAGGAGCATCGGAGACGCCGATCGTGCTAACGAAGGTAGGATCTAAACTTGGGCCTATACTGCTTCGAAATGGAAGCCTATATTGTAACAAGATTAGGGGAGTTTGGCCTGACAGGGTTTGTCTTGTGTTGTGTCTTGCAGAGAAAATGGATGGCTTCAATGACCACAACTTCCTTCCCCTGTTCATAGACAAGTACAGGGAGCTGCCCTGTCTGTGGCAGGTCAGACACCCCCATTATAACCACAAACAGAAGAGGCAGGCAGCGCTGGAGAAACTGCTGGAGTTGGTGAAGCCGGTGGTCCCTACAGCAACCATCCCTTATTTGAAAGCTAAAATTGGTGGCCTGAGGAGCACTTATCTTAGGGAGCGCAAGAAGGTCACAGATTCCCAGAGGTCCGGAGCTGCAGCAGATGACGTTTATGTCCCCAGGCTGTGGTACTATGAGAGACTGCGATTTCTGTCAGACCACACTGAGGTCAGGGAATCCCTCTCTACTCTTCCTTCCACGCTTCCTTCCACCCCAGCTGAGGCTTCCGATGTCCAACTTGGGCCTTCCTACCAGGAAGAAGTGGAGGAGCCCAGCTGGAGTCAGGTATAGCATTGTTCTACAGATTTCTGGTCAATAAATAAATTATGTTTATTAGATGTTATTATTGATCACTAATTGCTGCTTGAAAGTGTTTTACATATCAATAGACAGTAGTGGGCACCCAAAATTGGGACAAGAATGAGAACTGCTGGGCTCAGAAGGATAGTCTGTTATATTTGTTAACATTCAATTTGCAGCAGTCAGGAGGTGAAAATTGTGTGTGATTGATGAATAAAATACTAAAACTATGTCCCTATTTCATACACAGGAAGACCTCAGCCAGGAGGAGGTTGTGGAATGTGGCAGCCAGGAGGAGGCGGGGATTAGTGGCAGCCAGGAGGAGGCGGGGCTAAGTGTCAGCCAAGAGAAGCCTGGGACCAGTCGCAGCCTGACTGAGTCTCAGGTTCCTCCCCTCCGCCTGCCACATAAACGAGCCAGGAAGATGACTCCCAGTCCTGTGCAGGATTCAGCATACAGGCTGATCCAGGAGGCTTCGGCGTCCCTCAGAGCCTTCCCCAGTCCTGCAGAGGCCTTTGCCTGCATGGCTGCCACAAAATTGCAGGGCATGCAGGAGGGCCAACGCAGGCTCTCTGAGGACCTGATTTATAAAGTCCTTCGTAAGGGGGAGAGTGGGGAACTGACACCCAAGATGGATGTCATGGAGATGGACCATCCTCCTCCTCCTCCTGCTGCCACAACTCCACCACCACAGCCAAAGCCTGGAAGGAAGCGTGGAAGGAAGACCAAAGAGTGATTGTCCTGGGTTCAGTCTGGTCTGACAGAAGATGCAGTCTCTCGTATGACCACAGCCTGGGGACACAGATGTCATCTGCTGCTTTCCGGATCTCTGGGACTTCTGGACCAGACTGCCCTCCCTAAGATATGGGCTCCTCAGGCCACCAATTTTGCTTTTAAATAATTGATGTCTGCCCTGGGGGTCCCAGGCTTCGCCAATTTCTGCAGTTTCTCCAGCATTGCCTCCCTCTTTGTTTTTTTATAGTTGTGACCCCTTAATAAAAGTTTTTTCGGTAAATTCTACTCTCCTGTGTGTGTTTTCATCCAAAAAAGACAGTTTGTTGGTGACGATTCAGGTACATTTCTAAAAACATAAAATGTGAAAATAACAAGGGACAACAACACCAAACAATCTCCTACAGATTAAATACAACAACATATAATGGTGTTGTGGGAACTTGTCACAAAAAACACACAAACATTTTCGGGAGTACAAATCAAAATCACCAAAAAAAAAAAATTAAAAAAGAGAAACACAAAAAAATAATCTACATTAAAGTAAAAAAAAAAAAAAATGTTGTCAGATGTGAGAAATCAAAATATATTGAGGGAATCCCAATAAATAGTAACGAAAGAAGTTTGTGAGAAGTGTGTGTGAATATGAGCATCAAAACTACTTAATTCTTGTCACATTATAAAGAAGAAGAGAGTGCGCTGTATTAAACCATTTTGAACATTGCAGCGTGACGAAAGTGTTGTATCCATTGCGAACGCTAAGTTTACCAGAACGAGCTGTCCCGTGTCGGAATTTCTTCTGAGCATGCGTGGCACTTTGTGCGTCGGAACAGGCCACACGCGGTCGGAATTGACGCGACCGGATTTTGTTGTCGAAAAATTTTATCTCCTGCTGTCCAACTTTGTGTGTCGGAAAATCCGATGGAAAATGTCCGATGGCGCCCACACACGGTCGGAATTTCCGACAACACGCTCCGATCGGACATTGTCCATCGGAAAATCCGACCGTGTGTACGGGGCATAAGTCCAAATGTAAATGAAAGAACTTGTACTGAAGTCAAGGAAAAACAGTTCACAACAAGTCCAGTGGAAGGAAGCCCAACTGGGAACACTCAAAGATGACAACAGAGTGTAGCAGAGCAGGTCTCGGCAAAGATTACAGCGTCTGTCTGGAGGGAAAGAACGAGGCCTGGCAGGTCATAGCCTAAACGGGGAGGTTCCAGGATGAGAAGCTGATCAATTACACTTTCCCTACTTGTCTTGTGGCCACCAGAGTCACATGGGCTGTCAGCATCCAACAATATTGCTGCCCTAGTGAACCAAGAAACCATAGAGGAACCATGTTCTTCCTGACTTTCTCTCCTTCTGGACCCCCCCTCCTATTCCGTCAATCGTCCATACCATCCGGACACCGCGTTCAGCCGGCCGCTCAGGACACTCCGCGGCTCCGGCCTAGCTCCGGCTGCTAGCCCGGCAGCACATCACTGCCTCTCCTCCCAACAACCGACCGGCAGCTCGACGGGTGGGCCCGCGCTCCCCCCTCCTGCTCGACCTATCCTCACTGGATCCAATCACCCACCATCATCGCAGACGGTCCGGGCAACAATGCTAGGACAGCCCGCGGCTCGGGCCTAGCCGGCAGCCATCCTGGTACTCCCTAGCGCCGGCCAGCCCGCGGCTCGGGCCTAGCCGGTGGCCATCTTGGTACTCCCGAGTACCGGACGGCCCGCAGCCATCTTGTTCCTCCCTCCTGAGGCCACTAGCACTCCGGCCGTGCCACCTCCCGGTTGGACCCACCATCATACGGACCCCTCTATCCTAGCCCCCCCGGGACACCACCGCAGCCGCGGTCTAATCACCCCTTTTTCTAGCCCGCTAGATTTGGTGGGAACAGACCATGGCTGCGGCCTAGCTCCGGCCAGCCAGCCACCTCATTACCCCCTCCCACTCTCGTCCAACAGAGCCTCGTGCCCCTCCACACCTGGAATCACCCCTCCTGCTACTGGACCTCACTGCAGGGGCACTGGTTATTCACCGGAGGCCAGTCCACCTCAGATCGTCCTAGACGCAGCCACCGCACCACCCACCAGTAAGTAGTGGTCAGAACCCCCCCTGCTGTCTTTCTTCTGGACCATCCATACAGGTAAGCCACCGGGGGTACACTAGCAGTTGATCCAGGGGCCCGCAGTCCGATCGCCCCTCGGGGGTCAGGAAGGAATTTTTTCCTCTGCTTCACAATTGGCCAATGCAGCTAGGGGTTTTTCGCCTTCCTCTGGATCAACAGGAGGGTGGTAGTCAGCCCTCACCTCCTCCAGTACCTCCGCACCAACATCCAGCCCATCACCCACACCACTCCAGAAGCTGTGGTAGCCATCTGATCCCTCCGTCCTCCAGCAAGTTCATCATCACTACATCAGTACCATCATTAGATCACCCTTCCTTTAAGCAACTCTGTCTTCCTCATCATGTGCAATTTCAAATACACAGCAGACGCCCTCCACAGGCTAAGAAACACTGCCTCAACTTTACCAACCGCTACTCAAAAAAGACTAAAAAAAGAACAATTACTAAGGACCAACCCACAATCAACCATCAATTACAGGGAGACACCGATCCAACCACAACAACTAGCATGTGCCCTGATCAACACCAGATCTGCAGTCAAGCACAGGCTGGAAATCCACGACTTTATCATCGAAAACAACATAGACTGCCTCTTCATTACAGAAAGCTGGCTAACATCCGACTGCAACACCATGAATTGGTGCCCGAGAACTACAGTATCCTAACTGAGCATAGAATAGGAAAAAAAGGAGGAGGCCTAGCAGTGATTTTCAAATCGCACCTTGGGCTCACCAAACCAACTTTACAGAACTCAGTGCCTTTCATGGAAATACTCTCACTGCATCTTCAAACAACACCTCAAGACACCATTCACATACTACTATGCTACAGACCACCAGGACCAAAGACCAATCTCCTTACTCCACTCACTGAATTCTTCTCAATACACACCCTGAAAACCAAAAACCTTCTGGTACTTGGGGATTTTAACCTCTGGGCAAACTCTGCCCAAGACTTTATCGCAACCGCCTGCGTCAACCAAATGGAAGAACTAGGCCTTCAATAGCTGATAAATGCTCCCATGCACGGTTCAGGACACACTCTAGACCTCATCTTCAAACAGAACATGGACATCAACATATTTGACAACACTCCACTACCATGGACGGACCACCACGCTATCAAATTTGAAATCACCACTAACACCACCTTCCAAAAACAGAAACACGCAACAACAACAAACTGGAATAGATCTCAGAAGAAACTACACTCCGAACTCTTCAAAACTACATTATCAAGCAAAATACCTTTGCTAAACTTAAACCTCTCAACGGAACAAACACTCAACTCCCTAAACAAGGTATTACTACAAACAGCAGACTCAGTGGCGCCAAAACGCAGAACACTCGTCCGCAAAAAAAACTTGAGATGGTTTAATGGCACTCTCACCCTACTCAAGCAAGAACGTAGAAGAGCTGAAAGAGCATGGAGAAGAAATCCTACCAAGGAAAACCATACTAACTACAAAGCACTCACTGTGAAATACCACAAGGCAATCTTCAAAGCCAAAAAAGAACATTTCTCGGACACAATCTCAACTGCCTTAAACCGACCGCGGGAACTCTTCAAAACAGTCGCTCAGTCAATGAACCCGACCTGCTTAGAGCAGAGAATGCATCTAGTGCCTTGAGGCAATTTAGTTCGCAGTTGCAGCGCTTTACAAATCATTCATTCATTCATGCCACTGTGGTTGAGCACCACCTGCAGAGGAGAAAATAGACTGCACCTGCCTACATACTATTAGGAGTTCCTGAATTGGAGCATTCAAGTTTAAGGGGATTCTATGGTACATGGGGTAAATATCCAAATTGTATCCCAAGGCAAGGTGACACTGTCCCTTTAGGAAATGGGTATGGAAGTTAGGGCAAGCAGCCTCCTACCACCAATCAGTCTGTGAAATGCTTACAGAGTTGTGGCCCCATGGCCTCTCACCACCATGCCATCTGTAATAAGGCCTTCTTCTGCTCTCCATGGTGACAGTCTCTCATGAAAATGGTTATGTTCCTTTTCTCAAGGCTGCTGGATCTCTCCAACAGCTGTACCCTCCATGCAGATGGGGCAACATAGTCTCTTTCTGACACCGCTGTGAGCATTCACAACAGGCAGCGTCACCAACTCAGCAGCGCTCCCCAGTAGTCACCTCTCACTTTACACATGAGACTGCCCAAGCCCCAGGTTTCACTTTCCTTTTTCCTCCTTCTTTCTGTTCTCCTGGGATTTGTAGTTCCATCCAGTACTTGGCTTGATAGAGGCTGTCTCCTGGGGAATACATCCCTCTTAGTTCCAGGTGACTCCCAGCAGCCTCTCCCAGACTGCACAGCAGCCAGTCACAGTGTTCTCTGTATCCTTGGACGGTGTGTGGTTCTCTCCTCCAGCTCACTGTGGCTGCAACCTCAGCCCTGCCAAAATGTCTTCTAGTCAGCTCCCTCCTTTTCCTCCTCTCCATGCACGGCCACCCCTCCACTCACTGGCATAAACTGTGTTTATGGGTGCTGCAGCATTCCATATGACACTTCATTCACTAAGATAAGAGAAAACTCCTTTAAAAAGTGAATATCATTCAAGAGTTACACCGCTCCAGGTCAGTCCACACTTACTAACCCATTTTTGAATTGCAATATACGATACATCGTTTATGTCATTACCTGTCAAATTTGTTCCATCCAATATTTGGGAAGAAGTACAAGAAGGCTAAGGGGTCGCTTACACAATCACCACTACAGTATAGAACAACATTACTCTACTAATGTGGCTCAACATGTTAATGAGTGTCATGGAGGGAATTTAACTGCTTTAAAGAGCTAGGCAACTGATAATTTGTCTAGGCATTTGCGACCTAAGATTCCTGGTGGATTACATTTTGAGTTGGATTTGATCCACTGCTATGACTGATTTGATGCTCATCCCTCTTGTAGACCCGTGAATCTCATCCCCTTGTTTTATTTTTCCCATTTCAATCAGTGCATATACTGTTTATTTTTATATTTTTATTTAATGTATTTTGTATCCTTATAGCGATACATTTTGTTTGTTTTTTTTAATTGCTGAGAATATGACACGGTATTGTGTCGTATATATGTATATTTATAGGTGTTGCTTATCCTACAGTATGCATGTTCATTTTTAACACATTAAGATGTGTGGTGGTATTCAGCCATAAAGCACATTAACAGGTCTATTCCTGTGTTTATGCTGTGATATTGTCTCCATATTTTGAATTGTAACAATAAAGTATTTGGCTTTTCTGGACATTGATGCACGATCATTCCTACAGCACTTTTTTTACACTATTTGCCTTTAGTAAGTAGTAAATTTTATCTCCTGCTGTCCAACTTTGTGTGTCGGAAAATCCGATGGAAAATGTCCGATGGCGCCCACACACGGTCGGAATTTCCGACAACACGCTCCGATCGGACATTGTCCATCGGAAAATCCGACCGTGTGTACGGGGCATAAGTCCAAATGTAAATGAAAGAACTTGTACTGAAGTCAAGGAAAAACAGTTCACAACAAGTCCAGTGGAAGGAAGCCCAACTGGGAACACTCAAAGATGACAACAGAGTGTAGCAGAGCAGGTCTCGGCAAAGATTACAGCGTCTGTCTGGAGGGAAAGAACGAGGCCTGGCAGGTCATAGCCTAAACGGGGAGGTTCCAGGATGAGAAGCTGATCAATTACACTTTCCCTACTTGTCTTGTGGCCACCAGAGTCACATGGGCTGTCAGCATCCAACAATATTGCTGCCCTAGTGAACCAAGAAACCATAGAGGAACCATGTTCTTCCTGACTTTCTCTCCTTCTGGACCCCCCCTCCTATTCCGTCAATCGTCCATACCATCCGGACACCGCGTTCAGCCGGCCGCTCAGGACACTCCGCGGCTCCGGCCTAGCTCCGGCTGCTAGCCCGGCAGCACATCACTGCCTCTCCTCCCAACAACCGACCGGCAGCTCGACGGGTGGGCCCGCGCTCCCCCCTCCTGCTCGACCTATCCTCACTGGATCCAATCACCCACCATCATCGCAGACGGTCCGGGCAACAATGCTAGGACAGCCCGCGGCTCGGGCCTAGCCGGCAGCCATCCTGGTACTCCCTAGCGCCGGCCAGCCCGCGGCTCGGGCCTAGCCGGTGGCCATCTTGGTACTCCCGAGTACCGGACGGCCCGCAGCCATCTTGTTCCTCCCTCCTGAGGCCACTAGCACTCCGGCCGTGCCACCTCCCGGTTGGACCCACCATCATACGGACCCCTCTATCCTAGCCCCCCCGGGACACCACCGCAGCCGCGGTCTAATCACCCCTTTTTCTAGCCCGCTAGATTTGGTGGGAACAGACCATGGCTGCGGCCTAGCTCCGGCCAGCCAGCCACCTCATTACCCCCTCCCACTCTCGTCCAACAGAGCCTCGTGCCCCTCCACACCTGGAATCACCCCTCCTGCTACTGGACCTCACTGCAGGGGCACTGGTTATTCACCGGAGGCCAGTCCACCTCAGATCGTCCTAGACGCAGCCACCGCACCACCCACCAGTAAGTAGTGGTCAGAACCCCCCCTGCTGTCTTTCTTCTGGACCATCCATACAGGTAAGCCACCGGGGGTACACTAGCAGTTGATCCAGGGGCCCGCAGTCCGATCGCCCCTCGGGGGTCAGGAAGGAATTTTTTCCTCTGCTTCACAATTGGCCAATGCAGCTAGGGGTTTTTCGCCTTCCTCTGGATCAACAGGAGGGTGGTAGTCAGCCCTCACCTCCTCCAGTACCTCCGCACCAACATCCAGCCCATCACCCACACCACTCCAGAAGCTGTGGTAGCCATCTGATCCCTCCGTCCTCCAGCAAGTTCATCATCACTACATCAGTACCATCATTAGATCACCCTTCCTTTAAGCAACTCTGTCTTCCTCATCATGTGCAATTTCAAATACACAGCAGACGCCCTCCACAGGCTAAGAAACACTGCCTCAACTTTACCAACCGCTACTCAAAAAAGACTAAAAAAAGAACAATTACTAAGGACCAACCCACAATCAACCATCAATTACAGGGAGACACCGATCCAACCACAACAACTAGCATGTGCCCTGATCAACACCAGATCTGCAGTCAAGCACAGGCTGGAAATCCACGACTTTATCATCGAAAACAACATAGACTGCCTCTTCATTACAGAAAGCTGGCTAACATCCGACTGCAACACCATGAATTGGTGCCCGAGAACTACAGTATCCTAACTGAGCATAGAATAGGAAAAAAAGGAGGAGGCCTAGCAGTGATTTTCAAATCGCACCTTGGGCTCACCAAACCAACTTTACAGAACTCAGTGCCTTTCATGGAAATACTCTCACTGCATCTTCAAACAACACCTCAAGACACCATTCACATACTACTATGCTACAGACCACCAGGACCAAAGACCAATCTCCTTACTCCACTCACTGAATTCTTCTCAATACACACCCTGAAAACCAAAAACCTTCTGGTACTTGGGGATTTTAACCTCTGGGCAAACTCTGCCCAAGACTTTATCGCAACCGCCTGCGTCAACCAAATGGAAGAACTAGGCCTTCAATAGCTGATAAATGCTCCCATGCACGGTTCAGGACACACTCTAGACCTCATCTTCAAACAGAACATGGACATCAACATATTTGACAACACTCCACTACCATGGACGGACCACCACGCTATCAAATTTGAAATCACCACTAACACCACCTTCCAAAAACAGAAACACGCAACAACAACAAACTGGAATAGATCTCAGAAGAAACTACACTCCGAACTCTTCAAAACTACATTATCAAGCAAAATACCTTTGCTAAACTTAAACCTCTCAACGGAACAAACACTCAACTCCCTAAACAAGGTATTACTACAAACAGCAGACTCAGTGGCGCCAAAACGCAGAACACTCGTCCGCAAAAAAAACTTGAGATGGTTTAATGGCACTCTCACCCTACTCAAGCAAGAACGTAGAAGAGCTGAAAGAGCATGGAGAAGAAATCCTACCAAGGAAAACCATACTAACTACAAAGCACTCACTGTGAAATACCACAAGGCAATCTTCAAAGCCAAAAAAGAACATTTCTCGGACACAATCTCAACTGCCTTAAACCGACCGCGGGAACTCTTCAAAACAGTCGCTCAGTCAATGAACCCGACCTGCTTAGAGCCCCCAGCAAACGATACTCAAGAATTTTGCAATGAGTTATCAGATTTCTTCATCGACAAAATTGACAACATTCGGAAATCAATTCATCAGAAAATAACAACCAACCCCACTCAACCAAAGCAAAAAGAGGATATCGACACGAACATCACACAAGCACCGAATTTCTCTTTTTCCCCAATCACCACTAACACGACTAAAAACATCATCAGAAGCCTTCGAGACAGCACATCACCAAACGACATCATTCCCACAAAACTCCTGAAAGAATGTTCCGACATCTTGGCCCCTACCCCAACACACCTCATAAATCAATCATTCAAAGAAGGGACTGTGCCAACCTCCCTCAAGCAAGGCATCGTCAAACCCCTGCTAAAGAAACCCAATCTCGACCCTAAGGACCCTAACTGCCGCAGACCGATAACAAGCCTCAACACCATCTCCAAGATTATGGAGAAAGCAGTAGTACAGCAGCTACAACGCCACCTGGACACACACAACTCCTGGACCCTCTGCAATCAGGATTCCACCCAGGCCATGGCACAGAAACAGCACTTCTCAAAATATGGGACGCCCTTGATGCAGCAGATGACGGAGAATCGTGTCTCCTGGTACTATTAGACGTCAGCGCAGCATTCGATACAGTGGACAACAATACTTTACTTGTCCGCCTCGCAGAAGTAGCAGGAGCTACAGATTCTGCTCTAAAATGGTTTTCATCCTTTTAGAGAATCGCTCTCAGATAGTGAAACTAGGAACATTCACCTCAGAAACCCGGGCAATCTCCTGTGGAGTCCCTCAGGGCTCACCCTTGTCACCAGTGCTATTCAACATCTACATCCGCCCACTCCTCAATATCATCAGAAAAATGGACCTCTGCTTCCACTCATACGCTGATGACACCCAACTCTACCTTCGCATCATCGGACAAAAAATCAGAGAAATGCCTCACTCTAATAAATGACTGGATGACCATTAGCTCCCTCAAACTCAACGAATCAAAAACAGAACTTCTTCTCTCACACGCTAACAAAAATTCCAAAACTAATACTCCGTGGACACCTCCCACCATCCTCGGACAGACGATCTCTCCAAGCACCAGAGCCAAGAGTCTCGGAGTCATCTTTGACTCAGGAATGACAATGGATGCACTAATAGGATCAGTAGTTAGCGGATCCCACCATCTCCTCCGCCTGCTACGTAGACTCATCCCCTTCATCCCAGAAGAGGACAAAGCGGCAGTTGTTGGAACAATCATCAATTCCCAACTCGACTACGCAAATTCGCTCTACGTAGGATTACCCCAATATCGGCTTGCGCGCTTGCAACTCATCCAAAACACGGTGGCAAGACTGTTAACAGGAAAAAAAACCTGGGAATCCATTTCCCCATCCCTAAAGAGCCTACACTGGCTAACCGTAAAGAATCGGATTACATTCAAGACCCTCTGCCTCACCCACAATCGCATACAAGGAAACGCTCCGCTATTTCTCCGGGAAAAAATAAAACACTACACACCTAATCGCAGTCTTCGATCAGCTAACCAAAACCTCCTCATCATTCCCAAATACAGCTACAAAGCAAAGGGAGAACGAAGATTCGCAGTCCAAGGACCCCGGCTATGGAACGCTCTTCCGACCTACATCCGCATGGAAGAAAACCATCAGGCCTTCAGGAAAAAACTAAAGACCTTCCTTTTCTAAGAAGCTGACAACAGAGAATGCATCTAGTGCCTTGAGGCAATTTAGTTCGCAGTTGCAGCGCTTTACAAATCATTCATTCATTCATGCCACTGTGGTTGAGCACCACCTGCAGAGGAGAAAATAGACTGCACCTGCCTACATACTATTAAGAGTTCCTGAATTGGAGCATTCAAGTTTAAGGGGATTCTATGGTACATGGGGTAAATATCCAAATTGTATCCCAAGGCAAGGTGACACTGTCCCTTTAGGAAATGGGTATGGAAGTTAGGGCAAGCAGCCTCCTACCACCAATCAGTCTGTGAAATGCTTACAGAGTTGTGGCCCCATGGCCTCTCACCACCATGCCATCTGTAATAAGGCCTTCTTCTGCTCTCCATGGTGACAGTCTCTCATGAAAATGGTTATGTTCCTTTTCTCAAGGCTGCTGGATCTCTCCAACAGCTGTACCCTCCATGCAGATGGGGCAACATAGTCTCTTTCTGACACCGCTGTGAGCATTCACAACAGGCAGCGTCACCAACTCAGCAGCGCTCCCCAGTAGTCACCTCTCACTTTACACATGAGACTGCCCAAGCCCCAGGTTTCACTTTCCTTTTTCCTCCTTCTTTCTGTTCTCCTGGGATTTGTAGTTCCATCCAGTACTTGGCTTGATAGAGGCTGTCTCCTGGGGAATACATCCCTCTTAGTTCCAGGTGACTCCCAGCAGCCTCTCCCAGACTGCACAGCAGCCAGTCACAGTGTTCTCTGTATCCTTGGACGGTGTGTGGTTCTCTCCTCCAGCTCACTGTGGCTGCAACCTCAGCCCTGCCAAAATGTCTTCTAGTCAGCTCCCTCCTTTTCCTCCTCTCCATGCACGGCCACCCCTCCACTCACTGGCATAAACTGTGTTTATGGGTGCTGCAGCATTCCATATGACACTTCATTCACTAAGATAAGAGAAAACTCCTTTAAAAAGTGAATATCATTCAAGAGTTACACCGCTCCAGGTCAGTCCACACTTACTAACCCATTTTTGAATTGCAATATACGATACATCGTTTATGTCATTACCTGTCAAATTTGTTCCATCCAATATTTGGGAAGAAGTACAAGAAGGCTAAGGGGTCGCTTACACAATCACCACTACAGTATAGAACAACATTACTCTACTAATGTGGCTCAACATGTTAATGAGTGTCATGGAGGGAATTTAACTGCTTTAAAGAGCTAGGCAACTGATAATTTGTCTAGGCATTTGCGACCTAAGATTCCTGGTGGATTACATTTTGAGTTGGATTTGATCCACTGCTATGACTGATTTGATGCTCATCCCTCTTGTAGACCCGTGAATCTCATCCCCTTGTTTTATTTTTCCCATTTCAATCAGTGCATATACTGTTTATTTTTATATTTTTATTTAATGTATTTTGTATCCTTATAGCGATACATTTTGTTTGTTTTTTTTAATTGCTGAGAATATGACACGGTATTGTGTCGTATATATGTATATTTATAGGTGTTGCTTATCCTACAGTATGCATGTTCATTTTTAACACATTAAGATGTGTGGTGGTATTCAGCCATAAAGCACATTAACAGGTCTATTCCTGTGTTTATGCTGTGATATTGTCTCCATATTTTGAATTGTAACAATAAAGTATTTGGCTTTTCTGGACATTGATGCACGATCATTCCTACAGCACTTTTTTTACACTATTTGCCTTTAGTAAGTCAAGTGCAAAGATCTGTAGCATTGCTCAAGGATTGAATGGTTGATGCTCAACTTTTGTATCCCAGAGAAAACCCAGCATGGGTATGCACTTATCTACTTCTGAGAGTGTTAAAACCCCATCTTACCTGTTGTTTGGTTCTTAACCACTTGAAGATTAGACCTTTTCTGGCACTTTTTATTTACAAGTTTAAATCAGTATTTTTTGCTAGAAAATTACTTATAACCCCTAAACATATTATATATATATATATATATATATATATATATATATATATATATATATATATATATATATATATATATATATATATAAAACGAGCCCCTGCTCGCTCGATTTCACTCTCCCCACACTCCTCTGCAGCTATAGAATCGGATTGCAGATCGCAACATCTGATGGTTCGGTCATCCGATGCTCCGGGACTAGAACTACAGCTATGTGCTGTTCTAATCCAGTTGTGTAGCTCAGAACAAACACCAGGCAGGCTGTATGTAAGTTCAACCAGGAATCTCTTTTATTGACAGGAATACAGGCTCTTTTATACAGTAAAAGAGGGAGTGCATACCTCCTGCTCATATTACTCTAACAATACACCTGTAACCTTATTAACCTAATTAACATGAGCTAGTTTACTAACATGACCTTTTGCCCAGACTTGTGGTCACCGAGCTTCACACAGTACATTATACATTATCATAAGTACAACCACATGACATTTTCACAATAGCAGGAGCTAATTACAATTAACAATACAAACAGTGTTCTCCCCCCTCCTCAGCCTAGTCATCAACACTTATAGTAGGAGTAGACTGTTCGTCTCCTAGCCAGTTTTGGAGGCTAATGTGATCAGCTCACTCAATTAACATGTTGAGTTCAGAATCAAACAAACCAATAATAGTCTTTACATATATATCCTGGGAGATATTGGGGATAAATATTACTGTCCCATTTTAAGCAATCCAAGACATACCCTCCAAGTCACCATTATCCATATGGCATACACAGGGTCCCCAGAGTCTGTGTGTCCTGGGGGACCAGGGGGACCAGGACCCGAATCCACAGTAATACCACCTCAAGAGTTCCCAGGCATACAGCTCACAAAGAGCACCGTTCCCCCAAATGCCAGGGCCCATAATAGGTCGGCAAGAGGCTTGCATTCAGTCCCTTCCAACAGCCTCTATCCTGGGTGAGTCTGTCACAATATATATATATATATATATATATATATATATATATATATATATATATATATATATATATATATATATATATATATATATATATATATATATTTTTTTTTTTTTTTTAGCAGAGACCTCAGGGAATAAAATGGTGATCATTGCAATTTTTTATCTCACACGGTATTTGTGCAGCGTTTTTTCAAACCCAAATATTTTGGAAAAAACACACTTTAATGAATAAAAAAAACAACATATACCTAATTTTTTTTTGTAAAATATGAAAGATGATGTTAGATACTTAAAATGTCACGCTTTAAAAGTGCGTACACTCATGGAATGGCAAAAAAGTATGGTACTTAAAAATATCCATAGGCGACGCTTTAAATTTTTAGAGTTAGAGAGGAGGCCTAGTGCTAGAAATATGGCTCTCGGTCGAACATTTGCGGGGATACATCACAACAGGTATGCGTTTTTTTTTTTCTTATTTCTTTTTACACTGTTCCATTATTTATCACTTTTATTCCTATTACAAGGAATGTAAACATGCCTTGTAATATAAATAAGGATGACATGTCCTCTTTATAGAGAGATCTGAGGTCAAAAAGACCCCAAATCTCTTCTTCACCTTGAAAAGCAAAAGATCAAAAACAAATTTGATCTTTTGCTTTAAAAAAAAAAATTGTTTACTTCCGCTGTAGATCGGAAGTGACATCATGACATCGCTCTGGTCCTCCCAGGTCATAGAGGTAATCACAGATGATCTAGTCTTTCATTGCCTCTGTGACCAGCTGGACGCACCATTGGATTGTTTCTCGGGCGCACCTGTCTAAACGGTAAGCCCGAGAAACACTGGCAAGCGGCAGGACGGGGCTTTGCTTCGCTAATGAGCTACTCAGATCACTTTCCTGAGAAAGCCAGCCACTGGCTGAAAAAAAAAGATACCGGGATTATATCTGTGCTGATAGCTTCAGCCATAACCCTGGTAAACCACTTGCAAACCGCAACCTATACTGTATATATGTATTGCACGTGGCAAGTGGCTAATACACCCATATGATTGACAACTAAAAAACAATTGGAGAAAAGAGCATAGCAAACTCTTCTTTAGCATCCATAAAACAAGCTACGGTTCTTCAAGAACTTTCCAGATACTCTGAAAAGTTGTAATGTTCAGAAATGTCCTAATTATGTGAGATGGCTTATGTTTTTATATAATGGCTCACATTTTATTAAATAATTGTACTTGTCTGCTATTGCTTTAAAATGTTTCAAAGGCCATGCTTCTAGAGATTGTACTAAAATAAATTTGGCCTTGTAAATGACATTTCCAACTAAAAGTTGAGGTTTATTCATTCTATGTAGCAAGGAATTTCAACAAGCTGATTTCTATAGACTGTGTTATCAAGTCATCTCCTTGTCCTTTCTTTTAAATCCCAGGTGTGGTTCGTGCCTCAAGCATCTTCCCTATCCTTAGTGCCATGCTCCTGCTACTTGGGGGCCTTTGTGTTGCTGCCAGTCGTGTTTACAAATCCAAGCGCAACATCATCCTAGGAGCTGGAATTCTATTTGTTGCTGCGGGTAAGTAAAAACGTTTTGAGATCATTAAAGAAGAACTCCTGCAAAAATAACAATCTTGAGTGTTCTCAATTTTTTTTTTTTTTTTAACGTGAACTTCATTAGAGCTTACAGTCTACATTATAGCTCATTTTTTGGTTATATCTGTACCTCTAGATGGGGAATGTTTCTGATGGATGAAACTGTATCAAACTGTATATATTGGCTAGTCTATCACATTGTCCATGAGGCTTTTTTTTTCCTGCTACAGTGTTTCAATTCCAAACTGTGCTTTCAAAATATATTCTTCACATATGTATGACTGACAATTGTGTTCTGCCTTTTTAATTTAAAGATTTATGTCCATATTGAGAATAACAGTAATGCCCTGTACACACGGTCGGATTTTCCGACGGAAAAAGTGCGATCGGATTGTGTTGTCGGAAATTCCGATCGTGTGTGGGCTCCATCAGACTTTTTTCGTCGGAATTTCCGACACACAAAGTTTGAAAACAGGCTATAAAATTTTCCGACAACAAAATCTGATCGGTTAAATTCCGATCGTGTGTACACAAATCTGACGCACAAAGTGCCACGCATGCTCTTGGATACTCTTGGCATGCTATTGGCTACTGCCCCGTTTATAGTCCCGACGTACGTGTTTTACGTCACCGCGTTCAGAACAATCGGATTTTCCGACAACTTTGTGCAACCGTGTGTATGCAAGACAAGTTTGAGCCAACATCCGTCTGAAAAAATTCATGGATTTTGTTGTCGGAATGTCCGATCAATGTCCGATCGTGTGTACAGGGCATAACGTTTGTGAAAGAGAAGGGCAACATATAAAAAGTATTGGGTGGAGAATGATGACAAAAAAAAATACACCATCTTAATTAAAGTCCATCCCCATCTCATCCCTATTGAAAATAAAAAGATTTGTTCTCTATTCCAGTTCCTACGACAGCTCCAACATATTGGATTTCACATCACTTTTATTGCCAAAGGCAATACGGATTTTTCCTAATAAGATGGCAAATCTACCCAGCAGGGACACAGAGCACAATAAAAACCTGAAATGGGTTTTAACACATCCATACTCTATCCGAAACTAAAAAGAAACATGTTTTGGTTTTACATACACTTTAAAGTTAGGGATAGAGTTTATAGAAAGTCATAATACTAAGTTAAACGCAATGTTTTGAGGTTCCAGTTAAATATTAAGGGTTTATTGTAAGGGTTCGGTTAAAGTAGATCTCAAATTAATCTCAAATAAATGTAGTTTTTACAAAGCACTATATGCCTTAGGCATCTGCCATGTTTTTTTCTCTAAAATATGCTTTTCATCTGTTTTTCTCTTGTTACATCTCAGTGCAGCTAATCTCTTCTAGCCTTTTTCAGATACATTGTGGTTGATTTACTAAAACTGGAGAGTGCAAAATCTGGTGCAGCTCTTCATGGTAGCCAATTAGCTTTTAACTTCAGCTGGTTAAATTTAGCTTTCACAAGAAAACCTGGAAGCTGATTGGTTTCTATGCAGAGCTGCATCAGATTTTCCACTCTCCGGTTTTAGTAAATCAACCCCAAGGACAAACAAGGACCTTCATGGTAGCATCACTAGGTGTAATGTTAATGAAAGTTGCATGTTTAAAAATTATTGAAATTACATTGACATAGTAAAGCTTATATGAGATTTTAGTGAGATGGATTATTGTCAAGCAGGGAGAAGCAACACCATACCAGTTGTACATACCTTCTCTTCGCTTTCCGTTGCTCCGTCTGGAGGTTGTAACTCTTTTTTCGCACCTGCATGACACTGATCCTGAGCTTGAGCAATCAGTCACCATGCACCAACACCAAGCACTAGGATAAAAGTAAGTCACATGCTGCTCTATTACAAGAAGTTTCAGGCTAAATAGAGTGGTGGGGTAGAGAATTTGTGCTACTGGTATTTTTTTATAAGCAACTGATGTAAATATCTAAATTTGATTGGCACCAGCCTCTTGCAATCCCTTGTACTTGTACAACATAACTCAGACAGGAAGAGGGAAAAGCAGCAAAAAAAGCCAATCAGTTGTGTTGCAGTGTCCATGTGCTAACTAAGAACCTACTGACAGGAGGAGAGAGCCCAGTGACAGAAAAATTAGCTCATCGGTTTTCTGCTTCTCCTTCACTGTCCAGTCACAGGCTGGGGACAGGGAAAGAAAATCTATTTGTATTACGTAACTACAATGTCTGGTCTCCATACTGGCTACAATGTGTGTCAGGTCTTTGTAAATCTCGTGAATAATGAACAGAAATACAAATAATTTGGCAGGTAAAAGTACTCTTCTACATGAATTGCCTTTGTGTAGTTAACTGTTTGTTTGCCTGGAGTTTAGGTTTAAGTAGCTGGTTAAAAGTATATTGTTTGGGACCAATTTATTTATGTTTTTTTTTTTAAAGGGTCAGTAATAAATGTCTATTACGGGCTCACTAAATCTGAATTAAGATTTGAACAGAGCTATATGGAGGAAGGGGAGGCAGGGTGATACATCACTACCCTGACATATCCATCTGTCTGTAAAAATATAATCTTGAGCTATTGAACTCTGTAAACAGGCTTTTTACAACAAGATGTAAAGAGACACTTGAAAAAAATTAAAGAGCCTATAGCTCTACTTGCTAGCTAAAAATAAGGAAACTATGGGGTTGATTAATTCAAGGCAAATAGACTTTGCAAAGAATACCCAATCACATGTAAGGAAAATAAAAACAGCATTTTTGCTTGCACATGATTGGATGATAGAAATCAGCAGAGCTTCCTCTCATTTCAGCGCTTTCCCTCAGATCTAGAGCAACTGCACTTGCAGTGCACAGTATATTTGCCTTAAGTAAATCAACCGATTTATAATAAAATGCAATATTTCATATTTACCACCATATTTTTTTCATTCCGATTATGATAAATAATGAAAATACGTACAAAACACTATATATTCCCTTAATTTTAGGGACTAGGCTAAGTGTTGCAGTTCAGGTCCAGGTGAGGGTTAAGTGTTGGAGTCAGATTAAGAATTAGATTACAGCTCAGGGTGATTTTTAAAAGCTGTTTAATTTTGACATGTTTTTGACACCAAAGCCCTATGCTGAGAACTACCGGCACGAAAATAAACATGCTATCACAAAAAGGAGGTCCAGAACACCAGTTTCCACACATGACTGAAACAGTCCCTTTAAATGTTGTACTGACTATTAAAAGTGTTTTTTATTTCAAAAAGCAAAATATGCCTAATTTTCTGATAATTTCTCTTTCACATTTAATGACAGGACTAAGCAACATTATTGGTGTAATTGTTTACATATCTGCCAATGCCGGAGATCCGGGAACCAAGAGAGATGATGAGAAGAAAAGTCATTATTCATACGGTTGGTCCTTTTATTTTGGTGGACTTTCTTTTATTATTGCTGAAATGATTGGGGTCCTTGCGGTCAACATCTACATTGAAAAGAACAGAGAGGCCCATTGTAAATCACGTACTGAGCTGATCAAAAACCCCTCTGCTATTCTACGCTTACCAAGTTACCGCTTTCGATACCGCCGACGTTCTAGATCAAGTTCGCGCTCCACTGAACCTTCTCAATCGAGGGACACTTCTCCTGTGGGAGTCAAAGGGATACCTTCAACTGACATCTCCATGTACACCTTGTCAAGAGATACCTCCAAGGCTAATGTTAGCAGCTTATATAATACAGAGCGCGGAGATCACAGTTTTCTACAGCTTCACAACTGCTTCCCTAAGGAAACAGGGGTCACCGTCACCGTTACAGGACCAGCCTCAAACACTGGTACCCTGGGCAAGGACGGTTCAAACACCAACACTCTAAACAGGAAAACCACACCTGTGTAGGTGGTTCCAAGCCTAAGGTCTTCTAAGTGAGCGTGTGTGAGTGAATGTGCAATGCGTGTGATTGGGTGTACGTTTTAGGATGGAGATAGGAGCCATTTTATGCCATGTAGTTGCCAATTTCTGGTACAGAGGTGTCAGGAGTCCAACCCTCTGTTCTAGTGAAAGAAATTTTGGAACCAAATGGTAAATGTTCTGAAAATTGCATTATAGTGTTTTGATAAAAAAATATATTATATATATATATATATACATATATATATATATATAAACACACATATATACTTAAGAGATATTGTACATTTTAGGTTGCTGATAAGCTGTTCTCTTTTAAGATAAGGTAAGGATTATCCAACCATTTGTTATTTCACATGCTTAGGACTACACTGCTCTTAAGCCGTAGTTTCTCTGACAATATAATCACAGGAATACAAAGCAGTTTCATGTTTAAAATCAAATTCTAGATGTAAATTGAAACCGTCATTCCACTGTAAATGAATACTGTGAAAGAAATGAATGGGAAAGAAACGCTATAGTTTCAAATTCTGAACGATATTCATATCTTGACAGCTCTGAATGAAAAGGTCAGTTCTCATACATCTTTCATTTTATGTTAAAACATCCACTAGCTTCTTGAAGACATAAGCCTTCTTACGCAGAAGGAACCATAAAGTGCCAGTTGTAACATCTGCCTTGTTCCCCGTAGCTGGGTTTTGCATTCAGAGCCCCCACTTATACCCTGTACTTCCAGGTATAGGGCTCACATACACAGCCTCCCTGCCTCCCGCAATGCAATGCTAGGTGCCTGAGTGGCCAAATCAAAGTCATACGGGTAAGCTCAGCCCTGTACAAGTTTCCACTTTTTTTAGTTGAAGAAGTTTTAGAGACTGTAGTGGCAGATTTTAAGGTAACAGCTCCTAGTATGCAATGGCGGGCTCAATTTTTCTTTTTCTTTTTTTGCTACCGGTCATTTAAATCTCTTTGGGTCTCCAGCATCAATATCTCTCTGCTGGAATTACTGGTTCTGCTTCTTTCCTACTTTCAATGGAACTTTACTTCTCCTGTTGAGACGGTGTAGCGATATCACTGTAAGAATCCCTTATCTATATAGGGAGCTGGCGGGCGTTTCCTACTATTATAAATAGGATAATAATAAATTAGCAAACTGTTATGGTTGACCTAAACATACATTTGTAGGACAAGTGCCGAGTTTTTTCATATACATTCATATTAATGCTGCACTAATCTCTGTTCATCTTTGACTGAATAGCTTCCAAGGAGCCAATGTTAAAAAACATTTAGTTGGGGTTTATTCAAGGAACCTGGACTGTGAAGTTTTACCCATTTCCTTCCTTTGCATCTCTATTCAATCAGTGCAAACTACATTCTATATCTCAACATCTTCAGTAGGGAATCTTTGATACTTTGAGATACACATCAATTTTAATAATGACGAGAACTTAATTGTCGGGCCCCAATGACCTTCCAGAGAAAACCAAACGAATACTTCCTAATTATGTTTGAATGTATCTGTCCCCAAGCCTGATAGTTTCATATTCTAGATGAAATTTTCAATATACCTTAGCCTATGTCAAAAGAGTAATTATAGAGCACAAGGCAATTATAAATATGGAAATACTAAATACTCCCAGTGACCTTCTTAAAATTTAAGGTGACAAAAAGAAGAGGTTCTCTGATGAGAGCTCCCATTCCAACAGCCAGCAGACCTGTGGTGTTTGCACTGGCTGTCTCTGCATAGACTTTCATGGGCTGCCCATTGGTTTTTCTATGAGCTTAAGTATGAGCCACCTATAAATGTCTATGTTGCTGACTAGTGTAACTGAAGTACTGTGCTCAGTCAGCTTAGATACATAGCAATTATCTGGCTCTCATGGAAGCTTGGATCTATAGTCTACTTTTTTTTAGCCTAAGGCTGGTGTTGAGGACCTTTTTGTTGGGGGTATAAGATATGTGTTTGCTGTAAATCAAAGAACTTCACTGTAAAAGGGAACGGACTTAAAGCATCCAAAAACACCAGTACCTGTAAAAATACACATAGGCAGACAGAGTTAATTTCGATTTTGTGAAGCAGCTTGGCTCCAGTGACTTATTTTTAATGAGATTAAATGATGAGACCATGTGAACAGTCACATGGTAATTTCAGACAGGAGTTAATACTGTATCCACCAGCATGCAGTGATATTAGTGTGTTGGCAAATAGGCATATGCATGCAGGACAATGGAGACTCTCTATTTACACATGCACAAATAATACACTCAGGAAAATGATCAGCCCTTATGAATGAAATGCTGGCACTAGAATCCCAGACTTTTATCACAAAGAGTAGTTCCAATTGTACAGATACATAATTATACATGTCCAATGGGTGTCATACAGTTAGAACTCCACTTATGCCTCTAGAATGCAAAATGTTTCATAAGCATTCTGCATAGTACAGTTCTATAACCTATATTAACAAACATCAGTTTGTACTGCACATATTGTGGCAGTTGTGACAAGACCACAGATACCGCTAGCTAAACTTTGTTAAAACCTCAAAATCAGAAATAAAAAAATAAAAATCAGCATAAGGGCCATTACTTACAGTCAGTAAGGTGTGTCCCTTGTACTGCTGTGCCAACTATAAGCTGATATCTTCCTCCATTGATCCCCCACCATCTCTGCCATAATCTTCCAGTGCAGCACGGTTATTAGCACCAGCAAAGCTGTGACAGACACTCATCAAGGGTAGCTGACAATGCCCACCCTTTCCGTCTAGCTTCTCCACTCATAGAAACCACACTTTAGCTTCTGTGATTGAAACAGAATCA
This sequence comes from Lithobates septentrionalis, assembly GCA_037952835.1. Classification (NCBI taxonomy): domain Eukaryota; kingdom Metazoa; phylum Chordata; class Amphibia; order Anura; family Ranidae; genus Lithobates; species Lithobates septentrionalis. The sequence goes on from JBBDGP010000828.1 coordinate 3,720,814, forward strand.
AAGAATGGAGGATAGGTGGATGATTGAAAGGCCCACCCCCTCAATTCATAGATCACCATATGAGAATACAACCAGGAAACTACTCAGGCCTAATGCATTCTTAATTGTATGAAAAAGTTTACGTACAGGCTTTAGTGCATTTCTATGTACAATGCCATGTTTAAGTTGCCTTCATTTTTATTTTACTACAGAGTAGTGCAGCCCAAATAAGTGCAACCATGTAAACAGACCCTTTGACATTATTAAAGGAAACTGATACTGCGAATAATATAGAGGCTGCCTTTGCTGACCTCTTTTTGAAATTACTAGTTGCCTTGTTGTTTTTGACATGCATTATAACTTAAAGTCACTGACTTGGGACAAGCTGGAAAGTCAGAAGAGTCACAGTGGAGGTAGAAGTCTATGAACATGTTCCAGGCCAGTGACTTTTAAAGTACTAAAAATCACTGAAACACTATGACAGCCAGTCAGCTAGGATTATTGGCAGGAAAAGTCAGTAATGGCTACTTCTTTTAAAGAGTTTCTGTCACCTTCTGCCCATTGAAGGCAAAATGACAGAATCTTTTTAAAGCCCACCCTAACCCACTTATAATTTCCTACCTACCTTTATAGCGCTCCCCACCACATGCTTTTGGTACAGCACTTTATCTTTATGTAAGAACATTGATGGGTATTAAAACAACTTTTCCCCTAGATGATCTTTGTCTACGGTTCAGTTGGCAACAAGCACAATTTAAACATTCCTCGACAGATCGAGGGATACTTCAAAGGCTTCTGAAAACATTAAAACTTGACAATTATAAAAAAATGGCCTTAAAGTTGATGTCCTACTTTTCAACATCAAAGTCTAAGTTAAAAATCTGGAGATGGACGCTAGATATTCCAATATTTCATGAAATATTGAAGCAGAGGTTTATGTCTAATATCAAAGCTACTCACAGTGTATGAATTCAACCACAGGTAATACATGTCATCACTGCAGGTGATAGATATCAGCAGGTTAGGGTCCAGGATGGTCGTCCTCACAATAAAACATTGTGCACCTCTATTGACAGGTCCATGCTTTGGAATCTATAGGCTCCACTGATTAATCTGGACAGGGTGCATAGTGATATTCTATCTAATCTTTGACCAGCAGTAGTTATAAAAATGATCCAATGTAAGAAAGAATTGATACTTATTAGGTAGTAACTGGCATTGTAGACAATTTATAAAAACTGATATTTTTCTTTTAACCTCGCGGGAGGTTGTTCTCTTGACTCTTTAAAACAGCCTTGGATAAAAACTGCTATGGAAACAAAAGCAACAGTGCAGAAAAGCAGCTCCATAATGAGTAATTAATATGTCATTTTAGTTTCCAGAGTCCAAATGCACCCCAAAATGCCACTTTCACTCCACCTTCTCTATGATACCCTCTTACTTAATGCATAATAAAATAATAAACTTACAGGACAGCCTGGATCTACAATGTACACTGTCCTATGTTTAGATAAATGTCTGTCTGCTTCAAAATGGCTTCAATTCACATATACAAAGATTATATAAAACAGTTTTTTTTTTAAAAATCTTTTTACAATGAAAAAATTATTTCAAAGGCCTGCCAACCCCTGATAAAAATTATTACATCTACAGCTCATGATAAGCTACAGAAAGTTTTAAATAAGAGAATAAAGAATGTGGTGTTTGTAAAGTATTTGACCACTAAGGCAGAACATTGTTTAACACCACCTGCTGTATACACCAATGTTATACAGCAGGTGCCTAATATTAAATGAATACTGGTAGGATGAAAATAAATGCAGACAATGGAAATTTTGATGTTCCCTGATGTTTGTGAATTGTGTAGAAATAACCCCTTACATGGGAAGTCAATAGAAAATGTCCTACTTATGTTGGTGGCAGTGAAGGTAGGGAATACCTCACCGATGCACACTGCTCAAGGAACGTCTAAAAACCTTAAGTGGAACCCTATCTAAGAAAGGCTCATGTACACTGTTTTGTTGGATTTGAATTTTATTGTGAAACTTTACTCCCACTTGTTTCACTTTGTAATCAGACCTTAAAGTGGTTGTAACCCCCCCCCCAGAAAAAACCCTACAAGACAAAGGCATAATGAGCTAGTATGCATTATGAAATACTTACCTTAGATCGAAGCCCCTGCAGCGGTCCCGGCACACCACTAGGGCTGGTGACATGTCTCCCGGAGTCATTTCCGGGTATCGCGGGCTCCATCGCTGTGATTGGCCAAAGCCGCAATGACGTCACTGCCACGCATGCCGGTAACAGCACAGCAGCTGAAGAAACGGCACGAGCGAGCCGTTTCTTCAGTGCGCATGTGCCGATGACGTTGGCACATGCTGATACAGTGAATATCTCCTAAGCTGTGCAAGTTTAGGAGATATTTACGGTACCTACAGGTAAGTCTTATTATAGGCTTACCTGTAGGTAAAAGTGGTGTGTAAGGGTTTACAACCACTTTAAGCAATAGGAATGTGAGCAGTAACCCTCTTTGAAGTTAGGTATAATGATTTTCTGGTTCACAAAAGGAAAGTGTAGGATGACCATTTGCTGGCTCAAATCATCAGAGGATTCTGAAAAGCAGTCATGTTAGTTGTGTCATTTAGTCATGTTAAAAATAGCTGCATTCTGTTTCATTCCCACCCGCCAAGCAGGAGACAACATCCGAAAAGCAGCTCTTTTAGCTCATATAGCACGTACCCGCCATGTCCTCCTGTGTTTCTTATCATTAGCTATAAGAAAGGCATTTGATATTGTTTCCTGGCCTTATCTTCATTTTATACTTAAGTGCTGAGGGTTTGGCACACATTTCCTTACCTGGATCTCATCTCTGTGTAATCATCCCACTGCATTTGTACGCTATATGGGCTACAGATCAGACCCATTTCCCATTGCAAGAGGAACGAGACAAGGCTGCCCACTCTCACCGCTTCTCTTCGCTCTGGCTATTGTGCCTCTAGCCCAACTAATCCGTGCCAACCCCACAATTTGGGGTCTGGAGAGAGGAGGCCATATCACATACTATGCCTATTTGCGGACGATGTTTTACTCCTTAAGACAGCGCCGCTAATCATCACTCCCAATCTTCTTAAACTTCTGGATGACTTCGGACGTATCTCAGTCCTCAGAGTCAACCCACTCAAATCCACAGCTTTGAACATCTGCATAGCTCCTGCGGAACTGGCCCAACTACAGAATGCCCTACCATTTCCTTGATTTATCCACTCCATCTCATACCTTAGTGTCAAACTGACTGCAAGTCTATCCGACCTCTACTCAGCGAACTACCCCCCTATGCTAACCCACTTTACCAATCTCATGTCTAAATGGTCTGGCCTTTCATTAGCTTGAATGGGCAGAATGACAGTGGTCAGGATGACCATCCTTCTGAAGATACTATATCTCTTCCATTTCCTACCCACCCCAGTGCTGGGCTACTTCCACCGCCTGCTACAACGACGTGCGTCCTTCTATATTTGGAATTCTACTAGACCACTCATTCCCCACTATACTTTTTACAGGCCCAAACTGGGAGGGCGGATTGGGCGTCCCCAATTTCATGAAGTACTACTACGCTGCCCAACTGGCCCAATTTCCTAAGTACCATACCACCTCTGAAATACCTTTATGGGTATCCATAGAGTCTGCTGAATGCGACACCCTCTCAGTCGCTAATCTTCTCTGGCTTCAGCCTTCTGATCACTGCACTATACTTAACCCAATTACAAGCCATTCCCTCTCCCTTTGGGACTGCCTTAAATCCAGCCACACTCTCCAATCAACCCACAACCCTATACTATCCTTCCTCCGCAACCCAACTTTTTACCCGGCCTGGACCTCCCCAACCTCTTTTCTGGCCTGGTCTTCAGCAAACCTTATCCAAGTATATAAATTCATGGACCCCACTGGAATCAAGCCATTCCACTCTCTTTGCCAATCGCATAACCTCCCTCCCTCTTCAGTGAAATCCTCCTTTATCTCCAGATTAAACATTTCCTCACACCCTGAATACCTAAGGACTCCCTTGCTCCATCCATAACCATCTTCAAACAAGCCTGCAAAAGTGATCCCCATAGACGAGGTCTAATCTCTACTCTATAGGGGTCAGAGGTAGAAACCCTATTGATTGGGGTCAGTGACAGGAATTATGCCTTTTATCAGTGGGAGGAATAGTGTTCTAAGGGCCTGATAAAGGCAAGCAAAGGGCCACATCCAGCCCCCAGGCTACAGTTTGGAGACCATTGCTCTAATTAAACAACCCTGACATTTGAGTGGGTAATAATAAGAATGGATAGTAATAGACAAAGGGATAGTGGGTAATAGGCAAATTGGTATTGGATAAAGTAAATACATGTATGCAGTAACTATTATTTATTTGTTTTTTAGCCTATTACTTTTATAAATGTCAAGTGGTTCACCCACATTGCATTGGCCTGACTTTTAAATGCGTAATAGACAAATGGGTGGTGAGTAATGTCTGCAGTAACCATAGTTAATTTGTATTGCTTGCAGAGATTTCAAAATTCAAAAAATGCCACAGCAGTTAATGTACAGAGCTGCTATCAACAGACCATTATGGATTTCATTAGGAGTGTAATGCATTCAGAGCAAGGTGAGAGAGAAATTAAGAAAGATTATGATAGTAAAGGAGTTTATCTATCCAGCCAGGTGTGTGGGCCAGATGTCTGCTCTGCTGCTGTGCTGGGAAACATCCTCTGCAATAAGTACAGCAGTGATGAAATGCTCCGCAATTTACCTCTGCCAGCACCTGCTGTGTCTTTTCATTTTATTGGCAAAATAGTCATCTATCTTCTATGTCAGAGTAATGGAATGCATTGGGAGTCTGCTTCTGATGAGAGTGTAAGCAATGCTTCATAAGATCTCTTTAAGAGAGGGCTACTGTATCCCAGTGGAGCTGCAGTGCCAGGAACCTTACAGAGGAGATACGACTAAGGGCAAAGCCACTAGCTTGAGAGCAATTTTTCCAGGAAATGATTCAAAAAATGATAAGTCATATTTCCAGAGTACAGGGTTGTGAGATAGATTAATCAAAATCTAAGTGTGAAATTATGTTTTAGAGAATTATTTTAAAGCAGGCCTGACAGCCATTAAAGTGTGTCTTTACCCTTAGCCTATTAAATTTAAAGTTCCAAGACACCTTCATAGATTATAATTTTTTCACAAATGGTTCTCTGAGATATAACCTCCTGAGAAATGTTATACTTATTTAAAGTGTCACTAGATTGAAATGTGTGGGCACACTCATAGCTTTATGAGCTTAACTGTGTCTCTTTACTTCCTTACACTCTAATTGTTGCATGTTTTTCATCAGATTTTGTTTTACATTGTTTTTCCTGCATTTTATCAATTAGTTATACATTCAGATTATCCAGCTATCTTGTGTTTTTCATCAATTAAAAAAAAAAAAAAAGGAGAAAAAAATCCCAGTTTGTACAAACCCCAACCTTTTACTGATGAAGCTTGTAACCTTTGCTGGAAGATGCATCCATCTGGTACTTAGGCCTGATATTGGTTCTAGGACTAAGTTATTGTTTTGTGAGAAGGCACTTGGGTGAGCAGTGAGCCAGAACTTGTAACAGTTCTGGGAGCCTCCAGCATGGCTTTAGAGCCACAGGTGACATGAGTGTCAGGAAGTGACAGACTTCGTTTAAAGAAGCTCTCTACCCTCACTGGCTTTTCCACTGTACTTGTGATTTAACATTCTCCGGGTTTTGTCTCTTTTTTCAGTGTTAGGGAAACCAATACAACAGCTGTGAACAAAAGCCATAATTTTCTATTTACCTAATGCTGTTGCTGTATTGAATTTCAAAGACTGTCTTTCCTTAATTTTTCAAAACTAGATCAAAAAGTAGTTATTTCATAGAAATCATTACCATTACCTCCTTTCATTAATGACCTAATTGCACCTCAGCCGAGAGACATGAATACTATGCGGGTGTATCTCTGTGCAAATTAAACCCTGGTCTCTGTCTCTCCAAACACATTTAATAAAAACAGGACGGGAGAGGCAGAAGAAAAGGTCGAGTGTGCCTTAAGCCAAAGCTCAACAGACCATAGGGCTAAGTCCTAAACTCAAGCTCTCATGTTTCTTTTAAATCCAATTTTTACCCAAATCCTTTACTTATTGGGCAAACATAAGGATATCTTAGCATTTCAGTTTGCTAACAATAGTATTTACTAATAAAGGCCTAAGAAAAAATATTTTGGTGTATATAAGGCATTAAATCCAAACTACAAAAAACAATTAAATAAAATTATTATGAATATTATAATTTGAAAAAAATAAACAAACAAACTTACTTCCATGCTGCAGCATAAATGTGATGCTGCAGCTGTCCCACATTGGATCTATGACCAATAAATGAGCAATCACATGACTAATAATTGCTTAGTTTCCTTTCAGCTTCAAGTGGAGAGTCAGTTAACGTTCTCCGCTCTGCATTCCAGTGCTCTGGAGCACTCAGCCAGAAAGGGGCAGGAGCAGCTGGCATCGGCTCTCAGTGGTTCACTGAGAGGCTGAGCCAGCTGCCAATCAGGCATCCAGGTGGATCCTAAAAATATTGTCAGGATCCTTACAGATCCTTGAGCGACCCTACCAGGTTACCTGATAACAGGCAATAGCCTACTATAAGCTGACTTCGGATCACAGGAGAGCAAAAATAGAAGCATGCTGGTGACCCAAAAGAAAAGTACAGCCAATAAAGCTTTGGCCATACTTCTCTTTTAAATGTATTTTATGCAGCTAGCATATGCACTTGAATCTTTCAATGATGCCAGCCTCCTGATATCATTTTCACAGTAATGCCCTCTACACACGACCGGTTTTCCCGTTGGAATAAACTCTGAGGGTTTTTCCGACAGAGTTCCGACGGAATTCCACTCAAGCTGTCTTACATACACACGGTCATACCAAATTATGACCGTCCAGAACGCGGTGACGTACAACACATACGATGGGACTAGAAAACGGAAGTTCAATAGCCAGTAGCCAATAGCTTCCGTCTCGTACTTGCTTCAGAGCATGCGTCGTTTTTGGTACGTCGGAACAGCATACAGACAATCAGTTTTCCCGATAGGAATTGGTTCCCTCGGAAAAATTTAGAACATGATCTCTTTCTAGGTCCGTCAGAATTGTCAACGTAAAAAGCCCGATGGGACATACACACGATCGGAATATATGATGAAAAGCTCCCGTCGGACTTTTTCTGTCGGACAATCCGCTCGTGTGTACACGGTATAACACTCACATTGGGAAAGGAGGCGTGAGCACCGCTTTCTGCCAATCAATCAATATGTTTATACTAAAGAAGTAAAAAATCAGCAGCCAGTTTCCCTATAATCACTCATCAGATATGTGAGGTACAATTAATATTATGGGAAGAGTACTGAGTTGTGCACAGAAAGAATGCTAACAGTTTAGGAATAAGGTAGGACATGTAGACATGTCATATTAGTGAAATTCTGAGATCATGTGTTTTTCCAAGGGTTCTGCTTAAATTTCTTATTGAAAAACAACAAAGAATAACCTCCAGGCCCCCTTTTCTCTTTATCCTCAAAGAAAGGTGGTCTGGGAGTCCCTAGTCATAACAACATGAATAACCTAAGAATATAAATATTAGTTATGGACTCAACCAGACATGGAAAGGATTTGTATATACAAAAATCTTGACAAAACACTGTAAAAATCCACTTTATTGTACACAAATATATTTAAAAACCAATTAAAAAAAAACTACTGTACTACAACCAGATGACCATGTGCATTACATCTATAATTTAAACACGCAATGGCAAACCTCTATATAATATAATGTGATGGCCAAATAACAAAAATATTGTAAAAATGTCCATATGAGGATCTTACATTGATGGATTGGATACAAAACATACAGTGTCTATATAGAGACTAGTGTGTTAATTCATTATTGATTTCTGCTTGCAGATTTTAATAAGAAATAACTGTAGTAAAATATTGAAAGAAGTGTCTACCTACCACCCTACTTATAGGCAATCCCCCCTTGACCCAAGCATGTATAGCCACATCACAGACCTGGGCTTGGAGATACTAGTAAAGGTTTTTGTTTCATTTAGAAAAAAATTTCATGGAAACATGAAAGTCAAATTAGCTTGTCTTGTGCAGTCACATTGCACCAGTGAAAGTTACTGCTTTTGTTAATCCCAGTCCTTGTGATGTTTTGAGAAAGGTAGCCATCAATCATCTGCTGTTTTCAGAGTGTTGGGAGAGAAGAAGAGGACAGGTGGACAGCTGCCATGTATAGAATTTTTGGGTTGTACAGGCTTTTGTGAAAATAGAATCAAATATAATGGTTCAGGTCGTTTAGTAAAGTTGATGCATATTGTTTAATCTGGAATTTCGTATTCTGGGCAATGGTCCTCTAATTTTAATGTTGTCTTTCAGTAAATACTTGGCAAATGACACAGCCACCGAACACATATAGGGTAGTAAAAAACACAATGCTTGTATAAAGTGCATGTTAATAAACTAAGTTTAATAGTTTTTATACTGAAAGGTATTATGTGTTCATAATTACAGTGCTTTACGTTCAAGCATTTTGACTTTGCACAAATAAAATAGATGTTAACCCAATCACTAAAACCTCATACAGTCAGGTTAGTGATTTCAAAAGTAATTTTAAATCTTTTTAAAACTACAGCTTTCTTTCAAATAAGATCTGGTGATCCTGCCATGAAGGTCCTTGTTCGGACATTTTCTGTCAGAGGGACAATGTCCTGTCCCTGTCTCTACATGTTTCTTCTGTGTTGTCACACTGCCACATGTGCTTCATGTGGATACTATCTATGGCTGTGCCAATGCTTCTCATGCAGGCATGTTCCATTGTTGTTACCATCAGGAACCAGTCCTGAGCAAAAATGTGTAGCTAAAGTGAGTACAAGTAGACACAGGGACATCTTTAATATTGATTTAACCCTGGGCAAACATTTTCTTGCCCACCTCCCCCCACCCATGCATATTCACTCTCACACAGGACCCCTCCCCCATACTACCCCATCATTACACAAGACCCCACCCCCCATACTACCCCATCATTACACAAGACCCCCACCCCCATACTACCCCCATCATTATACAAGACCTCCTCCTCCACACTACCCCATCATTACACAGGACCCCCTCCCCCATACTACCCCCATCATTACACAAGACCTCCTCCCCCATACTACCCCATCATTACACAGGACCCCCTCCTCCATCATTACACAGGACCCCTCCCCCATACTACCCCTATCATTACAAAAGACCTCCTCCCCCATACTACCCCCATCATTACACAGGACCCCTCCCCCATAATACTCCCATTATTACACAAGACCTCCTCCCCCATACTCCCCATCAGTACACAGGACCCCTCCCCCATAATACTCCCATCATTACACAAGACTTCCCCCCCATACTACCCCCCATCATTACACAGGACCCTCTCCTCCATCAATACACAGGACCCCTCCCCCATACTACCCCATCATTACACAGGACCTCTCTCTCATACTACTCCCATCATTACACAAGACCTCCTCACCCATAATTACACAGGACCCCCTCCCCTCCCTCCACAGACCCCTGCATGCCCCCCCCCCCCAACGGTCTCTCCTTGATAGTGTCCAGAGGATGTCAGGCAATCACCAGGCACACCCCACGGAACCCTCCGGCGAAGAAGTTCCTGAGTGGGCCGATGGTCTGCAGCTTGTCGGACATGGTGAGGGAGAGGGTTCGGTGTAATGGTGCCCTGGACTGAAAGGCGCTCTTCCTGGACAAGGTTTACCTTACTGAACTGGCCAATCACTGCACAGGCTGCAGACATAATGATAGCCAAATCCACTTAACAATTATTTGCAGGCAGTGGTGCAGCGTGCTCTCAAGGGGTGGCTCAACAATTACTGGGCCTGGGGCAGCTGCCACTTTTGCCCAACGTTAAAGACAGCCCTGGGCAGACAGGAAGTCACTGCAATGAAGCTGGGGATGATGAGCAGCACCAATATGCAAAAAGGGCTTATAAGGGGCACAAATAAGTATTTTCTGAATTAAAAAAAAGAAATATCAGTTGTTTGTGGTACACAGTGATTTAGCAAGCTAAATGTCATCCATTTACGGTTTACGAACCCATGAAGGTAAAAAAATCGTTGAGCCTTAAAACCACTTTAATTCCCTGGGGTGTCTGTGCAAGAAATGAGGTGTGAAAAGAAAGCTAGAATAGCCAAAAAACGTCAATTGTTCTAATACCATTGCTCTTGGAATATTTAAATACTTTTTCTAGAGTATGAGTTGTCATTCAGTAAGCATTTGAGATATTTCTGGAACTAGTGAATTTGTGGGAGTTTCATTGTACTTAATACAATAAACTATTGAAGTATGAACAATCTTCTACCCCTAACCCATGCTACTAAAAATGTATGTTTTTTTTGTCTGTGTCGCCGTTGGAGAGATTTCCCCAGTGGAGATGCAGTAATAAAAACACGGCAGAAGCTTGAACTCTTCCCTGCTTTATCCAAAACACACACAAAATACACACACACAAAATAATAAATCAATAAATATATATAATAAAAATAAAATCTACTTCTAATAAAGAAAAAAGTTCACAGCTCGGAGTAAAAAAAATGAGAAAACCCCCTATATAGCACTGCTGCAATAGTCCTACCTCTTCTTTCTTGTCTATACATTATACATGCATCCTGGGTGCTACTATCTTGCAATAAGAAGAAGCCCTTTAGAGTAGAATTGCTGCAAAACAGTGCTAAGTGCCTCATTAGGGATGAGCTTTGAGTTCGAGTCGAACTCATGTTCGACTCGAACATGGGCTTTTCACAAGTTCGCCGAACAGCGAACAATTTGGGGTGTTCGCGGCAAATTCGAATGCCGCGGAACACCCTTTAAAAGTCTATGGGAGAAATCAAAAGTGCTAATTTTAAAGGCTTATATGCTTGGTATTGTCATAAAAAGTGTTCGGGGACCTGGGTCCTGCCCCAGGGGACATGGATCAATGCAAAAAAAAGTTTTAAAAACAGCCGTTTTTTCGGGAGCAGTGATTTTAATAATGGTTAAAGTGAAACAATAAAAGTGTACTATCCCTTTAAATTTCGTACCTGGGGGGTGTCTATAGTATGCCTGTAAAGGGTCGCATGTTTCCCGTGTTTAGAACAGTCTGACAGCAAAATGACATTTCAAAGGAAAAAAAGTCATTTAAAACTACTCGCGGCTATTAATGCATTGCCGGTCCGACAATACACATAGAAGTTCATTGATAAAAACGGCATGGGAATTCCACACGGGGGAACCCTGAACCAAAATTTTTTTTAAAAATGACGTGGGGGGTCCCCCTAAATTCCATACCAGGCCCTTCAGGTCCGGTATGGATATTAAGGGGAACCCCGGCCAAAATTTAAAAAAAAAATGACGTGGGGGTCCCCCTAAATTCCATACCAGGCCCTTCAGGTCTGGTATGGATATTAAGGGGAACCCCGTGCCAAATTTTTTTTAAAAACGGCGTGGGGTCCCCCCAAAAATCCATACCAGACCCTTATCCGAGCACGCAACCTGGCAGGCCACAGAAAAGGAGGGGGGCGAGAGAGCGCCCCCTCCTGAACCGTACCAGGCCACATGCCCTCAACATTGGGAGGGTGCTTTGGGGTAGCCCCCCAAAACACCTTGTCCCCATGTTGATGAGGACAAGGGCCTCATCCCCACAACCCTGGCCGGTGGTTGTGGGGGTCTGCGGGCGGGGGGCTTATCAGAATCTGGAAGCCCCCTTTAACCTCCTTGGCGGTATGATTCTTTCTGATTTTAGGTGCTGAAAGCGGTACAATTATTTTGCAATGAAATTTGGCGTTTTATATTGTAGGTATTTAATTATTAACAATAACACACTTAAATCTGTCCAAACAAGAGTCTAGTAGATATCCCGGGTATGATAAAGTTTGAAACACAAAAACATAAATTATAATATAATAAAAAAAAAATAATAATTATAAAAAATAAAAATAAATAGTAATAAAATAAATTTCCACACGATTCACTATCGCTCAATTCTGCAAATGTTCTAATTTACTATCGCTGTTTTCTAGCTGGTCTAAAGCCATTTTTGACGTAAAGGGACACTTTTTGGTTGCTATGGACAATCTCCAGTTTCCAGGCAGAAAGAACAGTACATGCAATATAAAACTGCATGCAGGGCATGGGCCAGAGCACTGGGGACAAATGGGATGTGAAATGATTTCATACAGTACTGTAATCTGTAAGATTACAGTACTGTATGTGTTATGATTTTTACATTTTTTTGAATTTGCCGCCAGGCTCCGCCCCCGTGCGTCGCGACGCTCGCAGGGAACGGAGCCTGGCACGGAGAGGCTTCGGAGGAGGACGGAGCCCTCGGACAGTGTGGGGGACATCGCAGGATCCCGGGGACAAGGTAAGTAAGGAGGCACCAGGATCCTGCAATGTAATCCCGAGTGTGGCTCGGGGTTACCGCTAATGGTCCTGAAATGTAACCCCGAGCCACACTCGGGAAAACCGCCAGGGAGGCTACCAAGGGGACCCCCAGATCCCAGCCCTCCCCCCTGTGTGAAATGGTAAGGGGGTACAAAAGTACCCCTACCATTTCACTAAAAAACTGTCAAAAATGTTAAAAATGACAAGAGACAGTTTTTGACAATTCCTTTATTTAAATCCATACCAGACCTGAAGGGCCTGGTATGGAAATTAGGGGGACACCCCACGTCATTTTTTTTTTTTAATTTTGGTTCGGGGTTCCCCTGTGGGGAATTCCCATGCCGTTTTTATCAATGAACTTCTATGTGTATTGTCGGACCGGCAATGCATTAATAGCCGCGAGTAGTTTTAAATGACTTTTTTTCCTTTGAAATGTCATTTTGCTTTTAGACTGTTCTAAACACGGGAAACATGCATTGATCCATGTCCCCTGGGGCAGGACCCAGGTCCCCAAACACTTTTTTATGACAATAACTTGCATATAAGCCTTTAAAATTAGCACTTTTGATTATTCATGTTCGTGTCCCATAGACTTTAACGGTGTTCGCGTGTTCGAACAAATTTTTTGCCTGTTCGCATGTTCTGGTGCGAACCGAACAGGGGGGTGTTCGGCTCATCCCTATGCCTCATCATGCTCAAGTGCAATACTCATTGTATTGTGGCTTAAGTCACTATGCAGTCAGAAGGTTCAGATGTAATCATTTTGCCACTTTTTGCAGCAAAATAAGCACAGATTTGTACAAATTCTTGTAGTAGCAGTTTTATTCTTAAAATGATTGTAAAGGAAATTTTTTAAAAAAAAAAAATAACAATGATGTCACACTTACCTGCTCTGTGCAGTGGTTTTGCACAGATTTGCCCTGTCCCACCCCCTTGCCGAATGCCCCCATAGCAAGCCACTTGCTGTGGGGGCACTCGTGCATGCTCACTCCTGAGCCATCTCCCTGTGTCCATAAGACACAGAGAGCATGGCTCAGCCCTGTCCCCTGTTCCCGCCTCACTGGCTGTGATTGACAGCACCAGGAGCCAATAGCATCTCAGCCAATCAGGGGGGAGAGACCCAGGAAAGCCTTGGGTCTCGTGCACATTGCTGGATTGAGATCGGGTTCAGGTATGTATTGGGGGGGGGGCAGAGTAGGGAGCTGCACACTGAAGGTTTTTTTACCTTCATGCATAGAATACATGAAGATAAAAAAATCAGCCTTTACAGCCACTTTAAATACTTAGTAAAACAAACAGTGAGAGCAGTATCATAAAACAGCTACTGTAACTTTATTTTATGTTTTGATCATTTTAAAAGCTGCTTTAGCCACCTGTGAAAATGTCCATTTATATGAAACCAAAAAGGTTTTTTGCAAGGTACAGCAACAATGTGCATGGGGCCATTCAGCGACCATTGTGGAGATTTGACAGACAACTGAGCGTTCAAAACATGCCTCAATCTTCTAGATTTAGGCCTTGTTCACATGTGCGTACCTAAGCATAGGCCTTTTGTGAGGGCCTTGTTTGCCCACATGGGGATGGACAGGTGCAGACATTCCCATTTACGCCAACTGCAGGTGCGGGTCCCCCAATGCAGACAGTGGGGTTTATTTACTAAAGCTGGAGAGTGCAAAATTAGGCTCACTTCTGCATAGAAACCAATCAGCTTCCAGGTTTTATTGCTGAGGTTAGAAGCTGAGGCATATGCCTAAAGTGGAACTTCACTCTACCAATCAACATTGATTATTTGTAATCCTCATCCAGCTAGCATTAGTAAATATATAAGAAAGTATATCATTTTTACTTGTTTTAAACTTGTTTTAAACTTTTTATTAGATTTCTTTAGTTACTTTGTGATTTCTTGCCTAGGCAAATGATGTCACAACCCAGGAGTCTTCAGGAAGGGAGGAGGCATGCATACTTGAGCTAAGGGCAGATGGATTCCAGGAAGTAAATGCTGCATGACTCATTTGCCCTTACTCAAAATGGCCATGGCAAGAAATGCTAGGGGGTGTTTTTCAAAGTGATTTCTCAACAAAATAAATCATAGAGACATGGATTGATGGGGGAGTTTGCTTTGAATACTAAACATGAATTAAATAGTGTTTTTGGTTTGTGGTGCCCAGATGCAGTGCAGATCCACTTTAAGTACGCCCAGTAAGGTTTTACTTTTAATGTCTATTAATGTTGGCAGCTTGCCAGCCATCCAATGCAAACACACAGCATATGTTTCTAAGCTTTTTTAAAAACAACTAAAACCTGACTTTAGAGTCTTTGTTGTCATATTAGAGGAACTTTGAGAATAAATTACTTTATAGTACCTGCAGCTAGAGAAGTCAGGGGTGGCTTGCATTAAAGTGTTACTAAACCCACAACAGTAAAATCAGTCTGTATATGTAGTAAATCATGCTTGTTATACTTACCGTGGAACGGGTTAATCCTGCGCTTTGTGTAAAAAGGCGTTTTGATCCTCTTTTCTCTGTTCCTCCTCTTCTGCCACAGCCCCAAAACCATCTCCTGATAGAACAGAGCCTTGGGGGCAAGCTGCACATGATTAGTTTAGTGTGTATTGCTAGAAAAATGTTTTTTTTTCTTGGGAGAGTGCATGTGATCAGCACAGGGCTAATCAGCACTATCCAGACAAAGGGTCAGAGGTCATGCAGCCTCATAGGACAATGAAAACTCCTTTTACAAGCTTTAACCAGACACTGATAGAAGTCACAAGACTGCTCTAACTGCAGAAGAGAAAGGGTACTTAGCAGTTTAGATTTACTATTGCATTTCCATATTCTCTGTACTGCCGTAGACCCAGTGCTGTATTTTGGCCTAGCCGAAAAAGAAACTCTCTCCTGCGCTCAGGTATCTAGATTCTCAATGTGTGATAAGGCCAGAATGCTTCAGTGGTATCTGCCGTCTTTCAGCCCTCTTCAGAATGTTGGGTATTCATAGGCTACAAGAAGAAAAAAAGGGGAAGAGAGGGCGCACCGACCTAGTGCATTACCACTGATAGCGTTTATTAAAAAAAGGTAAAATAGCAAATGAATACTCACAAACGAGCATGAATAACAGGCATGAACATTAACTGCAGGTACCCAGTAGCAGACATCAGAAAGAAACCGGGACCAGACATCAGGTGGATACGGCAATGGCTGACGCGTTTCGGGGGAGAACCCCTTTCCTCAGAGCCTAAGCGGGTGGTGACTGCTCACAAGTAGGAGCTCCTCTATGTATGTGTGTGCCATGGTGTTATTGTAGCGATATAGTGACACCAGGGAGGGCTTTTTCACCTTGGAGGGCTGTGCTTCCTGTGCAAGTGGGAGTGGCCATTGTGAGCTGGTGCTGGTGGGGATTGGGATGCATAGTCATACGCATGCACACATACATAGAAGAGCTCCTACTTGTGAGCAGTCACCACCCGCTTAGGCTCTGAGGAAAGGGGTTCTCCCCCGAAACGCGTCAGCCATTGCCGTATCCACCTGATGTCCGGTCCCGGTTTCTTTCTGATGTGTGCTACTGCGTACCTGCAGTTAATTTTCATGCCTGTTATTCATGCTCGTTTGTGAGTATTCATTTGCTGTTTCATTTTTTTTTAATAAACGCTATCAGTGGTAATGCACTAGGTCGGTGCGCCCTCTCTTCCCCTTTTTTTCTTCTTGTTTTTTGGCCTAGGCCAGTGATGGCAAACCTTGGCACCCCAGATGTTTTGGAACTACATTTTTTACATGATGCTCATGCACTCTGCAGTGTAGTTGAGCATCATGGGAAATGTAGTTCCAAAACAAGGCCCAGGCCTAGGGTGGCACTTTGTGGGGGGGCAGCCCCCCCCCCACAAAAAAGCCCCCCCCTCCTCCTCCTGAGTCAGTCCATTCACTCACTGCCGAGGTTGCTGGCTGCAGCGTTTCTCATAGAGCAGAGCATGTGCTCACAGTTTCCCCCTCCCCTCCACAGAGACAGGAGAGGAATGAGAACTGGTCAGCCTTCTGTGTTGTGATTTTAGGGGCACAAGGATTGGTCAGATTGTGGCTTCAGCTGGCAGACACAGCTACATTCTGCAGATCCTGGAGGGGATGAGAGTAACTAAAATACCAATCATCCTCACTGTCTCTCCTTACAAACCTCACTGCTTATCTGTGCTCCAGCTTTCACTTTGTTTCTCCTAACTCCCTGTTATCTGCAATATGGACAACACTCTGATAATTAACCCTCTGTGTGCTTGGTGCTAGGGGAGGACTGTGCTTTTCTTCTCTGCATCAATGGACACGTACACTGCTGATTACATATATGATTAACTCTTTACAGCTCAATATCTGCAGGTTTGTGTTTTTGGAATCAATGGCATTTAACACCTGGTGTCTGCTTGTAAGACCCCTTTCACACTGAGGCGTTTTTCCACCGCTTTGGGGCTAAAAATAGCGCCTGTAAAGCGCCTGAATGCTTTCTCACTGGGCCGGTGCGCTTGCAGGACATTAGAAAAAGTCCTGCAAGCAGCATCTTTGGGGTGGTGTGGGAGCGGTGTATAAACCGTTCCTCCACCGCTCCTGCCCATTGAAAGAAATGGGCAGCGCTGCCGAAGTGCTGCGATTCGGCAGCAGCGCTTTTCGGGCCCATTTAACTCTTTCTTTGGCCGCTAGAGGAGGTTAAAAGCACCCCACTATCGGCCAAAAAGCGTCACTAAAACAACGTTAAAGCGCTGATAAAACTGGCGGCACTTTACCGCTAACGCGGCCTGCTGGCAGTGTGAAAGGGGTCTATATGTGGTTAACCTTTCATAGATACCTATATGGCTAATGCTGCCTTCTGACATATGAAGAAAAGTGTCATTTCTGATCATAGTTCAGTCTGGATTTTATTATCCCTCCTGCTGACTACATTAAGCCCAGGTTCACACTGATGCGGGTTAGAAATCGTGTGAGTTCAGCTGAACTCGCACAATTTCAAACTGGCAATGCAGTTCAACTTCGGGGACGATTTTACAGACATCTGTGCAGGAAAGATGTCTATACAAATCGCACCACGAAGTCGCCAAAAGGAACTACTTTTGGGAATCTGTGTGGCGCCGCAAAGTCGGCATTGCACCAATTCGGACAGTGCCATTGCCAGCAATAGCCGCCGATTTGGCATGCGATTTGACATGTCAAAGCACATGCCAAATTGGCCCGATGTGAACGGGTGCTTAAAGAGGAACTGCAGTCTGCTTTCATAATTTGGTATGATTAGGATGCAACCCTTATTGGGTACTGGTGAGGCTGCATTGATGCGCACTGATGAGGCTGGGCACTGGTGAGGCTGCATTGATGGGCACTGGTGAGGCTGCTTTGATGGGCACTGATGATGCTGCATTGATAGGCACTGGTGAGGCTGCACTGATGGGCACTGGTGAGGCTGCATTGATGGGCACTGATGGGCACTGGTGAGGCTGCATTGATGGGCACTGGTGAGGCTGCATTTATGGGCACTGGTGAGGCTGCATTGATGAGCACTGATCAGGCTGCATTGATGGGCACTAGTGATGCTGCATTGATGGGCACTGATGAGGCTGCTTTGATGGGCACTGATGAGGCTGCCTTGATGGGCACTGATGAGGTCGCACTTGGTACCCACTTTTAATGTACAGAGAGGAAGAGGTGGGGCTCTAAGAGGAAAAGGTGGAGCCTAAAGAGGAAGAAGTGTGGTTTACAGATGATAGGGCAGGTCTTAAACAGGAAGAGGCATGACATTGACAGAAAGAGTTGGGTCATATTTAAATTAGGGGATGCACAAGTTTAGTCAGGCCTAGGGCAGCACAAAACCTAAATACACCACTGGGTAGACCAGATATAGGGAATGCAAGGTCCTGGGTTTAGCAACACTTTAAAGCTCTTTTACTGCTTGATAAAATATATCATATACTTTAATGTCCAAATTCAAGACACAGGTACACCTAAGATAATGAATGGAAGCAAAGGAGAAGCAGGAAATCAGTTTCACTGCGGTCTTGGATTTTTGGTGCAAAAAAAAAATCACATCAATCCACATTTGTTGTTCTTTTATTCCAAAAATATAACTGCTGCAGTGATATATTTTTGTATAGTAAAAGCCACCATTTTAATCTCAGGTGTTAGACTACATTACATTGTTTCTCTCTGTGACATGTGTTTCTTGACTATATCCAGTGCTGTAAAATGACACATGATATGCTCTACAGAAATAATGTACTCGGGTAAAATATTAAAAGTAACAGCCTGGATATATTTTGTCACTAAGCAAAGAGAAGACTGACAAGTTGACCCAGGGTGTTCAGTGGCTATCTTGTTTCATGCAAAGACCTGAAATTCAATCCTCAGTATTGAAATGTATAGCCTAGGCAGTATCCTACCTTCTCTTGCCTCACTTGACCCAACTTAACTAGGAATTGCAATATCAACTGCAGGAAAATGAATACAAGCAAAAATACAATTTCTAGGAAGAAATATCACTTTATTTTATTATTATGCTAACTGTGTTGAATTTTTGTTCTCCAAACAAGTTAGTCAGTCCACCCACTTCATATATATCATTTAGTGATGCCCATTGAAAAGATCTTTTGCACCTGAATTCACAGGACTTCTCTCCATCTGCAGCCACTTCAATGAGTCATCACGTATTAATTTTACAATCTAGAAAGTGTAAAAAGAACAATGGGATATCAGTGTAAGGCACAGCCATGAGCATGAAAGCAGAAATCTTGCTGCCAAATCCCAGGGAGAATATAAACCAGTGAGTTATTCAGCTCACAAATGTTAAACCATTTTTAATAGGTAGCCTTTGATGGACAATCAAAGAACAATTTATTTTTAAATAAACTTTTGTAATGTTAACAATGTTTTATCTTCTTTTTTTTTTTTTCTTTTTTTTTACAGTAGGTCTTTGGTTGCCATTGTGCTGCAAATTATCATACATATCATTTTCATTCTGAACCTGCAAAAAGAATGTTCTGAATTTGTTCTAATCATATTTTTTTTCTTAAGCCCCACCGCATCTACTGGTAAATGGTTAACTATAGTTTGCTCTCTTAAACCACAATGATGCCAATTAATTATCTGTGTATGAGAGATTGATTGATATCCCGCTCACTCGAGAACCACAAAAAATGTGGTCTGCCTTTATACCTAAGTCATGGCTGGATATTTTGAAGTATGAAATTTGTGAATGTTTATGCCAAATATTTAGTGACATTCATAAAATTTTTCCAAATTGGTTCCATAGTTTTTTTTTATCATTATATTAACAATTAAGATAACTACATTTGATCATTGTTGGTTTTAAAACATTTGTACATATTCAAAAACAGACCATAATTTGCCCTGAAACCATTTATCAGTAGTAATTACATAATGATGGCTATAATTCTGTATAAATATGTTTCCAGACTCAAACCAATAAACTGTGTTGTCACTTAAAAGACTATATAGAGATTTAGGAGAATTGAGAAACACAATAAAAGTAATAAAAATGACATGAAGGGTTGAAAATTACTTGAAAGACATTTGAATGCACACTAAAGCATACTGTAGCACTTCTGAAGTAAACAAAAAAGGAATATGAAGAAAAGCAAGATAAATATTGACAAAGCAGACATTGGATGGTAATGAAGGGACGAGTCTGTGCCTTTTCTGTTATGCCAGAAACAGATCAGCATAGGCTCATAAAGTGTGGGACCTAATTTCCCACAGAAACATGAAAGTCAAAACTCAATATGTGTAAGGCATAAAAGGGGCTTCTTAAAACTGTGACTTAACATGAAGACGTAAAGTCCATCTCCAAGTTGCTGTAAATGTATTCATTCCAATGCCTCCCACCCTTACCGCATAGGTTACATTTTCATGTTGTGTAGGCCAAGACAAATCCACCATCATCATGTACAATGCAAGTCCAGCAGTCCTGCATTGCACATGAGGGCGTCAAGGGCCTACCCACAACCCAGAAGTGTCAGAGAGGGGAGAAGAGCAGTGACTGCCAGGAGAATCAGGAGTAAAGTAAATAGTTCACCATAATCATCATCTCTTGGACAAAACCAGCATTTAAAGCGGAGCTCCACCTAAAAATCTCTGCTTGTTTGCCTCGGCTGCCACTTTTGGCACCTTTTGGGGGGGGGGGGGGGTACCTGATCTGAGAGGTACCTGCTCCCACTTCCAGCTGAGCTCGCTGCGGCAAACTTAACTGGAAGTTCGGACCCTCTCCTCTTTCCCCGGCCGCCGGGCCATTCAGAAAGCTCAGAGTGCGTGCTTCATGCACAGTAGGGAATCGGCTGTGAAGCCACAAGGCTTCACTGTCGGTTTCCCGTAGCTAAGATGGTGGTGGCAGCACCCGAGAGTCAATTGAAAAATCGGCTTGGGTGAAGACGCCTCTGGATTTGTGAACAGGTAAGTGTCTTAATTTTAAAAGTCAGCAGCTACAGTATTTGTAGTTGATGACTTAATTTTTTTCTGAAGGAGCCTGTAGCTCCCCTTTAACCCTTACAGTGTGGAGGCCACTGCATGGGTGTCTTTTACATCATCCGAGAGTTCAGTTTTAAAAAACTTACTCATAGGTTGGACTACAAAGAGTACTTGACCTCACAGTATAATGTAATCCACATAGATTTAGGAAGGTTAAAACAGATGATTTTGTTGAATGAAATTTACAATATGTGCAAAAGAATGTCTGTCTCATCCATTTATTGACATTAAATTAAGATCTGCATTCTGAGAGTGATTAACTAATGTTTTGCCAAACCCGCAAACCTGATTTAAAGATGAACCCTTAGGCAGATAGGAAAAACACAATGAATGCAGTTAAGAGTTCTTAAAAATCATTACAATTATTTTAAATTAAGGTAGTATAATTCCCTGAGTTTGACTTGATTTTAGCCTGATGTAATTCTTTGCATCAGATATTCTGCATGCACATGTGCTGACAAGGAACAGGAGGAAAGAGCAGAGAGATTACCAAATTTGTTTGTTGCTGATACTTTACTGTCCAATCATAAAAGAGGGAGCAAGGAGCTGACCTAGCTGTATTGCTTATCTGCAGTAGGAAAAATCACGTCACCAGGTTGACTGTGTTGTCTGGCATGGCTATGTAAATCCCAGGACTGGGTGAACAGAAGTATAAATCCTTCGACAGGCAAAACATCTTCCATATGCTTATTCAATAGCGTAATTATCTGTTTGCTCAGAGTTCAGTTTTAAATATCCATTCACTACCATAAAACTGGACCCCCACAACCCACACATACATTTATCTGATGTACCCACACAGAAGGTTTGCTGTTTAGGCTAAGCTTTCAGGCCATGTAACGGTCATCAGAAATGCTTATATGGTAAATGTATACATATCAAGAGATTACATTTTCAAACCTCCTTTCCTCCATCCAATTGAGCCTTGATAAACTGCAGGAATTGGTTTCACTTCTATATACCTCAGTTGTCAGCAAACTAGCTCTAGATTATCCTTTTTTGGCCCAATATTTAGCTTTATTTAACCAGTTCGGTAACAGTGATTTAAAGGGTACACATTCATTTAAACTGTTGGTTGCTCGGCACACACGCAAAGTTCACTATACTTGCTTACCTTTACTAAACTACCCTTTAATGTAAAATATGTGAGCGTAAACCCTTTCTTTACGAAAAAACAAAAATACTATATGCCCATTATTATAACACATTTCTTGACTACAGTATAAAATCTGTTGGGCTAGAGCAAGACCTATTTATGACACATTTTTACAGAAAAAAGCTTTCTTGCATTGGAAAGTTTGGGGGAAAATATGTGATTATTAAAATCTTTCAATGGCTTTGTTTTAGATTAAAAAGAACCTTTATAAATTTTAAACAGCCTAATATGATACACTTATCAAACAGGGCCACAGACCCATAAGGAGCACTGGCAGTTAACATGCTATACAAATACAAATTTTGAATGTATTATTTTTATAGCCATTACATGCTTCATTAAATGGAGGAAGTCATCTGCGATCACAAGTGTATTTTTTTTTTTCCTCATGAGGGAAATGTTTCACATTGCTTATGTCTACCTAACTGTTGCACTGATCCGCAATGTAGTGCAAACGCAGTGCTTAAAGGACTACATTGTGTCTGCCCTGACAAACTGTGAACACTAAGCTCTTTTAAGGGCATGGCAAGTAGTGAGTGTTATTACAGTATGATGCAATGAATGAATGAAATGTGTGTGTATGTAAAAAAGAAAAAAAAAAAAAACAAAGAAAAGAAAAAAAAACACAACTTAAAGATAACGTAAGCAACCAATATAGTATTATATGGATTTGCTTCCTTTTTTAAATCTCTCTCCTAATATTGTTTTCTCAAAAGTTGCTTTGACATCATTTTAATATTCATCATTCTCTTTTTTTGGGGGGCTGAAAGGTATAGACTATACTTTTGGTATCCTATGATGTCTGGTACAGGTTATATTTTCTGTATCTCAGAAATTCTATGAAGATGAAAAAAAAAAAAAAAATAAAAATAAAAAGCAAAGAAAATACAGAAACTTTGATATAAAATGACACAGGATTGCACTTTGCATTGTTGTCATATTTTTTTTTATGTTTCTTTTGTTATGTTCTTTATTCCAGTTTATAGGTGTCTGTCCTCTAGGGTTATTATTTTTGTGATTATTTTCCTCTGTATCAGTTTAAAAAAAGTCAAAATACTGCCACATTTTACTGATCAACTTAAAGGCTTACTTCTGTGTGTAAAAAGCATTTGAACTATTCTAGGTCAACCTAGTTTAGCCACTAATGAACAATACATCCACTTGGATGAAAGTTCTTGCTGAAAATTGTACCTAATTGGTGGCTAGACTGTTGAGCACTGAGCAATTATGATATATTGTGCCAAACCACTGTAACATATGTTTTGAAATATAGTTCATGGTTTTCAGCAAAGAGGAAATAAAGAAATTTTATAAGTTCCTCAAGTGTATTAAGTGCCAAATAGTACCAGAACCACTTTCATGAGTAATCTAAAACAAACATTTTTTTGTACTTTTTCTTTGATTAAAAAATTCCATACACCTTTTTCACATAAAATATTTTGGGTTATATGTGTGAAGCCTATGAGTTGGGATAACATCCCAAAAACAATTTTGAGATTCCAAGATTATCATATATGCCATTTGCTCTGCCAGGTTTCAATGGGAGCTTTATCTGTTCGGGTCCCACAACAAAGGTAAATAAAGAGTTGAAATCTTAGATCCTTGACATTTGGTGTGCCACTTGGGGTGCCACCATAGAAAACGCTGGGGACCACTTTACTAGGATTTCCTCAAAGATTTGTTAAGACTTGTATGAAAATTTGCATTCTTTTAAAAGACCGTAAATAACCAATGTGATAATAACAGTAAAATACATGTATTAATTTGCGCTCACAGGAAAAAATGAATATATTAAAAATAATTCTTATTGTTACACTGAAACCAATGTATGAATTATTGTAATCTGCCTAAATGATGCATTTTTATGGACGCAAAAGGGGCTGTTGTTATATTAAAGATTCAGAAAAAAAATGTGGAATGTTCTCTAAAACTTTTAAATGTTTCTCTTCCTTTGTGACAAACATAAAAAATCTGGTCTTGTAACACAAATTATCCACTATGGCAGGTGATCCTAACCTATCTATGATTACAAACCCCCCAATGGATTGTCCAATGTGTCTCCATACCCCCCTTCCCCAGACTGTCATCATCATCATCGTAGCCAGACGTTTTGGGTACCAGTAGGACTTCAAAATATGTCAAAAACTACTTTACATATAGGTATAGATAGTTAGCAACAGAACAGCTGAATGATAACCATAGAAAATTATCATATTTATATATAATAAAAAAAAGGCAAATCACAAATACACAAGCTCTACAACTAGCAGGATTTTTTCTGATGTTAATTTCCCATGTTTGATTTCAGGTTCAGTAATACAAAGAATACTGTTTTCCATTCTTTTTTTGGATTTTGAGGTCCAGTTGCGTACTTTTATAATTTGGTATGGATACCCCAGTTGAGCATCTCTTCATTATGGGAAAATTTTGAATATTGTTGAGATCACATGAATAAAAGAATGGATTATTATATACAGTAGTTAACTCCAGAACAGAGCTGACAGAGCACAAAGCAAATCTCAAAATATTCACTATTTGAAAACAAGATAAACTAGTAGAAATAGAATCACTCCACACCCACTTTATCGGTCACCTTGGCATCTAGAATTATGCTTTGAAGACAACAGACAGTTTGGGAAAATAGGATGAGGTGCAATAGTCCAGTAGTTTAAATTACTAAATCCCTTTTCTAAGTGTAGCACCCTGATGTTTAGGCAGGGTTGCTAGTAAATTTATTTGCCAAGTGATAGTTGCCTTGGCCAATTGATAGGAGGTCAATTGATTTCACCATAATTCTAGAATTGCTGCACTTCTCTCTTCTGTCACTAGATGGCTGAGTATCTGGTGGCATTAGATAAGACAAAGGCATTGAAAGGTCAGATTAGGAATGAATGGGGTGTCTCAGCCAATGGACAGGGATTTTCTTGGGTCCCATGGCCTGCTGGGAGAGCCTATTTATTTAGGTGAGGTCAGGTGATCGAGGCTCTGTGCCAACTGGATGGCTGTCTGGGTGGACACGTGTCGTGTTGCCCCAGGCTGCTAGGACAAAGACCTGAGGCCTATCCAGAAGCAAGAGAACAGCATAGGGTTGGGACTGTGGCTTGCAGTCCAACCAGAAGTAATGGTTCTCCTGGCTGGAGAACCTGTCATGGTCAGAGGTAGAGAGGAAGCTGTCGCCACTAAGGGACCATCCACCTTATTACCGGGGACCTCTGTGAGTAGCTGAAGCAAGTACCAGAGCAGTATTCTCACCAACCCGGGATGGTGAAGAATTGGGAAACTTCAGCAAATGTCAAGCCAGGGACCCAGCCAATGGAGGTGATGCTTGAGGAGTATCTGTGAGTGCCAAGCTAGGTGACGCTTGAGGAAGATACTGTGTAAGAAGATTGGAAGAGCTCAGGGGATCCAGTGGCAGTGGATCAGCATGTCTAAGTTAAAGACTGGGAGCTCAGCCGAGAAGATTTACAATAGGAGATTGTAGAAGAAGTGAAAGAGTACATTAAAACCTTTGTTAGAAACTGTTACAAGATTGTTGCCATAGGAGACAGCGGTCCTACTCATGCAGATGTGGTGTCTAGCTGGATGCCTTTCCCTGCATGGCTGTCTGCCTATAGAAGTCTTGGAGTCTGCAAATTAACATTGCTTCTACTTAAGGTTGACCTGGCCCCAACCCTCTCTCCCACAGTTCTGTTCAAGAGACAATAAATCTCTTTGCATTCAAGAAGTGTCTGGCGCCCATTAATCCACCTTGCATCACACCTACCATGCCTTGTAACCCACTTTACACAGAAGGATGTCGGCTGTCCCTGACTCTGGAGGTAACCATTAGGCCTCAAGAGCCCCGGGACTTGGCTCATAAGGATTTAAACACAATGGAGCATGCCAACTCATACACTTACTAAAATGTTTGTTGTGGTGAACAGCTTGATGTACCAAACACTTCCATGAAATTAAAATAACCTTGTTTGAAGGAGAGTCTCCTGCATGGCTATGGCACTGGATCATTTATTACAGAAGAACTCATAACACTGGTAGGAGCCCATTTGTGGTACCTTTTTCCTTTCGTCTGCTCCTGAAATTTTGTACCCAAAGAAAGGGCAGCTGATGCAAAAAAAGGCTGGTAAGCTACTGGTTAGTTGTTAAAATTAAATTTTCCACACTGTTGCTCTTTGATGTCTGCTAACTGTTCCTAATTAACCGCTTCCAGACCACCCCACGTACATTTACTGCAGCAGGACGGCACGGGTGCGCAAAATCACATACCTGTACGTGATTTTGTGCACGCGGTTTAGGGGGCACGCACGCCCACCGATCATTCTGTGGAGAGACGGATCAGCGGTGTGCTGATGTAAACAAAGCACACCACCGATCTGTCATGGAGGAAAAGTGAGAGATCGTATTTCAGCTAAGCTGAATCATGATCTCTCTTTTCCTTCAGTGTAACACTTCCCTTTACAGTTAGGAACACCTCCCAGGGAACACATTTAATCCCTTTGATCGCCCCCTAGTGTTAACCCCTTCCCTGCCAGTGCTATTTATACAGTGACCGATGCAATTTTTTAGCACTGATCACTGTATTGGTGTCCCTGGTCACCAAAAAGTGTCACTTAGGGTCAGATTTGTCACAGTCCCCCTAAAAATCGCAGATCGCCGCCATTACTAGTAAATAAATAAATTAAAGCCCCTAAATCTATCCCGTAGTTTGTAGATGCTATAACTTTTGCGCAAACCAATCAATATACGCTTATGGCAATTTTTTTTACCAAAAATATGTAGCAGAATACATATTGGCCTAAACTGATAAAAAAATTTGTTTTCTTACATTTTTTTGGGGGGTATGTATTAAAGCAGAAAGTAAAAAATATTGGTTTTTTTTTTCAAAATTGTCTGTCTTTTTTTTTGTTTATAGCACAAAAAAATAAAAAACGCCGCTTTCACTATTGTATCAGCTACACTGCCAGATATCACAGAGGGAGAAGATTTGCTAGGGGCCCCATGGTCTGTAGTTACGACCCAGAATCTTGGTCAATGTTTCTCTGATATCCCAGCTTTTTTTTCAACTTAAACTTAGTGGATATGTGACATGGTTACATAGCAAACACACACATTAGAACCTGAATGCACAATCTGTTCTCTTTAGGTTCAGTTAGGTTCAGTTATAGAAAAAAGTAAATATTTGACCAAAATAGTAAGAAAATTGAATTTTAAATTAGAAAAGAGAACATATCTGGTCAATTTTCCAGTCTACTTAAAGTTGATTTCACAGCTTATCCCACATCCAGGAACATGTCTAGAATAATTTCTGCCTGAAGTGGCTGTTTTTGCAGCCCCCCTTCCCAAACATTCAAAAGCTAGTACGATCCCCAGTGGGTGTTCCCAGTGGGTGTTACCATGGCAACCCACCTACAACAACAAAACAAGAAGCGGAAACATTGTGTTGCCTGCACCATTACAATCAATGACGCTATGCAACCCAGCTGCCAGCATTGTAACAATCAGCTTGGTAATGCTTCAATGTATATATACGGGGGGGTATACGGAGTATGTAGTATGTAGAATTCAGTGCCACCCCTCACCCACTTTTCCAAATGTTGTTAGTAGCTCTGTAATAGGTAAGTAAATCTGCCAAATGATTAGACAGAGGGTAGTTTTAATTTGAAATTTACTGGAATAGGTGCAGAGTAAGATCAAGAATGCAAACAGGGCCCCAAACACTGTACACAAATTAAATTTATAACCTTTTTTTACACACAAAATAGAGCTTTCTTTTGGTGGTATTTGATCACTACTGAGTTTTTTATTTTTTGCTATATAAACGAAAAAAGGCTAAAAGTTTTGAAAAAAAGCGAGCATTTCTACTTCCTATTATAAAACATATACAATAAAATCAAATTTCTTCATAAATTTAGGTCAACTTGTATTCTACGACATGTCTTTGTAAAAAAAATGAAAGTGAAAGTTATAGCGTCTACAAACTATGGTATATATATTTGAAAATTGATCAATCCTAATGTACTGATAGCCTATCTAATTTCTTGAGGTCCTTAAAATGTCAGAACAGTACAAATACCCCCCAAATGACCCCTTTTTGGAAAATAGACAGTCTGAGATATTTAGTAAGAGACAAGGTGAGTTTTGTGAAGTTGTTTTGTCGCCATTTTTTTTAGGGGTGCACCGAATGGGTTTTTTTGGTGCTGAAACCGATACCGAAAATGAAAAATACACTAGGCCGAAAACCAAAACCGATACCGAAACTGACCGATACCGAAAATGACTGTTTTTAAAAAATATTTTTATACAGGGGATGGTCAGAGACTGGGGACATGGTACAGGAGATTGTCAGAGACTGGGGATATGGTACAGGAGATGATCAGAGACTGGAGACATGGTACAGGAGATGGTGAGAGACTGGGGACATGGTACAGGAGATGGTCAGAGACCGGGGACATGGTACAGGAGATGGCCAGAGACTGGGGACATGGTACAGGAGATTGTCAGAGACTGGAGACATGGTACAGGAGATGGTCAGAGACTGGGGACATGGTACAGGAGATGGTCAGAGACTGCAGACATGGTACAGGAGATGGTCAGAGACTGCAGACATGATACAGAAGATGGTCAGAGACTGCAGTTCCTATGGACGTTAGTAGATAATGGCCGATCGACCCTCTCACCTGACCCAGCGATACCCCCCAGGACAAACCACCCCCCTCCATTAGTACAGATCTCCCAGGACAAACCACCCCCCCTCCATTAGTACAGACCCCCCCATTAGTACAGACCCCCCAGGACAAACCACCCCCCCTCCATTAGTAAAGACCCCCCTCAGCACAAACCACCCCCCTCCATTAGTACAGACCCCCCTAGGACAAACCAACCCCCCTCCATTAGTACAGATCCCCCAAGGACAAACCAACCCCCCTCCATTAGTACAGACCCCCCAGGACATACCCCCCCTCCATTAGTACAGACCCCCAGGAAAAACCAATCCCCCT
The DNA here is from genome assembly GCA_037952835.1 of Lithobates septentrionalis. Lineage (NCBI taxonomy): Eukaryota > Metazoa > Chordata > Amphibia > Anura > Ranidae > Lithobates > Lithobates septentrionalis. The sequence continues at coordinate 3,749,968 of JBBDGP010000828.1, forward strand.
CCATTAGTACAGACCCCCAGGACCAACCAATCCCCCTCCATTAGTACAGCCCCCCAGGACAAACCCCCCCGTCCCCCTCCATTCAAACATACCCCCCAGGACAAACCCCCCCGGCCCCCCATTAGTACAGACCCCCCCAGGACAAACCCCCCTCCATTAATACAGACCCCCCCTCCATTAGTACAAACCCCGCTCCATTAGGGTACATAAAAACAGATGGGAGAACAGATCGCAGCAGGCAGGAGTTAAGACAGAGAGGAAGAGGAGAAGAACACATGTCACTGCAGGCACGGACCGCCCCCTCAGCAATGTCACTGCGTGGCTAGTCTCTCTCCACACAGAGACAGAGACTCTGATCTCTGGCTGCTTCGCTCTCCTCCTCTGACAGGAGGAGGGAGGGGGGACGGGCTTGGGAAACATAGCAGCGGCGGCGACCGGCGGGGAGAGCCGCCTCTCGACATGGACAAGGAGAGGAGGAGGATGGAGGGAAGAACTCTGGTGCTTCAGCGCCCCCACCTCTGTGGCGTCTGGGTGAACTGCATCCCCGTAATGGGCGGCACCAGGGGCAGGGCCCCAGTCCAGGCCCCGCCCCATTTTCGGTGTGATTTCTCTTTCGGTGGCCGAAATTTCGGTGCATCCCTAATTTTTTTTTTTTAAATTAAGAAGTTAAATAAAAAGTAAATGCAATATTTTTGTTTTACATACTGCCACCAGTGAGTGCAGTATAGTGTCATCATATGACTGGTGTAGTGGTGATCAGGAATACTGACTGATGACAGTATATTAAAAAAAAAAGGAATTAATTTTTTTAACATTATTTTAACACTTTTTTTTCACATTTCTTATATTTTTTAACTATTTCTCTTTTAAAATCCTGTCATCAGAGAAGTTCTGTTTTACACTTTGCTGTTACAGTGACAATCACTGTACCTCCTCTATCCATGGCCTCCACCCCCTATTCATGCATCCGGCCCCTGGTTGCTTGCCGCTCCCCCAAACAAAAAACCATGAGCCGCCACTGCCTGCTGCAGTATATGGCTGGGCAGCAAGCGGTTAATAAATGAAAACTGAGCAGGAACCCACATGGGCCAATCAGAATAAATAGTTCACTGAAAGGGTAACTCCACTTTCATGGGGAAAAAATTAGCAAATAAAGAAAAAATAATATATCGTATACATTTGCGACACAAGTCATATTGTAATTGAATGTTATTAAAAATTACCTTTCCTTTTGAATCTGCAGCTGCTGCAATTTTCTGACAATGCATTGTAATATGGCTACCTGGAGTTGTTCTGTACACAGAGTATGTACAAACCACTCCCCAGAAACATTATTTCCTGCTTGTGTGATTGGCTCACCAATTTTCCCAGAATTCTGCCTAAGATCCAGCCAGATTTCAGGCATCCCCTGCAACAAAAATGTCATTTTTGATGAGACACTCCCAGTAGGAACATGTCTAAAGGGATGCAGGCCCAGTAGATTTCCTCATTAGTGCCCTGCAGGTGCACACCTGATAGATAATTTTGAAACCCCTCCCATTAGACCCACTCATTACAAAGGCACAGAGGAACATACAGGGGTTTCTTCAGAATAACGAAAGGTAGGAATCTGCAACAAAGGTTGTTATAATCCTTGCAATGTACATAGAAAACCCAGAGGGGAATGCTTTTTTCTCAACAAAAGTTACTCTTAAAGAATTGACTACACTTACTGACTAAAGTTAAACCAACTTTAATCAGTTAAATAGGTAGTGAATTTATAGCCTATCAGTATCATATAAATCACATTCTTTAGTTATTGTGGGCTAAATATAAGGGCACCGCTTCCTAAATAATAGTGTATATGTATTTATGGTAATGAATTTTTTAGGTGCCCAAAAACTAGACAGCACAGTTAAAATTGTACAAAATTTGATACAAAAGTTAAAAACATTAATACAAGTCAACAATTAATTTAAAAAAAAGTACACCCTGCAAATACAGGGATATGTAACTACCTCTTATTATGGAGCCCCCTTGGTATCCCACGCTTATAATTATCAACATTTCCCATATGCAGGTAAACCGAGTGAACATAGGGACATCAACCTTGAGCATAAGATGAAAAGCTGCAATGTCCAAGTGAGCTGCAAACCTCAACATGTTTCTAGCCTGCTTCTTCAGGAAGAGATAGGAATAGCAATAACCTACATTTGTGTATAAAATCCCAGTATATAGATACCGCACCGTGGGTTCCCAGGGGCAAGCATAGGGACACCTTGAAAGCAAAATTGTATAGTAAAAAAGAGCCCGGGGAGGCTGAATGGGCTAAATGTGGGGTCACATAGGGATACCAAGGGATACCAAGGTGACTCTATAATAGAATATAAAACATATCCATGTATTGGCAGGGTTTACTTGTTTTAAATAATTTGCTGACTTGTATTATTGTTTTTAACTTTTGTATCAGTAAATTTCATAAAATTTTAATTATGATCTCTAGTTCTTGGGCGCCTAAAAAGATAATATATGTTTAACCAATCACAAAACAGTATCGCCTAATCCTTGTGATGTGTCCTAATGTTGGGGTTGATGTTGTCTATTTTTTTACCACCGCACTCCCTATTAGGATTATTGTCATCTCTGGAAAGTACTGACCAGAAGATCCCTGGTCCTCTTGGATGCAGCTTGCTAATTATTGCAGTCAGATGTGAACCAATTCCACGATGTGCAACTCACTTTTATTCTTTACTTCTTTCTTTTGGTGACATTAATCCATATGTTTTAGGGCAGATCCACCACACTCACATCCTGCATTTAAGGTGAGTCTCTTTAGGCTACAGAATGTTGATATTTGGAATGACTATATTGTGGATTTTTCAGAAAAAAAGCTTACCTGTTAAGTGACCTCCTCATTCCTTCCTGCTACCAATGCCTTTCAATCAGCCAGCAATCTGTTGGGGTTTCCTCACTATCAAAAAGGAAGGTGCATGCATTAGAAAGGGGTGGGGCAGCACTGTAACCATGAAGAATGTTGATATATTTATGTATTTACCTTTATAAAGCACCTCAGGAATGAAAGACACTGTGCAAAGAAATGGAGTACTCATGCAGTCACATGTAGGTGTCTGCTTTTCAGCCCAATGGCAAGCTGCAAGCAAACATGGTTATGCCAAATGACTGGTTGACTTTACTTTCAACCACTTTAGCTCTTGCAATTGTTACACCTTTTGGCCTAGACAAAGCTTACATAAAACTGAAAAATTCCTTTAAAATAGAAGTATGCGCAAAGATTTTTTGGTGATACTTCTCTTCTAGGTCACAGGAGTGCACTTATTTCTACACTACTGTGACCCGGAATTAGCCGACATGTTGACTGGCATCACAGAGCCGGTCCAGTCTCTGAACTCCCAACTTCAAGAGATCCACCTAGATGCCTGACCCGCAGCTAGCTCAGCCTCTCACTGCACCACTGATTGCTTGAGTCAGCTGCTACCGCCCCCTTCCCAACCAGGCGCTCCAGTGACTGACAGCCACTGCTCTCTGTTCAGTGAATGGGCCAGGTGGGGATGAGTTATGTTAGGATGCTGGCAGCTGCTGGCTTCCTAACAAGCAGCCAGAGGGGAAGCTATCACATTTAGCAGTGGCTGCAAAATGTATGCCTTCTCGCTGCCACCGGAGCTTTAATTCGGTTCACTAGGTGTGAATGTTTATTAAAATGCATTTTTTTCAATATGTGCAGACCAAAGAGGTTTCATTGACTTGCTAGACTGATAAATATTTTTAATTCAAAATGTTAAACCTTCTAGAGTAGCTGGCAGAAGCAATCAGCACTATGAGCTCAGGCTTACTCAGAACTAAAGGAGACAGTTAGGAGTCTATTTATAAAGCACATAATATGACTTTCCTCAAAAATTCTTTAGTGAAGAATCAATCACTGCCATTTCAAACACACTGACCTGAAAGGTTCACCATCAGAGAACGTTTGGTGAAAGTCACATTTTCTGCTCTATAAATCAACCCCTTATGACGTTAGTAACTTCCTCCGGAAAGCACAAAAATACAAATATCACATAACTACCTACAGCATGCAAAACAAATAGTTAACCACTTTCTGACCAGCTCATGCAGATATACTGCGGCAGGTGGGCTCTCCTGTGCGAACCGATGTACCTGTACGTCGGTCCGTGCAAGGAGGATAGCGGGCACACCGCCTGAACGTGCCCGCGGGGCAAGTCCCATGGACTCGATGTCTGCTGGCGACCCATGATTGCCTAGTACAGAAGCAGAATGGGGAACTGCCTATGTAGACAAATCGATTCCCCTCTCTGCCAAATGAAATGACAGAGATCTACTGTTCCAACTTCCCAGTGATCGGGAACAGTGATCTCTGTCATGCCCCAGTGAGCCCATCCCCCCTACAGTTAGAACACACCCAGGGAACACAGTTAACCCCTTGATCGCCCTCTAATGTTAACCTCTTCCCTGCTAGTGTCATTTTTACATTGATCAGTGCATTTTTATAGCACTGATCAATGTAATAATGTCACTGGTTCCCCAAAAAGTGTAATTTGGGGTCAGATTTACCAGCAAAAACAATAAAAAAATAAAAGTCCCTAAATCTATACCGTAGTTTGTGGACGCGATAACTTTTGCGCAAACCAATCAATATACACCTATTGCAATTTTTTTTTTACCAAAAATATGTAGAAGAATATATATCGTCCTAAACTGATGAATACTTTTTTTTTATATACGGTACATATTTTTATATGCAGCTCTTCTTTTGTGGTGTTTTTATTTTTGGGGAAAAACTTGGATGGGGTAGGGATGAGCCTAGGGATACTCCAGAACACTATAGCTTGGTAATAAAGACTCTAAAGTGAACTCTAAAGTGAACCAACACTTTACGGTTAAAGCGCGGGGTTCCACCCAAATTTTGAACAATATCTGTATGTATTCTCTTCCTTGCCTAGATGCTGACATGCCGTTTAAAAAAATTTAAATCGCCGTAATTACCTTTTATTTTTCTATTCTTCTTTGCACTTCCTGGTTCTCCTCCCGTGGGAGTAGGCGTGTTTCTAGCCTCTCCCAGACTCCTGGGAGCTAGTCTCAGGCTTCCCAGGATGTCACTGAGCATGTGCGGGAACGAGCGGTGAATGCTGGGAGCACAGCATTCACCGCATCCAGGAAATAAATGCTTGTGGGCTTCAAATGCCCACAATAAAGATGGAAACCGCCTGCAGTGAATAATATAAGTTATTCTTTCTGACGAAATCTGACATAGGCGGACATATTACACACAATATGTGAGTATGTAATGCTGAGAAGAAAAGTTTGTGAATGAACTAAAAAAAAAAACAATAGATAGGTGGACCCCCGCTTTAAAACACCCCCTTTGAGGTTGTAAATCTGAGCAGCAAACAGGAATTCCAAAAGAGATTCAGTCCTGAATGCAAAGAGTGGCAACTAAAGGCCTTCCAAAGAAGTTAAGGAAAGTCTATGGATCCGAGGCAAGTACTCGCTGTTTCTGATTTCGATTTATTGATTATCTGATTTATAGAATGGCTGCACCTCTGGCATATGAGGATTAGGTGAAATATATAGTTTTCTGGATCCAGTTTCTGTTAAGGGAGATCATTCTATTACCAACCAGGTGAGTCTCCTGAAGGAGAACTATATTAGAACTTTTAGCTTTATTGCAGTACCAGATATTGCAGTACCAGGGATCTTTTAAATTTTGAGTTGAGCTCCCTGACATTCCAGGAGAGAATTTTTAGGTTACTCATATAACAAAGATCAGCATCCCACCAAGACAGGATAGTTGGGGGGGGGGGGCAGGAAACCCTGATACAGAGAACCACATCACACCAGTCATAAAATATATAACAGTACATATTGTGCAAGGCAAATGGAGAACCAAAACCAGGCCAGGGGAGGACAACCCCACTGGTGGTCTGGACATCCCGGATGAAAACAAAAAGAAATAAAAAAAAAAATTAGTCCCGATGCCCTGTTTGTTCCAGCCAAACAGTCAAGTAGAATAGAAAAAATTCAGAATAAACTTTTTTTTTCTATAACAATTTTTATTGAATTTTTTCAGTTATATAAAGAAAACATAAAAAGATACCAGTGCAGTCAGAAACCATCAATCAGACCGAGACAGAAGTACAGTTAATCACACTTGTTTAATAATAATAAAAAGCTAAACAGAGTAAGCATAGTCAATACATAGCCAGAGTTCAGTAACCAGATCGGGTAGTCAGCCAATGCCAATGTCAGAGAGCCAGAGATCAACGTAGTAGTACAGCAAGCAGGATCAGGAGCCAGAAGGGACATCAGCTGAGCAAGTCTTTAACAGGAACGCAGGAGAAAGTCTCAGAGATGTGACCAAAGGCGAAGGCAAAGATGAAGTGAGCTGGACGGCTTTAAGTAGGCAGGACTGATGGGCAGATCATCAACAGCTGAGTCACTGTGGAGAGAAAGGAGCTGGCAGCAATTAGCTGACAGCTGAGCGGCCAGCTTAGAGAAGGAAGGGCTGAGCCCAGCCCTGACAGTACCCCCTCCTCAACTACCCCTCCCCCTCGGAGGACCACCGGACTTGAGGGGAAAACGACTATGGAAATCACAGAGGAGGACAGGGGCATGTACGTTTGAGGATGAGACCCAAGAGCGTTCCTCCGGACCGTACCCCTTCCAATGCTCCAGGTACTGTATGCGCCCACGGAACCTATGGGAGTCAACAATGGATTGTACTTCATACTCCTCATGGTCCCCAACCTGTATAGGGTGAGGACGTGGCACCGAGGTGGTAATGCGGTTGCAGACCAAAGGTTTCAATAAGGAGACATGAAACACATTAGAGATACTAGGAGGAAGGTCCAACGCGTAAGCCTCTGGGTTAATCCTGCAAAGGATACGGAAAGGCCCAATAAACCGAGGTGCGAACTTCAAAGAAGGAACACAAAGTTGGAGGTTGCAAGACGACAGCCAGACTCTGTCCCCAACCTGGTAGGAAGGCATAGGCAGGCGTCTGAGGTCAGCATGGAGTCTGTACCTATCGTTAGCATGTCGCAAAGCCTCCTGTACTTGTGCCCAAGTAGAACGAAGGCCACGGAGATGCTCCTCCAAGGCAGGAATACACTGCGGAACAAACGAGGCAGGCAACACAGAAGGTTGGAAACCATAGTTCGCATAAATGGGGACAAATGGGAAGCTGAATTCAAGGCACTATTGTGAGCAAACTCGGCCAACGGTAAGAGGTCTGACCAGTTGTTATGATGGTCAGAAATATAGCAACATAGGAATTGCTCCAAGGACTGATTGGCTCGTTCTGCGGCCCCATTAGACTGCGGGTGATGCGCAGTGGAGAAAGCAAGCTGAATACCCAATGAAAATGTAGAAAAGCCTTCGCGCTACTAAAATGTGCTGTATGTGAACTCCTATAAACTATATAATTAAATAAAAATATTCAATAAACTTTTTAAATTTTTAAATCACAAAGTGCATGTAGTGCATTCAAGTGCAGTAAATTAAATCAAAGACAGCTGTCTGCAGCAGAACCTTTCAGTGTATCACAATCCACTCTCAGTAAATTAAACCCATAACGTGATCCCGCGCTACAGCAGAAATATAAAAAAAACTTTTCACTAAATAAATTGGTGAATCTGAAGTGTTTCTAGTTCACTAATTAAAAAACAAAAGTGCAAGTGCAAAAAAAGATCAATCCCGGGGCATAAGATTCAGGGTGATGGTAGTCTCTTAATAAAGGTCATTTAAAAATGTCCAAAAGAAGGAAATCATGCATAAGTAGTTCCAGCAGAAACAGTGGACAGGGAGAAGTTTAAATCCTGATCGAGAAACTCTCTGCATTGAACTGGATCAGAAGTGGAGAGAAACAAGACTTGCCTTTTATATAGGTAATACTCGAGGCAGGTGCCTGCACAGAGACTGGAGCAGCAGCAGGGACGGCCTGCAACACAGGTTGTACCGGAGCAGCCATAGTGGAAGATTACAGGTGAGCATTTGTAACGCCAAGGCAAACTGATCCATGCGGTGATCCTGGTCATCCAAACTGGAAAAAATATTACCAACAAGTGGACTGACTGCATCTTCTGAATTCATGGCCTTCGCCTACTGTCAGAAACCAAGAATCAGACCGAGACAGAAGTACAGTTAATCACACTTGTTTAATAATAATAAAAAGGTAAACAGAGTAAGCGTAGTCAATACACAGCCAGAGTTCGGTAACCAGAACGGGTAGTCAGCCAATGCCAATGTCAGAGAGCCAGAGATCAACGTAGTAGTACAGCAAGCAGGATCAGGAGCCAGAAGGGACGTCAGCCGAGCAAGTCTTCAACAGGAACGCAGGAGAAAGTCTCAGAGATGTGACCAAAGGCGAAGGCAGAGATGAAGTTAGCTGGACGGCTTTAGGGTCGGTTCACACTGGGGCAACACGACTTCAGCGCGACTTTGCACGGCGACTTCAACGCGGCTTCGACGCGACTTCGACGCGACTTTAGCAAATTACAAGGTGACTTGAAGTCGCCTCCATGACAGGCGACTTCGCCTGTGGCCAATCAGCTCTGTGGGAGGGAGGGGGGGAGGGAGGGGTTTTCCCTGCAAAGTCGCCTGACTTTACAGAGAGATCCGACTTGGAGGCGACTTCCAAAGATTTCTATGGTACAGGTCGCCTACCAAGTCGGATCAAAGTAGTACAGGGAGTACGCTCTGAAGTCGGAGCGACTTCAGTAGCGTCTATTAAGACGCTAGCGTTCACTCCCATTCAAATTATTTCTGGGGCGACTTGGGGCGACTTGAGGGCGTACAAGTCGGATCCCAAGTCGCCCCAGTGTGAACCGAGCCGTAAGTAGGCGGGACTGACGAGCAGATCATCAACAGCTGAGTCACTGTGGAGAGAAAGGAGCTGGCAATTAGCCGACAGCTGAGTGGCCAGCTCAGAGAAGGAAGAGCTGAGCCTAGCCCTGACAAGTGTACTTGAGTCAAACAGTTCACAATCTTAACACACCATAAAAGAACATAAAACAATTTAGATGGCTCCGAAGAAACTTCAATCTCAAAACTAGAAAAAACAACAGTAGAGTGTTCCAACGGTTCATCTGCTTGAAAAGAAAACTAGGGAGGTGTACAGGTCAACAACAGCACCATGTATAGCAATACAGCTTCCCGTATAAGCCGTATGACAACAGTCTCAGTCACTCCAAACGAAAGAAGAAAGGGGAAGAAAACTGTTCACAAGCTTCAAGTATAGCAGCTCCAGATGCATTTAAGGAACATTGTAAGACAGTGCAACCTCATCCCAGAGTCAGAAAACCCAGCTACAGCTCAGGCAATGGAATCCAGCCAGTGAGCCATCTCAGTGGGAGACCTCAAAGAACATGGTAGAGTCATTGTGAATGACTTTAAGGTGGCTAGGATAAAGCATACTATAAATCAGACCTTTTTCCCACAATCTTCTGCGTACATCCGTGAAGTAGCTTCTCTTCTTCTGTAGTTCAGGAGAGAAGTCAGGATATAGGTGAACAACCATGTTCTCATAGTGCAGCTCTTAAAGTTTTTGCCAAGATCATATCCCAATCCCTGAAGTTGAGTAGGCGGACCAGGAAGCACTGATCAAGCAGGCCTGGAGCTTGCTCTACCTCATACACTGGGTAAATTTTTTGTAGGCCCAAGAGTTGTTGGAAGAAAGCTTCTGCAAACACCGCAGGGTTGAAACCTTCTGCGCCCTCTGGGAGTCCCACAATCCCTAACATTCTTTCGCTGGAGGTGGTTGTGTGGCAATCCTCTAAGCGGACCATGAGGAGCTTAACTTTGTGTTGGAGATCAGGCAGTGTTTGAGCAGTGGAGGTTGCAGTGTCTTCCACCTCAGATATGCGGTATTCTGCAGCAGTGAGGCAGCCCCGGAATTTATCCAGGTCTTGCCTAATTAGCCCACACTCTATTGTAAGGGTGTCAATCTTGATTATCAGGGAGGACTTACTTGCTTCGATGGCTGCTAGAGTTGCAGCAGTAATCTTTAGGAAGCTCTGGATCCACCACAGAAGGAGAGCCCTCCGGGTGAGGGTCCATGGCTGCAGCCTTCCACCTTTCCATCTGCACCTCTACTGATGCTGCCGGAGGAGAAGCGACAGGCAAGATGGCCGCCACACGTGTCCTCGGTGCCAGAGTCTGGGGCCCGGAGGAGGCCGATTTTTTGCCAGAATTGCTTCTGCCTGGCATGAAGAGAACAGGAGCAGCTCCCCGAACAGAAGGGAGAGGCTTGCTAAGCAGAAAGGCGGGTGAGAGCCTGAGATGAAAGAGCATTCACTGAACAGATGGCAGGAGCTGAAGCAAGGTGTGTCCTCTCACTCTCACATCCTGGTCATGCCCCTGCTGCTCCTAATTTGATATCCATGTGGGTCCAGGTGCAAGTCTCTGAGCTTACACTATCTGTGGTCGGGGCTGTGTACACACACCCAGACGAATGTCAGATTGGGAGTTGCAGCTGTGCCTGTGCAGCCGCTGCATCCCGATTGACATGAATGAGACTGCCTGCATTGGGATGCATGGTACACCTGGGCATCCCTTTGTAGGTAAACAGGGCCCTCCAGGGACATACACTTTAGTAAGCACCATGTGAACGAGTTTTAGTAGGAATCTAGCAGGAATTTTGTAATGTTGTATTTGTGTCTGCTAATATTGATTTTGGTGTATTTTTAGTGAAAATAGCGAATTGATAAAAAATTGCGCAAATTTCGCTGAGGCCTAAAGAATCAGCAGCACATTTTTTTATTTTATAGGTCATGGGCTTTCAGAAAATGTGTGAAAGCTGTAACTGAAAAATGATAACCTCAGATTTTTTGAGTAAATTGTGTTTATTTACAGTTTTTCTCACCTTCCGTTTCCACCATTTCACAAAAAAGCACAATTTAAATTATACAAATATTTGGTATTTATTAACTCAATACAGTTTTAGATAATTGAGGCTGACAGCGCTCAGAAACTGAGTTGAGGGATGGCGAATGGTGGCTGCAATGAACCACAAGTACTTTCACATAGACTAGTTGGCAATTTATTAAAAAAAGTGGTTGAATATTGATTGTTAGACCCAATGTACGATGCCCGCTGCACTGCTGGACCCAAAAAAGAAGAAAAAAACCTCAATGAAGTCTCCCGCCATCTGCCTGCTCCACTGTCTGACATTTCTTAACCACTTATGCCCCGGAATGATTTACCCCTTTAATAACCAGGCCATGTTTTGCGATACGGAAAAACAACAAAAAAGTGTGGCGCTAAACAATGTCATATACAACTGTAAACAAGTCAATAGACAGTAAGGAGGATCAATTATATCTGCTTTAAGCATATAGTCCTCATGTGAAAATCAAAGATACATAGTCTAGATGGCAATATGTTAAGACAAAATATTGAAGAATTATATAGACATCTTGACTGAAAATCCACTCACTACCACCAAGAGTTGAGGAGGCTTACCAGATGAGGTGGACCCAATGGGGCATACGCCAGATTGGGTCGGACAAGGCTTAGGTGGTGAGTGGCTGTATATACTCCAAGGAGGATGCGGTCTCACGAGTTTGTTGTATTCATCCAGATAATACCAGGTACTTGAGAGGTGTGTGCAATCTCCCGGATGTGGGAGGTCATGTAGATCTTAAGGAAGTGGTGCGGTGTTCCGTAAGCAAACCCCTCAAAACAACATTCAGCGGACCAGAAGTTGATGTGGAAGGATAGGAAAAGAAAAAAAGGGCCACATAGTGTAAATCCAAAAAAACTAAAAGTATTTATTTAGGATAAAATAGATGTACACTCACATGTAGATCCAAAACTTAAAACAGCGCTGTTTGAGAAAAAGTGGCGACAATGGGGTCCTGCCCGATGCGTTTCATCCTCAAAAGACGTCGTCAGGGGGGTTTCCCCCACTGTAGCCACCCCGATATATATAGGGAATAAGGATGAGCTTCGAGTTCGAGTCGAACTCATGTTCTACTCGAACATTGGCTGTTCGCAAGTTCGCCGAACAGCGAACAATTTGGGGTGTTCGCGGCAAATTCGAATGCTGCGGAACACCCTTTAAAAGTCTATGGGAGAAATCAAAAGTGCTAATTTTAAAGGCTTATATGCAAGTTATTGTCATAAAAAGTGTTTGGGGACCTGGGTCCTGCCCCAGGGGACATGGATCAATGCAAAAAAAAGTTTTAAAAACGGACGTTTTTTCAGGAGCAGTGATTTTATTAATGCTTAAAGTCAAACAATAAAAGTGTAATATCCCTTTAAATTTCGTACCTGGGGGGTGTCTATAGTATGCCTGTAAAGGGGCGCATGTTTCCTGTGTTTAGAACAGTCTGACAGCAAAATGACATTTGGAAGGAAAAAACTCATTTAAAACTACCCGCGGCTATTGCATTGCCGACAATACACATAGAAGTTCATTGATAAAAACGGCATGGGAATTCCCCACAGGGGAACCCCGAACCAAAATAAAAAAAAAAAAATGATGTGGGGGTCCCCCTAAATTCCATACAAGGCCCTTCAGGTCTGGTATGGATATTAAGGGGAACCCCAGCCAAAATTTAAAAAAAAAATTGACGTGGGGTTCCCCCTAAATTCCATACCAGACCCTTCAGGTCTGGTATGGATTTTAAGGGGAACCCCGCGCCAAAAAAAAAAAAAAAAAACGGCGTGGGGTCCCCCTAAAAATCCATACCAGACCCTTATCCGAGCACGCAACCTGGCAGGCCGCAGGAAAAGAGGGGGGGACGAGAGTGCGGCCCCCCCCCCTCCTGAACCGTACCAGGCCACATGCCCTCAACATTGGGAGGGTGCTTTGGGGTAGCCCCCCAAAACACCTTGTCCCCATGTTGATGAGGACAAGGGCCTCATCCTCACAACCGTGGCCGGTGGTTGTGGGGGTCTGCGGGCGGGGGGCTTATCGGAATCTGGAAGCCCCCTTTAACAAGGGGACCCCCAGATCCCGGCCCCCCCCCTGTGTGAAATGGTAAGGGGGTACTTACCCCTACCATTTCACTAAAAAACTGTCAAAAATGTTAAAAATGACAAGAGACAGTTTTTGACAATTCCTTTATTTAAATGCTTCTTCTTTCTTCCTTCATCTTCTTCTGGTTCTTCTGGCTCTTCTGGTTCTTCCTCCGGCGTTCTCGTCCAGCATCTTCTCCGCGGCGTCTTCTATCTTCTTCTCCTCGGGCCGCTCCGCACCCATGGCATGAGGGGGGAGGCTCCCGCTCTTCTCTTCATCTTCTTCTCTTCTTCATCTTCTTCTTCATCTTCTTCTTCATCTCTTCTTCCTTCTTCTCTTCTTCATGTCTTCTGCGGGCCGCTCCGCAGCCATGCTGGCATGGAGGGAGGCTCCCGCTGTGTGACGGCGTCTCTTCGTCTGACGGTTCTTAAATAACGGGGGGCGGGGCCACCCGGTGACCCCGCCCCCCTCTGACGCACGGTGACATGACGGGACTTCCCTGTGACGTCACGGGGAATGCCACAGGGAAGTCCCGTCATGTCACCGTGCGTCAGAGGGGGGCGGGGTCACCGGGTGGCCCCGCCCCCCGTTATTTAAGAACCGTCAGACGAAGAGACGCCGTCACACAGCGGGAGCCTCCCTCCATGCCAGCATGGCTGCGGAGCGGCCCGCAGAAGACATGAAGAAGAGAAGAAGGAAGAAGAGATGAAGAAGAAGATGAAGAAGAAGATGAAGAAGAGAAGAAGATGAAGAGAAGAGCGGGAGCCTCCCCCCTCATGCCATGGGTGCGGAGCGGCCCGAGGAGAAGAAGATAGAAGACGCCGCGGAGAAGATGCTGGACGAGAACGCCGGAGGAAGAACCAGAAGAGCCAGAAGAACCAGAAGAAGAAGAAGATGAAGGAAGAAAGAAGAAGCATTTAAATAAAGGAATTGTCAAAAACTGTCTCTTGTCATTTTTAACATTTTTGACAGTTTTTTAGTGAAATGGTAGGGGTAAGTACCCCCTTACCATTTCACACAGGGGGGGGGCCGGGATCTGGGGGTCCCCTTGTTAAAGGGGGCTTCCAGATTCCGATAAGCCCCCCGCCCGCAGACCCCCACAACCACCGGCCACGGTTGTGAGGATTAGGCCCTTGTCCTCATCAACATGGGGACAAGGTGTTTTGGGGGGCTACCCCAAAGCACCCTCCCAATGTTGAGGGCATGTGGCCTGGTACGGTTCAGGAGGGGGGGGGGGGCCGCACTCTCGTCCCCCCCTCTTTTCCTGCGGCCTGCCAGGTTGCGTGCTCGGATAAGGGTCTGGTATGGATTTTTAGGGGGACCCCACGCCGTTTTTTTTTTTTTTTTTGGCGCGGGGTTCCCCTTAAAATCCATACCAGACCTGAAGGGTCTGGTATGGAATTTAGGGGGAACCCCACGTCAATTTTTTTTTAAAATTTTGGCTGGGGTTCCCCTTAATATCCATACCAGACCTGAAGGGCCTTGTATGGAATTTAGGGGGACCCCCACATCATTTTTTTTTTTTTATTTTGGTTCGGGGTTCCCCTGTGGGGAATTCCCATGCCGTTTTTATCAATGAACTTCTATGTGTATTGTCGGCAATGCAATAGCCGCGGTAGTTTTAAATGTGTTTTTTCCTTCAAAATGTCATTTTGCTGTCAGACTGTTCTAAACACGGGAAACATGCGCCCCTTTACAGGCATACTATAGACACCCCCCAGGTATGAAATTTAAAGGGATATTACACTTTTATTGTTTGACTTTAAGCATTATTAAAATCACTGCTCCTGAAAAAACGGCCGTTTTTAAAACTTTTTTTTGCATTGATTCATGTCCCCTGGGGCAGGACCCAGGTCCCCAAACACTTTTATTGACAATAACTTGCATATTAGCCTTTAAAATTAGCACTTTTGATTATTCATGTTCGTGTCCCATAGACTTTAACGGTGTTCGCGTGTTCGAACGAATTTTTTTCCTGTTCGCATGTTCTGGTGCGAACCGAACAGGGGGGTGTTCGGCTCATCCCTAATAGGGAATATGCCTCTCATGATGGGAAACAGCTCCACGTATGAAAAATGATCACTTCTGGTTTCGGCCAAAATGGCTGACCGGCTTGCGTTCCAGGCGTGCGTGCCACGCCTCTCTTCCGTAATGTATAATGCACCGGAAGTGTAAAAACGATGTACGGCAAAAATGCCAACAAAAATGAAGATCCATGAAGGGATGGTGTGTATCGAACCGATACCTAAGCTAGGAGGTGTGCCCGCAATGTAAAAATAGAGTCCAGTGATGAGCCCACAGATGTGTGAAGTGCGCACAGTGCTGCGCATGTGCAATGGGTGCGAGTGCTGCGCTCAATACTGCCCATGCGCAATGGGTGTAAGGGGAAGGTGACGCAGTAGATCCGATGTGTGGGCGTGACGGCCCCGGATAGTGACACTGTGAGAAGGACCAATAGGGTGAAGGAATAGCCCCTAAGCACTTGTGGTGTGATCACGCAATGTGGAGAGATGACGTTCGTGCATTAAAATACCGGTGGATATAGCTTGGTCTGGAAAGTCACCATACAATAGAGAGGTGACAAAAAATACAGACCAAGTTGGAAATCTTAAATTTATGATGAAAAAAGGATGGTGTGAGTGCAATAAAGGACCGTGTTGCACTTTAGGAAGAATGATTTATAAATCGCCGGTTTGATAATTAAATCAGCATTGGGTGTTGCCACCTAAAAAAGTGAATCGTGTTCCATGGTGAAGGAAAGGGATAGATATGTGAACTCAAAGTGATAAGTCTGGTAACCTCTTGCATGGAAAATATAATAAAAATGTAAAAATAAATAGAATGGAGCGGGCTCCCATAAAGAGGTGCACCGGATATTGAATCAATATCTATAAACATACAATGAAAATATATAAATGCAAAACACTAAAAGGATTTCCCACGGGGAGTGGGCAGAAGGCCCTTCATGTGTATAATGGGTGCACCCTGATGTGCGGTATTGGTATGCATATAAAATTAAACGAAGGACAGTGGGTCCACATGTACGAACACAGAAAATTTAAATACCGGTATGTAGATCTAAAAATATATAAAAAAGGATATCACGCAGGAGTTTACAGAAAACAAACCTTGTGTGCAAGGAATGCACTATGGAGTGCAATCCTAATGTACATATATATAGTGCCCAATAAGATGAGTTGGTGTATGAAGGCTTAAATGGGCCTAAAATAAAAACAGTAAGGGAAACAAAAACAGAAAGGAGAAAGTTATTCATTTGGGGGTGTCAGGCTCTATTAATGTCACGTACCTGGTAGGTGGAGCCCGGAATGCAGAGAACGGCCTCTCGTATACCTCTGACTTAAGAACCCCTGAAGGTGTGAACAGGGACTCGAAAGTACAGAGGGGCACAAGTGCCTGACTGGAACACTGAAGCAGAAGGCAGGATCCTGTAGTCAGCAGGGAGGTGCACTGTAGTCCCGTAGCAGGTTGCAGACAGCAGGGAGGTGCACTGTAGTCCCGTAGCAGGTTGCAGACAGCAGGGAGGTGCACTGTAGTCCCGTAGCAGGTTGCAGACAGCAGGGAGGTGCACTGTAGTCCCGTAGCAGGTTGCAGACAGCAGGGAGGTGCACTGTAGTCCCGTAGCAGGTTGCAGACAGCAGGGAGGTGCACTGTAGTCCCGTAGTAGGTTGCAGACAGCAGGGAGGTGCACTGTAGTCCCGTAGCAGGTTGCAGACAGCAGGGAGGTGCACTGTAGTCCCGTAGCAGGTTGCAGACAGCAGGGAGGTGCACTGTAGTCCCGTAGCAGGTTGCAGACAGCAGGGAGGTGCAGACAAGCCGGGTCAAGGTACTGGCGGGCAGATCAGGTACAGAAGGGCAAACCAAGAGAATAGTCAGAGTCCAAGCCAAGATCGGGGCGGGCAGCAAGCAGGTAAGTCAGGAACAAGCCAAGTAAATACTGGATACAGGAAAACTTATAACAAGGTAGCAGGGGTCTCAGGAAACGCTGTAGACCGGACAGCAAGGCAGCATTGAAACAGTCTTCTTTAAATAGCCTATCTTTGGCGCCAAGTGGCGCTATTGCGCATGCACGTACGTTTGTTAGCACTAATAGAGATATTGGTACTATTGCGCATGTGCGTACGTTTGTTAGCACTATTAGCGCCATTGGCGCTATTGCGCGCCCGCGAGCGCCGGATGGCGCTTCTATGCACAGGCATTCGTTTAAAACTGCAAGAGGGCTTTTCCTGACAATTAATGAAGGCATTAACATCAAGCTCCACATTAATACCCAAAGGCGAGAGTGTGCGGAGCTCATAGATCCAGAAGGTCTCCAGCTGTGATACACCCCTGGTCATAGCTCTGCCCCTCCATGGGGGAACATATCAGTCTATCACTATAAATTGTGTCCCAGCAATTACCCGATTGTGGTGTAGCTTATAGTGTCGGGGGACCGTATGCTTAGTATCACCGCTTTTGATCAAAGCAATATGCTCCGCTACTCGTATGGCGAAAGAGCGAATAGTGCGGCCAACATATTGCTTTCCACAATGGCATGTTATTAGGTAAACGATGTAGCTGGTGGTGCAAGTACAAAAGCGTTTAATGGAGTATCATTTCTGTGTGACTGATGACGTAAATGATACGGTTTTCCTCCCTATGCCAGTGTTGTGTTGGCATACTATACACCTCCTACAAGAGTAGAAACCCTCCATTTCGTTAAAAAGTGGTTGGCGTATGGGGGGGTTAATGATGTTAGGGGCGATTTTACTTTGTAAAGTAGGGGCACCCTTAAAAATGACTCTTGCCCTGTCGGGCAAAACCGTACTTAAAACCCGGTCGTTCTTGAGGATATCCCAATGTTTAGACATGATGGCTTTCACGTGTTTATATTGGTTGGAAAAACCGGTCAAAAGTGACCACTTGAAGATCTCATTCTGTTCTTTTTTGGGTTTTTCAACCAAGAGTGACTCTCTATTGGTCTCCAGAGCACGTTGGAATTCACGATCTATAAGATTGGGATCGTAATTCTTATCTAACAATTTTGACTTGAGAAGAGCAGATTGTGTGCTGAAGGCCTCCATGTTAGAGCAATTTCTCCGTAGCCAGAGAAATTGACTTCTTGGAACTGAATCAAGCCAGGACCGATGATGGCAACTATCCGGGGGTATAAAACCATTTCGGTCCGTGGTCTTGAAATGAGTCTGGAAATGGAAACGGCCATTGAAGATCTCAATATCCAAATCCAAAAAATTAATTTTTTGATTGCTAGCTGTGTAGGTAAGGGAAATGCCCCGATCATTGGTGTTGAGATGTTCAAAAGATGAGTCCAACGATTCGGCGCTGCCCTTCCATAGGAGGAGGATGTCGTCAATGTATCGTGCCCACAAAGTAAGGGAAGGATCCCTATTGGTGTAGACGACATCCTCCTCCCATTTGGCCATAAATAAGTTGGCGAGGCTGGGGGCAAATTTGGCCCCCATAGCCACGCCACGCAGCTGATGGTAAAAGTGTTGATCAAACCAGAAATAACTTTGTTTCATAGCAAACTCCAATAGTTCCATAATGAAAGAACACTGGAAGGAAGCTATACTAGGCTCTTTCTCAAGGAAATATCGGACAGCTTCTAGGCCCTTGTCCTGGGGTATGCACGTATACAGGGAGGCCACGTCGGCCGTGGCAATGATAAGATCACCCTGTGGTTCTAGATTTTCGAGCATACGTATGGTGGACCCTGTATCCTTCAGATAAGAGGGCATGCGTCTTACAAGTGGCTGCAAATAAAAATCAATATACCGGCCTATGCGTGAAGTGATAGAGTCTATGCCACTCACGGCGATTTATAAATCATTCTTCCTAAAGTGCAACACGGTCCTTTATTGTACTCACACCCTCCTTTTTTCATCATAAATTTAAGATTTCCAACTTGGTCTGAATTTTTTGTCACCTCTCTATTGTATGGTGACTTTCCAGACCAAGCTATATCCACCGGTATTTTAATGCACAAACGTCATCTCTCATCACATTGCGTGATCACACCACAAGTGCTTAGGGGCTATTCCTTCACCCTATTGGTCCTTCTCGCAGTGTCACTATCCGGGGCCGTCACACCCACACATCGGATCTACTGCGTCACCTTCCCCTTACACCCATTGCGCATGGGCAGTATTGAGCGCAGCACTCGCACCCATTGCACATGCGCAGCACTGTGCGCACTTCACACATCTGTGGGCTCATCACTGGACTCTATTTTTACATTGCGGGCACACCTCCTAGCTTAGGTATCGGTTCGATACACACCATCCCTTCATGGATCTTCATTTTTGTTGGCATTTTTGCCGTACATCGTTTTTACACTTCCGGTGCATTATACATTACGGAAGAGAGGCGTGGCACGCACGCCTGGAACGCAAGCCGGTCGGCCATTTTGGCCGAAACCGGAAGTGATCATTTTTCATACGTGGAGCTGTTTCCCATCATGAGAGGCATATTCCCTATATATATCGGGGTGGCTACAGTGGGGGAAACCCCCCTGATGACGTCTTTTGAGGACGAAATGCGTCGGGCAGGACATCATAGTCGCCACTTTTTCTCAAACAGCGCTGTTTTAAGTTTTGGATCTACATGTGAGTGTACATCTATTTTATCCTAAATAAATACTTTTAGTTTTTTTGGATTTACACTATGTGGCCCTTTTTTTCTTTTCCTATCCTTCCACATCAACTTCTGGTCCGCTGAATGTTGTTTTGAGGGGTTTGCTTACGGAACACCCCACCACTTCCTTAAGATCTACATGACCTCCCACATCCGGGAGATTGCGCACACCTCTCAAGTTCCTGGTATTATCTGGATGAATACAACAAACTCGTGAGACCGCATCCTCCTTGGAGTATATACAGCCACTCACCACCTAAGCCTTGTCCGACCCAATCCGGCGTATGCCCCATTGGGTCCACCTCATCTGGTAAGCCTCCTCAACTCTTGGTGGTAGTGAGCGGATTTTCAGTCAAGATGTCTATATAATTCTTCAATATTTTGTCTTAACATATTGCCATATAGACTATGTATCTTTGATTTTCACATGAGGACTATATGCTTAAAGCAGATATAATTGATCCTCCTTACTGTCTATTGACTTGTTTACAGTTGTATATGACATTGTTTAGCGCCACACTTTTTTGTTGTTTTTCCATTTTACACTTTGTTGGTCGTGTTGGCTGCTTCCTTGTCTTTCGTTTTAGGGTAGCGCTGAATTATTCTATATCATGTTTTGCGATACGGCACTGTGTCACTTTAACTGACAATTGCATGGTCGTGCGACGTTATACCCAAACAAAATTGATGTCCTTTTTTTCCCACAAATAGGGCTTTCTTTTGGAGGTATTTGATCACCGCTGCGGTTTTTATTATTTGCGCTATAAACAAAAAAAGACTGACAATTTTGAACAAAAATACAATATTTTTAACTTTCTGCTATAATACATATCCAATAAAAATATATATATAAAAAAAAACTAATTTGTTCATCAGTTTAGGCCAATATGTATTCTGCTACATATTTTTGGTAAAAAAAATCACAATAAGCATATATTGATTGGTTTGCGCAAAAGTTATAGCGTCTAAAAAATAGGGGATACATTTTTAGGGACTTTTTATTTTTTTATTGTTTTTACTAGCAATGGTGGGGATCAGCGATTTTTAGCGAGGCTGCGACATTGCGGCGGACAAATCTGACCCTAAGTGACACTTTTTGGTGACCAGTGACACCAATACAGTGATCAGTGCTATAAAAATGCACTGATCACTGTATAATCGGCACTGGCAGGGAAGGGGTTACTGCTAGGGGGCGATCAAGGGGTTAAGTGTTCCCTGGGAGGTGATTCTAACTGTCAGGAGGACAGACTGACTGGGAGTAGAGAGAGATCGCTGTTCCTGATCACTAGCAACAGCTGATCTCTCTTCTCCCTTGTCAGAACGGGGATCCTCCTTGTTTACATAGACAGATCCCCGTTCTGTCTTTCTTCATCGCGATCGCGGGTGGCAGGCAGACATCAAGCACGCCAGGCCTGGCGGGCAAGCTCCCTTGGGACGCCGACGGGCGCTCGCACTAGCGGCGGCATGCACGCAACCACAGTGCCACATGCACAGAGAGATGTACAGGTACATTGGTTTGCGCCGCCTTGCTGCAGTATACCGTATTTATTGGCGTATAACACGCACTTTTTTCCCCTTAAAATCAGGGGAAAGTCACAGGTGCGTGTTATACGCCGATCCCCTGCGATCCCGAGCTGTCACAACTTCAAAATCGCCGACCGCGATTTAAAAATGGCGTCGCCGGCGCCGATATACACAGAGCCGGTCCTCGGCTCTTTCCGGCGGCTCTCGTTCACTTTCGGCTCCACTCGTAGTCCCGAGCGGAGCTATCTGAACCTACTCGGCGCCATTTTCAAATCGTGGTCGGCGATTTTGAAGCCCAGGATGGCAGGGACAGGGGATTGAAGGCTGCACTGGGGCAAGGCTGCACTGGGGCAAGGCTGCACTGGGGAAAGCTGCACTGACAAGGCTGCACTGGGGAAGGCTGCACTGGGGAAGGCTGCACTGACAAGGCTGCACTGACATGGCTGCACTGACATGGCTGCACTGACATGGCTGCACTGACAAGGCTGCACTGACATGGCTGCACTGACATGGCTGCACTGACAAGGCTGCACTGACAAGGCTGCACTGACAAGGCTGCACTGGGGAAGGCTGCACTGACAAGGCTGCACTGACATGGCTGCACTGGGGCAAGGCTGCACTGAGAAGGCTGCAATGATGGGCATTTAAATGTAAGTTTTTTTCCCTTCAACTTCCCTCCTAAAAGTTTTTTTCCCTTAAAATTCCCTCCTAAATTGGGGTGCATGTTATACGCCGGTGCGTGTTATACGCCGATAAATACGGTATATGCGGAAGGCGGTCGGCAAGTGGTTAAATAACTAAGGGGCAGTCACCCGATGATGTAATCGGGTGACGACCCCTGTTCCTGGTCTAATGACTTCACAAGAAGGTGGGGCCACCCAGTGACGTCACCAGGTGGCCCCACCCCTCAGTTATTTAAGAAATGTCAGACGGCGGAGCAGGCAGATAGCGGGAGCCTTTGACGAGAACAGAGATTTCTTTTTTCGTTTTAAAAAAGGACTTCTCAAAAACTTGTGTTGTGTCTTTACTCACTTTTCACACTTTTTTGGTAAATGGGTAGGGGTACCCCATACTCATTCACATAGGGGTGGGGGTCTGGGATTTTGGGGCATGTTAAAGGTGGCTTTCAGATTCTGATAAGAATTTTTCATTACTAGCATTCTTTTGTTTACATATCAGCTGTCAGTGGGGAAGTCCACTTACAGCTGATGAGCCATCGGTTGTTAAGGACGTCCAGCCAGCTTCCCGGCCCGCTCCTTAAAGGAGTTGTAAAGGCAGAATGTTTTTTATTTTAATGCACAGCGATGTCCACAAGTCCCTCGGCCATCCAAGACTCACCCTCCTGATTGGCTGAGACACAGCAGCGGCACCATTGGCTCCCACAGATGTCAATAATAGTCAGTAAGCCAATCAGGAGAGAGAGGGGGCGGAGCTGAAGCGCAGCTCAATGGACACACGGAGTTTCAGCTCGGCTTGGGTGCCCCCATAGCAAGCTGCAGTGGCCGGGTGGGAGGTGGTTAAAGAGTGTGTATTCCAAATTTCAAAACTAAGGAACAGCATGAGAAAACATAATGAGGTAGATTTACTCAAAGCAAATAGACTGTGCACTTTGCATGTGCAGTTGCACTCATTTTCCCCAGAGCTTAGTGAATGTGGTAAAGTTCTTCTAATTCCATCATCCAATCATGTGCAAGCAAAAATGTTTTTTTTTTTTTTTTCCTTGAAACTGATTGGGTATTCTTTACAAAGGTAAGCTTTACTACATTTAGTAAGATCTAGGGATGAGCTTTGAGTTCAAGTCGAACGCAAGTTCAACTCGAACATCGGGTGTTCGCCCGTTCGCCGAACAGCAAATTTTATGAGGCGTTTGCGGCAAGACCACAGTGCATTGCTGTATGATGATTGGTCAAAGCATACACCTGACCTGCATGCTTGGGCCAATCACAGCACGCTCCTCAGTGAGAGCCATAATTAGCCAAGGGCAGGGTGCCTTTGGCCAATCATGGCTCAAGGGGAATAAGTCTACGCCCCACAACATAT
This sequence comes from Lithobates septentrionalis, assembly GCA_037952835.1. NCBI lineage: Eukaryota > Metazoa > Chordata > Amphibia > Anura > Ranidae > Lithobates > Lithobates septentrionalis. The sequence goes on from JBBDGP010000828.1 coordinate 3,773,156, forward strand.
AAGGCGCCCGTATAGTGTGTTATAGTGAACGGAGATAGCGAGATTGAGCTAGTTTAGGCAGGCAGGTTAGTTATTTAGTGGCAGTGTATTTAATATATATATATATATATATATATATATATATATATATATATATATATACATTCAGACTAGTATATATATATATATATATATATATATATATATATTCAGTCAGTACAGGCAGTGTATTTGATATATTCAGTCAGTACAGACAGTGTATTTGATATATATATATACAGTCTACTAGTCTACTAGTATATATATATATGTAGCGGTGTAGTTGCCACTAGTAACAGACAATCCACCCATTCAACCCGCTGCCAGACTACATCCATCACTTGCAGAGACAATGAACAGTCTTTTGCTGGTTTTGTTTTTGTTTTATTGGGTACAACTTGGTTGGGGAAAAGGGTTTATGGGATGCCCATAGGATGTTTCAACCGCCATCATATTTTAGAGATTATAAACACTAGCACATATTTAGCTCTCCCTGGGCCTATTCCTGCTATTGGCGCACCCCCCCCCCCAGATGGGGGTGCCCTCCTGCTGCTGCCTAGTATTCCATCCTCCACTTCACTCACCCAAAATCTCTCCCCAGTGGCATGTTACCTCAGCTTATATAGGAGGCCCGGCCCCTGCCTATACCAATTGGGGATTGGTCAGGGCTCCCACATGAGCTGCCTGTCACTCCAGTTCCAGGCCCAGCCCCTTTTCCAGAACATTCTCCCTGGAAGCAGGGGAGGCACCTCAGAACTGGAGCACAGGTGGTCACACCCACTGCTATTCTGACCACTCCCAGCCTCCAGATCAAAACAGACAGGCCTAGCTTGCAGGATAGGTCTGCCTAAATTTGCCTGTGCTGACATTTCCTAGTAAAAACCTATTACTTGCACCTACCTATTGGTAGAGGGTGCTACAGTTAGGTCCATATATATTTGGACACAGACACAATTTTCATACTTTTGGCTCTGTTTGCCACCAGAATAAAATTAAAATGAAACATTTCAAATGAATATGAAGTGCAGACTTTCAGCTTTAATTCAAGTTGAAGAGAGTTGAACATAAATATCAAGTACAAATTTTAGGAACTGCAACCATTTTTATACACAGTCCCCCCATTTTCAGGGGCTCAAATGTAAGTGGACAAATGAATATAATCATTAGGGATGAGCTTCGAGTTCGAGTCGAACTCATGTTCGACTCGAACATTGGCTGTTCGCAAGTTCGCCGAACTGCGAACAATTTGGGGTGTTCGCGGCAAATTAGAATGCCGCGGAACACCCTTTAAAAGTCTATTGGAGAAATCAAAAGTGCTAATTTTAAAGGCTAATATGCAAGTTATTGTCATAAAAAGTGTTTGGGGACCTGGGTCCTGCCCCAGGGGACATGGATCAATGCAAAAAAAAGTTTTAAAAACGGACGTTTTTTCAGGAGCAGTGATTTTAATAATGCTTAAAGTCAAACAATAAAAGTGTAATATCCCTTTAAATTTCGTACCTGGGGGGTGTCTATAGTATGCCTGTAAAGGGGCGCATGTTTCCCGTGTTTAGAACAGTCTGACAGCAAAATGACATTTTGAAGGAAAAAACTCATTTAAAACTACCCGCGGCTATTGCATTGCCGACAATACACATAGTTCATTGATAAAAACGACATGGGAATTCCCCAAAGGGGAACCCCGAACCAAAATTAAAAAAAAAAAAAGACGTGGGAGTCCCCCTAAATTCCATACCAGGCCCTTCAGGTCTGGTATGGATATTAAGGGGAACCCTGGCCAAAATTTAAAAAAAAAATGACGTGGGGTTCCCCCTAAATTCCATACCAGACCCTTCAGGTCTGGTATGGATTTTAAGGGGAACCCCGCGCCAAAAAGAAAAAAAAAACGCGTGGGGTCCCCCCAAAAATCCATACCAGACCCTTATCCGAGCACGCAACCTGGCAGGCCGCAGGAAAAGAGGGGGGGATGAGAGTGCGCCCCCCCCTCCTGAACTGTACCAGGCCACATGCCCTCAACATTGGGAGGGTGCTTTGGGGTAGCCCCCCAAAACACCTTGTCCCCATGTTGATGAGGTACCCCTACCATTTCACTAAAAAACTGTCAAAAATGTTAAAAATGGCAAGAGACAGTTTTTGACAATTCCTTTATTTAAATGCTTCTTCTTTCTTCTATCTTCCTTCATCTTCTGGTTCTTCTGGTTCTTCTGGTTCTTCCTCCGGCATTCTCGTCCAGCATCTCCTCCGCGGTGTCTTCTATCTTCTTCTCCTTGGGCCGCGCCGCACCCATGGCATGAGGGGAGGCTCCCGCTCTTCTCTTCTTCTTTTCTTCTTCTCTTCTTCTCGTCTTCATTTTCTTCTCCAGGCCGCTCCGCACCCATGCTGGCATGGAGGGAGGCTCCCGCTGTGTGATGGCGCTCCTCGTCTGACAGTTCTTAAATAACGGGGGACGGGGCCTCCCGGTGACCCCACCCCCCTCTGACGCACGGGACATGACGGGACTTCCCTGTGGCATTCCCGTGACGTCACAGGGAAGTCCCGTCAAGTCACCGTGCGTCAGAGGGGGCGGGGTCACCGGGTGGCCCCGCCCCCCATTATTTAAGAACTGTCAGACGAGGAGCGCCGTCACACAGTGGGAGCCTCCCTCCATGCCAGCATGGGTGCAGAGCGGCCCGAAGAAGAAAATGAAGAAGAGAAGAAGAGAAGAAAAGAAGAAGAGAAGAGCGGGAGCCTCCCCCCATGCCATGGGTGCGGAGCGGCCCGAGGAGAAGAAGACAGAAGACGCCGCGGAGGGGATGCTGGACGAGAACGCCGGAGGAAGAACCAGAAGAGCCAGAAGAACCAGAAGAACCAGAAGATGAAGGAAGATAGAAGAAGCATTTAAATAAAGGAATTGTCAAAAACTGTCTCTTGTCATTTTTAACATTTTTGACAGTTTTTTAGTGAAATGGTAGTGGTAAGTACCCCCTTACCATTTCACACAGGGGGGGGCCGGGATCTGGGGGTCCTCTTGTTAAAGGGGGCTTCCAGATTCCGATAAGCCCCCCGCCCGCAGACCCCCACAACCACCGGCCAGGGTTGTGGGGATGAGGCCCTTGTCCTCATCAACATGGGGACAAGGTATTTTGGAGGGCTGCCCCAAAGCACCCTCCCAATGTTGAGGGCATGTGGCCTGGTACGGTTCAGGAGGGGGGGGCGCACTCTCATCACCCCCTCTTTTCCTGCGGCCTGCCAGGTTGCGTGCTCGGATAAGGTTCTGGTATGGATTTTTGGGGGGACCCCACGCCGTTTTTTTTTTTGGCGCGGGGTTCCTCTTAAAATCCATACCAGACCTGAAGGGTCTGGTATGGAATTTAGGGGGAACCCCACGTCATTTTTTTTTTTAATTTTGGCTGGGCTTCCCCTTAATATCCATACCAGACCTGAAGGGCCTGGTATGGAATTTAGGGGGACTCCCACGTCATTTTTTTTTTAAAATTTTGGTTCGGGGTTCCCCTTTGGGGAATTCCCATGCCGTTTTTATCAATGAACTTTTATGTGTATTGTCGGCAATGCAATAGCCGCGGGTAGTTTTAAATGAGTTTTTTCCTTCAAAATGTAATTTTGCTGTCAGACTGTTCTAAACACAGGAAACATGCTCCCCTTTACAGGCATACTATAGACACCCCCCAGGTACGAAATTTAAAGGGATATTACAGTTTTATTGTTTGATTTTAAGCATTATTAAAATCACTGCTCCTGAAAAAACGTCCGTTTTTAAAACTTTTTTTTGCATTGATCCATGTCCCCTGGGGCAGGACCCAGGTCCCCAAACACTTTTTATGACAATAACTTGCATATTAGCCTTTAAAATTAGCACTTTTGATTATTCATGTTCCTGTCCCATAGACTTTAACGGTGTTCGCGTGTTCGAACAAACTTTTTTCCTGTTCGCATGTTCTGGTGCGAACCGAACAGGGGGGTGTTCCAGTCATCCCTAATAATCATAAATAGAATGCTCATTTTTTTATATTTTGTTGAGAATCCTTTACTGGCAATGACTGCCTGAAGTCATGAACATTACCAAAGACTGGGTTTCCTCCTTTCTGATGCTTTGCCAGGCTCTAACTGCAGCTGTCTTCAGTTGTTTTTTTTTATGGGTCTTTCTGCCTTTAGTTTTGCCTTCAGCAAATGAAATGCATGCTCAATTTTGTTGAGATCAAGTGATTGACTCAGCCATTGCAGAATATTCCACAATTTTTCCTTCAAAAGCTCCTGTTTTGCTTTTGCAGTGTGTTTTGGATCATTGTCCATCTGTACTGTGAAGCGACATCCAATCAACTTTGAATCTGGGCTGACAGTATATCTCCAAACACTGCAGAATTCATCCGACTGCTTCTGTCTTCTGTCACATCATCAATAAACACCAATGACCCAGTGCCACTGGAAGCCATGCATGCCCATGCCATCACACTGCAAGCGCCACCATGTTTTACAGATGACGTTGTGTGCTTTGGATCATGAGCTGTTCCAAGCCTTCTCCACACTTTTTTCTTCCTGTCATTCTGGTACATATTAATCTTAGTTTCATCCATCCAAAGAATGCTTTTCCAGGACTTGTTTGGCTTTTTTAGATGTTTTTGGCAAAGTCTAATCTGGCTTTTCTATTCTTCAGGCTTATGAATGGTTTGCACCTTGTGGTGAACCCTCTGTATTTGCTCTCGTGAAGTCTTCTCTTGATTGCATACTTTGACAATGATGCGCTCACCTCCTGGAGAGTCCCCTTCACTTGTCTGGATATTGTGAATGGGTTTTCCTTTACCATAGAGAGGATCCTGCGATCTTCCACCACTGTTGTCTTCCGTGGACGTCCAGGCCTTTTTATGTCGCTGAGCTCACCAGTGGGTTCTTCTTTACTCAGAATGTACCATACTGTTGATTTGGCCACTCTTATTGTTGCTGACATCTCTCTCATGAATTTGTTTAGTTTTTGAAGCCTTACAATGGCCTGTTGCACTTGCATGGACAGCTCCTTTGAGCGCATGACATAGGTTCACAGCAATAGATTTCAAATGCAAATACCACACTTAGAATAAACTCCAGACCTTTTACCTTCTTAATTGATGAAGAAATTAAGGAGTACCCCACACCTGGCCATGAAACAGCTATTAGTTCAATTGTCCAATTACTTTTGGTCCCTTGAAAAAGGGGGGATGGCTATTCTTAAGAGCTGTAATTCCTAAACTCTTCCTCTGATTTGGATGTACATACCGTCAAATTAAACCTGAGAGTGTGCACTTTCATCACTTTCAGCTCATATCCATTATATAACTATAGCTTGAATATGTTTTGGTAAATACCTGAGAAATCTAAAATTGTGCCTGTGTCCAAATATATATGGACCTAACTGTAATACAGTGTAGTGCGGTGTTAAAAAAAATACCCATCATGTCCGGAAGGCCTCCAAGGAGAGGCAGACGCTCAGAGGCCACTAAAAGAGGGCAAGCAGCCTCTGAAATAATATTTAACAGCAGGGACTGTTCCTGCGCCCAACAAGAGTACCTGTGAGGGGTTACTGTGTTCTGCCACCACCAACACCTAAGGCCCATTTTTTTAGCAGAGTATATACTGCAGTCCGTATAGTATATATATATACACTGCAGTTCAGAGTATATAGTGCAGTCAGTATAGTATATATACTGCAGTTCAGAATATATAGTGCCCTCAGTGTAGTATATATAATACAGTGCAGGGTATATAGTGCAGTGCACAATATATAATATAGTGTATTGAAGTGGCAAAGGGGAGCCCTATGACACAATTAGTAAAAAAACGGCATGGGTTCCCCCCCATCCATACCAGGCCCTTTGCCCGTGGGGGGTAACCGATTTTTCTGCTAGCGTTTCAATCATCACGGCACCATGCTTGATATGGTGTCAGGGTGATTGAAGCGCATTATATCTATTATTACATTGTAGTAATAAATGAAATAGTTCAACTCACCATATTGCAGGATCAGTGGGAGCCCTGAGTGTGTCACTTGCCACTGCCGCCTGCCACCAGATGCAGCTTGTGACTTGCCACATCGCCTGCCACCAGATGCGGAATGCAAAAGTGTAAACAAGATATGGTGAAAAATACTCCTGCGCTTGTGAGATCGTTTGCTGTAAGAAAAAGGTAGTATTGTAGTCAGTGGTAGGACTGGAGGAGATGATGGAGCGTGTCCCGCTGCCTTAACTGACCAGGGGTGGTCTGGAAAGGACTGTTTGGTAGGCAGGCCACACCCACCCCCTCTCACTGGCCACACTCACTTCTAGCCCGCCTTCGGACCCGCCCCCCAGAGACTCTTAAACCCCCAGCACAACCGCATCACAAAACTTGCCTATCCCTAGGCAGCAAGACGCTCTGTGTCCAGGCATCAGCTACCTCAAGGACACCTCCTCCCTCCTCCCCCCCCCTTCTGCTGCCAGGATCATACGGCTCTCCACCCCAAAGGATCTCTACAGGTTGCAGCTGTTTCTACATACTTCTCCTGAGACAGGTTAGCCACAATGGTCTTTGTACCTTCCTTATCCTGTTAAACCCACCAGTGTCCATAAGAGCTCCCCCCTCCCCCCCTTTTCTTCAGGTCATTTTCACTGTGTTGCTTACTTCCCCTGCTCAACTTATGTTTTACTACAGGCACATCTGACAGCCTAACAGCACCGCAAAAAGAAAATACAATCCATTTACATTCCTATCTCATCCATAGGTAGGTGCGATCCGTCATCAGTCTACCCGTCTGCCACTTCCATTTTTTGGCCATCAACACCATTATATCCCCCCAACGTATTCACTCCCGCCACTCTCCGCCATTGCGTTGCACAAACTACATATTCCCACCCTACCGCCATAATACTTTTTCTACATAGGCACAATACATGTTGTGTATGGGTGGTCTCCACATGTGGGTGTACGCATGTGGGTATGTATATGTATGTGTGTGTGTGTGTATATATATATGCATATATGTGTGTATATGTGTATATATATGTGTACAGATTTATGTGAATATATGCATATATTCATTTTGTGCATATTGTTCCTTTTATATATATATATATATGTGTTTTAGATTTTTATGTACATTTGATATATGCATGTTTGTATATATTTTTGTGTATTTCCATTTATATGAATACACCTCTGTTTTTGCACAAACTGCATGGCCATCTCTGTGCCCCCATTTGTGCTTCCTGTGAACATGGGCATACTTCCACACCTTTTTTCCTGCACAGCGTTTTACGTGCTGGCAGAGTCTTCAAACGCATGCGCATGTCCTTTGGACAGAGGCACAACCGGTTATACCATGCGGAGAGACAATATCTCTCATTGTTTCTCAGTGCACTTTTTACTTCATTCACTAATGCCCCCCCCCTTTTATTATATATATTTTTTATGCTTTTATGTGCGTGTGTATGTGCACATGTATGTATGTGTGTGGTTGCATGTATATACATATATGTGTATATATATATGTATGTGTATATCTATGTATGCGTAGATTTTTCATATGTATGTATTTAGACTAGAATCTCAGGTTCTGTGCTTCAAAGCCTACTACCTATCATTAATTCTTTGTATTGATATGGTAACTTTCATTTCTAATATAATTTATATTTTCTATTATTTTAAGTCTTCACATCTGACCTTTTTGAATGCAATTTTCAATGCAAACCTATCTTACGTCTCCAGTCTGTAGTGTACGGTATATATTGTTCTGATTTATACCCCATCTAGAACACCTGGACGTGGACTGGTATGGAATTTGGAATAATCAATTATCCATCACAGGACATACACTCCTACTAGCCACACCACCTCTCCCCATGTACACATGTCGGCCTACCGGCCCATACAGACTGTGCTCCAGTTCTCCTGGCCCTGATGAAGAGGTTATCCTCGAAACGCGTCAGCCTTTTTTAAATACCTGCCTCATTATGGGCACACCCCAATTTTAACTTCTTAGTACTTATTTTGTTACCTGTTTTTATATAATATAATGTAGTATTTGTATGATTTTATATCTATATGACTATATGTCTGTATTCCTATACATGAATAAACCATACATTTTTTGATGCAAGCGTCTGATCACGCGCCTTCCATTCACCTCCTACCAACCAGATGCGGAATGTCACTTGCCATGCTGCCTGCCACCAGATGCGGAATGTCGCTTGCCATGCTGCCTAACACCAGATGTGGATTGTTACTTGCCACGCTGCCTGCTACCAGATGTGAATTGTCACTTGCCACGCTGCCTGCCACCAGAAGCGGAATCTAATTTGCCACTCTGCCTGCCATCATGTGCAAAACGTCACTTGCGACGCTGCCTGCCACCAGATGTGAATTGTCACTTGCCCCACTGCCTGCCACCAGATGTGAATTGTCACTTGCCACGCTGCCTGCAACCAGATCTGGATTGTCACCTGCCATGCTGCCTGGCACAAGATGTGGATTGTCAATTGCCACATCACCTACCATGTTGCCTGTCACCATATGCAGAATGTCACTTGCCACGCTGCCTGCCACAAGATGTGGATTGTCACTTGCCACGCTTCCTGACACCAGATGTGGTTTGTCACTTGCTACATCACCTGTCTCGTTGCCTGTCACCAGATGCAGAATGTCACTTGACACTAGGGATGAGCTTCGAGTTCGAGTCGAACCCATGTTTGACTCGAACATCGCATGTTCGACGAATTGCGAACGATATGGGCTGTTCACGCCAAATTCGAGTGGCGCATCACAGCCAATAATTCATTGTGGTATCGCAGTGCATTGCTGGCTGATGATTGGCCAAGAATGCACTATGACCCACATGCTTGGCTAATCACAGTGCCGTCTGTACAGAGAGCCGTAATTGGGCAAAGCCAGGGTGGCTTTGGCCAATTATGGCTCAGGGGGTTTAGTACCCGCCCCACACTGTATAAGGCCGCCTGCACATCGGCCCTGTGTAGTGTGTTCCGGCGTTGAGAGAGAGATAGAGAGAGAGACAGTATCATTTGATTTAAGTTAGATGCGTCCTCTGCACAGTGTGCACCTAAAGCTACCTAAAGAAAATTGGTGGTGTTCTTCTGATCCTATTAGTACCGCAGGCAGCTGCAGTATTTACAGTTAGTGTAGTGTGTCCTCTGCACAGGGTGCACCTAAAGCTACCTGAAGAAAATTGCTGTTGTTCTGATCCTATCATTACCACAGGCAGGCAGCTACAGTATTTACAGTTAGTGTACTGTGTCCTCTGCACAGTGTGCACCTAAAGCTACCTGAAGAAAATTGGTGGTGTTCTTCTGATCCTATTAGTACCACAGGCAGGCAGCTGCAGTATTTACAGTTAGTGTACTGCGTCCTCTGCACAGTGTGCACCTAAAGCTACCTGAAGACAATTGCTGTTGTTCTGATCCTATTAATACCACAGGCAGGCAGCTACAGTATTTACAGTTTGTGTACTGTGTCCTCTGCACAGTGTGCACCTAAAGCTACCTGAAGAAAATTGGTGGTGTTCTTCTGATCCTATTAGTACCACAGGCAGGCAGCTGCAGTATTTACAGTTAGCGTACTGCGTCCTCTGCACAGTGTGCACCTAAAGCTACCTGAAGACAATTGCTGTTGTTCTGATCCTATTAATACCACAGGCAGGCAGCTGCAGTATTTACAGTTAGTGTACTGTGTCCTCTGCACAGTGTGCACCTAAAGCTCCCTGAAGAAAATTGGTGGTGTTTTTCTGATCCTATTAGTACCATAGGCAGGCAGCTACAGTATTTACAGTTAGTGTACTGTGTCGTCTGCACAGTGTGCACCTAAAGCTACCTGAAGACAATTGTATTTACAGTTAGTATAGTGCGTCCTCTGCACAGTGTGAACCTAAAGCTACCTGAAGACAATTGCTGTTGTTCTGATCCTATTATTACCTGAAGTCAATTGTATTTACAGTTAGTGAAGTGCGTCCTCTGCACAGTGTGCACCTAAAGCTACCTGAAGACAATTGCTGTTGTTCTGATCCTATTATTACCACAGGCAGGCAGCTGCAGTATTTACAGTTAGTGTACTGTGTCCACTGCACAGTGTGCTCCTAAATCTACCTGAAGACAATTGCTGTTGTTCTGATCCTATTAATACCACAGGCAGGCAGCTACAGCATTTACAGTTAGTGTACTGTGTCCTCTGCACAGTGTGCACCTAAAGCTACCTGAAGAAAATTGGTGGTGTTCTTCTGATCCTATTAGTACCAAAGGCAGGCAGCTGCAGTATTTACAGTTAGTGTACTGCGTCCTCTGCACAGTGTGCACCTAAAGCTACCTGGAGACAATTGCTGTTGTTCTGATCCTATTAATACCACAGGCAGGCAGCTGCAGAATTTACAGTTTGTGTACTGTGTCCTCTGCACAGTGTGCACCTAAAGCTACCTGAAGAAAATTGGTGGTGTTCTTCTGATCCTATTAGTACCAAAGGCAGGCAGCTGCAGTATTTACAGTTAGTGTACTGCGTCCTCTGCACAGTGTGCACCTAAAGCTACCTGGAGACAATTGCTGTTGTTCTGATCCTATTAATACCACAGGCAGGAAGCTGCAGAATTTACAGTTTGTGTACTGTGTCCTCTGCACAGTGTGCACCTAAAGCTACCTGAAGAAAATTGGTGGTGTTCTTTTGATCCTATTGGTACCACAGGCAGGCAGCTGCAGTATTTACAGTTAGTGTACTGCGTCCTCTGCACAGTGTGCACCTAAAGCTATCTGAAGACAATTGCTGTTGTTCTGATCCTATTAATACCACAGGCAGGCAGCTACAGTATTTACAGTTTGTGTACTGTGTCCTCTGCACAGTGTGCACCTAAAGCTACCTGAAGAAAATTGGTGGTGTTCTTCTGATCCTATTAGTACCACAGGCAGGCAGCTGCAGTATTTACAGTTAGTGTAGTGTGTCCTCTTCACAGTGTGCACCTAAAGCTACCTGAAGACAATTGCTGTTGTTCTGATCCTATTAATACCACAGGCAGGCAGCTGCAGTATTTACAGTTAGTGTAGTGTGTCCTCTGCACAGTGTGCACCTAAAGCTACCTGAAGAAAATTGGTGGTGTTTTTCTGATCCTAATAGTACTACAGGCAGGCAGCTACAGTATTTACAGTTAGTGTACTGTGTCCTCTGCACAGTGTGCACCTAAAGCTACCTGAAGACAATTGCTGTTGTTCTGATCCTATTATTACCTGAAGTCAATTGTATTTACAGTTAGTGAAGTGCGTCCTCTGCACAGTGTGCACCTAAAGCTACCTGAAGACAATTGCTGTTGTTCTGATCCTATTATTACCACAGGCAGGCAGCTGCAGTATTTACAGTTAGTGTACTGTGTCCACTGCACAGTGTGCTCCTAAAGCTACCTGAAGACAATTGATGTTGTTCTGATCCTATTAATACCACAGGCAGGCAGCTACAGTATTTACAGTTAGTGTACTGTGTCCTCTGCACAGTGTGCACCTAAAGCTACCTGAAGAAAATTGGTGGTGTTCTTCTGATCCTATTAGTACCAAAGGCAGGCAGCTGCAGTATTTACAGTTAGTGTACTGCGTCCTCTGCACAGTGTGCACCTAAAGCTACCTGGAGACAATTGCTGTTGTTCTGATCCTATGAATACCACAGGCAGGCAGCTGCAGAATTTACAGTTTGTGTACTGTGTCCTCTGCACAGTGTGCACCTAAAGCTACCTGAAGAAAATTGGTGGTGTTCTTCTGATCCTATTAGTACCAAAGGCAGGCAGCTGCAGTATTTACAGTTAGTGTACTGCGTCCTCTGCACAGTGTGCACCTAAAGCTACCTGGAGACAATTGCTGTTGTTTTGATCCTATTAATACCACAGGCAGGCAGCTGCAGAATTTACAGTTTGTGTACTGTGTCCTCTGTACAGTGTGCACCTAAAGCTACCTGAAGAAAATTGGTGGTGTTCTTTTGATCCTATTGGTACCACAGGCAGGCAGCTGCAGTATTTACAGTTAGTGTACTGCGTCCTCTGCACAGTGTGCACCTAAAGCTATCTGAAGACAATTGCTGTTGTTCTGATCCTATTAATACCACAGGCAGGCAGCTACAGTATTTACAGTTTGTGTACTGTGTCCTCTGCACAGTGTGCACCTAAAGCTACCTGAAGAAAATTGGTGGTGTTCTTCTGATCCTATTAGTACTACAGGCAGGCAGCTGCAGTATTTACAGTTAGTGTAGTGTGTCCTCTGCACAGTGTGCACCTAAAGCTACCTGAAGACAATTGCTGTTGTTCTGATCCTATTAATACCACAGGCAGGCAGCTGCAGTATTTACAGTTAGTGTAGCGTGTCCTCTGCACAGTGTGCACCTAAAGCTACCTGAAGAAAATTGGTGGTGTTTTTCTGATCCTAATAGTACTACAGGCAGGCAGCTACAGTATTTACAGTTAGTGTACTGTGTCCTCTGCACAGTGTGCACCTAAAGCTACCTGAAGACAATTGCTGTTGTTCTGATCCTATTAATACCACAGGCAGGCAGCTGCAGTATTTACAGTTAGTGTACTGTGTCCTCTGCACAGTGTGCACCTAAAGCTACCTGAAGAAAATTGGTGGTGTTTTTCTGATCCTATTAGTACCACAGGCAGGCAGCTGCAGTATTTACAGTTAGTGTAGTGTGTCCTCTGCACAGTGTGCACCTAAAGCTACCTGAAGACAATTGCTGTTGTTCTGATCCTATTAATACCACAGGCAGGCAGCTGCAGTATTTACAGTTAGTGTAGTGTGTCCTCTGCACAGTGTGCACCTAAAGCTACCTGAAGAAAATTGGTGGTGTTTTTCTGATCCTAATAGTACTACAGGCAGGCAGCTACAGTATTTACAGTTAGTGTACTCTGTCCGCTGCACAGTGTGCACCTAAAGCTACCTGAAGACAATTTCTGTTGTTCTGATCCTATTAATACCACAGGCAGGCAGCGGCAGTATTTACAGTTAGTGTACTGTGTCCGCTGCACAGTGTGCACCTAAAGCTACCTGAAGACAATTGCTGTTGTTCTGATCCTATTAATACCACAGGCAGGCAGCTACAGTATTTACAGTTAGTGTACTGTGTCCTCTGCACAGTGTGCACCTAAAGCTACCTGAAGAAAATTGGTGGTGTTTTTCTGATCCTATTAGTACCACAGGCAGGCAGCTGCAGTATTTACAGTTAGTGTAGTGTGTCTTCTGCACAGTGTGCACCTAAAGCTACCTGAAGACAATTGCTGTTGTTCTGATCCTATTAATACCACAGGCAGGCAGCTGCAGTATTTACAGTTAGTGTACTGTGTCCTCTGCACAGTGTGCACCTAAAGCTACCTGAAGAAAATTGGTGGTGTTTTTCTGATCCTAATAGTACCACAGGCAGGCAGCTACAGTATTTACAGTTAGTGTACTGTGTCCTCTGCACAGTGTGCACCTAAAGCTACCTGAAGACAATTGCTGTTGTTCTGATCCTATTAATACCACAGGCAGGCAGCTGCAGTATTTACAGTTAGTGTACTGTGTCCGCTGCACAGGGTGCACCTAAATCTACCTGAAGACAATTGCTGTTGTTCTGATCCTATTAATACCACAGGCAGGCAGCTACAGTATTTACAGTTAGTGTACTGTGTCCTCTGCACAGTGTGCACCTAAAGCTACCTGAAGAAAATTGGTGGTGTTCTTCTGATCCTATTAGTACCACAGGCAGGCAGCTGCAGTATTTACAGTTAGTGTACTGCGTCCTCTGCACAGTGTGCACCTAAAGCTACCTGAAGACAATTGCTGTTGTTCTGATCCTATTAATACCACAGGCAGGCAGCTGCAGTATTTACAGTTAGTGTACTGTGTCCTCTGCACAGTGTGCACCTAAAGCTCCCTGAAGAAAATTGGTGGTGTTTTTCTGATCCTAATAGTACTACAGGCAGGCAGCTACAGTATTTACAGTTAGTGTACTGTGTCCGCTGCACAGTCTGCACCTAAAGCTACCTGAAGACAATTGCTGTTGTTCTGATCCTATTAATACCACAGGCAGGCAGCGGCAGTATTTACAGTTAGTGTACTGTGTCCGCTGCACAGTGTGCACCTAAAGCTACCTGAAGACAATTGCTGTTGTTCTGATCCAATTAATACCACAGGCAGGCAGCTACAGTATTTACAGTTAGTGTACTGTGTCCTCTGCACAGTGTGCACCTAAAGCTACCTGAAGAAAATTGGTGGTGTTTTTCTGATCCTATTAGTACCACAGGCAGGCAGCTGCAGTATTTACAGTTAGTGTAGTGTGTCCTCTGCACAGTGTGCACCTAAAGCTACCTGAAGACAATTGCTGTTGTTCTGATCCTATTAATACCACAGGCAGGCAGCTGCAGTATTTACAGTTAGTGTACTGTGTCCTCTGCACAGTGTGCACCTAAAGCTACCTGAAGAAAATTGGTGGTGTTTTTCTGATCCTAATAGTACCACAGGCAGGCAGCTACAGTATTTACAGTTAGTGTACTGTGTCCTCTGCACAGTGTGCACCTAAAGCTACCTGAAGACAATTGCTGTTGTTCTGATCCTATTAATACCACAGGCAGGCAGCTGCAGTATTTACAGTTAGTGTACTGTGTCCGCTGCACAGGGTGCACCTAAATCTACCTGAAGACAATTGCTGTTGTTCTGATCCTATTAATACCACAGGCAGGCAGCTACAGTATTTACAGTTAGTGTACTGTGTCCTCTGCACAGTGTGCACCTAAAGCTACCTGAAGAAAATTGGTGGTGTTCTTCTGATCCTATTAGTACCACAGGCAGGCAGCTGCAGTATTTACAGTTAGTGTACTGCGTCCTCTGCACAGTGTGCACCTAAAGCTACCTGAAGACAATTGCTGTTGTTCTGATCCTATTAATACCACAGGCAGGCAGCTGCAGTATTTACAGTTAGTGTACTGTGTCCTCTGCACAGTGTGCACCTAAAGCTCCCTGAAGAAAATTGGTGGTGTTTTTCTGATCCTATTAGTACCATAGGCAGGCAGCTACAGTATTTACAGTTAGTGTACTGTGTCGTCTGCACAGTGTGCACCTAAAGCTACCTGAAGACAATTGTATTTACTGTTAGTATAGTGCGTCCTCTGCACAGTGTGCACCTAAAGCTACCTGAAGACAATTGCTGTTGTTCTGATCCTATTATTACCTGAAGTCAATTGTAATTACAGTTAGTGAAGTGCGTCCTCTGCACAGTGTGCACCTAAAGCTGCCTGAAGACAATCGCTGTTGTTCTGATCCTATTATTACCACAGGCAGGCAGCTGCAGTATTTACAGTTAGTGTACTGTGTCCACTGCACAGTGTGCTCCTAAAGCTACCTGAAGACAATTGCTGTTGTTCTGATCCTATTATTACCTGAAGTCAATTGTATTTACAGTTAGTGAAGTGCGTCCTCTGCACAGTGTGCACCTAAAGCTACCTGAAGAAAATCGCTGTTGTTCTGATCCTATTATTACCACAGGCAGGCAGCTGCAGTATTTACAGTTAGTGTACTGTGTCCACTGCACAGTGTGCTCCTAAAGCTACCTGAAGACAATTGCTGTTGTTCTGATCCTATTAATACCACAGGCAGGCAGCTACAGTATTTACAGTTAGTGTACTGTGTCCTCTGCACAGTGTGCACCTAAAGCTACCTGAAGAAAATTGGTGGTGTTTTTCTGATCCTAATAGTACCACAGGCAGGCAGCTATAGTATTTACAGTTAGTGTACTGTGTCCTCTGCACAGTGTGCACCTAAAGCTCCCTGAAGAAAATTGGTGGTGTTTTTCTGATCCTATTAGTACCATAGGCAGGCAGCTACAGTATTTACAGTTAGTGTACTGTGTCGTCCGCACAGTGTGCACCTAAAGCTACCTGAAGACAATTGTATTTACAGTTAGTATAGTGCGTCCTCTGCACAGTGTGCACCTAAAGCTACCTGAAGACAATTGCTGTTGTTCTGATCCTATTATTACCTGAAGTCAATTGTATTTACAGTTAGTGAAGTGCGTCCTCTGCACAGTGTGCACCTAAAGCTACCTGAAGACAATCGCTGTTGTTCTGATCCTATTATTACCACAGGCAGGCAGCTGCAGTATTTACAGTTAGTGTACTGTGTCCACTGCACAGTGTGCTCCTAAAGCTACCTGAAGACAATTGCTGTTGTTCTGATCCTATTAATACCACAGGCAGGCAGCTACAGTATTTACAGTTAGTGTACTGTGTCCTCTGCACAGTGTGCACCTAAAGCTACCTGAAGAAAATTGGTGGTGTTCTTCTGGTCCTATTAGTACCAAAGGCAGGCAGCTGCAGTATTTACAGTTAGTGTACTGCGTCCTCTGCACAGTGTGCACCTAAAGCTACTTGGAGACAATTGCTGTTGTTCTGATCCTATTAATACCACAGGCAGGCAGCTGCAGAATTTACAGTTTGTGTACTGTGTCCTCTGCACAGTGTGCACCTAAAGCTACCTGAAGAAAATTGGTGGTGTTCTTCTGATCCTATTAGTACCAAAGGCAGGCAGCTGCAGTATTTACAGTTAGTGTACTGCGTCCTCTACACAGTGTGCACCTAAAGCTACCTGGAGACAATTGCTGTTGTTCTGATCCTATTAATACCACAGGTAGGCAGCTGCAGAATTTACAGTTTGTGTACTGTGCCCTCTGCACAGTGTGCACCTAAAGCTACCTGAAGAAAATTGGTGGTGTTCTTTTGATCCTATTGGTACCACAGGCAGGCAGCTGCAGTATTTACAGTTAGTGTACTGCGTCCTCTGCACAGTGTGCACCTAAAGCTATCTGAAGACAATTGCTGTTGTTCTGATCCTATTAATACCACAGGCAGGCAGCTACAGTATTTACAGTTTGTGTACTGTGTCCTCTGCACAGTGTGCACCTAAAGCTACCTGAAGAAAATTGGTGGTGTTCTTCTGATCCTATTAGTACCACAGGCAGGCAGCTGCAGTATTTACAGTTAGTGTAGCGTGTCCTCTGCACAGTGTGCACCTAAAGCTACCTGAAGACAATTGCTGTTGTTCTGATCCTATTAATACCACAGGCAGGCAGCTGCAGTATTTACAGTTAGTGTAGTGTGTCCTCTGCACAGTGTGCACCTAAAGCTACCTGAAGAAAATTGGTGGTGTTTTTCTGATCCTAATAGTACTACAGGCAGGCAGCTACAGTATTTACAGTTAGTGTACTGTGTCCTCTGCACAGTGTGCACCTAAAGCTACCTGAAGACAATTGCTGTTGTTCTGATCCTATTAATACCACAGGCAGGCAGCTGCAGTATTTACAGTTAGTGTACTGTGTCCTCTGCACAGTGTGCACCTAAAGCTACCTGAAGAAAATTGGTGGTGTTTTTCTGATCCTAATAGTACCACAGGCAGGCAGCTACAGTATTTACAGTTAGTGTACTGTGTCCTCTGCACAGTGTGCACCTAAAGCTCCCTGAAGAAAATTGGTGGTGTTTTTCTGATCCTATTAGTACCATAGGCAGGCAGCTACAGTATTTACAGTTAGTGTACTGTGTCGTCTGCACAGTGTGCACCTAAAGCTACCTGAAGACAATTGTATTTACAGTTAGTGAAGTGCGTCCTCTGCACAGTGTGCACCTAAAGCTACCTGAAGACAATCGCTGTTGTTCTGATCCTATTATTGCCACAGGCAGGCAGCTGCAGTATTTACAGTTAGTGTACTGTGTCCACTGCACAATGTGCTCCTAAATCTACCTGAAGACAATTGCTGTTGTTCTGATCCTATTAATACCACAGGCAGGCAGCTACAGTATTTACAGTTAGTGTACTGTGTCCTCTGCACAGTGTGCACCTAAAGCTACCTGAAGAAAATTGGTGGTGTTCTTCTGATCCTATTAGTACCAAAGGCAGGCAGCTGCAGTATTTACAGTTAGTGTACTGCGTCCTCTGCACAGTGTGCACCTAAAGCTACCTGAAGACAATTGCTGTTGTTCTGATCCTATTAATACCACAGGCAGGCAGCTGCAGTATTTACAGTTAGTGTACTGTGTCCACTGCACAGTGTGCACCTAAAGCTCCCTGAAGAAAATTGGTGGTGTTTTTCTGATCCTATTAGTACCATAGGCAGGCAGCTACAGTATTTACAGTTAGTGTACTGTGTCGTCTGCACAGTGTGCACCTAAAGCTACCTGAAGACAATTGTATTTACAGTTAGTATAGTGCGTCCTCTGCACAGTGTGCACCTAAAGCTACCTGAAGACAATTGCTGTTGTTCTGATCCTATTATTACCTGAAGTCAATTGTATTTACAGTTAGTGAAGTGCGTCCTCTGCACAGTGTGCACCTAAAGCTACCTGAAGACAATCGCTGTTGTTCTGATCCTATTATTACCACAGGCAGGCAGCTGCAGTATTTACAGTTAGTGTACTGTGTCCACTGCACAGTGTGCTCCTAAAGCTACCTGAAGACAATTGCTGTTGTTCTGATCCTATTAATACCACAGGCAGGCAGCTACAGTATTTACAGTTAGTGTACTGTGTCCTCTGCACAGTGTGCACCTAAAGCTACCTGAAGAAAATTGGTGGTGTTCTTCTGATCCTATTAGTACCAAAGGCAGGCAGCTGCAGTATTTACAGTTAGTGTACTGCGTCCTCTGCACAGTGTGCACCTAAAGCTACCTGGAGACAATTGCTGTTGTTCTGATCCTATTAATACCACAGGCAGGCAGCTGCAGAATTTACAGTTTGTGTACTGTGTCCTCTGCACAGTGTGCACCTAAAGCTACCTGAAGAAAATTGGTGGTGTTCTTCTGATCCTATTAGTACCAAAGGCAGGCAGCTGCAGTATTTACAGTTAGTGTACTGTGTCCTCTACACAGTGTGCACCTAAAGCTACCTGGAGACAATTGCTGTTGTTCTGATCCTATTAATACCACAGGCAGGCAGCTGCAGAATTTACAGTTTGTGTACTGTGCCCTCTGCACAGTGTGCACCTAAAGCTACCTGAAGAAAATTGGTGGTGTTCTTTTGATCCTATTGGTACCACAGGCAGGCAGCTGCAGTATTTACAGTTAGTGTACTGCGTCCTCTGCACAGTGTGCACCTAAAGCTATCTGAAGACAATTGCTGTTGTTCTGATCCTATTAATACCACAGGCAGGCAGCTACAGTATTTACAGTTTGTGTACTGTGTCCTCTGCACAGTGTGCACCTAAAGCTACCTGAAGAAAATTGGTGGTGTTCTTCTGATCCTATTAGTACCACAGGCAGGCAGCTGCAGTATTTACAGTTAGTGTAGTGTGTCCTCTGCACAGTGTGCACCTAAAGCTACCTGAAGACAATTGCTGTTGTTCTGATCCTATTAATACCACAGGCAGGCAGCTGCAGTATTTACAGTTAGTGTAGTGTGTCCTCTGCACAGTGTGCACCTAAAGCTACCTGAAGAAAATTGGTGGTGTTTTTCTGATCCTAATAGTACTACAGGCAGGCAGCTACAGTATTTACAGTTAGTGTACTGTGTCCTCTGCACAGTGTGCACCTAAAGCTACCTGAAGACAATTGCTGTTGTTCTGATCCTATTAATACCACAGGCAGGCAGCTGCAGTATTTACAGTTAGTGTACTGTGTCCTCTGCACAGTGTGCACCTAAAGCTACCTGAAGAAAATTGGTGGTGTTCTTCTGATCCTATTAGTACCACAGGCAGGCAGCTGCAGTATTTACAGTTAGTGTAGTGTGTCCTCTGCACAGTGTGCACCTAAAGCTACCTGAAGAAAATTGCTGTTGTTCTGATCCTATTAATACCACAGGCAGGCAGCTGCAGTATTTACAGTTAGTGTAGTGTGTCCTCTGCACAGTGTGCACCTAAAGCTACCTGAAGAAAATTGGTGGTGTTTTTCTGATCCTAATAGTACTACAGGCAGGCAGCTACAGTATTTACAGTTAGTGTACTGTGTCCGCTGCACAGTGTGCACCTAAAGCTACCTGAAGACAATTGCTGTTGTTCTGATCCTATTAATACCACAGGCAGGCAGCTGCAGTATTTACAGTTAGTGTACTGTGTCCGCTGCACAGTGTGCACCTAAAGCTACCTGAAGACAATTGCTGTTGTTCTGATCCTATTAATACCACAGGCAGGCAGCTACAGTATTTACAGTTAGTGTACTGTGTCCTCTGCACAGTGTGCACCTAAAGCTACCTGAAGAAAATTGGTGGTGTTCTTCTGATCCTATTAGTACCACAGGCAGGCAGCTGCAGTATTTACAGTTAGTGTAGTGTATCCTCTGCACAGTGTGCACCTAAAGCTATCTGAAGACAATTGCTGTTGTTCTGATCCTATTAATACCACAGGCAGGCAGCTGCAGTATTTACAGTTAGTGTACTGTGTCCTCTGCACAGTGTGCACCTAAAGCTACCTGAAGAAAATTGGTGGTGTTTTTCTGATCCTAATAGTACCACAGGCAGGCAGCTACAGTATTTACAGTTAGTGTACTGTGTCCTCTGCACAGTGTGCACCTAAAGCTACCTGAAGACAATTGCTGTTGTTCTGATCCTATTAATACCACAGGCAGGCAGCTGCAGTATTTACAGTTAGTGTACTGTGTCCGCTGCACAGGGTGCACCTAAAGCTACCTGAAGACAATTGCTGTTGTTCTGATCCTATTAATACCACAGGCAGGCAGCTACAGTATTTAAAGTTAGTGTACTGTGTCCTCTGCACAGTGTGCACCTAAAGCTACCTGAAGAAAATTGGTGGTGTTCTTCTGATCCTATTAGTACCACAGGCAGGCAGTTGCAGTATTTACAGGTAGTGTACTGTGTCCTCTGCACAGTGTGCACCTAAAGCTACCTGAAGACAATTGCTGTTGTTCTGATCCTATTAGTACCACAGGCAGGCAGCCACAGTATTTACAGTTAGTGTACTGTGTCCTCTGCACAGTGTGCACCTAAAGCTACCTGAAGAAAATTGCTGTTGTTCTGATCCTATTAATACCACAGGCAGGCAGCTGCAGTATTTACAGTTAGTGTACTGTGTCCGCTGCACAGTGTGCACCTAAAGCTACCTGAAGACAATTGCTGTTGTTCTGATCCTATTAATACCACAGGCAGGCAGCTACAGTATTTACAGTTAGTGTACTGTGTCCTCTGCACAGTGTGCACCTAAAGCTACCTGAAGAAAATTGGTGGTGTTCTTCTGATCCTATTAGTACCACAGGCAGGCAGCTGCAGTATTTACAGTTAGTGTAGTGTATCCTCTGCACAGTGTGCACCTAAAGCTACCTGAAGACAATTGCTGTTGTTCTGATCCTATTAATACCACAGGCAGGCAGCTGCAGTATTTACAGTTAGTGTACTGTGTCCTCTGCACAGTGTGCACCTAAAACTACCTGAAGAAAATTGGTGGTGTTTTTCTGATCCTAATAGTACCACAGGCAGGCAGCTACAGTATTTACAGTTAGTGTACTGTGTCCTCTGCACAGTGTGCACCTAAAGCTACCTGAAGACAATTGCTGTTGTTCTGATCCTATTAATACCACAGGCAGGCAGCTGCAGTATTTACAGTTAGTGTACTGTGTCCGCTGCACAGGGTACACCTAAAGCTACCTGAAGACAATTGCTGTTGTTCTGATCCTATTAATACCACAGGCAGGCAGCTACAGTATTTACAGTTATGCCCCGTACACACGGTCGGACTTTGTTCGGACATTCCGACAACAAAATTCTAGGATTTTTTCTGACGAATGTTGGCTCAAACTTGTTTTGTCTACACACGGTCGCACAAAGTTGTCGGAAAATCCGATCATCCTGAACGCGGTGACGTAAAACACGTACGTCGGGACTATAAACGGAGCAGTGGCCAATAGCTTTCATCTCTTTATTTATTCTGAGCATGCGTGGCACTTTGTCCGTCGGATTTGTGTACACACGATCGGAATTTCCGACAACGGATTTTGTTGTCGGAAAATTTTATCTCCTGCTCTCCAACTTTGTGTGTCGGAAAATCCGATGGAAAATGTGCGATGGAGCCCACACACGGTCGGAATTTCCGACAACAAGCTCCGATCGGACATTTTCCATCGGAAAATCCGACCGTGTGTACGGGGCATTAGTGTATTGCGACCTTTGCACAGTGTGCACCTAAAGCTACCTGAAGACAATTGCTGGTGTTCTTATACTAATTTTACTACAGGCAGGCAGTTGATTCTGCTAGCTGCAGTATCAGTATATATATATACATCCTTTGTGTAGCTACATCTCACTGCAGGCCATTAGTATGTCTGGAAGGCCAACAAGGAGAGGCAGACAGTCACAAGCTAATAAAAGATGGCAAGCAGGCTCTGTGTCTAGAGGCAACAGTGCTGGTCATGGAAATGGTGCATCCTCATCAGCACGTGGCTGTTGGACACGCTTGTCCTTTTTTTCGGCAGCTGGCCGTTTTGAGCCGCATCATGCGGAAGACTTGGTAGAGTGGATGACCAAGCCTTCCTCATCCTCCTCATCCTCTCTCACCCAGGCTCAGGGTACTTTGTCTGGCAAAGCAGCTGCCAACGCGGCCTCTTCCCTCGGCTCAATGGCATCAGTCACTCCTTCCCTAGCTCCACCATGTCCTCCTGAGGAGTCCCCCGAACTGTTTAACCACAGTGTTGGGTACATGCTCCAGGAGGATTCCCAGCGTTTTAAAGGCTCCGATGATGGTACCCAGCTAGAGGAAGGCAGTAACGTGAGCCCAGAGAGAGGGTGTGCCCAAGAAGGACAGCAATCTGGCAGTCATGTTCCCCCAGCTGCAGCATACTGCCAGCTTTGCTCCAGTGATGAGGAGGGAGGGGATGATGAGGTCACTGACTCCACGTGGGTGCCTGATAGGAGAGAGGAGGAGGCACATCACCAACGAGGCAGGATGCCCTCCAGGGGCCAGCTTAAGGGCAGCACACCGACTGCATCACACCGCAGAGCTCCGCATGTGCAGGGCGCTGCTGTCTCTGCACGTTATTCCAAAAGTTCTTTGGTGTGGGCCTTTTTTGAAACTAGTGCATCAGATCACACCGCTGCTATTTGCAACATATGTCTCAAGCGTATCTCACGTGGCCAAAACATCACCCGCTTGGGCACCACATGCTTGACCAGCCATATGTCGACTTGCCATGCAATTCATTGGCAAGCGTACCTAAAAGACCCACACCAAAGAACAAAGAGGACCTCTCCTTGCTCCTCATCAGCTGGGATCTTCAACCCCACTATACCTTCAGTCCTCTCTGAGACCTGCATTGAGAGGAATGAAGGTGTAGAATTAGGTGTGTCAAAGCCAAGTACTTGCGGGCAATCTGCGTCAGATTGTACCAGGCAAATTTTCCTGCTCCAGCTGCTGCACCGCCGAAAGAAGTTCACTCCCAGCCATCCACATGCCCAGCAGTTGAATGCTAGCTTGGCTAAATTGCTAGCACTTCAACTGCTGCCTTTTCAGTTGGTAGATTCTGCCCCCTTCCGAGAGTTTGTGGAATGTGCGGTTCCTCAGTGGCAGGTTCCCAAACGCCACTTTTTCTCACGGAAGGCGATTCCGGCTCTCTACCGGCATGTGGAAGGCAATGTCTTGCTGAGGCTTCGGTCAGTCAAAGAAGGAGCGATGGAGAAGGTGGCCCTCTGACCGATGCGTTCAGACAATTTTTTAGTCCGCAGCCGCAAGGCATGATCAGTTCCAGCAACCATGGCCAGCGTCTGTTTTACATGGTGCAGGAATACCTAGGGGCAAGATCTGACTTGGACACCTTTCCCACAGAAAATCCTCTGGGTTACTGGGTCTTGAGGATGGATTACTGGTCAGAGCTTGCACAGTATGCAATTGAGCTACTGGCCTGTCCTGCATCCAGCGTTCTTTCGGAACACACATTCAGTACTGCTGGAGGCTTTGTTACCGATCACAGGGTGTGCCTGTCCACCGACTCGGTCAATCGACTGACCTTCATAAAAATGAATATGCTGAGTGATTATCCTCTTCCTCCTCAATGATCATGCTGATAGCTTGTAAGAACATTTTTGGTTCTGGGCGCTGCCACCAGTGGCTAAGGCCCAATTTTTCAGCCCCTGTTTAACAGGGGCCTGTAATTACAATTTTTGATGCAATATTTTGCAGGAGGGTTCATTACTGCGCTCATCTAGAGTATCTGTGAGGGGTTGCAGTGTTGTGGCACCAGCACCAGTGCCTAAGGCCCAATTTTTTCAGCCCCTGTTTAACAGGGGCGTGTAATTACAATTTTTGATGCAATACTTTGCAGCAGGGCTAGTTCCTGCGCTCCAACTAGAGTATCTGTGAGGGATTGCAGTGTTGTGGCACCAGCACCAGTGCCTAAGGCCCAATTTTTCAGCCCCCTTTCAACAGGGACATGTAATTACAATTTTTGTTCTAATATTCACAGCAGGGCCCATTCCTGTGCCCACCAAGAGTAACTGTGAGGGCTTACAGTGTTGTGGCAATACCACCACCACCACCAAAGGCCCAATTTTTCTGCCCCTGTTCAACAGGGGCATGTAATTACAATTCTTGATATAATATTTCACAGCAGGGCCCGTTCCAGCGCCCACCAAGAGTAACTGTGAGGACTTACAGTGTTGTGGCACCAGCACCACCACCAAAGGCCCAATTTTTCTGCCCCTGTTCAACAATAGCATGTAATTACAATTCTTGATCTAATATTTCACAGCAGGGCCCGTTCCTGCGCCCACCAAGAGTAACTGTGAGGGCTTATGCCCCGTACACACGGTCGGACTTTGTTCGGACATTCCGACAACAAAATCCTAGGATTTTTTCCGACGGATGTTGGCTCAAACTTGTCTTGCATACACACGGTCACACAAAGTTGTCGGAAAATCCGATCATTCTAAACGCGGTGACGTAAAATACGCACGTCGGGACTATAAACGGAGCAGTGGCCAATAGCTTTCATCTCTTTATTTATTCTGAGCATGCGTGGCACTTTGTTCGTCGGATTTGTGTACACACGATCGGAATTTCCGACAACGGATTTTGTTGTCGGAAAATTTTACATCCTGCTCTCAAACTTTGTGTGTCAGAAAATCCGATGGAAAATGTGTGATGGAGCCTACACACGGTCGGAATTTCCGACAGCAAGGTCCTATCACACATTTTCCGTCAGAAAATCTGACCTTGTGTACGGGGCATGACAGTGTTGTGGCAACACCAACACCTAAGGCCCCAATTTCTGCAGAGTATATAGGGCTGGCCCCTACATTCAAACATCCAACTTACAAATGACTCCTACTTGCAAACGGAAGGAGACAACAGGAAGTGAGATGAAATCTACCCCTAGGAAGGGAAATTCTCTCCTGTAAGAGTTAATATGGGAAAAAGGTGTCTCCTCTCCAATGATGCTTTATGACCAATCCTTGTTTCACTAAAAACCCCACATTTTCAAAAAAACATTTGTCATTGGGACAGAAAGTGAGGTGAAATCTTCTGAAGAGGTGCACAGACAGAAAAACAAATGTTAAAGGTTGATAACCCTTCCCTATGTTTTCCAAAAAGCTTAAAAATAGATTTTTTGGCTGGAGCTACACTTTAAAAATGTACCAGTTCAAAATTACAAACAGATTCTGCTTAACAACAAACCTACAGTCCCTGTCTTCTTTTCACCGCCTGTATACTGCTGTTCAGAGTATATAGGGCCTGGGGGCCCCACGCCTTTCCTTTTTTTAATCTGGGTGTGGGGTTCCCCTTAATATCCATACAAGACCCAAGGGGCCTGGTAATGGACTTGGGGGGGTACCCATGCCGTTTGTCTCACTGATTTTCATCCATATTGATGGGAACCGACAATACATTAAAGCCGCAAGCAGTTTTAAATGAATTTTATTCCTTCAAAAATGTCGTTTTGGGGGCGCATGCGCGGCGCTGAGCGTGATGGACGTCTGAGACTGTAGCTCCGTCCAGCCCGGGAAGATAACGGCTTCAGCAGGGCTAATATCAGCTATTTTCGCAGCGATTTTATCACCCCTCGAGCCCCTTATACCTGGTGCATGCCTGGGAGAAAGAAAAAGCCCAGAGGATCGGCTCAACACACCTTAACACACTATCTCCTCCGCGCCCGTGATCAATGCAGCATGTCTCAAAATGGCGCTGCGGGAAGAAACATACCTCCGTCTCCGGCCTCCTCTCCTGGACGTCCCACAGACCAGACACCTCTCCTGGATCCTAGCCGTGAGTACGCTGCATCTCTCACCAAATCAGACCTAGAAAGCAGCCTGGAGGCCATGTATGCAAGGCTTGCGACAAAGTTCCAAACGGAGCTCCACAAAACTTCTCACACACTTTCCCAAGAGATTGCATCCTTGGGCTCCAGGACAGAAAGACTGGAAACGAAGCACAATGAGCTGGCACTAGCTTACAGTGACCTCTCCAGAGAACACGATTCTCTAGCCACTGCCTGCTCCCTGATGCAATCCCAAATTGAAGACCTCGACAACCGCAACAGACGCAACAATATGCGCATAAGAGGTATTCCAGAATCTGTTACGGATCTCATCCCCACAATAATCCGCCTATTCAAATCTCTGCTCCCAGACACTGATGCCGGAGCGTTCACCTGTGATCGTATTCACAGAGCCCTCAGGCCTAAACCTCCTGAAGATAAGCCTCCCAGGGATATTGTTCTTTGCATGAAGGACTTTCTAACTAAGGAGGAGATCCTCAGAGCTGCTCGCAATCAACAACGCATCACTCTGGACGATCGCACCATCCAAATATATCCTGATATCTCTCCCGCCACCTTGGATAGGAGACGTGGCATGAAAGAAATTACATCTGCCCTTCAAGCAGCTCGCATTCGCTACAGGTGGGGCTTTCCATTCAAGCTGGTAATTCCCCACAATGGCACCACTTACTCTGCCACATCACTCCTGGAAGGTCAAGAAATTCTTGTAAAATTGGGCCTTTTGGATCCGGATGTCATTCGCCGACCCCCTTCTACTCCTAGACCTTCACCCATCTGGCAGACTCCCCCAACCAGGAGAGACAGACGGAGGATCAGATACGACATCGGAGATAGATTTGATGAACCCTTTCCTTGATCGTCTCAGCACAGATGACCACCACAAGATACCCCAACAACTTGCATCTTCCATTTGATTTCAAGATCCCGGACGTCGGTCCCTTGGAGCTGCCCACCCCACCCAGCAGCAGTCTGTAGACTCAGACCTACTTTTTCTTTTATTTTTGGTTTGAGTCATTACTACAGACCTGTTCTCCTTTCAGTTTTTTGGCTTTATATTCACTTGATCTGCAAAGTTCAGAACATTTTCTAAGCTGGGTTTGAGACCTTGTAGTCTCAGTAGTTGGTATTTCGTTTATCAGGTTTATTACAGTCACCTGATCCGATTTCTAGTTATGAAGACTTTTGTGTTGCTATTTGACTTATGGTTTTTTTTCTTATCTTCTTTTCCTTTTATTTTTATTTTTCTCCTTTTTAGCCTCAGGTTTCGATCCTCCATTATGCTATGTATGCATCGAATATATCATGCTGAAATATTTTGCAGGTTTTTTGCTCTACTAGGCCTCTACGGCTTAATGGTTTTTGGTATGTCACAACCCTCTACCCTCCAGTGCTCGAGTATGTCGGCCCTTCGCTTGTTTCATGGAAAAATAGATGCCTGTCTTAGGACACTTTTGGCTCCTGTTTATCCCCAGTCTATAGTGTATAACAACATTCACCATGGTAATTAAATGTGTATCACACAATGTTAAAGGTTTCAACTCCCCTTCTAAAAGGAAGAAGGCCTTTGCCTTTTATAAGCAGTTGGATGCAAAAATTCTCCTCTTACAGGAGACACACTTTGCTCACTCTTCACATCCTAAATTCCTTCATAGAAGCTTTCCTCAATCTTTTTGCTCTTTACACCAGACGAAAAGTAGGGGTGCCGCCATACTCTTGCACAGATCCTTCCCAATGGAAGTTAAACAGATATTTAAAGACAAAGATAGTAGGTATGTCATAATCAAAGGTCAGATTCATAACAGAGAACTTACTATTGCTAGCATCTATGCTCCACATGACTCCCCCGCCTCTTTTTTTCACTCCTTCTTTGACCGCCTTTCTCATTTTCAGTCACCACACATGATAATTGGTGGGGATTTTAACATGGTTGCCAATCCTAACCTTGATAGATCCAATTTATCCCCCTCCTCCAAATCATTTCCACGCTCTCTCTCCAGGGGACTGCTTGAACATCAACTGGTAGACTCCTGGAGAGCTCTCAACATTGGTACTAAAGAATACACATTCTACTCCCATCCCCATAAAAGTTATGCAAGATTGGATTATATCTATTCTACCCCTATTATTCTGGCTAATACTACAGAGTCTAGCATTCACCCATGCACGTGGTCTGACCACCATGCCACTACCTTCACCACCACTTACATCAGGCTTGCTCCTACCTCTTACTCCTGGCGCCTTAATGAGGCCCTCCTTTCAGATGCAGTGGTGGAGGCAGAAGTGGCACAAGCTATTGCAGAATATTTTAACCTCAATGCCGTCCCAGAAACCCCCCCTGCCATTGTCTGGACGGCTCATAAAGCAGTCCTTAGGGGCAAATTAATTAGCTTAGCCTCGACCCAAAATAAAATTGACAAACAAAACATCTTAACCTTTACCAAAGACCTAGATAAAATCTACAAAAATACCAATCTCTTACATTTAGCCGCCACAAGAAAGCTGATTGACCAAAAACGTCTAGAGTTAGACGGCATTTTGTCCAAGAGGGTGGAAAAGTCTCTTCGTTGGTCTAAAGCGAAATATCTTCTCCATGAGGGCTCCGCTTCTACCCTCTTCGCCAGAAAGCTAAATCACTCATCCCGCCCGCCCCACATATATAGATTGATGACCCCCACAGGACATCTTACTTCTCATCCCCAAGAGGTCCTTCATATCTTTGAACGATTTTATTCCTCCCTCCTATCCCCCTCCCAACTAAATCCCTCACCTGCAGATGAGGCCTGGTTTCAGAACATTCCTCTACCACATCTTACATCTACACAACTTGATATACTGAACTCCCCCATCACTCCGGCGGAGGTTTTGAAAGTAATTAAATCTCTGAAATCAGGCTCAGCCCCAGGCCCTGACGGATTTTCCTCCTTATATTATAAGAAATTCTCATCCCTCCTTACCACTAGGTTAGTTCATATATTTAATTGGGTCCTACAAGGGGGTAGCTTCCCCGAAGAAATGTTACTTGCCAATATGTCCCTGTTACCAAAACCTCACAAAAACCACACCCTACCCCAAAATTACCGACCTATCTCGGTCATTAATAATGATTTAAAAATTTTTAGCAGGATCATGGCTGATAGACTGGCGGGGGTTATCCCCACTTTAATTTCCCCTTTTCAGTCCGGATTTATACCCCATAGACTTATCACCGATAATATTCGTCTAGCGACAAATATAATACAAGATGCCAACCTTTTTTCACGTAAACTCCTCATGCTTAGCCTAGACATTCAAAAAGCATTTGACAGTGTCTCTTGGTCCTATATCACTACTCTCCTACAACGTATGGGATTCCAGGGAGCTTTCCTACAAGCATTCTTGGCCCTTTATCGTAACCCGAAGACTCGGATTAGGCTCCCTGGCTGTAACTCTAACTTTTTTGACCTGGGCAAGGGTACAAGACAGGGATGCCCTATGTCACCTCTAATTTTTGCGTTAGCCCTCGAGCCTTTGGCCATAGCTATACTACAAAATCCTGACATTTCGGGTTATGTAAAGGGCCACTCGACATACAAATTTGGAATGTATGCTGATGACGTTCTAATGTTTCTCACCAACCCTCTGGTTTCTCTGCCAAACTTATTTCAGACTCTATCAAGCTTTGCAGAGATATCAGGTCTATCCATTAACATGGCAAAATCAAGCGCCCTCCCCATAGGTTACTCCCCTGGAGAACTGCATCACCTTCAGTCAGTCTACCCCTTTATTTGGGCAGAGTCTCACCTTCTATACCTGGGTATTAACCTGGCCAATGATTTCGGCAGACTCTTTGAAGTAAACTTCCCACCTATGGTTTCTAAATTGAAAAGTATCCTCAAACAATGGTCACACCTCCACATTTCATTTCTTGGCAGAATCACTGCTCTCAAAATGACTATCCTCCCTAAACTACTCTACCTTTTTAGATCCTTGCCACTTAAATTATCCAAAACATACCT
Source organism: Lithobates septentrionalis (assembly GCA_037952835.1). Classification (NCBI taxonomy): domain Eukaryota; kingdom Metazoa; phylum Chordata; class Amphibia; order Anura; family Ranidae; genus Lithobates; species Lithobates septentrionalis. The sequence goes on from JBBDGP010000828.1 coordinate 3,803,368, forward strand.
CCACACTATCCAGGTGTTGTTTAATAGATTTATTTGGAGGGACAAACCCCCTCGCTTTGCCAGAGAAGTCCTGTATCGCTCTGCCAAGAGGGGTGGTTTGGGGGTTCCTCAAATATGGCTTTACTACTTAGCCAGTAGATACACGCAACAGGCACAATGGAATATTTATAACTCTAAGGTCCCTTGGGTGCAGTTTGAAAGTGAATCTATCGCCCCCCTATATCTCCCGGGCCTTATGTGGTCCAACAATCAGACTAAATCAGTAGTAGCCACCAAAAATTTGATTACGCATGCTGGCCTCCAACTCTGGGACTCACATAAAAAAACTTACAATCTCATATCAACTGTCCCCCTATATGCCTCATTTCTAGGAGACTCTAGATTCCCATTGGCCTTTGATAGACCTTCCTCCTTCCAACTCTGGATTGACTTAAAACTAACTACATTAGACAAATTTTTTATAAACTCGAAATTTATTTCCTTTTCTCAGTTGCAATCCTTGCACCACATCCCAAACTCTGAATTCTACCACTTTTTACAAATACGTCACTTTTTCCAAAGGCACTACACTGGCCCCTCTGCGACTTCCACCACTCTATATGAGGACATATGCCATGACTCACCCCGCCAAAAAGGTCTGATCTCGCTAGTCTATGTTGCCCTGGATGCTAACTCAGAGGTCGCAACTCTAAAATATAGATCCCAATGGGCAGCTGAGTTGGATCTTGCTGTAGATGACATAGACTGGGTGAAGGGCTGGCAGAACCTACGCAAATGCACTAAATCCATCATGGTTCGTGAAACGGCGATCAAACTGTTAACACGCTGGTACTACACCCCGTTGCGTATACACAAGATCTACCCTCAATCATCCCCCCTCTGTTTTAGGGGATGTATGCAACAAGGTTCTTTTTTCCATATATTTTGGAATTGCGAAAAACTACGCCCCACTTGGAATGAGATCTTGAAAGTAATGGACAAATTAGCAGGCAAACCTCTTAATATCTCATTCCAACACTGTCTTTTATTCCAATCCCCCCCAGACACCCCTAAACCGTTGGTTAAACTGATTCACTCTATTTGTATAGCCTTGCATTGGGTGGTTGCTCTGAATTGGAAATCAGCTTCAGTACCATTTTCTCAAGTTATTGCAAGAATAGATCACATGATGTTGTCAGACCAGATCTTTCATACCCTACATGACACTATCCCTCAATATGATGCCATCTGGAATCCCTGGTTCTTATTTAGGCTCCAAACCTGACATTCTTACATTCTTCTTTTCTTTTTATTTTATTATATTTTGTACATATTATTTTCCGACCTAGGGCTTTTTGTTTTTTTTATTTCTTGATTTGTGCGTTTGTATTATTTTATCTATTCAACCGAGTCTCAGACTTTCAGAATATGTTGATAGCTCTAATAGAGATATATAACTCAGCAGTTTATATTGGTATGTAGTCTCTGCTTACATTCCATGTCTCTACACTTTTTGTACTCATTGCTCTGATTGTCTTGAATGTATTACACCTTCTTTGTTATTTCTAAAAACAAAATAAAAACTTTTTGAAAACAAAAAAAAAAAAAATGTCATTTTGTGCAGGGGCTGTTCTAAGCACGGGAAACACGCGACACTTTACAGGCATACTATAGACACTCCCCAGGTACGATATTTAAAGGAATATTTCACTTTTTGTTTTCACTTTAAGCATTATTAAAATCACTGCTCCCGAAAAAACAGCCGTTTTGAAAACAATTTTTTGCATTGATACATGTCCCCTGGGGCAGGACCTGGGTCCCCAAACCCTTTTTAGGACAATACCATGCATTTTAGCCTTTAAAATTAGCACTTTTGATTTCGAACGTTCGAGTCCCTTAGACTTTAATGGGGTTTTAAACTTTCGGACCGTTCCCAGGTTCTGGTGCGAACCGAACCGGGGGTGTTCGGCTCATCCCTACTTGCCACGTCACCTGCTACATTGCCTGTCACCAGATGCGGAATGTCACTTTCCACGCTGCCAACCACCAGATGTGAGTTGTCACTGCATTGGTGGCAGTACTGGTTCATTTAGCCTCTGTGCAGTGGTGGGTTCCGGGTGAAGATAGGAGAGCAGTGATGCTGGGCAGGGGGTGAGAGATGATGTCATCTCTCTGCTCCCCGCCACACCTCCGACACTGAGGCTGACAGAACCCCAGGCTGTGGGGGCGGACGAGCGGTGATGCGGGGGGGGCGGAGAGAGATGATGTCATCTCTGCTTGCCTGTCCGCTAGCTTCTCTCATTCACGCGGCTCTCTCATGCCGGCCGCCCGCACCCCCTGCTTCAGAGAGGCCACGGCCCAGTAGTGGTGGTTGATGACCCCTGCTGTGAGGCAATTGCATAATGTGTTAGTATGCATTGCATACTAGCAGATTATGGAATACTTACCTTGGAATGAAGTCTTCCAGTGGTGCACTGTCACTGCTGAGAGTGCTGACAGCTTTCCCCGATATTTCTTACGGGGTCGCGCACGTGATTGACTGGATCCCGCCTCAGTTCTGGCACGAAGCTCTGAAGGTCCAGCAAGGTATGGTACCCCTTTAGGAACAAGGGTGTCACCAAGTCCTATACTATCTTGTGTTTATGTGTTGAGGCGCTAGCTCTAATACAAACCGTGTACATACAAATAATCCATCCAGTTTAGGTGGAACGCACGCTGGCTTCGAGAGATGAGCAGCGGCGAGGACTGTATACTAACGAGGCTGTTAATAGTGGGTGCCGCTTCATGGCATATGAAAATGTGAGTGTACCAGCATATACTTTTTAATAATATTTTTATTAAACATATTGGATGATTATTGCCTTTGTTCTCTCATTCTGGGTTTATCCCGCTGGTGGCATTGGATATAAGGCGGTGGATGTCAAGTACACACCAAGCAAAGGATTAAGCATTTAAGCGGTGAGGGTCCAGGTGGCCCAAAGTTTTCTGGTGAGTGCCCCCCCCCCCTTATACTAGGTGGTGGAACCCAACACTTGAGTGAAGCCTTCTATACATAAGAAGAGCATGTATCACTGATGCACAAGTGGTGGAAAAAAGAAGTGCAATAGAAGAATTTTTGTTTTTGCACATTTTTTATTTTTTATAACTTTTTTTCATATTTTTTCTACTTGTCTGAAGGACATTCATTATTCTTGGGACTTTTCATTGCATATTTATGTATATTGATATTGGTTGCATGGACTTTTTTCACTTATTGATATAGATTATTTGTATGTACATGGTTTGTATTATGCCGCGTACACACGGTCCTACTTTTCGTCTACAAAAGTCCAACGGACGCTGATGGACTAAAGCTGGCTGGTAATCCGATCGTGTGTGGGCTTCTCCGGACTTTCAACTGACTTTTTTAGCCTCAAATCCGACGTACTTTAGATTTGAAACATGCTTTAAAACTTTACTTCGTAACTACGACGGACCCCGAAATCCGCTCGTCTGTGTGCTAGTCCGACGGACAAAAAGCCACGCTAGGGCACCTATTGGCTACTGGCTATGAACTTCCTTATTTTAGTCCGGTGTACGTCATCACGTACGAATCCGTTAGACTTTTGTGTGGTCGTGTGTAGGCAAGTCCGTTCGTTAGAAAGTAGGCCGCAAGTCCGCCGCAAGTCCACCGAAAGTCTGCCGGAAGTCTGTCGGACAGGCTGTCCGACTTTTGTAGACGAAAAGTACGACCGTGTGTACGCGGCATTACAGTTAGCGCCTCAACACATAAACACATTTTATAAAAAAATGCCAAAAAAAATTGATGGCATCAGCCAATTGTTAATCACAATCAACAACTAATAGGGGGCGCCATTTAGTTTACGTATTTAGTTCCCATACTATCTTGCCACTGCTCCACGTGTATTCTGGGCATCCGGAGAGTGTTTTTTCCCTCATAAATTCTAAAATGATATGTAAAGCCTGTGACCCTTTTACAGAGCTTATAGAGTTTGAACCCATATCTGGCACACTTGCTGGGGAGATATTGCTTAATTGTAAATGAAAAAAAGAAAAGAAAAAAACACGCTCACCACAAAGAGGAGGGTTAAAAAAAAAAACACCTATCCAAATGTCTAGGTATAACAGACATCTGAAAACAAATCCATCAATATTTAAAAAAAATAGTGATATTCGCTATTACAAAAAAAGTATTATCATAGTACACAAAAATAAGGTAATAGTCTATAGATTAGGGGCTTTCAGTTTATCAAATACATGAATGGTGCTCCAACATATAAAAAAAAAGTGTCCAAGTAAAGACGAAAAAAGACATGTATCCCAGGAAAGAGAACCGCTGTACACATCCACCAGGTGTGTAAAAGAGCTCCAGAGCAGCTTACCAGAAAACCATGACCCTCTGATTAAGGGCGGTTATAGCCAGGACCAGTCCCCTGTGGACATCAGTTTATATAGAAACGTCTAGGGGCGTGGAGATTATTTCTGGATTATTGAATTATTTCTAAAGTGTTTATGTATTCACATGTATTATGGTTTGCTTCTTTCTTTATACAATTTTACTTTTACTTGGAAGACTTGCACTTAGCTCTAGGGTTGTATTAGTTTCGGTGCCGATACCGAGCATTTGCACGAGTACATGTACTCGTGCAAATGCCCCGATGCTTAATCCGATACCTCCAGACTCCAGAAGCCCCGCACAAAGTGCCACCTATCAGTGCCCATCAGTGCCACCCCATCAGTGCCCTTCAGGGCTGCCTCATCAGTGCCCATGAGTGCAGACTATCAGTGCCACCTATCAGTGCTGCATATCAGTGCCCATCAATGCTGCATATTAGTGCCTCCTCATCAGTGCCATCCCATCAGTGCCCATCAGTGCAGTCTATCAGTGCCCATCAGTGCAGCCTCATCAGCGCACATCAGTGAAGGAGAAAATGTACTTATTTACAAAATTGTGCATTGAAAACTGTCACATAACATTAAAAAAATATTGCTAATTGGTATTGGCGAGTACTTGAATAAAAAGTATTGGTACTTGTACTCAGTCTTATAAAAGTGGTTACGGTGCAACCCTACTAAGCGCAGAAGTTCACATACACAGCAACACTCTCTGCCGGGGTAGAGCCCAGAACCATGGTCAGGTCACTGCTAAAAGTCCTGTACACACCTGTGCAATCAGTGTGTTGGCTGCTCAGAAAACTTTTTCCCACCCGGCTCTCTAAGAAATCACTTTTTAGACCCTGGCAGGGTACCTCACTGCCACTATATATATATTTATATATACAATATATATACACTAACTGGACACTTTATTAGGGTACACCTTGCTAGTACCGGGTTGGACCCATTTTTGCCTTCAGAACTGCTTTAATTCTGCATGGCATAGATTCAACAAGATGTTGGAAACATTCCTCAGAGATTTTGGTCCATATTGACATGATAGCTTCATACAGTTGCTGCCGATTGGTTGGCTGCACATCTATGATGTGAATCTCCTGTTCCACCACATCCCAAAGGTGCTCTATTGGATTGAGATCTGGTGACTGTGGAGGCCATCAGAGTGCAGTGAATTTATTGTTATGTTCAAGAAAGCAGTTTGAGATGATTTGAGCTTCGTGACATGGTGCATTATCCTGCTGGAAGAACCCATCACAAGATGGGTACAATGTAGTCATAAAGGGATGGACATGGTCAGCAACAATACTCAGGTAGGCCGTGGCGTTTAAACAATGCTCAATTGGTACTAAGGGGCCCAAAGTGTCCCAAGAAAATATCCCCCACACCATTACACCACCACCACCAGCCTGAATCGTTGACACAAGGAAGGATGGATCTATGCTTTCATGTTGTTTATACTAAATTCTGACCCTACCCTCTGAATGTCGCAGCTGATATTCTATTGTCCAATATTGGTGAGCCTGTGCGAATTGTAGCCTCAGTTTTCTGTTCTTAGCTGACAGGAGTGGTACCCAGTGTGGTCTTCTGCTGCTGATCTACTGGGATTTTCATGATTTTGATGTCAGAGGTCAGAGGAGGAGAATTGGCAGACTGGTTTGAGATGATAGAAAGGCAACAGTAACTCAAAAAAACACATGTTACAACCAAGGTATGCAAAATACCATCTCTGAATGCATAACACATCAAACCTTGTTCACCATGCCACGTTCAAAGTCACTTAAATCCCCTTTCTTCCCCATTCTGATGCTCAGTTTAAACTTCAGTAGGTCGTCTTCACCACGTCTAGATGCCTAAATGTATTGAGTTGCTGCCCTGTGATTGGCTGATTAGCAATTTGTGTTACCAAGCAATTGAACAGGTGTATACAGTAGTAATGGGGTATATGGTGAAATAAGTGTTTGTGTGTACATAAATGTCTATGCAAAACTGCAAAACGTTCATGGAGTCCACTTGGAGCATTCAGGGTAACTTTCTGCTGATCTCAATGCACCAGATGCAGTACTTCTGAAGAGACTGAAGTATTTTTAGCCAAACAAATAAGAAGAACAGCAAGGCGCAATCTGATTGTAGTATTTTAACCACTTAACCAGTTTCCGACCGCCGCACACAGATGTACGTCGACAGAGCGGCACGGGCAGGCAAAAGGGCTTACCTGTACGTCCCTGCCTGCCCGCGGGTGGGGGGTCCGATCGGACCCCCCCCCCCCCGGTGCCTGCGGCGGTCGGCAAATCTTCCCCGGCGATCGGTGGTGAGGGAGAGGCCATCCATTCGTGGCCCCCCCCTCGCGATCGCTCCCAGCCAATGGGATCATTTCCCTGCCTCTGTATTGTACACAGAGGCAGAGGAAATTATGTCATCTCTCCTCGGCTCGGTATTTTCCGTTCCGGGCCGAGGAGAGAAGACTGGAATGTAAGTGCACAAACACAACACAACACAGTAGAACATGCCAGGCATACAAAACACCCCGATCCCCCCCCCCCCGATCACCCCCCGATCCCCCCCCAATCACCCCCCCCTGTCACAAACTGACACCAAGCAGGTTTTTTTTTTTTTTTTTTTTTCCTGATTACTGCATAGTGTCAGTTTGTGACAGTTGCAGTGTTGGGACAGTTAGTATTACCCCCCTTTAGGTCTAGGGTACCCCACTAACCCCCCCCTAATAAAGTTTTAACCCCTTGATCACCCCTCGTCACCAGTGTCACTAAGCGATCATTTTTCTGATCGCTGTATTAGTGTCGCTGGTGACGCTAGTTAGGGACGTAAATATTTAGGTTCGCCATCAGCGTTTTATAGCGACAGGGACCCCCATATACTATCTAATAAATGTTTTAACCCCTTGATTGCCCCCTAGTTAACCCTTTCACCACTGATCACCGTATAACCATTACGGGTGACGCTGGTTAGTTCGTTTATTTTTTATAGTGTCAGGGCACCCGCCGTTTATTACCGAATAAAGGTTTAGCCCCCTGATCGCCCGGCGGTGATATGCGTCGCCCCAGGCAGCGTCAGATTAGCGCCAGTACCGCTAACACCCACGCACGCATCATACGCCTCCCTTAGTGGTATAGTATCTGTACGGATCAATATCTGATCCAATCAGATCTATACTAGCGTCCCCAGCAGTTTAGGGTTCCCAAAAACGCAGTGTTAGCGGGATCAGCCCAGATACCTGCTAGCACCTGCGTTTTTCCCCTCCGCCCAGCCCACCCAAGTGCAGTATCAATCGATCACTGTCGCTTACAAAACACTAAACGCATTCAGCGTTCAGAGTCAGGCCTGATCCCTGCGATCGCTAACAGTTTCCTTGGTAGCGTTTTGGTGAACTGGCAAGCACCAGCCCCAGGCAGTGTCAGGTTAGCGCCAGTACCGCTAACACCCACGCACGCACCGTACACCTCCCTTAGTGGTATAGTATCTGATCGGATCAATATCTGATCCGATCAGATCTATACTAGCGTCCCCAGCAGTTTAGGGTTCCCAAAAACGTTTTGCCCCTCCGCCCGGCCCAGCCCAGCCCAGCCCACCCAAGTGCAGTATCGATCGATCACTGACACTTACAAAACACTAAACTAAAGAGTCAGGCCTGATCCTGCGATCGCTAACAGTTTTTTTGGTAGCGTTTTGGTGAACTGGCAAGCACCAGCGGCCTAGTACACCCCGGTCGTAGTCAAACCAGCACTGCAGTAACACTTGGTGACGTGGCGAGTCCCATAAGTGCAGTTCAAGCTGGTGAGGTGGCAAGCACAAGTAGTGTCCCGCTGCCACCAAAAAGACAAACACAGGCCCGTCGTGCCCATAGTGCCCTTCCTGCTGCATTCGCCAATCCTAATTGGGAACCCACCGCTTCTGCAGCGCCCGTACTTCCCCCATTCACATCCCCAACCAAATGCAGTCGGCTGCATGAGAGGCATTTTCTTTATGTCCTCCCGAGTACCCCTACCCAACGAACCCCCCCAAAAAAGATGTTGTGTCTGCAGCAAGCGCGGATATAGGCGTGACACCCGCTATTATTGTCCCTCCTGTCCTGACAATCCTGGTCTTTGCATTGGTGAATGTTTTGAACGCTACCATTCACTAGTTGAGTATTAGCGTAGGGTACAGCATTCCACAGACTAGGCACACTTTCACAGGGTCTCCCAAGATGCCATCGCATTTTGAGAGACCCGAACCTGGAACCGGTTACAGTTATAAAAGTTACAGTTACAAAAAAAAGTGTAAAAAAAAAAAACACATACAAAAATATAAAATAAAAAAAAATAGTTGTCGTTTTATTGTTCTCTCTCTCTCTATTCTCTCTATTGTTCTGCTCTTTTTTACTGTATTCTATTCTGCAATGTTTTATTGTTGTTATGTTTTATCATGTTTGCTTTTCAGGTATGCAATTTTTTATACTTTACCGTTTACTGTGCTTTATTGTTAACCATTTTTTTGTCTTCAGGTACGCCATTCACGAATTTGAGTGGTTATACCAGAATGATGCCTGCAGGTTTAGGTATCATCTTGGTATCATTCTTTTCAGCCAGCGGTCGGCTTTCATGTAAAAGCAATCCTAGCAGCTAATTAGCCTCTAGACTGCTTTTACAAGCCGTGGGAGGGAATGCCCCCCCCCCCAACGTCTTCCGTGTTTTTCTCTGGCTCTCCTGTCTCAACAGGGAACCTGAAAATGCAGCCGGTGATTCAGCCAGCTGACCATAGAGCTGATCAGAGACCAGAGTGGCTCCAAACATCTCTATGGCCTAAGAAACCGGAAGCTACGAGCATTTTATGACTTAGATTTCGCCGGATGTAAACAGCGCCATTGGGAAATTGGGAAAGCATTTTATCACACCGATCTTGGTGTGGTCTGATGCTTTGAGGGCAGAGGAGAAATCTAGGGTCTAATAGACCCCAATTTTTTCAAAAAAGAGTACCTGTCACTACCTATTGCTATGATAGGGGATATTTACATTCCCTGAGATAACAATAAAAATGATAAAAAAAAAAAAATGAAAGGAACAGTTTAAAAATAAGATAAAAAAAATAAGAATAATAAAGAAAAGAAAAAAAAAAAAAAAAAGCACCCCTGTCCCCCCTGCTCTCGCGCTAAGGCGAACGCAAGCGTCGGTCTGGCGTCAAATGTAAACAGCAATTGCACCATGCATGTGAGGTATCACCGCGAACGTCAGATCGAGGGCAGTAATTTTAGCAGTAGACCTCCTCTGTAAATCTAAAGTGGTAACCTGTAAAGGCTTTTAAAGGCTTTTAAAAATGTATTTAGTTTGTCGCCACTGCACGTTTGTGCGCAATTTTAAAGCATGTCATGTTTGGTATCCATGTACTCGGCCTAAGATCATCTTTTTTATTTCATCAAACATTTGGGCAATATAGTGTGTTTTAGTGCATTAAAATGTAAAAAAGTGTGTTTTTTCCCCAAAAAATGCGTTTGAAAAATTGCTGCGCAAATACTGTGTGAAAAAAAAAATGAAACACCCACCATTTTAATCTGTAGGGCATTTGCTTTAAAAAAAATATATAATGTTTGGGGGTTCAAAGTAATTTTCTTGCAAAAAAAAATTATTTTTTTATGTAATCAAAAAGTGTCAGAAAGGGCTTTGTCTTCAAGTGGTTAGAAGAGTGGGTGATGTGTGACATAAGCTTCTAAATGTTGTGCATAAAATGCCAGGACAGTTCAAAACCCCTCCAAATGACCCCATTTTGGAAAGTAGACACCCCAAGCTATTTGCTGAGAGGCATGTCGAGTCCATGGAATATTTTATATTGTGACACAAGTTGCGGGAAAGAGACAATTTTTTATTTTTTTTATTTTTTTTTTGCGCAAAGTTGTCACTAAATGATATATTGCTCAAACATGCCATGGGAATATGTGAAATTACACCCCAAAATACATTCTGTTGCTTCTCCTGAGTACGGGGATACCACATGTGTGGGACTTTTTGGGAGCCTAGCCGCGTACGGGACCCCGAAAACCAAGCACCGCCTTCAGGCTTTCTAAGGCCGTAAATTTTTGATTTCACTCTTCACTGCCTATCACAGTTTCGGAGGCCATGGAATGCCCAGGTGGCAAACCCCCCCCCCAAATGACCCCATTTTGGAAAGTAGACACCCCAAGCTATTTGCTGAGAGGTATAGTGAGTATTTTGCAGACCTCACTTTTTGTCACAAAGTTTTGAAAATGGAAAAAAGAAAAAAAAATTTTTTTTCTCGTCTTTCTTTATTTTCAAAAACAAATGAGAGCTGCAAAATACTCACCATGCCTCTCAGCAAATAGCTTTGGGTGTCTACTTTCCAAAATGGGGTCATTTGGGGGGTTTTATGCCATCTGGGCATTTTATGGCCTTCAAAACTGTGATAGGTAGTTAGGAGTAAAATCAAAAATGTACGCCCTTAGAAATCCAGAAGGCAGTGATTGGTTTTCGGGGCCCCGTACGTGGCTAGGCTCCCAAAAAGTCCCACACATGTGGTATCCCCATACTCAGGAGAAGCAGCTAAATGTATTTTGGGGTGCAATTCCACATATGCCCATGGCCTGTGTGAGCAATATATCATTTAGTGACAACTTTTTGTAATTTTTTTTTTTTTTTTTTTTTTTTAGTCATTATTCAATCACTTGGGACAAAAAAAATGAATATTCAATGGGCTCAACATGCCTCTCAGCAATTTCCTTGGGGTGTCTACTTTCCAAAATGGGGTCATTTGTGGGGGTTTTGTACTGCCCTGCCATTTTAGCACCTCAAGAAACGACATAGGCAGTCATAAATTAAAGGCTGTGTAAATTCCAGAAAATGTACCCTAGTTTGTAGGCGCTATAACTTTTGCGCAAACCAATAAATATACACTTATTGACATTTTTTTTACCAAAGACATGTGGCCGAATACATTTTGGCCTAAATGTATGACTAAAATTGAGTTTATTGGATTTTTTTTAGAACAAAAAGTAGAAAATATCATTTTTTTTCAAAATTTTCGGTCTTTTTCCGTGTATAGCGCAAAAAATAAAAACGGCAGAGGTGATCAAATACCATCAAAAGAAAGCTCTATTTGTGGGAAGAAAAGGAAGCAAATTTCGTTTGGGTACAGCATTGCATGACCGCGCAATTAGCAGTTAAAGCGACGCAGTGCCAAATTGTAAAAAGTGCTCTGGTCAGGAAGGGGGTAAATCCTTCCGGGGCTGAAGTGGTTAAGGACCGGAAGATTTTCCCCCTAAATGACCAGACCATTTTTTGCGATATGGCACTGCGGATATTTAACTAACATTTGCGTGGTCGTGCAACGTTGTACCCTAACAAAATTTGATGTTCTTTTTTTCCCACAAATAGAGCTTTCTTTTGGTGGTATTTGATCGCCTCTGCGTTTTTGTTTTTTTTTCGCTATAAACAAAAAAAGACTGACAATTTGAAAAAAAACACAATAATACTTTACTTTTTGCCATAATAAATATCCAAAAAATAAATTTAAAAAAAAAACAAATTTCTTCATCAGTTTAGGCGAATATGTATTCTTCTACAAATTTTTTGTAAAAAATTGCAATAAGCTTATATTGATTGGTTTGCGCAAAAGTTATAGCACCTACAAAATAGGGGATAGATTTTGCCACTTTTTTGGGACCACTGACATTTATACAGTGATCAGTGCTATAAAAATGCAATCATTAATGTATAAATTACACTGGCAGGGAAGGGGTTAACACTAGTGATGATCAAGGGGTAAAATGTGTTGCCTGGGAGGTATTACTATCTGTAGGGGGAGGGGACTGACTGGAGGAGAGAGATTGCTGTTCTTGATCACTAGGAACAGACGATCACTCTCTACTTCCCTGTCAGAACAGGGACCTGTTTGTTTACATTGACAGATCCCCGTTCTGGCTCTCTGTGACGCGATGACGGGTGGCATCCGGCCACGCGCATCGGCTCCCCTGTCGTGCACGTGCCTGCTATAGCTCTTAAAATGGCCAACGTACAGCTACGGCAATTTTTCAGGAACAAGCCGACCCGCCGCAGTATAATGACGGTGGCTGGTCGGCAAGTGGTTAACAGATTTATTGTGGTGAAAATACAAATGACAACTCACATTAAAATCAGGCTCATCACATAGTAAGGGCTTCCGATGGACAGTCTCAAAACAACAGGGAACCTCAGACCAATAGGAGTACTGGGTGGATGGATACACCTGCAGAACCAAGAGAACACACCAGGGGGCACCAAACTAAGCACAGCATTAAAGGCTAAGTTTACCTTTCTTTTTCTAAATTTCAGATCCCCTATGTATCAATATAGCATTCATGTACTATTTTGCAAACATATCAAAGCTTTCCATTAAATCTACAGACACTTACTTCACTTGTCCTCATCCATATTTCCAAACGTATCCATTGCTTCTGCCTTACTTCCTGGTCAGGCTTTAGAACATGACACAGGCGTTGACCAGCTGACCTCATTAGCATACACCCTGCATCATCCACCCTCCTACCTACCCACCCATTCCCAGCTGCATGTTTTTTAAATAAAAATGCAATTAATCAGTGATCACCCTTCTCACTAAATACATAATATACAATCAGATTGCATAGTGTATAGCCATCTCTTTACAAATACATAGGAGGGAGTGGATAGAAACACTCAAACACTCAGATGTCAAGCCACGTTTACATCTCTGCATATTGGGAACTCTGACAGCAGGATTTTTCAGTGGCTGCAGTGACTTGGCTGCAGCCACCAATTCGCAAAGGTTTTCCGATATTCCCATCTACTTGTCTACTTACTTCCCCCCATATGTTTCTCTGTAACAGGGATGGCCACATAAGTATCAAAATTTGTCCCATCCCTACTGAACTGGCTGAATTTCAATCCATCTGATATTGAGGCATTTTTCCTCCCCGCTGACCAACAGTGCCAGGCATTTTTCTCCCTCTGACCAATCATGCAAGGCGTTTTTTCCAACCAACCAATAAAGTCAGGCCTTTTTCCTCCCACTGACCAAACACAGCAGGCTTTTGATCCCATTGACGCTGGAGCAATTTCTACTCCCACTGGCACCAGAGACATTTTTGCTGCCACTAATGGTGCACTGACCAATAACAACAGCCATTTTTCTCCCTCTTACCAACGATTCTACGTTTTACTCCCACTGACCGATGATGCCTTGCATTTTTTCCCACTAACTAATAACACCAGGAATTTTCTCCCACTGAACACCAACAGCGCCGCATTTTTACCCTTCCATTGAGCAGCAATATAAGGGGCACTGTTGCATAATTTCAACTACTGTAATCTTTATGCTGCCATATGTGCCATATGGTACATAATCCTGACCAACGTGATTGTTATTTCAACAATTGTTGATTACTAAATAGCCAGGTAGTAGCATAAGGATTGCAAAAAACATGAGCAATGTATGCTGTATGTGGACTTAAAGTGATACTAAAGCCTTTTTTTTTTTTTTAAACCACTTGAGCTCCGGAAGATTTTCCCCCCTTCATGACCAGGCAATTTTTTGCTATTAAGCACTGTGCTATTTTAACTGGCAATTGTGTGGTCATGCAAAACTATGCAAATGAAATTTATATATATTTTTTCACACAAATAAAATTTATTTTGGTGGTATTTGATCACCACTGGGTTTTTTTTTTCTACATAAACAAAAAAAGATTGGCATTTAAAAAAAAAATTATATTTTCTACTTTCTGTTATAAATCATATCCAATAAAGGCAAATGTCTTCATCCATTTAGGCCAAAATATATTCTGCTACATGTCATATTAATTGGTTTGTGTGAAAGTTATAGCATCTGCAAACTATGGTATATACAGTATATCACAAAAGTGAGTATACCCTTCACAATTTTAAAAATATTTTATTATATCTTTTCATGTGACAACACTGAGGAAATTACACTTTGCTACAATGTAAAGTAGTGAGTGTACAGCTTGTATAACAGTGTAATTTTGCTGTCCCCTCAAAATAACTCAACACACAGCCATTAATGGTAAAGAGGGGATAGAAGCGGGACTTTGCGTGAGGCATGTTAGTGGATATATAGACTAATTGGTCAGAATCAAATAGAATTGACCTGAAACCAGTACTGTACCAATGATACATGGTGTGATATACTGTCTATAGTGTTTCCTCTACAATATTATAATACCAAAGGATTTCCAAATTACTGGTGGTAAAAAATAGTTTAATAGAATTCATCCTAGGACATAGTACAAAAATACATAGGAACATCATACGACATAGTTAGACATATACAGACAATCAGGTAATAGACATAATTGAAACAAAAAGTACAGTTTCAGAGAAATTAATACATTTTATAATGAATCGATATGTGCATCCATAGTTGTTAACTCAACGCGTTTCTTGGCTTTCAACCAATCATCAGGAGTCAGATGCAATTTAACTACAGTTAAGACAATAAAGCATCTATTAGTATAAAGATAAATATATGGAGAGAAGATACAGAGAAAATCTAAATTTCAATGGTACTCACAAACAATTCATTGGTCGATAACAACCAATGTGCTGGGATTCAACAGTGGTCTGGGTCAATAAAGTCTCCCCCGGGATTGAGGCAGAGAGCACGCCCCCAAATCCCACGCCCACAGCCGTCAAGTAGACCGAGGCACCCCAAAGCCATCGCCAGGTAGGGGCGAACAGCGAGGCCACAAAGCACTGGAAAGGCTGTGAGGAAAAAAAAAAGCAATGATTGAGTGAGAGTGAGCCTGAATGGGAGTGAGTGTGTATGAATGTGAAAAGGTGAATGTGTTTGCCATGGCTGTGCATCAAAGGGTGAATGAGTGTGTGTGTGTGAGAATGGTAAAAGTGATGAAAAATGTATCAAAAAATGAAAATATGTGTAAACGATGAAAACCAAACAAAGCAACCATGGACTTGAGTGAAAGTATACAGAGTGATTACCTGTGAGATGCAAGTCCAGGGCAAAGCCGGTCGCCCCATCACCGCGGCGACACCATGAAGCGAACCGGTCAAAGGCCGCCGCTAAATGCCGCTGGCCGGGGGCGTGCTCACGCCAACGTCATGCGAGGGCATAATGACGGCGCAGGAAAGGGAGGGAAGCTGGCTCCCCGATAAACCAATCACGGCAGCTTCCCATCCCTGCACCGCCAATGCCCAGGAATGGTAAACCCCTTCTGACTCCTGCAATGCGGCGACAGAAGGCGCCGCATGCGGGACGTGGTAAGCATGACACCGATGCGCCAAGGTCAGGGCCCGCCCCCATTGTGACGTGGGATGGGTGAGGGGTCGCAAACTGGGTGCATCGCAACCCCGGAATTCAGACCCAACAGACACCAGTACCACCTCCCATCTAATGGATAGTTGTATTTGGATGTTGTAAACTATAATAAAAAGTCATATATATCATTAGAAAAAAAGAAAAAAAAAGAAAAAAATAACAAAAATTCTTTGCACTGAATTAAATCAATATGCAACAAAAGTAAGAAGCTCTAGCACTGAATTTAATCAATATGCATAGAAAGGACGCTACATCTATGACTAATATAAAAAGAAAAAAAGAACGAAGAAGTGGAGTTTGTTAATATAGAATATAAGGGTGGATTAATCAGGTCACGGGAAACGGGTGTCTGCCACCCAAGTATTTGGTATATCAAAAAGTGGAGTTGTGACCTGTCCACACCAAGAAATGCACTGGCATACCTCCATCCCAATTATTGGTAAAGAAAGATGGGATAGAAGCGGGAATTTGCGTGAGGCATGTCAGTGGTGAGAGGTGAGTCGGGAGGAAGTAGAGAGGAAACGTTGCTGGAATTGGCAGCAGAGGAGCATGGACCGGGGACATCCAGGAATGCTACACAGTGGCAAATACTGTGACTGCCTGCACCCCTGCAGAGGGAAGTGTATCAGGTGAGTGCAAGCAGAATAAGAGCATGCCGTTGAGGCAACACTAACCAGCCAGCACCTGGACAAGAAGCTTCCCATATTAATTTGTTTCCCAGAGAGGGAATTCCCTCAGAATCATTCCAAAAAGAACTTTTTATATAACCAATGGAAATTTTCTTATCCAACAAATACTGGTTTTATACACATAAGTCACTTTTCTGCATAATCTAGCACTAGTCACTTTATTGCAATCCAGCACTTATTTTGCACTTATTGCACGTTGTCATTCTGTGTATTGTTAATTTAAGACTGTAGCACTTTATTTTGATATTACACCCACATTAGAAAGGGACAGAAATTAACAATCTTGTATTAATCACAGACTGTGATCAAATCACTCACGTAATTAAAGAGACCACCATTTATTCATTCCAGGCACATAGGAATTCCAAGTATTCTTTACTGGTTATTAGTTACAAATATCACCTAAGATCCACAAAAAATACACAGAATAGCTGTTTACCAATATTTTTTTTTTTTCACTCCATTAGGGCAGCGCCATATCTACTCTTGCTTTCCACACAATTTCCAATACACTCCACCTAGGTGGAATTTTATTCGTAGAGGCAGCAGCTCTATATTTCAGGAAATTCAGGTTCAACCACTGCGCAGATTTACCCCATACATTCTTTTCGGTGTCTATAGTATTCCTGTAAAGTGGCGCGTGTTTCCCGTGCTTAGAACAGTCCCTGCACAAAATGTCATTTTTAAAGGAATAAAAGTCATTTAAAACTGCTTGCGGCTTTAATGTAATGTCGGGTCCTGGCAATATGGATGAAAATCAGTGAGGCAAACAGCATAGGTACCCCACAGTCCATTACCAGGCCCTTTGGTTATGGATATTAAGGGGAACCCCGCACCTAAATTAAAAAAAGGAAAGGCGTGGGGCCACCAGGCCCTATATACTCTGAACAGCAGTATACAGGCGGTGCAAACAAGACAGGGACTGTAGGTTTGTTGTTAAGTAGAATCTGTTTGTAATTCTGAACTGGTACATTTTGAACGTGTTTAGCTCCAGCCAAAAAATCTATTTTAAGCTTTTTGGAAAACATAGGGAAGGGTTATCACCCCTGTGACATTTGTTTTGCTGTCTGTGTTCCTCTTCAGAAGATTTCACCTCACTTTTTGTCCCAATGACAAATGTTTTTTGAAAATTTGGGTTTTTTTGTGAAACAAGGATTGGTGATAAAGCATCAGTGGAAAGGAGAAACGTTTTTCCCATATTAACTCTTACAGGAGAGAATTTCCCTTCCTAGGGGTAGATTTCATCTCACTTCCTGTTGTCTCCTTCCGTTTGCAAGTAGGAGTCGTTTGTAAGTTGGATGTTTGAAAGTAGGGGCCTGCCCTATATACTCAGCAGAAATTTGGGCCTTAGGTGTTGTTGTGGCCACAACACTGTAAGCCCTCACAGGGCCCTGCTGTGAAATATTCGATCAAGAATTGTAATTACATTCCCCTGTTGAACAGGGGCAGAAAAATTGGGCCTTTGGTGGTGGTGGTGCTAGTGCCACAACACTGTAAGTCCTCACTCGCTCTTGGTGGGCGCAGAAACGGGCCCTGCTGTGAAATATTAGATCAAGAATTGTAATTACATGCCCCTGTTGAACAGGGGCTGAAAAATTGGGCCTTAGGCACTGGTGCTGGTGCCACAACACTGCAACCCCTCACAGATACTCTAAGTTGGAACGCAGAAAGGAGCCCTGCTGCAAAGTATTGCATCAAAAATTGTAATTACACGCCCCTGTTAAACAGGGGCTGAAAAATTGGGCCTTAGGCACTAGTGCTGGTGCCACAACACTGCAACCTCTCACAGATACTCTAGTTGGAACGCAGGAACGAGCCCTGCTGCAAATTATTGCAGCAAAAATTGTAATTACACACCCCTGTTAAACAGGGGCTGAAAAATTGGGCCTTGGGCACTGGTGCTTGTGCCACAACACTGCAACCCCTCACAGATACTCTAGTTGGAACGCAGAAACAAGCTCTGCTGCAAAGTATTGCATCAAAAATTGTAATTACACGCCCCTGTTAAACAGGGGCTGAAAAATTGGGCCTTAGGCACTGGTGGTGGCGCCCAGAACCAAAAATGTTCTTACAAGCTATCAGCGTGATCATTGAGGAGGAAGAGGATAATTATTCAGGGATAGTCACTCAGCATCAGCATAGGCAGTCTTTGAAGGGATCTGAGATTTCAAAAAAAATTATTCGGTTACATCAGCATCAGGTGCTTGGTAGCTGCTGGTGATCCAAGACTGATTAATTTTTATGAAGGTCAGTCGATCGACCGAGTCGGTGGACAGACGCACCCTGTGATTGGTTACAAAGCCTCCAGCAGCACTGAATGTGCGTTCCGAAAGAACGCTGGATGCAGGACAGGCCAGTAGCTCAATTGCATACTGTGCAAGCTCTGGCCAGTGATCCATCCTCAAGACCCAGTAACCCAGAGGATTTTCGGTGGGAAAGGTATCCAAGTCAGATCTTGCCCCTAGGTATTCCTGCACCATGTAAAACAGACGCTGGCGATGGTTGCTGGAACCGATCATACCTTGGGGCTGCGGACCAAAAAATTGTCTGAACGCATCGGTCAGACGGCCACCTTCTCCACCGCTCCTTCTTTGACTGACCAAAGCCTCAGCAACACGTTGTCCAGAAACAGGAGTTTGTAACCTCCCAGTCTCTGGGAACGCGTTGCACAGACCTTTCTGCAAGGCCTCCCGAAGATGTTTCATCCTCTGCGCCCTCTGCGATGGCAAGATAAGGTCCGTAACCTTACCCTTGTAATGTGGATCAAGGAGGGTTGCCAGCCAGTATTGGTCCTTCTCCTTGATACCACGAATACGAGGATCCTTACGCAGGCTTTGCAGGATCAGGGAGGCCATGCAGCGTAGGTTTGCTGAGGCATTCGGTCCGGAGTCCTCTGGGTCACTAAGGATGACATGGTCCGCAGCCACCTCCTACCAGCCACGTACAAGTCCATGTGTTTCTTGGAACTGATCCCTTAAAGACTGCTGCTGATGCTGAGTGCCAGGCTCCACCTCCATACTGACACAATCCTCCTCCTCCTCCTCATCCTCTTCCTCTTCGGCGGGCACGCAGGAACACTGTCTGGATAAAGGGGGCCTTGAGAGCTAAGGAAGTCCTCCTCTTCCTGCCTCTGTTCTGCCTCAAGTGCCCTGTCCATTATTCCATGCAGCGTGTGCTCCAACAGGTGGACAAGGGGGACAGTGTCACTGATGCATGCATTGTCACTGCTCACCATCCTTGTGGCCTCCTCAAATGGTGACAGGACAGTGCATGCATCCCTGATGATGGCCCACTGGCGTGGGGAAAACAAAGCAAGCTCCCCTGACCCTGTCCTGGTGCCATAGTCGCACAGGTACTCATTGATGGCCCTCTGCTGCGTGTGCAGCTGCTGCAGCATGGCCAACATTGAGTTCCACCTGGTGGGCATGTCACAGATTACGCGGTTCGTGGGCAGGTTAAACTCCTTTTGGAGGTCTGCCACCCGAGCACTGGCATTATATGACCGGCAGAAATGCACACAGACTTTCCTGGCCTGCCTCAGGACATCCTGTAAGCCCGGGTACCTGCCCAAGAACCGCTGCACCACCAAGTTAAGGACGTGACCCAAACAGGGCACATGGGTCATTTGTCCCTGTCGGAGGGCAGAGAGGAGGTTGGTGCCATTGTCGCAAACCACCATTCCTGCCTTAAGTTGGCATGGCGTCAACCACCTCTGAACCTGCCCCTGCAGAGCTGACAAAACCTCTGCCCCAGTGTGGCTCCTGTCCCCCAAGCACACCAGCTCAAGCACCGCAGGGCATCTTTTGGCCTGCATATTTGCGTAGCCCCTTGAACGGCTACGGAACACCGCTGGTTCCAAGGACAAAGCACAGGAAGAGGCCATGGAGGAAGAAGAAGAGGAGGGGGTGGAGGAGAGAGGTGTGTCACAATCATTAGTAGTGGCATTTTGGAGGCGTGGTGGCGGAACAACCTCCAACATTACTGCACCTTGTCCTGCATCCTTCCCTTCCCAGCTACCTAAGTTTCACCCAATGCGTGGTGTCTATGCCTGCTGGACCATGAGTCAGCGGTAATATGACCGCCCTGTCCAGCGAGGCCAAGACATTGCCTTCCACATGCCGGTAGAGAGCCAGAATCGCCTTCTGTGAGAAAAAGTGGCGTTTGGGTACCTGCCACTGAGGAACTGCACATTCCACAAACTCACGGAAGGGGGCAGAGTCTACCAACTGAAAAGGCAGCAGTTGAAGAGCTAGCACTTTTGCCAAACTAGCATTCAACCGCTTGGCATGTGGATGACTGGGAGCGAACTTCCTTCGGTGGTGCAGCAGCTGGGGCAGGGAAATTTGCCTGGTACAATCTGACATCGGTGTACCGAAAGCAGATTGCCCACAAGTACTTGGCTGTGACACACCTAATTCTACACCTTCATTCCTCTCAGTGCAGGTCTCAGAGAGGACTGAAGGTATAGCGGGGTTTGAGATCTCAGCTGATGAGGAGCAAGGAGAGGTCCTCTTTGTTCTTTGGTGTGGGTCTTTTAGATACGCTTGCCAACAAACTGCATGGCAGGTCAACATATGTCTGGTCAAGCATGTGGTGCCCAAGTGGGAGATGTTTTGGCCATGCGAGATACGCTTGAGACATATGTTGCAAATAGCAGCAGTTCGATCTGCTGCACTCGTCTCAAAATAGGGCCACACCAAAGAACTTTTGGAATAACGCACAGAGACAGCAGCGCATGCGGAGCTTTGGGGTGTGATGCAGTCAGTGTGCTGCCCTTAGGCTGGCCCCTGGAGGGCATCCTGCCTCGTTGGTAATGTGCCTCCTCCTCCTCTCTCCTATCAAGCACCCACGTTGAGTCAGGGACCTCATCATCCCCTCCCTCCTCATCACCGGAGCAAACCTGGCAGTATGCTGCAGCAGGGGGAGCATGACTGCCAGATTGCTGTCCTTCTTGGGCACCCCCTCTGTCCGTGCTCATGTTACTGCCTTCATCTAGAGTGAGAGAGGATGAGGAGGATGAGAACGGCTTGGTCATCCACTCGACCATGTCTTCCGCATGTTGCGGCTCAACACGGCCAGCTGCCGAAAAAAAGGCCAAGCGTGTCCCGCGGCCACGTGCTGATGAGGATGCACCATCTCCACGACCAGCACTGTTGCCTCTAGACACAGAGCCTGCTCTTTTATTGGCTTGTGACTGCCTCTCCTTGTTGGCCTTCCAGACATACTAATGGCCTGTAGCTGCACTAAGCTGGGATATATATATATATATATATATATATATATATATATATATATATATATATATACTGATACTGCAGCTAGCAAAATCAACTGCCTGCCTGTAGTATGAGAACACGACCAACCTTCTACAGGTAGCTTTAGCTGAACACTGTGCAGAGCTCGCAAAAAACTAACTTGTAGCTTATTTAGCTGCCTGCGGTAGTGATAGGATCAGGAAAACACCACCACCCTTCTACAGGTAGCTTTAGCTGAACACTGTTCAGAGGACGCACTACACTAACTTGTAGCTTTAGCTGAACACTGTTCAGAGGACGCACTACACTAACTTGTAGCTTTAGCTGAACACTGTGCAGAGGTCGCACTACACTAACTTATAGTTTTAGCTGAACACTGTTCAGAGGACACACTACACTAACTTGTAGCTTTAGCTGAACACTGTGCAGAGGTCGCACTACACTAACTTGTAGTATTAGCTGAACACTGTGAGGAGGACGCACTACACTAACTTGTAGCTTTAGCTGAACACTGTGCAGAGGTCGCACTACACTAACTTGTAGTTTTAGCTAAACACTGTGAGGAGGACGCACTACACCAACTTGTAGCTTTAGCTGAACACTGTGAGGAGGACGCACTACCCTAACTTGTAGCTTTAGCTGGACACTGTGCAGAGGTCACACTAAACTAACTTGTAGCTTTAGCTGAACACTGTGCAGAGGTCGCACTACACTAACTTGTAGTATTAGCTGAACACTGTGAGGAGGACGCACTACCCTAACTTGTAGCTTTAGCTGAACACTGTGCAGAGGTCACACTAAACTAACTTGTAGCTTTAGCTGAACACTGTGAGGAGGATGCACTACACTAACTTGTAGTTTTAGTTGAACACTGTGAGGAGGACGCACTACACTAACTTGTAGCTTTATCTGAACACTGTGCAGAGGTCGCACTACACTAACTTGTAGTTTTAGCTGAACACTGTGAGGAGGACGCACTACACTAACTTGTAGCTTTAGCTGAACACTGTGCAGAGGTCGCACTACACTAACTTCTAGTTTTAGCTGAACACTGTGAGGAGGACGCACTACACTAACTTGTAGCTTTAGCTGAACACTGTGCAGAGTTCGCACTGCACTAACTTGTAGTTTTAGCTGAACACTGTGAGGAGGACGCACTACACTAACTTGTAGCTTTAGCTGAACACTGTGCAGAGTTCGCACTACACTAACTTGTAGTTTTAGCTGAACACTGTGAGGAGGACCCACTACACCAACTTGTAGCTTTAGCTGAACACTGTGAGGAGGACGCACTACCCTAACTTGTAGCTTTAGCTGGACACTGTGCAGAGGTCACACTAAACTAACTTGTAGCTTTAGCTGAACACTGTGCAGAGGTCGCACTACACTAACTTGTAGTATTAGCTGAACACTGTGAGGAGGACGCACTACCCTAACTTGTAGCTTTAGCTGAACACTGTGCAGAGGTCACACTAAACTAACTTGTAGCTTTAGCTGAACACTGTGAGGAGGATGCACTACACTAACTTGTAGTTTTAGCTGAACACTGCGAGGAGGACGCACTACACTAACTTGTAGCTTTAGCTGAACACTGTGCAGAGTTCGCACTGCACTAACTTGTAGTTTTAGCTGAACACTGTGAGGAGGACGCACTACACTAACTTGTAGCTTTAGCTGAACACTGTGCAGAGTTCGCACTACACTAACTTGTAGTTTTAGCTGAACACTGTGAGGAGGACCCACTACACCAACTTGTAGCTTTAGCTGAACACTGTGAGGAGGACGCACTACCCTAACTTGTAGCTTTAGCTGAACACTGTGCAGAGGTCACACTAAACTAACTTGTAGCTTTAACTGAACACTGTGAGGAGGACGCACTACACTAACTCTAAATAGTCTAGCTGCCTGACTGTGGTACTAATAGGATCAAAAGAACACCAACAATTTTCTTCAGGTAGCTGTAAATACTGTAACAAGACAAGCCTGTCTGTCAGTAGGAAGATAACAGGAACGGATCTAGCTAAACTGAATACAGTGTATATTTATATATATATATACACAACACCTGGGATGCATATATTTATACACAATACACTGTAAGTGCAGCTAACTCACTGACTGTCCTGCCTAATCTAGCTAACTCAAATGAAATGACACTGTCTCTCTGTCTATCTAAGCACGCTGGAACACACTACACAGGGCCGCCGTGCAGGCGGCCTTATATAGTGTGGGGCGTGTTCTAAACCCCCTGAGCCATAATTGGCCAAAGCCACCCTGGCTTTGGCCAATTACAGCTCTTTCTACTGATGGCGCTGTGATTGGCCAAGCATGCGGGTCATAGTGCATGCTTGGCCAATCATCAGCCAGCAATGCACTGCGATGCCGCAGTGAATTATGGGCCGTGACGAGCCACACGAATTTGGCGCGAACGGCCCATAACGTTCGCAATTCGGCGAACAATTGAACAGCCGATGTTCGAGTCGAACATGGGTTCGACTCGAACGCCAAGCTCATCCCTAATTCTGACCAATTAGTCTATATATCCACTGACATGCCTCACGCAAAGTCCCGCTTCTATCCCATCTTTCTTTACCAATAATTGGGATGGAGGTATGCCAGTGCATTTCTTGGTGTGGACAGGTCACAACTCCACTTTTTGATATACCAAATACTTGGGTGGCAGACACCCGTTTCCCGTGACCTGATTAATCCACCCTTATATTCTATATTAACAAACTCCACTTCTTTGTTCTTTTTTTTCTTTTTATATTAGTCAGAGATGTAGCGTCCTTTCTATGCATATTGATTAAATTCAGTGCTAGAGCCTCTTACTTTTGTTGCTTATTGATTTAATTCAGTGCAAAGAACTTTTGTTATTTTTTTCTTATGATATATATGACTTTTTATTATAGTTTACAACATCCAAATACAACTATCCATTAGATGGGAGGTGGTGCTGGTGTCTGTTGGGTCTGACTTCCGGGGTTGCGATGCGCCCAGTTTGCGACCTGTCACCCATCCCACGTCACGATGGTGGCGGGCCCTGACCTTGGCACATCGGCGTCATGCTTACCACGTCCCGCATGCGGCGCCTTTTGTCCCCGCATTGCGGGAGTCAGAAGGGGTTTACCATTCCTGGGCATTGGCAGTGCAGGGATGGGAAGCTGCCGTGATTGGTTTATCGCAGAGCCAGCTTTCCTCCCTTTCCTGCGCCGTCATTACGTCCTCGCGTGATGTTGGCGTGGGCACGCCCCGGCCCACGGCATTTAGTGGCGGCCTTTGACCGGATCGCTCCATGGTGTCGCCACGGTGATGGGGCGACCGGCTTTGCC
Source organism: Lithobates septentrionalis (assembly GCA_037952835.1). Lineage (NCBI taxonomy): Eukaryota > Metazoa > Chordata > Amphibia > Anura > Ranidae > Lithobates > Lithobates septentrionalis. The sequence continues at coordinate 3,828,331 of JBBDGP010000828.1, forward strand.
CTGCACTTGCATCTCACAGGTAATCACTCTGTATACTTTCACTCAAGTCCATGGTTGCTTTGTTTGGTTTTCATCGTTTACACATATTTTCATTTTTTGATACATTTTTCATAATTTTTACCATTCTCACACACACACACACACTCATTCAACCTTTGATGCGCAGCCATGGCCAACACATTCACCTTTTCACATTCATACACACTCACTCCCATTCAGGCTCACTCTCACTCAATCATTCCTTTTTTTTTTTTCCTCACAGCCTTTCCAGTGCTTTGTGGCCTCGCTGTTCGCCCCTACCTGGCGATGGCTTTGGGGTGCCTCGGTCTACTTGACGGCTGTGGGCGTGGGATTTGGGGGCGTGCTCTCTGCCTCAATCCCGGGGGAGACTTTATTGACCCAGACCACTGTTGAATACCAGCACATTGGTTGTTATGGATCAATAAATTGTTTGTGAGTACCATTGAAATTTAGATTTTCTCTGTATCCTCTATTTATCTTTATACTAATAGATGTTTTATTGTCTTAACTGTAGTTAAATTGCATCTGACTCCTGATGATTGGTTGAAAGCCAAGAAACGCGTTGAGTTAACAACTATGGATGCACATATCAATTCATTATAAAATGTATTAATTTCTCTGAAACTGTACTTTTTGTTTCAATTATGTATATTACCAGATTGTCTGTATATGTCTAACTGTGTCCTATGATGTTCCTATGTATTTTTGTACTATGTCCTAGGATGAATTCTTTTAAACTATTTTTTACCACCAGTAATTTGGAAATCCTTTGGGATTATAATATTGTAGAGGAAACACTATGGACAGTATATCACACCATGGATTATTGGTACAGTACTGGTTTCGGGTCAATTCAATTTGATTCTGACCAATTAGTCTATATATCCACTGACATGCCTCACGCAAAGTCCCGCTTCTATCCCCTCTTTCTTTACCAATAATCGGGATGGAGGTATGCCACTGCATTTCTTGGTGTGGACAGGTCACAACTCCACTTTTTGACACAGCCATTAATGTCTAAACCGCTGGCAACAAAAGTGAGTACACCCCTAAGTGAAAATGTCCAAATTGAGCCCAATTTTACCTCCTGATGTCATGTGACTCATTAGTGTTACAAGGTCTCGGGTGTGAATGGGGAGCAGGTATGTTAAATTTGGTGTTATCGCTCTCACTCTCTCATACTGGTCACTAGAAGTTCAACATGGCACCTCATGGCAAAGAACTCTCTGAGGATCTGAAAAAAAGAATTGTTGCTCTACATAAAGTTGGCCTAGGCTGTAATAAAATTGCCAAGACCCTGAAACTGAGATGCAGCACAGTGGCCAAGACTATACAGTGGTTTAACAGGACAGGTTCCACTCAGAACAGGCCTCGCCGTGGTCGACCAAAGAAGTTGAGTGCACGTGCTCAGCAACATATCCAGAGGTTGTCATTGGGAAATAGACATATGATTGCTGCCAGCATTGCTTCAGGGGTTGAATGGGTGGGGGGTCAGCCTGTCAGTGCTCAGAGCGTACGTCGCACACTGCATCAAATTGTTCTGCATGGCTGTCGTCCCAGAAGGAAGCTTCTTCTAAAGATGATGCACAAGAAAGACCGCAAACAATTTGCTGAAGACAAGTAGACTAAGGACATGGATTACTGGAACCATGTCCTGTGGTCTGATGAGACCAAGATAAACTTTTTTGGTTCAGATGGTGTCATGCGTGTGTGTAGGCAACCAGGTGAGGAGTACAAAGATAAGTGTGTCTTGCCTACATTCAAGCATGGTGGTGGGAGTGTCATGGTCTGGGACTGCATGAGTCGTCCCGGCACTTGGGAGCTACAGTTCATTGAGGGAACCATGAATACCAACAGGTACTCTGACATACTGAAGCAGAGCATGATCCCCTCCCTTCGGAGACTTGGCCACAGGGCAGTAATCTAACATGATAACAACCCCAAACATACCTCCAAGATGACCACTGCCTTGCTAAAGAAGCTGAGGGTAAAGGTGATGGACTGGCCAAGCATGTCTCCAGACCTAAACCCTATTGAGCATCTGTGGGGGGGCATCCTCAATCAGAAGGTGGAGGAGCGCAAGGCCTCTAACATCCTCCAGCTCCGTGATGTCATCATGGAGGAGTGGAAAAGGACTCCAGTGGCAACCTGTGGAGCTCTGGTGAACTCCATGCCCAAGACGGTTAAGGCAGTGCTGGAAAATAATGTCGGCCACACAAAATATTGACAGTTTGGGCCCAATTTGGACATTTTCACTTAGTTTCACTTTTGTTGTCAGCGGTTTAGACATTAATGGCTGTGTGTTGCGTTAACTTGAGGGGACAGAAAATTTAAACTGTTATACAAGTTGTACACTCACTACTTTACATTGTAGCAGAGTGGCATTTCTTCAATGTTGTCACATGAAAAGATATAATAAAATATTTACAAAAATGTGAGGGGTGTACTCACTTTTGTAAGATACTGTATATTTGAAAATTGATCAATCCAGATGTACTGGCGGCCTATCTAATTTCTTGAGGCCCTTAAAATGCCAGGACAGTGCAAATATCACTAAATGACCCATTTTTGGAAAGTAGACAGGTATTTAGTAAGAGGCATCGTGAGTTTTTTGAAGTTGTAAGTTTCTGTCGCAATTTTTTGGAAAATGAAGAAGTTAAATAACAATTTTATTTCACATTTTATTTTTACATACTGTCACCAGTGTAGTACAGCATCATCATATGACTTGTGTGGCCGTGATCAGGGACACTGGCTGGTGACAGTAAGTAAAATAAATAAATAAATAAAATAAAGCCATTTTTTTTTTTTAAATATATTTTTTAACATTTTTTTTTCTTTCCTTACTATTTTTTTGTTCACACTGTTATTGCTTACACATTGATGTTTACTGAATAAGCTATAGTTTTAGCTGTCATGATTGGGTTAACATTCAAGAACAGCTGGCTTATGGTTGTAACCTGTGATTGACTACAGCTAATCACACGGTACAGGTAGCCAGGTACTCTGTGATTGCTGTGGGCCAATCACAGATCACGACTGTAAGCAAGCGGTTCACAAATGGAAATTCCTTCATGATCGTTTGTTCGCATTGGTATCATGTGATTTCTATGACCAATCATAGTGATGACATGATACCCAGTACCCGGTTATCGATAATTGTGATCCGCTGTATCCCATACTGTGTGCCCCTAACCCAGAACAGGCTGAATCACATACTGTACATGTGATCAGCAAGTGATTAAATAACAAACATGTCATACTTACTTGCTCTGAGCAATGGTTTTGCAAAGAGCTGCCCCAATCCTGCTCTTCTCGGGTCCCCTGCTGGTATGCCTAGCTCCGTACCCCTGCTGAGTGCCCCCATAGCAAGCACTTGTGTGCGCTCGCTCCTGAGCCCCGCTCTCTTTGTCCATTGACAGAGGCCCACCCCCCACTTCTTTCTCACTGGCTGTGATTTACAGCAGTAGAAGCTAATGGCTCCCGCTGCTGTGTCTGAGCCAATGAGGAGAGAGAGAGCAGAGAGAGCTGCTGCTCTGCTGCTCTTGTACACATCACTGGAACAAGATTGGAATGCATAGAACAACTTTAAACCAGGCCCAAAATTCAGTGCTATGTAGCTACCTCTGATAATGCGAGCACTGCATTAAACTTTTTTCAGGCTGTGCTTCGATATGAAAGTCTAAAATTAGGAGATATTTTCATGGCATAATCAACAAGCATTTTTTTAATAAGAGCAGCAGATTTGTATAGACTAAAATATTTTGAAATACACTAACATGTTAAAGTACCATAAAAAGCACAAATATTGGGAAAACTTACATTTTTCAGATTTTGGTATGCACAAAGTCTTGGCTGTTTGTTATGGCTTTTTTTTAAATTATTATTAAATGATGTCTGTAACTGACTAGAATAAGTTTATGGTTCACTAGAAGGTGGGAACACAGGCTTGGGTGTGACAGCAACCCTTTTATTTCAAGAAAGGATGGCTTCCTTATTTTTTAGATTATATAGATGGCTCATATAAACAACAAACAACCCAATTTAGTCATCTAAAAATAAATCTGAAACTCCTACTGTGCAATTATACACCCACATACAATACAATACAGCAGAGCTTGCATGTACTATAGCTGAAGGCCTAGATAGATGGAGGTGTGCCTTAAAGAGGTTTTTCATACAAAAAGTGTAAAGCCAGTCAGGGGGACCCTTAATACTACTTGGCAGGGACCACTGTTGTCAGCTGTTTTAATAGTGCTACTGATAGGCGCTGAAGCTGCCTTGGCTTTATCACTTTCGTTGGGTTTCTGAGGCTGGGCTGAGCCTCATTAAACACCAATGAGTTTCCAGAATTTGTGTAGTTCTACTTAATAAGGCTTGAATATGTTTTATTTTCTTTCTTGTTGACATTCTGCTTTTACTGACTGTAATCTGTGCTTTATTTGGTATTTAGTTTGTATTGTCCAGACTTGTAACATTTTTGATAAGAGATGTAGCCAAGCTAACATATTCTGTACATGAAAATGAAAAAATAGCCCATATCATTTCCTTATTGTGCTATCTCCTATTGACCAAAATGCATTCTCCCCACCCATACAATAACATTTCTATCTATAATCTTTAGGAATTGTCCTATGTGTCAAAATGTCCCAGCAGTAGCCCAACAAAAAAAGAACACATCTCCTACTAGTAAAGAATGGCTTTCAGAAGTTTTTCACCTTCTGCATATGGAATGCCTCATGATGCAGCTCTGAAACATGAAAATACAATTTAACAACCTCTGGTCTGTCTTGATTCTCTTTATAGACTTGGAAAGAATAAAAACTTAATGATCAAGCATACATAATAGATGAGAGTGCCAACAGGGCTGTTTTGCAGGCCTGGAACACTATAGTTCATCTTGACACATACGCCACAGTTGGTGGTCCTGGACCTGGATGTGAAACACACACACCACACACATACTTCTCACTCCCTCTTTCTTTATCTTTATTACTTGTGCTTTAAGGAACATTTCTTGTTCCTTTTATTTTTATTTTTTAATTTTTTTGTGTTATGTTAAAAAAAAGTGTACGTGGTTGTGTGTGTATATATTGTGTATATACTGTGTATATACCGTGTATATATATATATATATATATATATATATATATATATATATATATATATATATATACTGTATATAATATTTACCATTTATCCCACTTATTTACCACACCTGTTCACCCCCTATGGACCAGAGCAATTTTTACATTTCGGCTACGGCTATGTTTATTTGGTGATAACTTTATAATTACTTAAGATAACAAGGTAATATATATATAGAGTATATTGATTTTATTTTAAGGACATACAAGGCTTTTTTGTAATTATTGTCTTGCATCAATTATTTTTTTCTGCAATCCTTGGACAATTAAAGTTTTAGAATTTTTTTTTTTTAATTTGTACATACGGGTAATCCTATAATAAGGCTTACTTGTAGGTACAGTGAATATCTCCTAAACCTGTACTGTTTAGGAGATATTTACACTGCATGAAGCCGGTGACATCACTGGCACATGGGCTCTCAAGGATGGCATACCCATGCTGTCCCTTCAGAGCTCTTTGCCGCAGCCATGACTCCTGGCACGCATGCATGGGAATGATATCATTGCAGCTCGGCCAATCAGGCGGGCAGAGCATGCGAACCCAGGAGGAAGACCAGGTGAAGAGGACAGCCCTGTCAGCATTGACGGCACGCCACTGGAGGACTTAGTTCTAAGATAAGCATTTTATAATGTGCTTGTATGTGATGCATACTAGCACATTATGCCATTGTCTTGCAGTTTTTCTTTTAAAGACTGCAGTTTACTACTGCTTTAAACCTAACAAAACTAAACAAAACACTTTGTTTCTCTTTTTAACCAATGTTAATTTAAAAATAGATGGTGTTACTGCAGATAAAAAGTGTGCATTATATTCTGTACTTGTCCTGTTTAAAATGACACTAAAATTATGATTATGGCATAAAGCTATTTATAAACAAAATAAAGTGTTTTTTTTTTTTCAGTTTTGCACTCTTTTTTCAAATGTGTAACCTGTAACAATATGTTAAATATGTAAAAATATTAACAAACAAAAACAAAAACAACAAAGAAAAAGTTTTAATATTAATGGTTAAATGGTTAATAAAATAGAAACAAACAAAAGTGGGATAAGTGGTAAATATTATATACAGTGTATATATCTATATCTATATATCTATCTATATATCTATCTATATAGATATATATATAGATATATATATATATATATATATATATATATATATATATCAATCAGTATATACACAATATATACACGCATACAACCACGTACACTTTTTTTCAGCAGGAAAATAATAATTGGATAAGGAGAATAAGGAAATAATCGGGGCTGATTAGAGAAACTAATGCCGCGTACACACGGTCGGACTTTTCAGCTACAAAAGTCCGACAGCCTGTCCGACAGACTTTCGACGGACTTTTGGCGGACTTTCGACGGACTTGCGGCGGACTTTCTAACGAACAGACTTGCCTACACACGATCACACAAAAGTCCGTCGAATTCTTACGTGATGACGTACACCAGACTAAAATAAGGAAGTTCATAGCCAGTAGCCAATAGCTGCCCTAGCGTGGGTTTTTGTCCGTCGGACTAGCATACAGACGAGCGGATTTTTCGACCGGACTCGAGTCCGTCGGAAAGATTTGAAGCATGTTTCAAATCTAAAGTACGTCGGATTTGAGGCTAAAAAAGTCAGTTGAAAGTCCGGAGAAGCCCACACACGATCGGATTACCAGCCAGCTTTAGTCCGTCAGCGTCCGTTGGACTTTTGTAGACGAAAAGTCCGACCGTGTGTACGCGGCATAAGAGTCAATAAGGGGTTATGCAGAGAAACATTTTTATTAGAAAAAAAGTCAGAATGCTTTAACTGACTTCATCTGCAGGAAAGTTTATCCCTTTGATCTGTAGATGAATGAACGGAATGATACAAATTTTACAATATGTAATATTGTATCTTTTTGTAGCATCTGAGCAAGTGTTATTTACAAACACTGTCAAACTGTTTTTATTTATTAATGAAAGCCAAATTGCTGTGTACAGGGAGGAAGGGAAGAAGGGCAGGTGAACCCCCAGTGAAGTAAACAGCCTCAGATGATACACAGAGATGAAACAAAACCTCCTACATAGGTTTTATTTGTTTATCTGCAGCACTCTCTTCCCTACACTTCTTCAGGCTCCATGCACACTAACATTTTTTCATAAGCTCAAAAAAAACTAGAATAAAATGCTGGATGAAAAATGCTGATAATAGAATTTTTGTTCCAGCTTGTAGAAGCATTTTAGTAGCTTTTAGGTCTCATCCCCACGGACGTTTTTACAGCCACTTTTTTGAGCGTTTTTTGCAGCTTAAAAACGCCTCTCCATGTTAGCCTATGGCCTCATGCCCACCATGGCGTTTTTGAGCTGTAAGTGGCATAGGCGTTTTTAAGCTCCAAAAAATCCAGGACCAGTGCGTTCTGAGGCTCCAGCGCTAGAGCTGTAAAAACGCCAGACGCCGGTAAAAGGTGTTAAACGTGATTTAACAGGGCTTAACACTGTATACACAGCATTATGCACCGTCCCGTGTTTCTCTGTCTCTATTCAAAATCAATGGTTCCCTATGGGAGCCCATTGATTTGAATAGAAGTTTCACCAGAAGTCGGATCAAGATGATCTGACTTGCGGTGCAACTTGTGTGCTCAGAATCTTGAAGGGGAACCCCGACAAAATTTTGCGTGAGGTTCCCCCCCAAGATCCGTAGCAGACCCTTATCCGAGCACACAGCCCAGCAGGTCAGGAAAGGGGGGGACGAGCAAGTGCCCCCCTCCTGGACCATACCAGGCCACATGCCCTCAACATGGGGGGTGGGTGCTTTGGGGCAGAGGGGGGCCCTGCACCCCCCCACCTCAAAGCACCTTGTCCCCATGTTGATGAGGACAAGGGCCTCTTCCTGACAACCCTTGCCCGGTGGTTGTCAGGGTCTGCGGGTGGGAACTTATCGTGATCTGGATGCCCCCTTTAACAAGGGGCCCCCCAGATCACGGCCCCCTACCCTAGGTGAATGATTATGGGGTACATTGCACCCCTACCCATTCACCTAAATAAAAAAAGTGTCAAAAATAAACACACTACACAGGTTTTTAAAGAGTGAAAAGACCCAGCAAAAGAGCAGAAGATAGCAGGGAAGGACCGTTGAGGGGAGAAGACCCAGCAAAAGAGCAGAAGATACTGGAGAAGGACCGGAGGAGAGCCGGAGCTGCTTTAATAAAATATTTTAAAAACCTGTGTAATGTGTTTATTTTTAACACTTTTTTATTTAGGTGAATGGGTAGGGGTACGATGTACCCCATACTCATTCACCTAGGGTGGGGGGCCATGATCTGGGGGGCCCCTTGTTGAAGGGGGTTTCCAGTTTACGATAAGTGCACGCCCACAGACCAGGACAACCACTGGGCAAGGGTTGTCAGGAAGAGGCCCTTGTTTTCAACAACTTCGGGACAAGGTGCTTTGGGATGGGGGGAGCAGGGGCCCCCCTCTACTCCAAAGTACCCACCCCCCATGTTGAGGGCATGTGCCCTGGTATGGTCCAGGAGGGGGGGCGCTCGTTTGTACCCCCCCTTTCCTGACCTGCCGGGCTGTGTGCTTGGATAAGGGTCTGGTATGGATCTTGGGGGAACCTCACATAAAATTTTGTCGGGTTCCCCTTCAAGATTCTCAGCACACAAGTCGCACCGCAAGTCAGATCATCTTGATCTGACTTCTGGTGAGACTTCTATTCAAATCAATGGGCTCCCATAGGGAACCATTGATTTTGAATAGAGACAGAGAAATGAGGCTGAAAGCTAGCGTGGTTAAACGGGTATTGACGCCAATGCAAAACGCAAAAAAAATTGCGTTTTTAACGCCGCTTTTTTCCTGGCGTCAGTACTAGCTTTGCAGCTCATTTTGTAAAACATCCCTGGGCATGTAGCCTTAGAAGCATTTAGAAGCTTTTAAGAGTATTAAGGAGCAGTAGCATTTTTTTAGCGTTTTTGCAGTACACAAAGAAAAAAACAAAACATAAGCTGTTGGTAGCATTTTAGTAGCATTTAGAAGCAGTTAGGAGCATGTAGGAGCATTCAGCAATTTTTTTCTGCTGGAAAAATGCTCCAAGAAACTACAAAAACTATTTTTTTTTGCTCCTAGATGCTGACGCTCAAAAAATGCTAATAGCCTAAAGTAGTGTGCATGGACAAATAGGACAACACATTGTTTAGCTTCTAGGAGCAGAAACATGCTAATAACAGCTTCTAGGAGTTTAAAAAAACTCTAGCGTGCATGGAGCCTTAAAAGGGCAGAAACATGTTAAAATCCTTCTCCATTAGTATCACAGAGGAGGGGGCGGAGAGGCTGCAGTTACAGTGTGTGAGAGCTGATCGGAGGAAAGGCAACCCCCTGCACACAGCAGAAGAACTGTGTTGTGGATAGTCAAGCTGCATCCCTCCCCCTCCCTCCCAATACAAATTTATCTCATGTGCTGGGAAGAATTCTCAGAAAGGACTCATGCTGATAACAGAGGAATGAAGCACCAGAGAGAAACAACACTTAGAGCTTTGGAGGGAGATAAGTAAACACCACAGACATACTGTATGTACTTTGCACAGATTTAATGATCGAGGTGTACAACCACTTTAAAGTAAAAAGAAAAAAGGCCTTCAAGCTAAAAGCGACAGCAGGCAATTTTCATAAAGAGTGCACTGAATATTGCTAGCCGTCATTCAAACAGTAAACCTAAATGTATTTTGTGGTGAGAAGGAAGTTCTTTGGTGGACAGCTTCAGATTGATAGTTCTTCAAGGCCATTCAAGAACAGTCATGGAGTTGTTGTGAAGCCAGTCCTTCGTTATTTTAGCTGCGTGCTTAGGGTCATTGTCTTGTTGGAAGGTAAACCTTCGGCCCAGTCTGAGGTCCTGAGCACTCTGGAGAAGGTATTCGTCCAGGATATCCCTGTACTTGGCCGCATTCATCTTTCCCTCTATTGCAACCAGTAGTCCTGTCCCTGCAGCTGAAAAACACCCCCACAGCATGATGCTGCCACCAGCAAGCTTCACTGTTGGGCAGGGGAGTTGCTAGGTCTGCAAAAGATCTGGGGCTAGAGCCCATAGCAGCGGTCACCAACCTTTTTGCATGCCCGCTTGGGGGGGGGGGGACCAGTGGTAAGCAATTTTTCACGGGCGATGCCTGGTGTTGGTGCTTCATTCATCATGGCATAATGGTTGATATGGTGTCAGGATGATTGAAGTGCATTATTTCTATTGTTACATTCTAATATATAATGCAGTGGTTCAACTCACCATACTGCAGAATCAGTGGGAGCCCTGGGCGTGGCACGTGCCACATCTCCTGCCACCAGATGCAGCATGTCACTTGCCACCGTTGCCTGTCACCAGATGCAGCGTGTTACTTGCCACCGTCACCTGCCACTAGATGTGGATTGTCACTTGCCATGTCACTTGCCACTAGTGGTGGATTGTCACTTGCCACTTTCACCTGGCAGCAGATGTGGATTGTCACTTTCCACGTCTCCTACCACCATTTGCAGATTGTCACTTGCCACGTCACCGGCCACTAGATGTGGGTTGTCACTTGCCAACTGATGTGGATTGTCACTTGCCATGCCAGCCAGTGCGACCAAATGTGCATTGATGCTGCATTGGTGGCAGTCTGACAGCACTGGTCCATTTAGTGAGAGCAGGAGAGCGGTGATGCGGGGCGGGCAGTAAGAGATGATGTCATCTCGCTGCTCCCCGCCGCACCTCCGACATTGAAGCAAGGGGGTCTGGCTGCAAAGTGGAGCTCCATGATGACCGTGCTGTGAGGGCGGAAGAGCGCCGATTTGTGGCGGACAGTGAGAGATTATGTCATCTCTCTGCTGCTCGCCGCACCTCGCTCCCAAATTGAAGAGGCCCGGCTATGAAGAGCTCACTTCTTTCCTCTCCTCCGCCTCTCTCATGCAGCCAGCCCACCTGCCGCAGCAGCCGCAACCCACTGGTTAGGCAGGGACCCTGCGGCAAGAGACTCGGGGCTATGGGCCCCAGATTCGGGGCTATAGCCCCAATAGCCACCCCCTAGCAACGCCCCTGCTGTTGGGACTGTATTGGACAGGTGATTGTGTTGCGTTTGTTAAAAATATGATTTTTTTATATTAATCAGACATAAGATAAATGGGACAATATTACAATAGTGAGTTGGTCAGATTACTGTCAGTTTTTTGGCTTAAGTAGATTTCTCAAACAAATGCTGTTTTATACAATGGGGGTAGATATCATTGTTGTATTCGATTGGCAGTTCAATTAACAGGCTATTGCCTCTATAGATAAAGTAAACAAGTAAGACATTACTTGTTTGAGATTCTTTCAGCTTTCAAACTGAAAGAATGACTGTTAAATTACTGTCTTGGTTTGAGTAGAAAATGGTACGTAGATACCATTTTTGTATTCAATTGACAGTTTTCAACAGTCCATTGTTTCTACAGCTACAGTAAACAGGTATGTTTTCTGTTGTTTGGTAACTATGGTAAACAGCCTGACACATAAAAGGGGTGAGTAGAGACACACACCATCATGTTGTAACATCTGAAGCCACTCATGATAGAAGAAACTTGCCTGATGCTCCAGGAGAATCGTTGCCAATGGAGATCACAAACATACAGTAACAGAAGATAAGTAACCTTTAAGTGTATTTGTACTATTATAGACCATAGGCTGTTCAGTTTGCTAGGCATTTTGCTTGTTATAGATATCTGTCAGTCTTGTATTGTATTCCTAATATTGTAATAGTTTTGTATGTACAGCATCTTTGTATAGCAAAAGCACATTTACACACTGCAGATATCTCAGCTTCCTTGCTTATACCACAGATTAACCTTCCTAGATAGACGCAAGCAAAACATTTGGGGGCTCGTCCGGGATCTGTGCTATAATTCAACTGAAGCAGACCTGTTTTTCTGTAGTGTGTTGTGTAGCTTGTGCTAGGTAAAATGCTGCATAAGCTGTTTAGGAAAAGCAAGGCTGCAGAGGGTTCTGGTGGCCAGAAGGAAGTGTACAGCTTACCTCTCTGGGCCAGAGACAATGGGTGAGAGCCTCTTGCTAAAGAATTTGTGATATATGCTTCTCCCTTGAACCTGACTTGGGGTGATAAAGTCTCAGATCATTTTGTAGATTTTAGCCTTAAGGGGTTGGATTTAAGTAAAAAAGAGAAGAGGACAGTGTCCACAGTGGGCTGGTATTTCCTTAATGCTATTTACACTGAATCACAGAGAAGGGAGAAGGTAGAGGCAGAAGTTAAGGTATTAAAAGACCAGCTAGCAGTTGCTTCAGAGTGTGTACGTTCAACTGCTAGTCGGGTTGATGATTTGCAAGAGCGGTGTGCAGCCCTCATGACCAATTCAATTAATGCCTTAAGGAAAAGGAAGGGCCGTAAACCCGTTAGTAAAGCCAGGGTACGTGCCATTGTCACATCCCAAAATTGGGATTGTGAGGATGTGCTCTCCTCAAATGATAGTGAGGATGAGGAGATAGAGTTTGATATTTCGCATGATGATCTGCTAGTGCGAAAGAAAAACTATGCCAGACCTCTCATTACTAAGCATAGGAAATGGCAACATGATAGAGAGGATATGGCAGATGGGGAGGTGCATTATCGCAACCCCAGAGATGTTGAATTTGAAGAAGTACGGGAGTTTACACAAACTGAACTCCATGAGCTGGCAAAACAATACAAACAAAGGTCTGGGGAGTTGAGTTGGCTCCTACGCTTATAGGATGAAGGGGCAGACAGTGTTGTTTTGTCAGGTAAGGAAGCAGTGACTATGGGAGTGTTAACCCATGATCCACAATTGCGTCAGGCAATGGGAAAAGCCCGAGAGTTTAGCATGAATTTTTCACTGTTAGACCTCGTGAGAGATGGAATAGTCCGAGTATACGCTAGTCCTACTGACCTGGAAAATACTGACCTGGAAAAATGGATGGATCCAGATATGGAACCCTTTACGTCTGCTCTGCGCTCTATGCTGATGAAGTCTGCGCCATTTAATCTCAGGGCTCCATTATTGTCCTTGTTGGGAGGCCTGGGATTAAACAGCAAGATTCATGAAGCCACAACCCTTTTAAGCCAGTTGGGGGAGCTAGAGGAGACTAAAACATAACCTGTCAGGGCAGTAGATAAGGTCAAGGCCAGACATAAAGAATACAAGTAGAAAAGAACAGAGAAGAAAGGAAATGGGGTAGAGAAGACAGGAGGTGAAGAGAAAACCAGGCTAGTTATTTCTAGGAAAGAAATGTGGGTGGACCTATTAAAGGCAGGAGTACCTAAAGATGAGATAGATGGGATTTCTACTGCAGAAATGCTGAAGAGGTGGAAACATTCAGTAGGGAAAACTGTCAGGATTAGAAACACTACTACTAGTGAAGATAACATCAGCCTAGACTTAGAGGAAACAGAACAGACCCCTCCTGTTAGCCCCAAACCAATTCCCAAAACTGAACATGAACCCAAACCCAAGTCCCTTTATCCTGGGTAGGGATGAGCTTCGTGTTCGAGTCGAACCCATGTTCGACTCGAACATCGGCTGTTCGACCGTCCGTCGAATTGCGAACGATATGGGCCGTTCGCGCCAAATTCGTGTGGCGCGTCACGGCCCATAATTCACTGCGGCATCGCAGTGCATTGCTGGCTGATGATTGGCCAAGCATGCACTATGACCCGCATGCTTGGCCAATCACAGCGCCGTCAGTAGAGAGAGCTGTAATTGGCCAAAGCCAGGGTGGCTTTGGCCAATTATGGCTCAGGGGATTTAGTACACACCCCACACTATATAAGGCCGCCTGCACGGCGGCCCTGTGTAGTGTGTGTTCCGGTGTGCTGAGAGATAGAGAGAGAGAGAGACAGTGTCATTTGATTTGAGTTAGATAGATTAGGCAGAACAGTCAGTCAGTTAGCTGCACTTACAGTGTATTGTGTATATATATGCATCCCAGGTGTTGCATATATATATATACACTGTATTCAGTTTAGCTAGATCCGTTCCTGTTATCTTCTATCTAGACTATTTAGTGCAGTGTGTCCTGCTCACAGTGTTCAGCTAGATCCGTTCCTGCTATTTACATTCAGTGCAGTGCGTCCTGCTCACAGTGTTCAGCTAGATCCGTTCCTGCTATTTACATTCAGTGCAGTGCGTCCTGCTCACAGTGTTCAGCTAGATCCGTTCCTGCTATTGACATTCAGTGCAGTGCGTCCTGCTCACAGTGTTCAGCTAGATCCGTTCCTGCTATTTACATTCAGTGCAGTGCGTCCTGCTCACAGTGTTCAGCTAGATCCGTTCCTGCTATTTACATTCAGTGCAGTGCGTCCTGCTCACAGTGTTCAGCTAGATCCGTTCCTGCTATTTACATTCAGTGCAGTGCGTCCTGCTCACAGTGTTCAGCTAGATCCGTTCCTGCTATTTACATTCAGTGCAGTGCGTCCTGCTCACAGTGTTCAGCTAGATCCGTTCCTGCTATTTACATTCAGTGCAGTGCGTCCTGCTCACAGTGTTCAGCTAGATCCGTTCCTGCTATTTACATTCAGTGCAGTGCGTCCTGCTCACAGTGTTCAGCTAGATCCGTTCCTGCTATTTACATTCAGTGCAGTGCGTCCTGCTCACAGTGTTCAGCTAGATCCGTTCCTGCTATTGACATTCAGTGCAGTGCGTCCTGCTCACAGTGTTCAGCTAGATCCGTTCCTGCTATTGACATTCAGTGCAGTGCGTCCTGCTCACAGTGTTCAGCTAGATCCGTTCCTGCTATTTACATTCAGTGCAGTGCGTCCTGCTCACAGTGTTCAGCTAGATCCGTTCCTGCTATTTACATTCAGTGCAGTGCGTCCTGCTCACAGTGTTCAGCTAGATCCGTTCCTGCTATTTACATTCAGTGCAGTGCGTCCTGCTCACAGTGTTCAGCTAGATCCGTTCCTGCTATTTACATTCAGTGCAGTGCGTCCTGCTCACAGTGTTCAGCTAGATCCGTTCCTGCTATTTACATTCAGTGCAGTGCGTCCTGCTCACAGTGTTCAGCTAGATCCGTTCCTGCTATTTACATTCAGTGCAGTGCGTCCTGCTCACAGTGTTCAGCTAGATCCGTTCCTGCTATTTACATTCAGTGCAGTGCGTCCTGCTCACAGTGTTCAGCTAGATCCGTTCCTGCTATTTACATTCAGTGCAGTGCGTCCTGCTCACAGTGTTCAGCTAGATCCGTTCCTGCTATTTACATTCAGTGCAGTGCGTCCTGCTCACAGTGTTCAGCTAGATCCGTTCCTGCTATTTACATTCAGTGCAGTGCGTCCTGCTCACAGTGTTCAGCTAGATCCGTTCCTGCTATTTACATTCAGTGCAGTGCGTCCTGCTCACAGTGTTCAGCTAGATCCGTTCCTGCTATTTACATTCAGTGCAGTGCGTCCTGCTCACAGTGTTCAGCTAGATCCGTTCCTGTTATCTTCCTACTGACAGGCAGGCTTGTCTGGTTACAGTATATAAAGCTACCTGAAGAAAATTACAGGTGTTCTTTTTGATCCTATTAGTACCACGGTCAGGCAGCTAGACTATTTACATTTAGTACAGTGTGTCCTGCTCACAGTGTTCAGCTAGATCCGTTCCTGTTATCTTCCTACTGACAGGCAGGCTTGTCTGGTTACAGTATATAAAGCTACCTGAAGAAAATTACAGGTGTTCTATCCCAGCTTAGTGCAGCTACAGGCCATTAGTATGTCTGGAAGGCCAAGAAGGAGAGGCAGACAGTCACAAGCCAATAAGAGAGGGCAAGCAGGCTCTGTGTCTAGTGCTGGTCGTGGAGACGGTGCATCCTCATCAGCACGTGGCCATGGGACACGCTTGGCCTTTTTTTCGGCAGCTGGCCGTGTTGAGCCGCAACATGCGGAAGACTTGGTCGAGTGGATGACCAAGCCGTCCTCATCCTCCTCATCCTCTCTCACCCATGCCCAGGGTGCTTTGTCTGGCAAAGCAGCGGCCTCTTCCCTCAGCTCAATGTCATCAGTGACTCCTTCCCTAGCTCCACCATGTCCTCATGAGGATTCCCTCGAACTGTTTGACCACAGTGTTGGGTACATGCTCCAGGAGGATGCCCAGCGTTTGGAAGGCTCTGATGATGATACTGAGCTCGATGAAGGCAGTAACATGAGCACGGACAGAGGGGGTGCCCAAGAAGGACAGCAATCTGGCAGTCATGCTCCCCCTGCTGCAGCATACTGCCAGGTTTGCTCCAGTGATGAGGAGGGAGGGGATGATGAGGTCACTGACTCAACGTGGGTGCCTGATAGGAGAGAGGAGGAGGAGGAGGAGGAGGAGGCGGCACATCACCAACGAGGCAGGATGCCCTCCAGGGGCCAGCCTAAGGGCAGCACATTGACTGCATCACACCCCAAAGCTCCACATGTGCAGGGCGCTGCAGTCTCTGCGCGTTATTCAAAAAGTTCTTTGGTGTGGGCCTTTTTTGAGACGAGTGCATCAGATCGCACCGCTGCTATTTGCAACATATGTCTCAAGCGTATCTCGCGTGGCCAAAACATCTCCCGCTTGGGTACCACATGCTTGACCAGACATATGTTGACCTGCCATGCAGTTCGTTGGCAAGCGTATCTGAAAGACCCACACCAAAGAACAAAGAGGATCTCTCCTTGCTCCTCATCAGCTGAGATTTCCAACCCCACTAGACCTTCAGTCCTCTCTGAGACCTGCAGTGAGAGGAATGAAGGTGTAGAATTAGGTGTGTCACAGCCAAGTACTTGTGGGCAATCTGCTTTTGGTACACCGACGTCAGATTGTACCAGGCAAATTTCCCTGCCCCAGCTGCTGCACCGCCGAAAGAAGTTTGCTCCCAGCCATCCACATGCCCAGCGGTTGAATGCTAGCTTGGCAAAATTGCTAGCACTTCAACTGCTGCCTTTTCAGTTGGTAGACTCTGCCCCCTTCCGTGAGTTTGTGGAATGTGCGGTTCCTCAGTGGCAGGTACCCAAACGCCACTTTTTCTCACGGAAGGCGATTCCGGCTCTCTACCGGCATGTGGAAGGCAATGTCCATGCCTCGCTGGACAGGGCGGTCAGCGGTAAGGTGCATATTACCGCTGACTCATGGTCCAGCAGGCATGGACAGGGACGTTACTTAAGTTTCACGGCGCATTGGGTGACTCTGCTGGCAGCTGGGAAGGATGCAGGACAAGGTGCAGTAGTGTTGGAGGTTGTTCCGCCACCACGCCTCCAAAATGCTGATTGTGACACACCTCTCTCCTCCACCCCCTCCTCTTCTTCTTCCTCCATGGCCTCTTCCTCGGAACCAGCGGTGCTCCGTAGGCGTTCAAGGGGCTACGCAAGTACGCAGGCCAAAAGATGCCATGCGGTGCTTGAGCTGGTGTGCTTGGGGGACAGGAGCCACACTGGGGCAGAGGTTTTGTCAGCTCTGCAGGGGCAGGTTCAGAGGTGGTTGACGCCACGCCAACTTAAGGCAGGAATGGTGGTTTGCGACAATGGCACCAACCTCCTCTCTGCCCTCCGACAGGGACAACTGACCCATGTGCCCTGTTTGGCTCACGTCCTTAACTTGGTGGTGCAGCGGTTCTTGGGCAGGTACCCGGGCTTACAGGATGTCCTGAGGCAGGCCAGGAAAGTCTCTGTGCATTTCCGCCGGTCATATAATGCCAGTGCTCGGCTGACGGACCTCCAAAAGGAGTTTAACCTGCCCAAGAACCGCCTAATCTGTGACATGCCCACCAGGTGGAACTCGACGTTGGCCATGCTGCAGCGGCTGCACACGCAGCAGAGGGCCATCAATGAGTACCTGTGCGACTATGGCACCAGGACAGGGTCAGGGGACCTTGGTTTTTTTTCCCCACGCCAGTGGGCCATGATCAGGGATGCATGCACTGTCCTGTCACCATTCGAGGAGGCCACGAGGATGGTGAGCACTGACAGTGCATGCATCAGTGACACTGTCCCCCTTGTCCACCTGTTGGAGCACACGCTGCGTGGAATAATGGACAGGGCACTTGAGGCAGAACAGAGGCAGGAAGAGGAGGACTTCCTTAGCTCTCAAGGCCCCCTTTATCCAGACAGTGTTCCTGCGTGCCCGCCGATCACACAGGAAGAGGACGAGGAGGAGGAGGAGGAGGAGGAGGAGGAAGATTGTGTCAGTATGGAGGTGGAGCCTGGCACTCAGCATCAGCAGTCTTTAAGGGATCAGTCCCAAGGAACACATGGACTTGTACGTGGCTGGGAGGAGGTGGCTGCGGACGTTGTTGTCCTTAGTGACCCAGAGGACTCCGGACCGAATGCCTCAGCAAACCTACGCTGCATGGCCTCCCTGATCCTGCAAAGCCTGCGTAAGGATCCTCGTATTCGTGGTATCAAGGAGAAGGACCAATACTGGCTGGCAACCCTCCTTGATCCACGTTACAAGGGTAAGGTTGCGGACCTTATCTTGCCATCGCAGAGGGAGCAGAGGATGAAACATCTTCGGGAGGCCTTGCAGAAAGGTCTGTGCAACGCGTTCCCAGAGACTGGGAGGTTACAAACTCCTGTTTCTGGACAACGTGTTGCTGAGGCTTCGGTCAGTCAAAGAAGGAGCGGTGGAGAAGGTGGCCGTCTGACCGATGCGTTCAGACAATTTTTTGGTCCGCAGCCCCAAGGTATGATCGGTTCCAGCAACCATCGCCAGCGTCTGTTTTACATGGTGCAGGAATACCTAGGGGCAAGATCAGACTTGGACACCTTTCCCACCGAAAATCCTCTGGGTTACTGGGTCTTGAGGATGGATCACTGGCCAGAGCTTGCACAGTATGCAATTGAGCTACTGGCCTGTCCTGCATCCAGCGTTCTTTCGGAACGTACATTCAGTGCTGCTGGAGGCGTGGTAACCGATCACAGGGTGCGTCTGTCCACTGACTCGGTCGATCGGCTGACCTTCATAAAAATGAATCAGTCTTGGATCACCACCAGCTACCAAGCACCTGATGCTGATGTAACTGAATAATTTTTTTCAGATCCCTTCAAAGACTGCCTATGCTGATGCTGAGTGATTATCCCTGAGTAATTATCCTCTTCCTCCTCAATCATCACGCTGATAGCTTGTAAGAACATTTTTGGTTCTGGGCGCCACCACCAGTGCCTAAGGCACAATTTTTCAGCCCCTGTATAACAGGGGCGTGTAATTACAATTTTTGATGTAATACTTTGCAGCACGGCTCGTTCCTGCATTCCAACTAGAGTGTCTGTGAGGGGTTGCAGTGTTGTGGCACCAGCACCAGTGCCTAAGGCCCAATTTTTCTGCCCCTGTCTAACAGGGGCGTGTAATTACAATTTTTGATGCAATACTTTGCAGCAGTGCTCGTTCCTGCGTTCCAACTAGAGTGTCTGTGAGGGGTTGCAGTGTTGTGGCACCAGCACCAGTGCCTAAGGCCCAATTTTTCTGCCCCTGTCTAACAGGGGCGTGTAATTACAATTTTTGATGCAATACTTTGCAGCAGTGCTCGTTCCTGCGTTCCAACTAGAGTGTCTGTGAGGGGTTGCAGTGTTGTGGCACCAGCACCAGTGCCTAAGGCCCAATTTTTCTGCCCCTGTCTAACAGGGGCGTGTAATTACAATTTTTGATGCAATACTTTGCAGCAGTGCTCGTTCCTGCGTTCCAACTAGAGTGTCTGTGAGGGGTTGCAGTGTTGTGGCACCAGCACCAGTGCCTAAGGCCCAATTTTTCTGCCCCTGTCTAACAGGGGCGTGTAATTACAATTTTTGATGCAATACTTTGCAGCAGTGCTCGTTCCTGCGTTCCAACTAGAGTGTCTGTGAGGGGTTGCAGTGTTGTGGCACCAGCACCAGTGCCTAAGGCCCAATTTTTCTGCCCCTGTCTAACAGGGGCGTGTAATTACAATTTTTGATGCAATACTTTGCAGCAGTGCTCGTTCCTGCGTTCCAACTAGAGTGTCTGTGAGGGGTTGCAGTGTTGTGGCACCAGCACCAGTGCCTAAGGCCCAATTTTTCTGCCCCTGTCTAACAGGGGCGTGTAATTACAATTTTTGATGCAATACTTTGCAGCAGTGCTCGTTCCTGCGTTCCAACTAGAGTGTCTGTGAGGGGTTGCAGTGTTGTGGCACCAGCACCAGTGCCTAAGGCCCAATTTTTCTGCCCCTGTCTAACAGGGGCGTGTAATTACTATTTTTGATGCAATACTTTGCAGCAGTGCTCGTTCCTGCGTTCCAACTAGAGTGTCTGTGAGGGGTTGCAGTGTTGTGGCACCAGCACCAGTGCCTAAGGCCCAATTTTTCTGCCCCTGTCTAACAGGGGCGTGTAATTACAATTTTTGATGCAATACTTTGCAGCAGTGCTCGTTCCTGCGTTCCAACTAGAGTGTCTGTGAGGGGTTGCAGTGTTGTGGCACCAGCACCAGTGCCTAAGGCCTAATTTTTCAGCTCCTGTTCAACAGGGGCATGTAATTACAATTCTTGATCTAAT
Organism: Lithobates septentrionalis; assembly: GCA_037952835.1. NCBI lineage: Eukaryota > Metazoa > Chordata > Amphibia > Anura > Ranidae > Lithobates > Lithobates septentrionalis. The sequence continues at coordinate 3,848,943 of JBBDGP010000828.1, forward strand.
ATTTCACAGCAGGGCCCTGTGAGGGCTTACAGTGTTTTGGCCACAGCAACACCTAAGGCCCAAATTTCTGCTGAGTATATAGGGCAGGACCCTACTTTCAAACATCTAACTTACAAACGACTCCTACTTGCAAACGGAAGGAGACAACAGGAAGTGAGATGAAATCTACCCATAGGAAGGGAAATTCTCTCATGTAAGAGTTAATATGGGAAAACAATTTCTCCTTTCCACTGATGCTTTCCAATCCTTGTTCCACAAAAAAACCCAAATTTTCAAAAAACATTTTTCATTGGGACAAAAAAGTGAGGTGAAATCTTCTGAAGAGGAGGAAAGACGCAAAACAAATGTCACAGGGGTGATAACCCTTCCCTATGTTTTCCAAAAAGCTTAGAAAAGATTTTTTGGCTGGAGCTAAACACATTAAAAATGTTCAAAATTACAAAGAGATTCTACTTAACAACAAACCTACAGTCCCTGTCTTGTTTGCACCGCCTGTATACTGCTGTTCAGAGTATATAGGGACCTTTCCTTATTTTAATTTGGGTGCGGGGTTCCCCTTAATATCCATACAAGACCCAAAGGGCCTGGTAATGGACTGGGGGGTACCCATGCCGTTTGTCTCACTGATTTTCATCCATATTGCCAGGACCCGACATGACATTAAACCCGCAAGCAGTTTTAAATGAGATTTTTTCCTTTAAAAATGACATTTGGTGCAGGGACTGTTCTAAACATGGGAAACACGCGTCACTTTACAGGCATACTATAGACACCCCCCAGGTACGATATTTAAAGGAATATTTCACTTTTTTTTTTTTACTTTAAGCATCATTAAAATCACTGCTCCCGAAAAAACGGCCGTTTTTAAAAGTTTTTTTTGCATTGATACATGTCCCCTGGGGTAGGACCCGGGTCCCCAAACCCTTTTTAGGACAATACCATGCAAATTAGCCTTTAAAATGAGCACTTTTGATTTCGAACGTTCGAGTCCCATAGACGTCAATGGGGTTCTAACGTTCGTGCGAACTTTCGGTCCGTTCGCGGGTTCTGGTGCGAACCGAACCGGGGGGTGTTCGGCTCATCCCTAATCCTGGGGAGGAATTAGAGAGAATCAGAAAAGGGGATTGGGAAGGTGAGTCTCCTGTAATAGCCGTGAGGGCACTGACAGCAGGAGACTGACGCCCATATGCACCTGTCACTGTATGGTGGGGAAAGTCATCTTCTCCTACACATGTAATGGCTTTAGTTGATAGCTGAGCTGAAGTTACACTTTTGCAAGGAAATCCTTCCCATCACAAAGGAGAATTGATTTATGTAGAAGGTTTGGGAGGGCAAACTACACCAGCAGTTAGTACAGACTTCCTGGAGGCCACAAAGAAATTGGGGAGACCATTCAAGAACTGTTGAGAGCAGGGATCCTTAGACCTGCTGTAAGTCCATTCTCGTCTCCGGTGTTCCCAGTAAAGAAACCTGATGGAACATATAGAATGACTGTGGATTACAGAGGTCTAAACAAAGTGGCACCTCCATTGAAGTCAGCTGTACCAGATATGATCTCAATTGTTGAGAAAATTGCTAAAGATGCAAGAGAATATCATGTTGTGATAGACCTGGCTAATGCTTTATTTTCCATTTTAATAGACTCAGAGTGTCCAGACCAGTTTGCTATGGTGTGGGACGGCCGCCAGTACACTTTCACCGTGCTTCCTGAAGACTATGTTCATTCTCCAATGATTTGTCATTGACTGATTGCCCGAGATTTAAGTACCCTGAATTTGAAAATCGCCGTGTTTCACTACATTGATGACATCATGATCTCTGGGACAAAAAAAGATGTAACTGAAGCACTGCACCTGCTGATAGAGCACTTGGAGAACAGAGGGTGGGCTATCAACAGAGACAAAGTCCAAGGACCTGCCACAGAAGTGAAATTACTGGGAATGATGTGGACTGGGCCGCAGGGGAAAATTCCAGAGACAGTTGTGCAAACTATCCAGGCTCTGTCGCCCCCTACTACCAAAGAGGAGGCACAGAAGTTCATTGGAGTTGTGGGGTTCTGGAGATCGTTCATCCCACATCTTGGACTGATTCAGGGGCCAATATATAATGTCACTAGAAAAAAGACTGAGTTCTCATGGGGTTCAGAGCAGCGGACTGCATTCCTGGCTGCTAAAGAAGCTATTTTGCAGCATCAGGGATTAGGACCCGTGAGACAAGGAGTACCATTTCAGCTGGATGTAGTGGAGCAGAATGGTACCACATCTTGGAGTCTGTGGCAGCCAAATGAAAAGAAAGGACTGAGAGCAATACTCATTGGATTTTGGTCCAAACAACTGACAGGGGCACAGAAGAGATACACGCCCCTAGAGAAGTACCTGTTTGGGGCCTACACAGCACTTCAACATGTAGAGGCCATTACAGGAAAGGACACAGTCACCATCCATACTGCATTGCCAATAGCAGGATGGGTGAGAGATAATGGACTGACCACTAGGGCAGCTGTAGCCCAGAACCAGACACTGATGAAATGGAAGTGGTACCTTCAAGAAAGAGGGGGTATTGCAGCTGGGGATGTTAGAGACATTTCAAAACAGTTGGCTGGGCTTGTCACTGTTACCAGCACCCGGCCAGAAGAAGAAATTCCTGTGCTGCAGTCATCCCCCATTCAAGAGGCTCCACCATTTGAGTCTCTGTCAGAAGACATGAAGGAGTCAGCGTGGTTCACTGATGGTTCAGCCATAGTCACCTCGTCTTGACGTAAATGGACAACAGCAGCCTACAACCCAAGTACAGACACAGTCCTGCAGGAGACCGGAATTGGAGGGTCCAGTCAGTATGCAGAGTTGAAAGCTGTGGTGATGACTCTTCAGAAGGATCCTTCTTCCCATGTCACTATCTACACTGACAGCTGGGCGGTTTTTAAAGGACTGACAACTTGGATGCCCACGTGGAAATCCAATGAATGGATGATTCATGGAAAGATGGTGTGGGGAGGCAAGGAAGTCTGGGACTACATTTGGAAGGAAGCTCACTCCTGCACCATAGAAGTGGGGCATGTTGATGCACATGTGCCCCTAGTCCCAGACTTTGAGAACTATAACAGAGTTGCAGATGAAATCGCCAAAGTGAAGGCAGTTGTACCAATTAAAACTGTCTTGATGAACTTGGCCAACTGGGCCCACAAGCAATCTGGACATTTGGGGCAGAAAGTAACATATGAATGGGCACAGCAGAGAGGATTGCCTATATCCATGAACATGATAAAGACTGTAATAGGGAACTGTACAGTGTGTGGAGAAGTGCGACAATGGCCATTGCAAAAGTACTCCACCGGGTCGATTAAGAGGGGTGAGAGGCCTGCAGAGATCTGGCAGATCGATTTCATCAGTCCCCCACCCCAGGGAAATAATGGACTGAGATATTGTTGCATTGCAGTGGACACCTATTCAGGACTTATGCTTGTTCATCCCTGCAAACGTGTAAGCCGCAACGCTTCAACTGCTCCAGAAACTTGTCATTGCTTATGGTTGTCCCAAACAAGTCCAAAGTGATAATGGCTCACACTTCACTGGATCAACAGTACAGCAGTGGGCCAAAGATTCTGGAGTGTACTGGTTATGCCACATCCCATAACATCAACAGGCAGCTGGTTTGATTGAAATATACAACGGGCTATTGAAGGACCAGATACGCAAACTTACACCCACACATACACTAAGGGGGTGGGATCGGATCCTCACACAGGCAGTGATGTTGTTAAACTCTAGGCCAATAGCTAAAAGCACACCATATGAGAGGATGGTAGGGGCTGGGGCACAGATTCCACAGCAGGAGTGCAGAGTTCAGTATTTATCTAAGGTTCCTGAAAGAACAGGGCTTAACAGATACCATGTTACTGCTTCCCATGACATAGAAACCAAGAGTGACGTATCTGAAGCTGAAGCCTATCTAGGAATGAGAGGGAATCTTGCAGGAAGGTTTGAAGTTACATTTGCATTGACAGATGAGCTTCAAGACAGTGGCTGGGACTCTGACTGGTTAGTGGATACTTCTCAGCAAGAGTGGAAAGTGAGGCTACATAACAGCAAACCTTCCAAAATAAACAGCAGTGATCTTCTGGGAAATATCAGTATATTTCCTCTCCTCCCTATTGATGTCCTTTGGGAGGGTCAGAAGGGGGCAGAGTGTTAGTCAGATATCCAGGCAAGAAGCCCTTCAGAGGAGAGATTGTAGCTGAAGGGCTTGGATCTACTGTTTATGTATTATTAGAAGGAACAGATAATCCGCTTTATTTTCCATTCCACAGGCTGTCTCCGATTCGATCCATAGGACATGATGGAAAGAATGATGGAAGATCGCAAGAGCTGTGGAGAGCAAGGCCTTTGATGAATTACAAGCCTGGACTTTCTAAAGAACTTTAGAATGGACTTTCTAATGAACTTTTTAGACACCTTCTCAATGACAGAAATATGGGAGGTGTTGCATTCAAGGAAAATGAATGTTTAAAATGAGTTTTTCATAATAATGAAGTAATTTTCTGTATGGAGTCTGAAAGAAAAAAAAATCTAGTGCGGAATGTGTTGCGTTTGTTAAAAATATGATTTTTTTTTATAATAATCAGACATAAGATAAATGGGACAATATTACAATAGTGAGTTGGTCAGATTACTGTCAGTTTTTTGGTTTGAGTAGATTTCTCAAACAAATGCTGTTTTATACAATGGGGGTAGATATCATTGTTTTATTCAATTGACAGTTCAATTAACAGGCTATTGTCTCTATAGCTAAAGTAAACAAGTAAGACATTACTTGTTTGAGATTCTTTCAGCTTTCAAACTGAAAGAATGACTGTTAAATTACTGTCTTGGTTTGAGTAGAAAATGGATACGTAGATACCATTTTTGTATTCAATTGACAGTTTTCAACAGTCCATTGTTTCTACAGCTACAGTAAACAGGTATGTTTTCTGTTGTTTGGTAACTATGGTAAACAGCCTTGCACATAAAAGGGGTGAGTAGAGACACACACTATCATGCTGTAAAATCTGAAGCCCCTAATGATAGAAGAAACTTGCCTGGTGCTCCAGGAGAATCGTTGCCAATGGAGATCACGAACATACAGTAACAGAAGATAAGTAACCTTTAAGTGTATTTGTACTATTATAGACCATAGGCTGTTCAGTTTGCTAGGCATTTTGCTTGTTATAGATATCGGTCAGTCTTGTATTGTGTTCCTAATATTGTAATAGTTTTGTATGTACAGCATCTTTGTATAGTAAAAGCACATTTACACACTGCAGAAATCTCAGCTCCTTGCTTATACCACAGAGTAACCTTCCTAGATAGACGCAAGCAAAACAGTGATGAGCAGTGCCTGGTTTTCTCCACACATACTACTTAGAATTAAGGCCAAAAAGTTCTATCTTGGTCTCATCAGACCAGAGAATCTTATTTTCTCTTCATCTTGGAGTCCTTCAGGTCTTTTTTAGCAAACTCCATGCAGGCTTTCATGTGTCTTGCACTGAGGAGAGGCTTCTGTCGGGTCACTCTGCCATAAAGCCCTAACTGGTGGAGGGCTGCAGTGATGTTTGACTTTCTACAACTTTCTCCCATCGCCCGGCTGCATCTCTGGAGCTCAGCCACAGTGATCTTTGGGTTCTTCTTTACCTCTCTTACCAAGGCTCCTCTCCCTCCTCTCCCCCGCTCAGTTTGGCCGGACAACCAGCTCTAGGAAGGGTTCTGGTCATCCCAAACATCTTCCAATTAAGGATTATGGAGGCCACTGTGCTCTTAGGAACCTTAAGTGCAGCAGAAATTTTTTTGTAACCCTGGCCAGATCTGTGCCTTGCCACAATTCTGTCTCTGAGCTCTTCAGGCAGTTCCTTTGACCTCATGATTCTCATTTGCTGTGACATGCACTGTGAGCTGTAAGGTCTTATATAGACAGGTGTGTGGCTTTCCTAATCAAGTCCAATCAGTATAAACAAACACAGCTGGACTCAAATGAAGTTGTAGAACCATCTCAAGGATGATCAGAAGAAATGGACAGCACCTGAGTTAAATATATGAGTGTCACAGCAAAGGGTCTGAATACTTAGGACTATGTGATATGTCAGTTTTTCTTTTTTAATAAATCTGCAAAAATGTCAACAATTCTGTGTTTTTCTGTCAATATAGGGTGCTGTGTGTACATTAATGAGAAAAAAATGAACTTAAATGATTTTAGCAAATGGCTGCAATATAACAAAGAGTGAAAAAATTAAGGGGGTCTGAATACTTTCCGTCCCCACTGTATGTGCAGTAAGGGTCGGTTCACACTGGGACGACTTGGGATCCGACTTGTACGCCCTCAAGTCGCCCCAAGTCGCCCCAGAAAGAGATTCACATTTAAGTGAATGGGAGCGTCTTAATAGACACTACTGAAGTCGCTCGGACTTCAGAGCGTACTCCCTGTACTACTTTGATCCGACTTTGATCCGACTTCAGCCTATTGACTATCATTGAAGTCGGATCAAAGTCGGATCGCCGTCTCGCATGATCCGACTTCGGCATGCGACTTGTGCTCAGATGATCTTGAGGGGGAACTCTGCGCCAAATTTTAAATAAAAATCCGGCATGGGTTCCCCCTCCAAGGACCTTGAGGGGAACCCCCTACGCCGAAAAAACGGCGTGGGGGGTCCCCCAATCCATACCAGACCCTTATCCGAGCACGCAGCCCGGCCGGACAGGAATGGGGGTGGGGGACGAGCGAGCGCCCCCCCCCATCCTGAACCGTACCAGGCCGCATGCCCTCAACATGGGGGGGTTGGTGCCTTGGGGGAGGGGGGGCGCGCTGCGGCCCCCCCACCCCAAAGCACCTTGTCCCCATGTTGATGAGGACAAGGGCCTCTTCCCGACAACCCTGGCCATTGGTTGTCGGGGTCTGTGGGCTTATCGGAATCCGGGAGCCCCCTTTAATAAGAGGGCCCCCAGATCCCGGCCCCCCACCCTATGTGAATGAGTATGGGGTACATCGAACCCCTACCCATTCACCTAGGGAAAGTGTCAATTTTAAAAAAAACACTACACAGATTTTTAAAGTAATTTATTAGACAGCTCCGGGGGTCTTCTTCCGACTTCGGGGGTCTCTCCGGTTCTTCTCCGCGCTCTCCGGGTCTTCTGCCGGGCTCCTCCGCTATTTTCTGCTCTTTTGCCGCTCTTTTGCTATAGCGGAGGAGCCCGGTCTGCTGCCTTCTTCTCTTCGGGGGTCTCTCCGGTTCTTCTCCGCACTCTCCGGATCTTCTGCCGGGCTCCTCCGCTATTTTCTGCTCTTTTGCCGCTCTTTTGCTATAGCGAAGGAGCCCGGTCTTCAATCTTCTGCCTTCTGCCCTCTTCTCCTGATGTTGACACGACGCTCTCTGGTGCTGGAATGCACTCTGAGCGCTCCGCTCTGACTTATATAGGTGGTGACCACGCCCCCTTATGCCGTCACAGTCCCTGGGCATGCTGGGACTGTGACGTTTTAGGGGGCATGGTCATCACCCAATGACCACGCCCCCTTATGCAGTCATAGTCCCAGCATGCCCAGGGACTGTGACGGCATAAGGGGGCGGGGTCACCGCCTATATAAGTCAGAGCAGAGCGCACAGAGAGCATTCTAGCCGGAGAGAGCGTCGTGTCAACATCAGAAGAAGAGAAGAGGGCAGAAGACGGAAGACCGGGCTCCTCCGCTTTAGCAAAAGAGCGGCAGAAGAGAGCGGAGGAGCCCGGAGGAAGATCCGGAGAGCGTGGAGAAGAACCGGAGAGACCCCCGAAGTCGGAAGAAGACCCCCAGAGCTGTCTAATAAAATACTTTAAAAATCTATGTAGTGTTTTTTTTTAAATTGACACTTTTTCCCTAGGTGAATGGGTAGGGGTACGATGTACCCCATACTCATTCACATAGGGTGGGGGGCCGGGATCTGGGGGCCCCCTTATTAAAGGGGGCTCCCGGATTCCGATAAGCCCTCCGCAGAGTTCCCCCTAAAGATTCATACCAAACACAGTGGCGGGGATCCAAGTCGGATCCCCGTTCATTGAAAGTCGGACACATGTCACAGGGCAAAGTCGGATCCAAAGTAGGACGGCTGTCGTGTTGCCCCAGTGTGAACCGACCCTAATATCTCTATACTACACATTGAGAAATTGGCTCATCATCCCTTGCAAGATTGGGTGATGACTCGCTGGCTGCAATTTCCGACACAGTTGCGTTTCGCGTGACTTAGTCGCTTCTTCAGGAAAGTAAGTTACGGTCAAGCTCTAAAAGAGAACGCATACATAGTTACATTGTTACATAGTAGGTGAGGTTGAAAAAAAGGCACAAGTCCATCAAGTTCAACCTATGTGTGTGATTATATGTCAGTATTACATTTTATATCCTTGTATGTTGCAGTCGTTCAGGTGCTTATCTAATAGTTTCTTGAAACTATCAATGCCCCCCGCTGAGACCACCGCCTGTGGAAGGGAATTCCACATCCTTGCCGCTCTTACAGTAAAGAACCCTCTACGTAGTTTAAGGTTAAACCTCTTTTGTTCTAATTTTAATGAGTGGCCACGAGTCTTGTTAAACTCCCTTCTGAAAAAAAGTTTTATCCCTATTGTGGGGTCACCAGTATGGTATTTGTATATTGAAATCATATCCCCTCCCAAGTGTCTCTTCTCCAGAGAGAATAAGTTCAGTGCTTGCAACCTTTCCTCATAACTACTATCCTCCAGACCCCTTATTAGCTTTGTTGCCCTTCTTTGTATTTGCGCCATTTCCAGTACATCCTTCCTGAGGACTGGTGCCCAGAACTGGACAGCATACTCTAGGTGCGGCCAGACCAGAGTCTTGTAGAGCGGGAGAATTATCGTTTTATCTCTGGAATTGATCCCCTTTTTAATGCATGCCAATATTCTGTTTGCTTTGTTAGCAGCAGCTTGACATTGCATGCCATTGATGAGCCTATCATCTACTAGGACCACCAGGTCCTTTCCCATCCTAGATTCCCCCAGAGGTTCTCCCCCCCAGTGTATAGATTGCATTCATATTTTTGCCACCCAAATGCATTATTTTACATGTTTCTACATTTAACCTCATTTGCCATGTAGTTTCCCACCCCATTAATTTGTTCAGATCTTTTTGCAAGGTTTCTACATCTTGCGGATGTAGAAACAAATACAGAGATTGAACTGTTTACCCCATCCTCCAGGTCGTTTATGAACAAATTAAATAGGATTGGTCCCAGCACAGAACCCTGGGGGACCCTACTACCCACCCCTGACTATTCCGAGTACTCCCCATTTATCACCACCCTCTGAACTCACCTTGTAGTCAGTTTTCAATCCATGTACTCACCCTATGGTCCATGCCAACGGACCTTATTTTGTACAGTAAACGTTTATGGGGAACTGTGTCAAATGCCTTTGCAAAATCCAGATACACCACGTCTACGGGGCCTTTCTTTATCTAGGTGGCAACTCACCTCCTCATAGAAGGTTAATAGATTGGCTTGGCAAGAACGATTCTTCATGAATCCATGCTGATTACTGCTAATGATACCGTTCTCATTACTAAAATCTTGTATATGGTTCCTTATCATCCCCTCCAAAAGTTTACATACTATTGATGTTAGGCTAACTGGTCTGTAATTCCCATGGCTGTATTTTTGGCCCTTTTACAGTTAATGGTTTTAATGTATGTGCTGTAGATTAGAGTCTATAGCTCCAACTCAGAGCTCTCTACATACCTCAGTATAAGTAACATCAATATAAACAGAGTTAAAACTTTATTTCTCGTACGACCAGCTGTTGCCACCTACCTCCACCGATGTGGTAGTCCAAGTGTGCCTCATCCATGAGTCATCAAAATTTGACTCAAAGTGCATGTTGCAATATGTTATCTATAACAAAGCAATGTAATATAATAGTGAGCATAAAAATATTTTTTTACTTGGCTTCTGGTCTTTGGTGAGACTATCTGGTGGGCTGATGGGCTTGCACACACAGGTGGAGTTCATTGGTGGTAATTAGTCTCTCTCCACCTACCTTCCTCCCCAACCTGCCTATTTATAGCCGAGATGGATCCCTCTAGGCTAGGAGCTACATTTTTACATTGAAGGATGATGGGGAGTTAGATTGGGTCTATTCCCCAAACCACCAGCTTACTTTACACCCGTAGACCATATTAATTGCAGGGATCCATTTATGATTATTGGAACCACGTTTGCAGGTAAAAGGGACACCTAACGGATTGCCTTACCTATTTTTATATACCAAGGATGATTGTTAGTATATGTTTACTTAGGGTGGGTGGCGGAGTGCAAGAGGGGGATTATATACAACTAATTTGGCACACATATAGATTCCAAAAAACATATCATTGGTTACAGACAACATACTTGGTTAGCCCTTTAAACTACATTGTCTCATTATGGGGAGCAGGGGTGAAGTTGGAATGGGAACATTTTTGTATACAGTTAGGTCCATATATATATTTGGACACAGACACAATTTTCATACTTTTGGCTCTGTATGCCACCAGAATAAAATTTAAATGAAACAATGCAAATGAAAATGAAGTGCGGACTTTCAGCTTTATTTCAAAGAGTTGAACATAAATATCAAGTACAAATTTTAGGAAGTGCAACCATTTTTATACACAGTCCGCCCATTTTCAGGGGCTCAAATGTAATTGGACAAATGAATATAATCATAAATAGAATGCTCATTTTTTTTATATTTTGTTGAGAATCCTTTACTGGCAATGACTGCCTGAAGTCATGAACATTACCAAAGACTGGGTTTCCTCCTTTCTGATGCTTTGCCAGGCTCTAACTGCAGCTGTCTTCAGTTGTTTTTTTTATGGGCCTTTCTGCCTTTAGTTTTGCCTTCAGCAAGTGAAATGCATGCTCAATTTTGTTGAGATCAAGTGATTGACTCAGCCATTGCAGAATATTCCACTTTTTTTCCTTCAAAAGCTCCTGGTTTGCTTTTGCAGTGTGTTTTGGATCATTGTCCATCTGTACTGTGAAGCGCCATCCAATCAACTTTGAATCTGGGCTGACAGTATATCTCCAAACACTGCAGAATTCATCCGACTGCTTCTGTCTTCTGTCACATCATCAATAAACACCAATGACCGTGTTCGGCTTTTTTAGATGTTTTTGGCAAAGTCTATTATTCAGGCTTATGAATGGTTTGCACCTTGTGGTGAACCCTCTGTATTTGCTCTCGTGAAGTCTTCTCTTGATTGTATACTTTGACAATGATGCGCTCACCTCCGGGAGAGTCCCCTTCACTTGTCTGGATGTTGTGAATGGGTTTTCCTTTACCATAGAGAGGATCCTGCGATCTTCCACCACTGTTGTCCGTGGACGTCCAGGCCTTTTTATGTTGCTGAGCTCACCAGTGGGTTCTTCTTTCCTCAGAATGTAGCAAACTGTTGATTTGGCCACTCCTAATGTTGCTGCCATCTCTCTGATGAATTTGTTTAGTTTTTGAAGCCTTACAATGGCCTGTTGCACTTGCATGGACAGCTCCTTTGAACGCATGATGTAGGTTCACAGCAATAGATTTAAAATGCAAATACCACACTTAGAACAAACTCCAGACCTTTTACCTGCTTGATGAAGAAATTAAGGAGTACCCCACACCTGGCCATGAAACAGCTTTTGGTTCAATTGTCCAAATACTTTTGGTCCCTTGAAAAAGGGGGGTGGCTATTCTAAAGAGCTGTAATTCCTAAGCTCTTCCTCTGATTTGGATGTACATACCCTCAAATTAAACCTGAGAGTGTGCACTTTCAGGACTTTCAGCTCATATCCATTATATAACTATAGCTTGAATATGTTTTGGTAAATACCTGAAAAATCTAAAATTGTGCCTGTGTCCAAATATATATGGACCTAACTGTATATATATATATATATATATATATATATATATATATATATATATATATATGGTATAACTTGCTCACTATTATATTAGATTGCTTTGTTATAGATAACTAATTGCAACACGCACTTTAATGAGTCAAATTTTGATGACTTATGGATGAGGCACATTTAGACTACCACATCGGTGGGGGGAGGTGGCAACAGCTGGTCTTCGAGAAATAAAGTTTTGACTCTGTTTATATTGATGTTACTTATACTGAGCTTTGTAGAGAGCTCTGAGATGGAGCTATAGACTCTAATCTACAGCACATAACATTGCAACCACTAACTGTATTTGTACTATTTTAAAGCTTGACTGTAGCTTACTTTCCTGAAGAAGTGGACTAAGTCCCACGAAACCCAACTGCTTTGGAAATTGCAGCAAGCAAGTCATTACCCAATCTTGCAAGGGATGATGATCTGATTTCTCACTGTGTAGTATACAGATATTGCTTCAAAGTTGTTATACAATAAAGAAAATGCATTGGTACCGTTAAAGTATTTTGTTAGTTTATAGGGTCTTTTTTGTGCAACTTTTTGTTAGGATCTGCTACTGCACAAATACCATACAAATATTAGACATGTGCATTCGTTTTTGTCCGAATGCATTTTCGTCTGAATTTCAGGTATTTTTGTTATCATTTCAACAAACGATAACGAAAGTGCAGAATCCGAAAAACGAAGGATCCGACATAAACAAATGCTTTATTTTGGTTTTCGTTGCTACAAAAGTTCGATATATAGGAAATTCAACATGATGATGACAATAACAATCTGTGTCCATCAAACCTGTGGTCGAATGTGCCTAACCTTAACTCTATTAGTCCAAGATTATTCTACATACACGTAGGGGAGAAAAGGTTCGACGTAGGGGAGAAAAGATTCAACGTAGGGGAGAAAAGATAAATAAAAATAATGATGATGATGAATGTTATTGGCTGATTGTAACCAAAGAGGAGGAGCAGTAAAATAGCTAGAACTAAGTACACACGTACTTTGGCTTATGGTGTCTGTTCTAAGAAGTTCTAAGAAGATTCGACGGAGCAGGTAAACTATACGGCGTCGTACAGTTTAGCTGCTCCACCACACCATAAGCCTTCAATGACAGATTCGACCTTAATTTGGATTTTCGGACGAATGCAATTTTTAACGAAAAATAAAATAAATAAAAAAAAATTTCAGGAGTAACTAAATAAATTTATTTTTCGGACGAAAACGAAATTCCGAAACGAAATATTTCAGTGTGCACATGTCTAACAAATATTAGAGGACCCTCTTATGAGGCTCCTCCTCCCGAAAAAATTATTTTATTTAGCAAAACAAAAGGTAAGCTAATGCACACCCAAACCACAACATCAGTACATAGAGGTGGATCTCACTTGAGAAAGGGCTTTTTATTTAAAAAATGTTATGATTCCCACTTCTGCCTGATCCTGGGTGTCCACATGCCAGCTGAATGTATTTTTTGGTTTCTATCCATGTGTATTTATGTTTGTTAATTGCTGTACTTTTAGCCTGGATCTCCTCCCTGTTCTAATGAAAAGTTTTGTCTGTTGGGAGATCTTGTGCATGTACTCTAAAGTAATGTTATTTCTCTATATGATTTTTTCTTTCATACACATATGAAAATCAAAAAGATAGCTGTTTGGAGTGCTGCCTATTATTTATTGAGTATCATTTCGTCAGAGAAAGGCCAGACTTTGTCAGTCAAAATTGCGTATGGGTACATGCAGATCAGCCTAGGGTGGCTAATTCATTAAGATGTACTTTATGTAATTTTAACTTCTGCTATAGATATTTATTCACTTTATAGACTATTCACAGTAAAACAGTAAGGTCAGTCTGGTAATAGTATAGGAACACGTATAAAACTGGACCTTTGGCAATATCATGTACAGTATCTCACAAAAGTGAGTACACCCCTCACATTTTTGTAAATATTTTATTATATCTTTTCATGTGACAACACTGAAGAAATTACAAGTAGCGGGTGTATAGCTTGTATAACAATGTACATTTGCTGTCCCCTCAAAATAACTCAACACACAGCCATTGATGTCTAAACCGCTGGCAACAAAAGTGAGTAAACCCCTAAGTGAAAATGTCCAAATTGGGCCCAATTAGCCATTTTCCCTCCCCCGTGTCATGTGACTCGTTAGTGTTACAAGGTCTCAGGGGTGAATGGGGAGCAGGTGTGTTATATTTGGTGTTTTCACTCTCACTTTCCCATACTGGTCACTGGAAGTTCAACATGGCACCTCGTGGCAAAGAACTCTCTGAGGATCTGAAAAAAGAATTGTTGCTCTACATAAAGATGGCCTAGACTATAAGAAGATTGCCAAGACCCTGAAACTGAGCTGCAGCACGGTGACCAAGACCATACACCGGTTTAACAGAACAGGTTCCGCTCAGAACAGGCCTCGCCATGGTCGACCAATGAAGTTGAGTGCACGTGCTCAGCGTCATATCCAGAGGTTGTCTTTGGAAAATAGACATATGAGTGCTGCCAGCATTGCTGCAAAGGTTGAGGGGTAGGGGGGGTTAGTCAGTCAGTGGTCAGTGCTCAGACCATACGCCACACACTGCATCAAATTGGTTTGCATGGCTGTCGTCCCAGAAGGAACCCTCTTCTAAAGATGATGCACAAGAAAGCCTGCAAACAGTTTGCTGAAGACAAGCAGACTAAGGACATGGATTACTGGAACCATGTCCTGTGGTCTGATGAGACCAAGATAAACTTATTTGGTTCAGATGGTTCAAGCATGTGTGGTGGCAACCAGGTGAGGAGTACAAAGACAAGTGTGTCTTGCCTACAGTCAAGCATGGTGGTGGGAGTGTCATGGTCTGGGGCTGTATGAGTGCTTCCGACACTGGGGAGCTACAGTTCATTGAGGGAACCATGAATGCCAACATGTACTGTGACATACTAAAGTAGAGCATGATCCCCTCCCTTTGGAGACTGGGCCACAGGGCAGTATTCCAACATGATAATGACCCCAAACACACCTCCAAGATGACCACTGCCTTGCTAAAGAAGCTAGGGGGAAAGGTGATGATGGACTATCTCCAGACCTAAACCCTATTGAGCATCTGTGGGGCATCCTCAAATGGAAGGTGGAGGAGCGCAAGGTCTCTAACATCCACCACATGTCACATGAAAAGATATGATAAAATATTTACAAAAATGTGAGGGGTGTACTCACTTTTGTGAGATACTGTATGTATTCAGAACACGCAGTAATATCACTTTAACCGGTTCCTGCCTGCCGTATAGACAAATGACGGTTGGGCGTGACCGCTCTAATTCTGGGAGGACGTCAAGTAACGCCCTCCCATTTTTGCTGCGCATGCGCATTGCAGCGCAACACCAATCAGGGTAAAGAGCCAATGATGGCGGCTCTTTACCATGTGATCAACTGTGTCCAATCACAGTCGATCAGGATGTAAACACACTTGCCAGTTATTGGTACTCCTTTCCTCACACTGTCACAGCATGAGGAGAGAGCCAGTAATCAGCTAGTGTGAAAGGGGACATCTGCACTAATAATTAGGGCACTGATCATCAGTGTCCTTATGATCAGTGCAGCTTATCAGTGCCAACCTGTGCCCATCAGAGCTGCCAATCAGTGCTGCCAATCAATGCCTCCTAATCAGTGTTGCCTATCAGTGCCTTCTATCTGTGTCCCCTATCAGTGCCGCCTAACAGTGTCCATCAGTGCTACATATCAGTGCAGCCTCATTAGTGCCCACCAGTGCCGCCTCATCAGTGCCCATCAGTGCAGCCGATCAGTGCAGCCTCATCAGAGCACATTAGTAAAGGAAAAAATGTACCTGTTTGCAAAATTTTTGTTTAGCACAAAATAAAAAAAATGGTGATTAAATACCACCAAAAGAAAGCTCTATTTGTGTGAAAAAGATGATAAAAATGTCCTATGAGTGCAGTGCTGCATGACCGCACAATTGTCATTCAAAGTGTGACACAGCTGAAAGCTGAAAATTGGCAGGAAGTGGGTAAAAGTCAGCTCTGTATCTATAGGCATTATAGAGACATGAATTTTGAAATATAACAATAAAAAAACTGAAATTTTGGTTTAATTTAGTTTTGTTTAGTTCAAGCAGATTTTCTCAAATTGCAACACTGAGCTTTATCATAGTGATGGATTTAATTCATGTTATACTATTTTTTAATATGTTTCTGTTATTCGTTTTTTATGTTCAGAACCAAATGTAAGATTATAAGTTTTCATTTTTGTAGTCCAGTAATATAAAATAATATGTGAACATTTATGGTTTACAATTTTTAACCAGCGGGGGGAGCTCTGGGCTGCTTTCCACCTTTTTAGCTAAATAAATATATTGATGTTAAAGTGGTTGTAAACCCATGAAAAATGTAAAAAAAACTGCAAGACAAAGGCATAATGAGCTAGTATGCATAGCACACTAGCTCATTATGAAATAATTACCTTAAATCGAAGCTCCCACAGCGGTCTCCCGGAGTTATTTCCAGGTATGGCGGGCTCCGGCGCTGTGATTGTCATGCGCGCAGGAGCTGCCGGTAACAGCACATCAGCTGAAGAAATGGCACGCTTGATCCATTTTTTCAGTGTGCGTGTGCCGATGACGTCGGCACATGTTGATACAGTGGATATCTCTTAAACCGTGCAGGTTTAGGAGATATCAACAGTACCTACAGGTAAGCCTTATTATAGGCTTACCTGTAGTCAAAAGTGGTCTGTAATGCCACGTACACACGATCGGAAATTCGGCCAGCAAAAGACTGATGAGAGCTTTTGGGCGGAAAATGTGACCGTGTGTATGCTCCATCAGACTTTTGCTGGCCAAATTTCAAAAGATTGAGAGTATGTTCTCAATTTTGACGAAAGGAAAAAGTTTCTATCGCAAATTCCGTTCGTGTGTATGCAATTCCGACGCGCAAAAAAAACACACATGCTCAGAATCAAATACGAGACGGAGCCGCTCAGTCTGGTAAAACGAGATGGCACATTCATCACACTGCAAATTTTTAAATCTTTCAATGCAGCGTATTCTCTTCTTCTTTACAATGCTAGAAGAATGAAGTTGTTTTGCTGCTCATATTCACAGAGTTCTCACAAACTGATTTCTTTATTATTTTTCATGATCTCATGACTAATCTTTTTTGTTTTTAAAGCCAGATCTCCATAATAATGTTTTTTTTTTTATAGCAATTTTTTCTTTTTTCATCAAGATCTCCTGTTTTTTTTGTTTTGATTATTTTATAGTCATCTCCACGTTTTTATTTTTTTTGTATGTCAAGTTTCCACAAGACCATTATTATCTTGTATTTGTAAACCTCAAGTAGGTTGCTTGGTGTCCCTTAGTAATTTGACATTGTATTTTTGAAATGTACCTGCCTACTCACCAAAAAACTGTCCTATTTGAAGAAAAACACATCGGCAAGTATTTTCATATAAAAAAATCTCCATTTATTCTGGCTCATAATAACAAAATAAAGAGGGAAGGCAACGCTGAAGAAACAGCTGGAATTTGCGAAGCCTTTGGCCCCCAGGGCAGACATCAACTCTGTTTGTCTGCAATCTGGTCCAGGACTCCCAGAGATCACGAACAGCAGCAGATGACATGTATGTCCCCAGACTGTGGTACTACAACAGGCTGCGTCTTCTGTCAGACAAGACTGAACCCAGGCAATCACTTTCTTCTCTTCGCTGCAGCCTTCCCTCCTGGCTGCCGTGCAGCCTTCCTTGCAGCCTTTCCTGCAAGCTGTGGCTCTGGAGGTGGACTTGTGGCAGGAGGAGGAGGAGGATGGGCGAGCGTACATAAGTGGACATCATCGGTCATTTGCCCCCTCAACCCCTTGTGAATGGCCTCAAAAAAAATCTTTTCACAGTTGAGGTGTTGACCCTCCTCCATTTTCTGCATATTTGAGGCTAGAAAATAGCCATAGGCCTCTCCAGCTTCAAGGGGGGCTTTCAGGGCGTCATTAGCCTCCTTAATGAGGACAAGTGCTGCCTCATCCATGTTCCTCCCCTTCCTGGGCCTTTTGGTTGGAAGGCGGAGGGGAGGCACCTGGGATTGGGTGAGTCTACTGGGCCCCACCACCTCCTGGCTGACACTAACCCCCACCTCCTGGCTGACACTTTCCCCTGCCTCCTCCTGTGTACCACATTCCAGAGCCTCGTCCTGGCTGAGGTCTTCTTGTGTATGAAAAAGGGACATAGGTTAGTTTTTGGTTCATCAATCACACACAATTTTCAGCTCATGACTGTTGCAAATTGAATGTTAATAACTAGAAAAGACTATAATTCTGACCCCAGCATTTTTCATTCTTGTCCCAATCATTTTTGGCCCCTACTGTCTATATGTAAAACGCTTTTTGTTAAATCATTCATTTGTTATCAATAATAACATCTAGTTAACAACAATCATTTTCCCACCAAAAATATGTTTAAATATACTTGGCTCCATCTGTGCTCCTCAATTTCTTCCAGGAGGGAAGGCCCAGCTTGGTCCTCGGAAGCCTCAGCTGGGGTTGAGGGAAGGGTGGATGGAAGGGGGCAGGAAGACTCGAAAGTGATTCCCTGGCTTCAATCTGGTCTTATAAAAAATGCATCCTGCTGTAGTACCACAGACTGGGTACATACACATCTTCTGCTGCTGCTCCTGACCTCATGGACCTTCTGAAGCTCCTTCCTATGCGTGCTTCTCAAGCTACAAATTTTCTTATCCACAAACTTGATGTCTGCGTTGCGGACCCGAGTCTTCACAAATTCCAGCAGATTCTTCATCGATGCCTTCCTTGCTGGTTTGTTGCGATATAAGGGGTTTTTCACCTCTCACAAATTGCGCATATCCCTGTATCTGTCTATGAATTCGCTGAGGAAGTCTGGGTCTTTTAAATTATTTCATTTTTGCTGCAAGACCAAACAAAATACAAAAACACTAATATCAGGCTATCTCTCCTAATCTTATCCCATTATAGGCCTCAATCTAGAATCAGTATAGGCCACTCATGTCCCAAGTTAAAATGTTACCTTCGTTATTACGTTCATCGCTTCCGTTCCTCCGCACACAGAATGTAGGTACGACACATGCATGTTAGCTTTATAGACACTGAGCATGCGTAAAACTCTGCCCGCGTCGACCGCCTCTGACGTTCTTTCTAGAATATTCCCCGCCCCGTCTCTTTCGTCGCAGTGGGGGAGAGGAACATGGTGGAGACACAGCAGGTGCGTAATAGCAGTAACGAGGAGGAAAGCCTGGAGCCCGAAACGTCACGATCACGGAGGAGGAGATTTAAAGCCTTCAATATGGCCTTTGGTGAGATGGTGGAGATGGTCGACATATTAAAGAGGGCCGACTATGATGGGAAGTATGGACCGTACACCAACCCTAATGAGAGAAAGGCCAAGATCATGACTAAAGTTGTGAAGAGTCTGTGCCGGAATTTTAGGTTACGACGATCAAAGGAGCAGTTAAGGAAACGCTGGTCAGACCAAGCGTTTCAAGATCAAGAAAGTGCTTCTAAAAAGTAAGTAGTTGTGTGTTACGATTATTATTATTACTTGCATGCTGCTCCATGTGCTTTTTTTTTACTGTTTGACAGTTTAAAATGGCTACCTTCATGTTCATGGGCACAGTAATTGGTTGTAGTAAACATCGTTCGTTTGCAAATAAATACAATGTTTTTGCCAGATACAGGGTTAACTACATTTGGTCATGATAATTTGTATTCAAAGAAGTTTAGGACATTGTTGTCTACATGTGTTTCAAACTAGAATGAATTACAAACTTGATTCAGTGTAATGTAAGGAGAGGACACTCAGCAGCTGTTTACACATCTGGACTCTGGAGCACTAGTGTGGGACACAAGAACAAACTTTTTAGGGTGTCCCACACAGGTACTCCAGTGAATACTTGGGGTGTCTCCATGTGTGAAACTTGTCCAAAAAAGGTAAGTATTCCAGCTTTGGTAAGGGAAAAAATAATGTCTTCAGCTTGGAACTTTGCCAAAACAGACAATTGTACCCCACTTCCAAGCAATGTTTCATATTCCTATTTCTGTGTGCTAAGTATACCTTTTGTTTCATTCTCATAGGGGAGCAAAGACTCGGAAAATATGAAGACACCAGGGACCCCCCCCCCCCCCACCTCCTGAAGAAGGGGAACAAAGGTCACAACCTGAGGATGTGGAGGAAGGAGAGGTGGTGGAGTTTATTGCCAGAACAGGTCAGTGTCGGACACCACAGATTCAGGTAATAGATGTATGCCTGCATATTTATAATACATGGTGTGTATTTTTATTTTAGGTGATGTTCAGGTTGTGGTACCAAAATCCAATGATTTCACCAGTGACAGTGCACAACAGATGATCCAGGAAATCATGTTTTGTAGTCGTGATTTGGACATTATCAAAGAAAAAAAACAAGGAGATTGAACAAAAACTGCAGAACATGATTGATGTACTAGGAAGAATTTAAATCCTAAAGAGATTCCTGGAATTTTTTTTTTTACAACAATTTTATCTAAAGTTTTAATACAGTTTAAAAGCCAAATTTGGAAGATGCACACAGTGTGTCAACATGTGCTATCTGCCATCAGGGGATTTCAATGTACGCGTTTTGTGGGTGCAACCCCTTCTTCCCGAAACTCTAGTAGGTGAGAGGAAGTGGTTGCACCCCCCAAAATAGCACATGTTGACATTAGGTATGGGATCAGAAAGGAAATCCGCATTTTGACTCACAATTTGTGTGCATCTTCTAAGTTTGGCTTTTACAGGGGTGACTTCACCCCATCTGATGAAGGCAATATCAAGACCTTTTTCACACTATAAAATGTCTGATATTGCCTTCTTTTTTGCAATGTTGAACTTTGTAAGTTCCAGAGTTGTGTATGTTATGTTTGTAAACATTCGGTACCAAAGAAGGGGAATTGGGGAAGTGAATAGGCCTGTTATAGATGGGCCTCAAAGGGGTTACTTCTAGCAACAGAGTAATCAAGGATACTAATTAGGTAAAAGTATAACAATTTATTCATATATTAAACATTAAAATACACTTTAGAATTAGGCAGTGCTAAGGTGCCTATTTCAGGCAAAGAAATTAATAGCACAGTGGTGGCAGGCAGAGAAACCCCCCTCCAAAAACGATTGGTTTAAAACGGTAACGGAAACAATATGGAAGGAAAAGGTAGTATATGCAAGGAGAGGAAATTTAAATGAATTTAAAAAAATCTGGATGCCTTGGTTAGAGGAAGTGGGTTATCCCTTGTAAAGTGTATGTAGGAAGAGCTAAGATAAAGGTGTATGATATTAAGTAAATAGGAAGGCGAGGTAGAAATAGGGGGGTAATGGGGGGGAGGGTAAGATGGGGTTTAGAGTGGGGTGGGAGGGGGGGCAAAAAGGGGGAAATTGGAATAAATTGTTTTTTTTCTTTCCTTTGTGATTATTATATATATAAAAGGTTTTTGTATAAGGTGTATTTAGTGATTGCTGTAAAGAGGAAACAAAACATATTTTATATATTTGTATGAAAATTGAATAAAGATTATTTAAATAAAAAAAAAAGAATTAGGCGTTGCAGTGATGGGTTGCGATTAAAAATTGGCCAAACTCTCACGGACAAAGACAAACAGACAGGACAAACATTAAACAAAGTGTACAGCTAACCGGCTTATTGCTTCAATCCCCCAAGGAGACCTTCCTACTACTCAAAATAGAGCTCATTACTGGACTGATCGAACCTCCCAGGTTATCACAGTTGGAACCAACAAGCACCAATCATAGAGTTAACAAGTCTATATTATCTAGATAACTCATGTCCAGCCCTGGGGTCTTCTAATTAGATTGGCACATGCACATTCTCTTCTTTTCCTCTCCACTCCTCCATTGCTTCAGCCCCTAGCAGACCCCCCAGATTCCCTAATGAGGCTTAATTTGGAACACAGACCAAACCTATGGCCACAACTGTGTCCTGAGGTCACGAAGGACTGAAGCAATAAGCCCGGACCTGGTTAGCTGTACACTTTGTTTAATGTTTGTCCTGTCTGTCTTTGTCCGTGAGAGTTTGGCGAATTCTTAATCGCAACCCATCACTGCACTGCCTAATTCTAAAGTGTATTTTAATGTTTAATATATGAATAAATTGTTATACTTTTACCTAATCAGTATCCTTGATTACTCTGTTGCTAGAAGTAACCCCCTTGAGGCCCATCTATAACAGGCCTATTCCCTTCCCCAATTCCCCTTCTTTGGTACCTAATAGCTAATGGTTACAGCAACAGAACCCTAACAGGTACAGGGTACAGTACCGGCCATTTGAATTCCGTGACTGGGTACAGGTGATAACTCGTCCCTTTCCCCCCCCCCCTCCTTCCCCTATACCCTGTTGTGATATGTTTGTAAACATGCCTGTTTCTGTATTTTTTCATAAATTTCAAGGTAAAACTTTGAAAAAAAAAGATGTGTTTTTTTTTTTACTACCAAATGTTTTATAAAACGCACATGTGAATGTGCACGGAGTAAAAGGTTTTATACTCAACAATGTGTGGCTTCTTCTTTCAATGATAAATACCATTTTTTGTGTTAAGTTGGTGTTTACACTGACAATTGGTGTTATTTAATAATGGAAAAACCACTTGGCACTGGAAGTGCACTAGGAGAACCTAGGAGACAGCAAAAAGAAACCCAAGCAGTAAATGAAAATCAAGATTTGATCTGATAAAAGAGAAAATGTTTTAAAAATGTGCTGGCATAGCAATGGCCCCCCTACCCGTAAAATATTCTACATATTTTTCTCACACTTGGGGGGGCAAGCCAGGAGGGCCAGCTTCCAGGGCTGTCATTGGAGTTTTTGAAAGTCCGGCCTCAGGCCCAACGGAGGCAACATAACTTGCATTATGTCTTTTTAAAAAATTGTGCAGGATGCAGCAACATAAAATGATATGGTTTAGTTTGTATTCCGCCATATTTATGGCTGTTTGAAATAGGCGGAACCAGCTGGCCAGGATCCCAAACGCATTCTCCACGACTCTTCTGGCTCTGGCCAGCCGGTAATTAAAAACCCTCTTCTCCGGGGTGAGGGTCCTCTTAGGGAATGGCCTCATCACATGGTCACCCAGACCGAATGCCTCATCTGCGACGAAGACAAATGGCAGTCCTTTCGCGTTCTCCTCCGGAGGTGGCAATCCAAAGCCACCACTCTCGAGACATCGGTAGAACTCAGTCCAGGCAAAGACTCCACCATCCAACATCCGGCCATTCCTCCCCACGTCCACATATAAAAAAATCATATGTCGCCGACACCACCGCCATCAACACAATACTATTAAACCCCTTGTAATTATAATAGTATGACCCCGAATGGGGTGGTGGGACGATGTGGACGTGCTTCCCATCGATTGCCCCTTCACAGTTAGGAAAGTCCCAACGCTGGGCAAAGTGGGATGCCACAGTCTGCCATTCCTGTGGCGTTGAAGGAAACTGTGGAGTCAAACAAGAACAAAAAATTATTAATTTTGCACATAAACATTGCAAGCAGATTAGACACAAACATTCTTGGCCAACATCAGTATAACATTTATTTTAAGGAGTATTTAAAGGCTAAAATATAAGGCCCACTTATTAGATTCCTCACCCCCTCTGATGGCCCATTGTAAAAATTTTAGGGGGAGGGTATGTTTTGGACAGGTAACCCTCTCCACTTCATTGAGAGCTGAATGCATAAATAATGTGTTTTACTTTGGCCAGACCCTCCTTACTTACACTATTGGAAGCCCACTGGACAGGTAAGAAGTGTTATAATACAAAAATAAAAATACACACTATAAATTGAAGCACATTTTTACATTCTGCAATTACCTATCAAGATAATAATAGGAGAACAAAACTTTAAACAGTACCATTTGAAAGTATTTTGGCAGACCCTTTCACTACATGCTTTGGGGAATTCATCCATAAATATGACCACAAAAGAGCTAGGTATTGTGTGTATGGGTTTGGCAAAGTCAGCAGATAGAGGATTGGTATCGGTTGATTTAACGGTTGGGGGGAGGGAGGGTTGCAAATAATTTTGGGCCACAAAAAAAAGCCTCTGGCACTCTGCATGAATTTAAGCACACAAATAACATTTGGACACATTTTAGGGGGTGTTTAGGGTAAAGCACTACTATGGAGCTGACAAAATACATTGTTAAGTGACTAGGCTATAGGTGTATATGGGCCCAGGATAGCATGCTGGGGAGGTTAGTGAAGGCAAATATGCATGTAGGCTAAAAAAAGATTTTTTTAAGCTTCCAGCATGCATGAGAACAAAGAAGACATTCACAGCATATTACAATCATAGTAATTAGGGAATGATGAAAGAAATACAATACATTAGGATACATGAAATACATATAATGGGATGTTAAAGGAGAAAACGTACACTAATATAGTCCTTCTGCAGGACCTGAATAATAGCAGAACAGGTCTCTGGAATAATGATCCCCAGAGCACGGGGGGAGATGCCTGTCAAGAACTTGAGGTCCTGCAGATATCTCCCAGTCGCCAAGTACCACAACGTGGCGACAAGCCTTTGCTCAGGAGTGATGGCTTGCTGCATGCAGGTGTCCTGATTGCTGATATAAGGGGAGAGCAAAGCCAACAAACTGTGAAAAATGGGGTCTGTCATCCGGAGATAATTCCGGATATTAGAGAGACCCTGTCACCAGGCAATTTAATTCAACAAAAATCTAAAAGATTTTGTTTGCATTTATAATATTTTATAGATGTCTACTGCATGTAAAAGCCTCCCTTGTCTAGACACCCAAATACCTTAAAAATGCGGTTAAACACTGCCATCTTGGATGTGATGTTAGCAGTACCATAGACTCTAAGCTGTCACTTTAGTGACACTCTATAATATTCCATTTCCTAGCAGTTGCATAAAATGTTATGCAGATAGGTGAGGGTGGGGAGATGATGAAACAGCACAGAGTAATTAGACACTTCCAGAAGAGGAGAGGACTATGAAGTGCAAGAAGGTAGGGAGCTGTGCTAGGGGATGAATCTCCTGGAATTATCATATTTTATAGTAAGTTCTAGGGCATTTTGAAGATGAATAAAAACATAACAAAAAAGGAAAAAAAAACATAGTAACCATGTTTATTTTACTGTGCTTTTACTTGCAGTTTTTTAAGTTGGTGATGTGTTCTCTTTAAATGTTTGTTTGCAAAACAATTGAAATAGATTTTGAAATAGATTTTATATAAACACATAAAATATTATTTTAAAATCCATAATCTTATACACCTTTCACACTGGGGCAGTGCGGGTTTTAGTTTTAGCGGCGCTTTACCTCTGTATGATGGCGCTTTTCGGCCACTAGCAACCAAAAAAAGGGTTGATAGCGCCCATGTTGTGGCACTGCCCATTCATTTCAATGGGCATGGCATTTTGGGAGCACTGTATACACCGCTCCCGCACCACCCCAAAGATGCTGTTTGCAAGGACTTTTTTCCCGTCCTGCAAGTGCACCGCCCCAGTGTGAAAGCACTCAGGCTTTCAAACTGGGGTGGCTTGAGAGGCACTTTACTTTATTTTTAACACTGAACCACCTGAAAAGCACCCTAGTGTAAAAGGGGTCTTAAAGTTTGTGAAAAATGTGGAAAGAAAATGAAAACATATTTATTTTACATAAAGTTGTCAATGTATAAGATATTTCTAATACATAGAATTTACATACCAAGAATTACACCCCAAAATACATATCTACTACTCCACCTGAGTATGGTGATACCATATGTATGAGACTTTTTCACAGCCTCGTTTCTTTTTGACACTTTTTCTGGTGAATGGGTAGGATACTCATTCACATTGGATCTGGGGGCCCCCTTGTTAAATAGGGCTTCCAGATTCTGATAAGTGCCCTACCCAGGGCTTTTTTTCTCAGAGAAAAGGTGCAGGAACTCACCCCCCTCCCCTAGGTCACGCCTGTCTCCGCCCCTAGAACCGCCCATTGTCTCCACCCCTATACACCAAGCACCGCCCCCTTTAGAGAACAGGAAATCAAGTATATTTAGGGGGATATATAACAGATTTTTGTATGGAATTTGTTAATAGAAAGCAAAGAAGTAAAATGTACAAAACATTAGAAATATCCAGTAACCAAAGTAATCTCAGAGGCACTTTCATATATTCCCTTTGTATAGATTTTTAGCTGCCAGACACTTCTCCTTCTCTCCCTCCCATGGCTGTCAGCTAAAAAGCTATACAGAGATCGGTGTTCACAGCTGTTTTCTGCAGCACCGATCATTCCCTTCTGTGTGCTCCTCCCCCGGCCCCCTCGGTGTCTTTCTACGCCCCCCCCTCCGTGTCCTTCTCTGCCCCCCTGTTCTCCTCCGGCCCCGTCTTCTCTTCTGCCGCCCCTGTTCTCCTCCTCCTCCACCCCCCCTCGTCCCCCGCAGCCGGCTACTCTCCTCTCCAGTCTGGACTTGGACACAGTGAGCGAGATCGCTCCTGTGTCCTGTGATAACTGAGCAGAGTAAACTGTGTTTACTCTGCTCAGCTTATGAATAAACAGAAGCCTCTGTCTCCTGTTCATTCATCTTTAGTGCTGAGAAAGGGATTGGGGAATGTGTCCTCAGTCCCTTTCCATGTCTCAAAGAGGAGATGTCAGGGGTCTGTTTAGACCCCTGATATCTCACCAAAGCCCCCCCAAAAAAATAAAAAAAATGTTTGTATACATTTTTTTTAAAAAGTGTAAAAAAATAAAATAAACTACTCACACCTCTCTCCCCTGCCCTACCAACTTTGTCCACTGCTCCAACCCCCTCCCCCCAAAAAGCATTGTAAAAAAAAAATTCAAAACAAATTGAATTAAAAAAAAAACATTAAGAATTAAAAAACAACTAAAATATTTTGTCGCAAGGGGTGGTTGGGTTGCGGGTGCGGGCGCGAAACGCCACCTCCCTGAAATGAGTTTCCCACTTCCCTGAAATTCGTTTTTGCAAGTTGGGATGTCTGCATATGTATATCTAGCAAGAGACAGCCCACATGAATACATCCAGCAAGAGACAGCCCACATGTATATCCAGTAAGAGACAGACCACATGTATATACAGCAAGAGACAGCTCACATATATATCCAGCAAGAGACAGCCCACATATATATCTCCAGCAAGAGACAGACCACATGTATATACAGCAAGAGACAGACCACATGTATATCCAGCAAGAGACAGCCCACATATATATCTCCAGCAAGAGACAGACCACATGTATATACAGCAAGAGACAGCCCACATGTATACATCCAGCAAGAGACAGCCCACGTGTATACATCCAGCAAGAGACAGCCCACGTGTATACATCCAGCAAGAGACAGCCCACGTGTATACATCCAGCAAGAGACAGCCCACATGTATATCCAGTAAGAGACAGACCACATGTATATCCAGCAAGAGACAACCCACATATATATCTCCAGCAAGAGACAGACCACATGTATATCCAGCAAGAGACAGCCCACATGTATATCCAGCAAGAGACAGACCACATGTATATCTCCAGCAAGAGACAGCCCACATATATATCTCCAGCAAGAGACAGCCCACATGTATACATACAGCAAGAGACAGACCACATGTATATCTCCAGCAAGAGACAGCCCACATATATATCTCCAGCAAGAGACAGCCCACATCTATACATACAGCAAGAGACAGACCACATGTATATCTCCAGCAAAAGACAGACCACATGTATATCCAGCAAGAGACAGCCCACATGTATATCTCCAGCAAGAGACAGACCACATGTATATCCAGCAAGAGACAGCCCACATGTATATCTCCAGCAAGAGACAGACCACATGTATATCCAGCAAGAGACAGCCCACATGTATATCTCCAGCAAGAGACAGACCACATGTATATCCAGCAGGAGACAGCCCACATATATATATCCAGCAAGAGACAGACCACGTGTATATATCCTGCAAGAGATAGCCCACATGTATATATCCTGGCAGCAGCATTAATAGACACATATCTAAAAAGCAAGATAACAATGACAGTTAAACAATTACCGAAATCAGTCTTGGTCTGGCAGACAGGAGTCTTAGGGCAGGACAGGACACCACACGGCAACTCTTCCTCACAAAAGGAACATCTGCTCTGCTACAGGGAGAGGCGGAGTGCAGCTGATATCACTCCGCCCTCCCCTCTCTTAAGGCTGCAGCCGGAACTATAGGAGCTGTGTCGGCTTATGCAGCTGTCAGCTCACTCCGCCAGCTGGCAGCAGCATAAACCAACTGTTAAAAAAAAAAAAAGTCCTGCTCCCTGACAGAGGTGCCAGAACGCAGTTCCACTAAGTTCTGGCAGAAAAAAAGCCCTGCCCCTACCCGCAGACCCCCACTGTCCCAGCCCAGGGTTGTGGGAAAAATGCCCTTGCCCCCCCCTCGCTCCAAAGCACCACCCCCATGTTGAGGGGATTTGTTGGCTGGAATGGTTCAGGGAGGGGGGCTCACTCATCCCCTTACTTTCCTGGCCTGCCAGGCTGCATACATGGATAAGGGTCTGGTATGGATTTTGGGAAGGACCCCACCCCACTTTTTTTAAAATTTTTGGCGTAGGGGTTCCCTTCAAAATCCATACCAGACCTAAGGGTCTGGTATGGATTTTGGGGGGACCCCATGCCGTTTAACCACTTCAGCCCTGGAAGTTTTGGCTGCTGAATGACTGGGCCATTTTTTTGCGATTCGGCACTGCGTCGCTTTAACTGACAATTGTGCGGTCGTGCGACGTTGTACCCAAACAAAATTGACGCCCTTTTTTTCCCACAAATAGAGATTTCTTTTGGTGGTATTTGATCACCTCTGCATTTTTTATTTTTTGGCAATAAAAAAAAAGAGCGACAATTTTGAAAAAAAGGCAATATTTTTTACTTTTTGCTATAATAAATATCCCTCCAAAATAAATAAAAAAACAATTTTTTTCCTCAGTTTAGGCCGATATGTATTCTTCTACATATTTTTGATAAAAAAACAAAAACAAAAAGCGTATATTGATTGGTTTGCGCAAAAGTTATAGCGTCTACAAAATAGGGGATAGTTTTATGGCATTTTTATTATTCATTTTTTTTATTAGTAATGACGACGATCTGCGATTTTTATCGTGACTGCGACATTATGGCGCTACCCATCACCGCCCATCACTGCTGTCAATCAATGCCTATCAGTGTCACCCATCAGTGCCACCCATCAATGCTCATCAGTACCCATCAGTACCGCCTATCCATGCCGCCTATCAGTGCCGCCTATCAGTGCCGCCTATTAGTGCCCATCAGTGCCACCTAACAGTGTCTATCAGTGCTCATCAGTGCCACATATCAGTGCCACCTAACAGAGCCCAAAAGTGCGGCATATTAGTGCCTCCTTATCAGTGCCACCTAATCAGTGCCCATAAGTGCCGCCTCATCAGTGCCCATAAGTGCCACCTCATCAATGCCCACCAGTTCAGCCTATCAGTGCCCATCAGTGCCGCCTCATCAGCGTACATCAGTGAAGGAGAAAAATTACTTAATTACAAAATTTACTGACAGAAAAAAAGTAAAAAGATTTTTTTTTCAAAATTTTTGGTCTTTTTTTAAAAAAATAAAAATTTTAAGAAAAAATGAAAAAAAAACAGCAGTGATTAAATACCACCAAAAGAAAGCTCTATTTGTGTGAAGAAAATGAGTTTGGGTACAGTGTAGCACAACCGCGCAATTGTCATTCAAAGTGCGACAGCGCTGAAAGCTGAAAAATGGCCTGGGGAGGAAGGGGGTGTAAGTGCCGGGTAGGCAAGTGGTTAAAGGCAGCAAGGCAGCAAATTTAAAGGGATGTACATGTACGCCCATTTGCCTGCCTGTGCCAATCTGCTGACGTACATCTGTGTGCGGCGGTCAGCAAGCGGTTAAAAAAAAAATTGGCATGGGGTTCCCCTTAAAATCCATACCAGACCCAAAGGACCTGGTATGGATTGGGACCCCCACTTTTTTTTTTTTTTTTACATTTTTCTATTACCAGCAATGGTATTTGATTGACGGCAATTTAAATGTAATTTATTTTCCCTACAGATATCAGTTTTGTTTCAGCAGGTTCTATACATGGTACAAATGCGCCACTTTACAGGCAGAATAAGGAGACGCCACCCAGTCACTATATTTAAAGGATTTTTTTTATTTTTTTTTTGTTTTACTTTAAGCATCACTGTTCCTGTAAAATCAATCTTTTTAAAAAAAATGTTTGCATTGATACATATCCCCCAGGGCAGTACCCAGACCCCCATACCCTTTTTATGGCCAATAACTTGCATTTAAGCCTTTAAAATGGGCACTTTGGGTTTTTCAAGTTCGGGTCCAAGAGACTTTAATAGGGTCCGCGGTGTAGGTCGGAACTTTTGCAATGTTTAAGAATTCTGATGCAAAACCAACCAGGGGCTGTTCGGCCCATCTCTATGTCTAAGCTTTTTACATTTTGCATTTTATCACAGGAAAGTGTGCTGCAATGCATTGACTTATGCCGCGTACACACGGTCGGACTTTCCGGCATACTTGGTCCGGCAGACCAGAGTGTGCCGGACAATCCGCCCGTGTGTGGGCGCCGGCGGACTTTTCCGGCGGACTTTTTCCCAAAAGCCCGCCGGACCTAGATTTGAAAAAAGTTTTAAATCTTTCCGCCGGACTCAGTTTCGGGCGGAAAGTCCGCTCGTGTGTGTGCTAGTCCGATGGAAAGCCCGCTCGTGTGTATGCTGGTCCGACGGACCAGATACAACACGAGGGCAGGGTATTGCATCTCGCGCTCGCTGCAATAGGAAAAACAAATTTTCCTATTGCGGCGAGCGCGGTGCATACCAGGCCCTTAGGTCTAATATGGATTATAAAGGGGAACCCCCTACGCCGAAAAAACGGCGTGGGGTCCCCCCTAAAATCTATACCAGACCCCGATCTGAGCACGCAGCCTGGCCGGTCAGGAAAGGGGGTGGGGACGAGCGAGCGCCCCCCCCCCCCCTCCTGAGCCGTACCAGGCCGCATGCCCTCAACATGGGGGGTGGGTGCTTTGGGGGAGGGGGGCGCCCTGCGGCCCCCCCCACCCCAAAGCACCTTGCCCCCATGTTGATGAGGACAAGGGCCTCTTCCCAACAACCCTGGCCATTGGTTGTCGGGGTCTGCGGGCGGGGGCTTATCGGAATCTGGGAGCCCCCTTTAATAAGGGGGCCCCCAGATCCCGGCCCCCCACCCTATGTGAATGAGTATGGGGTACATGGTACCCCTACCCATTCACCTATGAAAAAAGTGTAAGTAATAAAACACACTACACAGGTTTTTAAAATATTTTATTAAACAGCTCCGGGGGGATCTTCCTCCGGCTTCGGGGGTCTTCTTCCGGCTTCGGGGGTCCCTCCGCTTCATCTTCTCCCGGCGTCCGGTTGGTTCTTCTCCGCTCTCTTCTCTCCAGTTCTTCGGCCGGCTCCTCTGCTGTGTTCAGGTAGCTCTCTTGCCAGCAGAGGTCCGGACTTCTGGGCTTCTTTTCTTCCCCAGATGTTGACACGACGCTCTCTCCGGCTGGACTGCTCTCCGAGGGCTGCGTTGTGACTTATATAGGCGGAGACCCCGCCCCCTTTTGATGTCACAGTCCCTGGGCATGCTGGGACTGTGACGTTTTAGGGGGCGTGGTCAACATCACCCAGTGACCACGCCCCCTAAACGTCACAGTCCCAGCATGCCCAGGGACTGTGACATCAAAAGGGGGCGGGGTCTCCGCCTATATAAGTCACAACGCAGCCCTCGGAGAGCAGTCCAGCCGGAGAGAGCGTCGTGTCAACATCTGGGGAAGAGAAGAAGCCCAGAAGTCCGGACCTCTGCTGGCAAGAGAGCTACCTGAACACAGCAGAGGAGCCGGCCGAAGAACTGGAGAGAAGAGAGCGGAGAAGAACCAACCGGACGCCGGGAGAAGATGAAGCGGAGGGACCCCCGAAGCCGGAAGAAGACCCCCGAAGCCGGAGGAAGATCCCCCCGGAGCTGTTTAATAAAACATTTTAAAAACCTGTGTAGTGTGTTTTATTACTTACACTTTTTTCATAGGTGAATGGGTAGGGGTACCATGTACCCCATACTCATTCACATAGGGTGGGGGGCCGGGATCTGGGGGCCCCCTTATTAAAGGGGGCTCCCAGATTCCGATAAGCCCCCGCCCGCAGACCCCGACAACCAACGGCCAGGGTTGTCGGGAAGAGGCCCTTGTCCTCATCAACATGGGGGCAAGGTGCTTTGGGGTGGGGGGGGCCCGCAGGGCGCCCCCCTCCCCCAAAGCACCCACCCCCCATGTTGAGGGCATGCGGCCTGGTACGGTTCAGGAGGGGGGGGGCGCTCGCTCGTCCCCACCCCCTTTCCTGACCGGCCAGGCTGCGTGCTCGGATCGGGGTTTGGTATGGATTTTAGGGGGGACCCCACGCCGTTTTTTCGGCGTAGGGGGTTCCCCTTTATAATCCATACCAGACCTAAGGGCCTGGTATGCACCGCGACGGGGCTCGCAAGGTGTCAATCTCGCCGATAAAAGCGGCAAGATTGACATCCTTTGCTAGTCCCGTCGCACCTGAGTCACGTTCAAAATGAACGGACTTGTCCGTGTGTGGGCAAGTCTGTTCATTCTGAAAGTCCGCCGGAACTCCGGCGAAAGTCCGTCGGAAAGACGGGCGGACTTAGCCCGCCGGAAAGTCCCGGCGTGTGTGGGCAAGTCCGTCCGTTTTAAAGTCCGGCGCACCTGGCGGACAAAGTCCGTCGGAAAGTGTGCCGGACCAAGTAGGATAGAAAGTCCGACCGTGTGTACGCGGCATTAGGCATCAGCACATGCTACAAATAAAGCTTGTCTAACAGCAATCATTGTTATGCCCCGTACACACGGTCGGATTTTCCGACGGAAAATTTTCGATAGGAGCTTGTTGTCAGAAATTCTGACTGTGTGTAGGCTCCATCGGACATTTTCCATCAGAATTTTCGACAACAAAATCCATTGTCGTAAATTCTGATCGTGTGTACACAATTCCGACGCACAAAGTTCCACGCATGCTCGGAATCAAGCAAAAGAGCCGCACTGGCAATTGAACTTCATTTTTCTCGGCTCGTCGTACGTGTTGTACGTCACCACATTCTTGACATTCGGAATTTCTGACAAGATTTGTGTGACCGTGTGTATGCAAGACAAGTTTGAGCCAACATCCGTCAGAAAAAATCCATGGATTTTGTTGTCGGAATGTCCGATCGTGTGTACGGGGCATTAGTTGGCTCCTGATATGATGTGAAAAAAAGTATTTCAATGCAGCACAAAATATTGTATGGAAGCTCATGTTAGTCCTTACATGCTATACAGTACATGCATTTTTCATGTTTTCTGGTGTGCATGAGCCCATATCCTTTCAGGTCCATTTACACCTGTTAGTTTTGGTATGTTGCAATAACATGCATGTTTCTACATATACAGTCAGGTCCATAAATATTGGGACATTGACACAATTCTAATCTTTTTGGCTCTATACACCACCACAATGGATTTAAAATTAAACAAACACGTTGTGCTTTAACTGCAGACTTTCAGCTTCAATTTGAGGGTATTTATATCCAAATCAGGTGAATGGTGTAAGAATTACAACAGTTTGCATATGTGCCTCCCACATTTTAAGGGACCATAAGTAATGGGACAGATTAACAATCATGCATCAAACTTTCACTTTTTAATACTTGGTTGCAAATCCTTTGCAGTCAATTACAGCCTGAAGTCTGGAACGCATAGACATCACCAGACGCTGGGTTTCATCCCTGGTGATGCTCTGCCAGGCCTCTACTGCAACTGTCTTCAGTTCCTGCTTGTTCTTGGGGCATTTTCCATTCCGTTTTGTCTTCAGCAAGTGAAATGCATGCTCAATCAGGTTCAGGCCAGGTGATTGACTTGGCCATTGCATAACATTCCCCTTCTTTCCCTTAAAAAACTCTTTGGTTGCTTTCGCAGTATGCTTCGGGTCATTGTCCATCTGCACTGTGAAGCGCCGTCCAATGAGTTCTGAAGCATTTTGCTGAATATGAGCAGATAATATTGCCCGAAACACTTCAGAATTCATCCTGCTGCTTTTGTCAGCAGTCATATCATCAAAAAATACAAGAGAACCAGTTCCATTGTCAGCCATACATGCCCACGCCATGACACTACCATCACCATGCTTCATTGATCAGGTGGTATGCTTTGGATCATGAGCAGTTCCTTTCCTTCTCTATACTCTTCTCTTCCCATCACTCTGGTACAAGTTGATCCTGGTCTCATCTGTCCATAGGATGTTGTTCCAGAACTGTGAAGGCTTTTTTAGATGTTGTTTGGCAAACGCTAATCTAGCCTTCCTATTTTTGAGGCTCACCAATGGTTTACATCTTGTGGTGAACCCTCTGTATTCATTCTGGTGAAGTCTTCTCTTGATT
This sequence comes from Lithobates septentrionalis, assembly GCA_037952835.1. Lineage (NCBI taxonomy): Eukaryota > Metazoa > Chordata > Amphibia > Anura > Ranidae > Lithobates > Lithobates septentrionalis. The sequence goes on from JBBDGP010000828.1 coordinate 3,883,358, forward strand.
GTTGACTTTGACACACATACACCTACCTCCTGGAGAGTGTTCTTGATCTGGCCAACTGTTGTGAAGGGTGTTTTCTTCACCAGGGAAAGAATTCTTCGGTCATCCACCACAGTTGTTTTCCGTGGTCTTCTGGGTCTTTTGGTGTTGCTGAGCTCACCGATGCATTCTTTCTTTTTAAGGATGTTCCAAACAGTTGATTTGGCCACACCTAATGTTTTTTGCTATCTCTCTGATGGGTTTGTTTTGTTTTTTCAGCCTAATGATGGCTTGCTTCACTGATAGTGACAGCTCTTTGGATCTCATATTGAGAGTTGACAGCAACAGATTCCAAATGCAAATAGCACACTTGAAATGAACTCTGGACCTTTTATCTGCTCCTTGTAAATGGTATGAGGGAATAACACACACCTGGCCATTGAACAGCTGAGCAGCCAATTGTCCCATTACTTTTGGTCCCTTAAAAAGTGGGAGGCACATATACAAACTGTTGTAATTCCTACACCGTTCACCTGATTTGGATGTAAATACCCTCAAATTAAAGCTGAAAGTCTGCAGTTAAAGCACATCTTGTTCGTTTAATTTTAAATCCATTGTGGTGGTGTATAGAGCCAAAAAGATTAGAATTGTGTCGATGTCCCAATATTTATGGACCTGACTGTATAAAATAAACTTTTTTACCCACTTTAGTACATTTGTATATGTAAATACAGAACTCAGATCAGATTTTTGGGATCTTTTCACTATTATGGCCACATGGCTTCTTTGCTTTTCTAAGAGCCAGCAGGTTGTGCAGCATTGCTTAGACACCTGTCCTAAGGGACCATGGACTTCTCAGAACCCTGGAAATTGTTCCATATGGCCAATGCCATATTATGTGCAGTACCGCACAACTCACCAGTTCCTAGGAGTTGGAACTATCCAGACTGCATAGGCTGTAGACATCTGATCCGAAGCTTGCAGTTATATATAGAAAAAAAGATAAGGAGTTTGTGAGGGTGGCTCAAAGGGACCTATTTATTCAATACTTTAGTTACCTTTCAAATAGAATATACAAAAAGATGATTTAAATGAGCACAGATGTAATTGGCTTATTAGGCAAGGCCCTATAAAGTGTAAATTACAAATAGTAGCCAATAAGATTTAAGTTTACTAGAGTCAAATCACTGAAAGATATGTAATTGGTTGTTACATTGCCCCGTACTTTGCCTTAGGCCGGGTTCACACTGGTATGACAAACGCTCCAACACAAATCGGCCCGACTTTGAAAATGCTTCCTGCACTACTTTGGTCTGACTTTGATCCAACTTCAGCCCATTGAATATCACTGAAGTCGGATCAAAGTCGGATCGCCGTCTTGACTGATTCGACTTTGGAATGCGACTTGTGCTCTGATAATCTTGAAGGAGAACTCCACGCCAAATAAAAAAAAACAATGGCATGGGTTCCCCCTCCAAGAGCATACCAGGCCCTTTGGTCTGGTATGAATTTTAATGGGAACCCCCATGCCGAAAAAACGATGTGGGGGTCCCTCCCAAAATCCATACCAGACCCTTATCTGAGCACACAGCCCGGTAGGTCAGGAAAGGGGGTGGGGACGAGCGAGCGCCCCCCTCCTGAACCATACCAAGCCGCATGCCCTCAACATGGCAAGTGGGTGCTTTGATGCATGGGGACCTGCGCTCCCCCTACCCCAAAGCACCTTGTCCCCATGTTGATGAGGACAAGGGCCTCTTCCCAAAAACCCTGGCCATTGGTTGCTGGGGTCTGCGGGCGGGGGGCTTACCCCATACTCATTCACATAGGGTGGGGGGCCAGAATATGGGGGCCCCCTTGTTAAATGGGACTTCCAGATTCTGATAAGCTACCTGCCCACAGACCCCGGGAACCAACAGCCAGGGTTGTCAGAAAGAGGCCCCTGTCCTCATCAACATGGGGACAAGGTGCTTTGAGGTAGGGGGGCGTAGGGCCCCCCTGCCCCAAAGCACCCAGCCCCCATGTTGAGGGCATGTGGCCTGGTACGGTTCAGGAGGGGGGGCTCGCTCGTCCCCACCCCCTTTCCTGACCTGCCAGGCTGTGTGCTCGGATAAGGGTCTGATATGGATTTTGGGGGGACCCCCAGGCCTTTTTTTGGCGTGGGAGTTCCCCTTAATATTCATACTAGACCAAAGGGCCTGGTATGCTCTTGGAGGGGAACCCATGCCGTTTTTTTTATTATTATTTGGCGTGGAGTTCCCCTGCTGCTAATAATTAATTTTAAAGTGGTCTTATGCCCTGTACACACGACCAGACTTTCCAGCAGAATAGGGCCGACGCTCTTTACGACGGACTTTCGACTGAGTTACGGCAGACTTTCGAACGAATGGACACGAATGGACTAAAGTCCGTTCATTTTGAACGTGATGAGGTACGACGGGACTAGAAAAGGAAGTAAATCTCGCCGCTTTTATCGGCAAGATTAACACCTTGCGAGCCCCGTCGCAGAGCATACCAGGCCCTCAGGTCTGGTATGCATTTTAAGGGGAACCCCCTACACCGAAAAAGCGGTGTGGGGATCCCCCCAAAATCCATACCAGACCCTTATCCGAGCACGCAGCCCGGCCTGTCACTGTACCAGGCCGTATGCCCTCAACATAGGGGGGTGGGTGCTTTGGGGAAGTGCTTTGGGGAACCCCAAAGCACATTGTCCCCATGTTGATGAGGACAAGGGCCTCTTCCCGACAACCCTGGCCATTGGTTGTCGGGGTCTGCGGGCGGGGGCTTATCGGAATCTGGGAGCCCCCTTTAATAAGGGGGCCCCCAGATCCCGGCCCCCACCCTATGTGAATGAGTATGGGGTACATTGTACCCCTACCCATTCACCTGGGGAAAAAAGTGTCAATAAAAAACACACTAGACAGGTTTTTAAAGTAATTTATTAGGCAGCTCTGGGGGTCTTCCTCTGACTTCGGGGGTCTCTTCTGACTTCTCCGCTCTCCGGTTTTTCTCCCGCTCTCCGGTTCTTCTGCCAGGCTCCTCCGCTATCTTCTGCTCTTTTGCCGCTCTCTTGCTAGCGGTGGCCCGGTCTTCTCCACTGTCTTCTTCCCTCTTCTCTTCCGATGTTGACACGACGCTCTCTCCTGCTGTAATGCTGTGTTCACGGTGCTCAACGACTTATATAGGCATAGCTCAGCGTGGTCACCGGGTGATGTTACCCACTGACCCCGCCCCTTATGACGTCACAGTCCCGGGGCATGCTGGGACTGTGCCGTCATAAGGGATGGGGTCACCACCCGGTGACCACGCCCCATGCCTATATAAGTCGTTGCGCACCGTGAACACAGCATTACAGCTGGAGAGAGCGTTGTGTCAACATTGGAAGAAGAGAAGAGGGAAGAAGACGATGGAGAAGACCGGGCCACCGCTAGCAAGAGAGCGGCAAAAGAGCAGAAGATAGTGGAGGAGTCTGGCAGAAGAACCGGAGAGTGTGAGAAGAACCGGACACAGGGAGAAGAGGCTGGAGAGAGCGGAGAAGTCGGAAGAGACCCCCGAAGTGGGAAGAAGACCCCCGGAGCTGCCTTATAAATTACTTCAAAAACCTGTCTAGTGTGTTTTTTTATTGAAACTTTTTTCCCCAGGCGAATGAGTAGGGGTACGATGTACCCCATACTCATTCACATAGGGCGGGGGGGCCGGGATCCCCCTTATTAAAGGGGGCTCCTGGATTCCGATCAGCCCCCCGCCCGCAGACCCCGACAACCAACGGCCAGGGTTGTCGTAAGAGGCCCTTATCCTCATCAACATGGGGACAAGATGCTTTGCTGTGGGGGGGCCGCAGGGTGCCGGCCTGGTATGGTTCAGGAGAGGAGGGGGCGCTCGCTCGTCCCCACCACCTTTCCTGACCGACCGAGCTGCGTGCTCGGATAAGGGTCTGTTATGGAATTTGGAGGGGCCCCCACGCCGTTTTTTCAGCGTAGGGGGTTCCTCTTAAGATCCATACTAGACCTAAGGGACATTGTCGCCTCTTTCTCATGCTCGCTGCAATAGGAAAATGTGTTTTTCCTATTGCAGCGAGCGCAAGATGTATAGTACCCTGTCGCCGAGAACCAGCGTGAAACATTCTCGCAGGCAGGTGCTGTAGCTGCCCTTGCGTCGTATTTGGTCCATCGCACCAGCATACAGATGAACGGGCTTCCCGATAGGAACTGGGTCCGGCGGAGATCCGGCAGGAAGATTTAAAACATGTTTCAAATCTAAAGTTAGCCAGATTTTCGACCGAAAAGGTCCGTCGGAAGTCCGATGAAGCCCACACACTGTCGGATTGTCCGACGGATTCGGTCCGTGGGACCAGTCCGGTCGAAAAGTCCGCTCGTGTGTACAGGGCATTACTCTTTCGGCAGGTCACCCAGTGTCAGGCATCATTATTAATGATTGATGATGGATGTACACCATAGGAGTTTTTAAGGTGGGGGGTTATTTTTTATTAAAAACATTTGTTTCATAAACTGCATCAGTGTGTTTATTTATACTTTACCTTTTTTGTTTATAGCCAGGACTATAGTTGCCATTTGACATTTGCTTTCCTCCTGTTGTTGCTGCATTCTTCTTCTTCAGTTGAAAAGTTGTTTGTATACAAATGCTCCATCTTAAACCACTTAAAGCAGAGTTCCACCCACTTATTAAACTTAATCTTAATCATTATAAATGGCAATATTTTCTTCATTCGTTATTTTTTTTTCTTCTGTCAGTTTACCATGATTGTAAGCTGTTCAATTTCACTTCCGCCTTCTCCCACCTGCGGCTAATCCCGTCATTTCCTGTGGCGCTTAGTGCCATAATTCCCAGGAGTCAGTGTGGCTCACCGCCGCTTATCATCGCGAGATTCAAAAACCAGAAGTGACGCGATGACGGAAGTGACGCGATACAAGGCGTTGACAAACAGCGTATAGTTGCCATTGTTACTACAACGTCGGTACACGAGGCATGCGCGGCCATCACAACGGGGGGGCGGGTACTTCAGGCGTCGCCCGTTGACGGCAACCTGACTAGTTTCCTACACTGCAAGTGTAGCATACTGCGCATGCATGAGAACGGGCGGTGCATGCTGGATATTCAGCAGCACCTAAACCCGGAAGATTATGCTTGTGGGCTTCACATGCCCGCAAGCAAGATGGGAAATACCAAGAACAAAAATTATAAGGTAATTTTTCTTATGAAATATTAATTTTAGCGGCGCAATGCTTAGGAATAATGCTTGCCGTTATTGTATCTTATTATGTAAATATATGAACTGAAAAAAAAAATGTCGCTATGTGGTTGAAACTCCGCTTTAAGGACCAAGCCTTATTTGACACTATGGGGGTTATTTACCAAAGGCATATCCACTTTGCACTACAAGTGCAAACTACAATTGCAAAGTGCACTTGAAATTGCACTGAAAGTGCACTTGGAAGCTCTGCTGATTTTATCATCCAATCATGTGCAAGCTAAAATGCTGTTTTTTTTTCCCTTGCATGTCTCCCTCGGATCCACAGCAACTGCACTTCCAAGTGCACTTTCAATGCAATTTCAAGTGCACTTTGCACTTGTAGTTTGCACTTGTAGTGCAAAGTGGATTTGCCTTTAGTAAATAACCCCCTTTATGTTTACAAGTAAAAATCTGTATTTTTTTTGCTAGAAAATTTCTTAGAACCCCCAAACATTACATATTTTTTTTTTTTTTTTTTTTAGCAGAGGCCCTAGAGAATAAAATGGTAGTTGTTGCAATTTTTTTTATGTCACGTGAAATTTGCCCAATGGTTTTTTAAATGCAATTTTACAGTTTAATACTGTGGTTATGGCTTTTAGCTGCAGCCATAACCCCAGTATTAAACTGTAAAGTAATGACATAAATCTCCAGTTAGGCAGTCGGCAAGTGGTTTAAAGAAGACCATTAGTTGAACATTCAATAATACAGAAATGTGGCGGCCCTCTTCGAGGAGACCATCAGGGGGCAGACATTTTGGTGGTGCCTAATAAGATAGGAGGGGAAGCTGGATGGGATAGAGAAGTGAGGACATGTGGTGAGCAAATGCAGAAGTGCCTGCGGGAACTGAGCTGCCAATCAGTCCAAGGGGACTTTTTAAAAAAAAAATTGGATAAAGGTAGGCACCCCTGTAGGTGTTAAATACTTTGCCTCAACCCTGTAACTGACACTTTTACTCAGCAGCTTGGTCTGAAAAATAACAGACACACTGGCAGAATCACCAGATACAAATAAAAAAAAAACCTAAAAAAAGAAAGCAAATGCAGCCACCACATATAAGAACTGATAAGTTGCAATATTTTAATTTTTCTTTTCATTCAAAGTGGAATTAAATCCAAAGCCAAAAATGTAATATATTGCTGTTTACCAATTATTAGATGTGGTGGCTGCATTCGTTTTCCTTTTTTTTAGGCTTTTTCCCCCTCTGTTTTCATCTGGTGATCTGTCCAATAACACATAGGGATGAGCTTCGAGTTCGAGTCGAATTCATGTTCGACTCGAACATCGGATGTTCGCCAGTTCGCCGAACAGCGAACAATTTGGGGTGTTTGCGGCAAATTCGAAAGCCGCGGAACACCCTTTAAAAGTCTATGGGAGAAATCAAAAGTGCTAATTTTAAAGGCTTATATGCAAGTTATTGTCATAAAAAGTGTTTGGGGACCTGGGTTCTGCCCCAGGGCACATGGATCAATGCAAAAAAAAGTTTTAAAAACGGCCGTTTTTTCGGGAGCAGTGATTTCAATAATGCTTAAAGTGAAACAATAAAAGTGTAATATTCCTTTAAATTTCATACCTGGGGGATGTTTCCCGTGTTTAGAACAGTCTGACAGCCAAATGACATTTCAAAGGAAAACAAGTCATTTAAAACTACTCGCGGCTATTAATAAATTGTCGGCCCGACAATACACATATATGTTGATTGATAAAAACGGCATGGGATTTCCCCACAGGGGAACCCCGAACCAAAATTAAAAAAAAAAAAATGGTGTGGGGGTCCCCCTAAATTCCATGCCAGGCCCTTCAGGTCTGGTATGGATATTAAGGGGAACCCTGGCCAAAATTTTTAAAAAAATGGCGTGGGGTCCCTCCAAAAATCCATACCAGACCCTTATCCGAGCACGCAACCTGGCAGGCTGCAGGAAAAGAGGGGGGGCGGGAGAGCACCCCCCTCCTGAACCGTACCAGGCCACATGCCCTCAACATTGGGAGGGTGCTTTGGGGTAGCCCCCCAAAGCACCTTGTCCCCATGTTGATGGGGACAAGGGCCTCATCCCCACAACCCTTGCCCGGTGGTTGGGGGGGTCTGCGGGTGGGGGGCTTATCGGAATCTGGAAGCCCCCTTTAACAAGGGGACCCCTAGATCCCAACCCCCCCGTGTGAAATGGTAAGGGGGTACAAAAGTACCCCTACCATTTCACAAAAAAACTGTCAAAAATGTTAAAAATGACAAGAGACAGTTTTTGACGATTCCTTTATTTAAAGTCTTCTTTTTTCCATCTTCTTTCTTCTATCTCCTTTCTTCTGTGTTCCTTCGGTTTCTTCCTCCATCTTCTTCTTCTTTTGGTTCTACTGGTTCTTCTGGTTCTTCCTCCGGTGTTCTTGTCCGGCATCTTCCTCCACGGCGTCTTCTTCACTTCTTCTTCTTGGGCCGCTCCGCATCCATGATGGGAGGCTCCTGCTGTGTGACGCTTCTCGTCTTCTGACGGTTCTTAAATAATGGAGGGCGGGGCCACCCGGTGACCCCGCCCCCTCTGACGAACGGGGACTTGACGTGGACTTCCCTGTGGAATTCCCCGTGACGTCAGAGGGGGCGGGGTCACCCGTTATGTAAAGAAGAAGACGCCGCGGAGGAAGATGCCGGACGAGAACACCGGAGGAAGAACCAGAAGAACCAGAAGAACCAGAAGATGGAGGAAGAAACCGAAGGAAGATAGAAGAAAAGAGACAGAAGAAAGAAGATGGAAAAAAGAAGATTTTAAATAAAGGAATTGTCAAAAACTGTCTCTTGTAATTTTTAACATTTTTGACAGTTTTTTTGTGAAATGGTAGGGGTACTTTTGTACCCCCTTACAATTTCACACGGGGGGGGGGCGGGATCTGGGGGTCCCCTTGTTAAAGGGGGCTTCCAGATTCCAATAAGCCCCCCGCCCGCAGACCCCCACAACCACTGGACAAGGGTTGTGGGGATGAGGTCCTTGTCCTCATCAACATGGGGACAAGGTGCTTTGGGGGGCTACCCCAAAGCACCCTCCCAATGTTGAGGGCATGTGGCCTGGTACGGTTCAGGAGGGGGGGCACTCTCTTGTCCCCCCCTCTTTTCCTGCGGCCTGCCAGGTTGCGTGCTCGGATAAGGGTCTGGTATGGATTTTTGGGGGGATCCCACGCCATTTTTTTTAAAATTTTGGAGCGGGGTTCCCCTTAAAATCCATACCAGACCTGAAGGGCCTGGTGTGGCATTTAGGGGGACCCCCACGCATTTTTTTAAAATTTTGGTTTGGGGGTTTCCCTGTGGGGAATTCCCATGCCGCTTTTATCAATGAACTTTTATGTGTATTGTCGGACCGACAATTCATTAATAGCCGCAAGTTTTTTTTCCTTTGAAATGTCATTTTGCTGTCAGACTGTTCTAAACACGGGAAACATGTGCCCCTTTACAGGTATACTATAGACACCCCCCAGGTACGAAATTTAAAGGAATATTACACTTTTATTGTTTCACTTTAAGCTTTATTTAAATCACTGCTCCCGAAAAAACAGCCATTTTTAAAACTTTTTTTTGCATTGATCCATGTCCCCTGGGGCAGAACCCAGGTCCCCAAACACTTTTTATGACAATAACTTGCATATAAGCCTTTAAAATTAGAACTTTTGATTATTCATGTTCGAGTCCCATAGACTTTAATGGTGTTTGCGTGTTCAAACTAATTTTTTGCCTATTCGTATGTTCTGGTGCGAACCGAACAGGGGGGTGTTCGGCTCATCCCTAGTAACACACCTCCAAGAGCACTGGGCCACCTTTGGACAGCAGCATTGCCAGTCTGGGGAAAGGCGTGTGTTATATTTACTGACAGATTTAGACACACTAATACATTGAAGCCAAACTCCATCTCACACTGCAATTACACAAGCATTTAGGGCCAGTTCACACCACATGCAGTCCAGTGCATTTTTTTCTGCATCAAAAACGCATGAAAAGTAGATTATATGGTTTTCAATGGCATTGTTTACAGTGCTTGCAGTTCCAGTGTGTTCCAGTTACAGAAAAAAAGTAGAACATAATGCATTTTTCCTGCACTGGACTGTACTGGAACACTGTAAAACGCATCAAAAATGCACTGGAACGCACTGTAATGCACCTAAACGCACCAAAAATGCACAGGAACACACATGTTCTTATTTAAGGTTAAGAAAAAAGAGGGGGGCACCTATCACCTCGGACTGTGTTGCCAAGGCGATGGCACAACTTCCGCCCTCTAAAGCGCCAGGCTCAGATGGCCTCCCTCTAGAATTCTACACACAATTCCAAGAAGTCCTCACTCCCAAACTACAAGCTCTGTATGCCCACATCTTTGATTCCACGACCCTCCCACCATCCATGGGTGAGGCTCTCATTGTCCTCATTCCTAAACCAGGCAAGGACCCCCTTTACCCAGAATCCTATTGCCCCATATCGCTCCTGCAACTAGACGTAAAAATCCTGGCCAAAGTTCTTGCCCTACGACTCAACAAAGTAAGACTCAGTTTGATCCATTCTGATCAAACTGGGTTCATGCCCAATAAGAATACTGCCTTCAATCTTTGCAGGCTCTTTATGAACCCACATTCCATGCATGATAACACTGGATCCAGGGTAGTGGTGAGCCTAGACGCCGCTAAGGCGTTCGATTCTGTGGAATGGAGCTACCTTTGGGAATGCTTACACAGATTTGGCTTCGGCCCTAAATTTGTTAAATGGCTGCAGCTTCTCTACCAGGCCCCCACTGCCCAGATCCAGGTCAATGGCAGGATCTCAGATCCGTTCCCACTGTCCAGAGGCACTTGCCAGGGATGCCCCATATGTCCCCTACTGTATGCCCTGGCCGTGGAGCCGCTGGCTATTGCCATTAGGGTTCACCCACATAATAAAGGTCTCCGCATGGGCCAGGTGACTGAGACCCTAAGCCTCTACGCAGACGATATGCTCCTTTATTTAGAAGACTCAGGTCCCTCCCTCGAGGCCGCCTTGCGGCTGATAGAGCAGTTTGGGGAGTACTCCGGCCTACAAATTAATTGGTACAAATCCCAAATCCTTCTGCTGGACCTGGATGCCCCATCTGCAGCCCAGGTAGCACTCCCACTCGTCACAGCGAGTCAAATAAAATACCTAGGCGTGCAATGTTCAAGAGCACTAGCAGACTATATAAGCCTTAATATAGAACCTCTATTTGCTCTCCTTAAAACAAAAACTCAAACCTGGTCCCAACTCCCTCTTGAAGTCATGGGGCGCATAAACTTAGTTAAGATGATTCTCGTCCCCAAGCTGCTCTATCTGTTTGGCATGCTCCCTTTTACATTCCCCCAAGAATCTTTAAGTCCATGGAAGCCATCCTCAACATGTTTGTATAGAGCTCATCTCGGCACAAGCTTTCATGGCGCACTCTGAAGTGCCCTGTTCGCCTGGGGGGTACAGCCCTTCCAGACCTTGCCCTATATTATATTTCCTCCCAACTTTCGCATTTCTATTATTACAACCAAATAGACAGAGATCACTACATGTGTGCTCCCCCTACAGCGATCAGGCCACCCACCCATTCCAAGTCCTCCTGCGTGGCACCCCCGGGCATCAGAAATAATATGCTGTACCACCGTTTCAAAATCTGGCAACACGTCATGACCATAACCAAGGCCCCTATATGCCACACTCACATGCCTCTGTGGGACAACCCCCAACTCCCTGAACTAATTACATTCCCATACCAAAATCTATGGATAGCCAAAGGAATCCTCTTCCTCTACAAAAAGGTGCTGTATCTGCACAGAGGCTGTCCAACCAAGTACAGTAAAATTTGAGATAGTTGGCTGGAAGACACAACCACATGCACGGAACAGGACTGACTCTCAGCCGTGACGCCGCCTTTAGTGTGACCCATGCAATTGCTAGATGTTCCCTAACACTATGGTTTATTGGCTAATAAAAGCAGTAATATGAGCCTTCTATATGTCCCCGTGGGCGGACACCATGAGCCGCCTTCTTGGGTGGACCTACCGGTCCCCTCATCCGGGTTCCTGGATGGGCTCTAACTGTTGAGTAGAATTGTATATACTGCTTGCATGAAAGTAATGTCAGATGTAATATTCTTGTTTTAGGTGCCTGTTACACTTGGTACTTGATTATATATCCTTTTTTTATGCTCAATAAACGCTTTTCTGATTAAAAAAGAAAAAAGAGGGGGAAAAAATGCACTGGACTACATTAAAAACGTGTTAAAAATGCATCAAAAAAGCGCATGCAGAAAAGCAGCTGGAACTCATCCGGACTGCATTTCTATGGTGTCAACTGGACCTAAAGGTTTTGCATAAATAAATAAAAGCTAACCACTTTAAGCACCCCTGTCAGTGGTACATGGATTGACTCAACACTCTAACTGCTACATTTGCAGGAGAGCTTGTTCTGTTAAAGAAACAACAGACTCATTGGCTGGATCACCAAGTAGAAATAAAGGAAAGAAAGCCCCCCAAAAAAGAAAACAAATGCGGCCATGACATTTAACAATTGGTAAGCTGCAATATAATAAATGTTTGCTTTTGGGTTTAATACCAGTTTAAATGTATTCACCATACTTATTTATATGTCTGGGCCTTTGTAAATAAAGTTTTTTGGCCTGTATGATTTGGTACAGTCCTGCAGCTGTCCACAGAAAGTTCAAGAGGGATTTTATAATGGAGGGGCCCTCAGAGAGCTCACCCAGGACAGGAGAGTAATAATTCTGAGTTCACAGCAGTGATGATCCAGGCAAGGAAGAGACATATTTCCAGGGACATCCTGCTGCTGTACTGGGGACCTATTTGCAAGTGTTCTGCAAAGTCAGTGATGGGAGTAAGTTATATTCCACAGACACTACACTGCTAATGTAGGTATGAAGAGAGAGAAAAGGAATTGATTGGTATTTCTAGGAACACTAAAATGCAGAGTCAGGGATGGGATGACTGGAGAGATGTCCTTGGAGAGGAGAGCAGGTGGTGGACTGACAACACTCAGGGCCCCCAGACCAAATAAAGCAAGGGCCCCCTGTCAGGCCCACCCATGACCCACCCCTGACCCCACCCATGGCCCACCCCTGACCCCGCCCCTACATTTTGCATAAAGTACCACCTCTGTCTTTTATTTAATGGGATCTGGAGGGGGGTCTCTCTCTAACAGTGTCCATTAGACAGTCTGTTAGAAAGCGCGCCCTCCAGGCCCCATTAGAGTTTACAAAGGAGTTTAATGGAACCTGGGGGGGGGGTCTCTCTAACAGAGGCCCTTTCAGTGTCCATTATAGAGTCTGTTAGAAAGTGTCCCCCGCAGGTTCCATTAGAGACTACAAAGGTGTATAATGGGACCTGGAGAGGGTGCTCTTTCTAACAGATGTACAGTGAACAACTTCAAGCCCTCTGGTCCTCACGAGACCCCCTCCTTGTTCCATGACTCTCACCCCTGCCCCAACCTCTCACAAAGTAGAAATAAAATTGGCACTGTGTAGCACCCCTCTTACCTTAACTATGGGTACTGTAGCTGTGGCTGGTTCCCGCATCCTCTGTGGCTGGCTCCTGTGGGTGGCTGGCTGGCTCCCTTGTGTGGGTGGGTCACTGTGGGTGGCTGGCTGGCTCGCACCCTGGCCCTGCTGAGGGAGGGTCACCATGGGTGGTTGGCTGGCACCCTGGCCCTGCTGTGGGTGGGTCATCATGGGTGGTTGGCTGGCACACTGGCCCTACTGTGGGTGGGTCGCCAGTGTGGGTGGCTGCCTGGCTTGCACCTTGCCCTGCTGTGGCTGGCTGGTGTGTCCTCTTCTCTTCAGCCATTCCAGGCATTGTTTGCCAAGGTGAGGGAGGGACTTGGAGGCAGGCCTTTGCTCTATCCATGACAGTAGAACTAGAAGGTTTGCAGCAGGCCCAATGCGCGGAGGCACGCGGCGCAACACATAATGATGTTGCGTACGTGTGTGCAGGTCCTCTCTGTGTCCATTTGAGAGTCTATGTTGGAAAGAGCCCCCATCAGTGCCCATCAATGAAGCCTCACCAGTTCCTATCAATGCAGTGCCTGATCAGTGTTCATCAATGCAGCCTCACCAGTGCCCATCAATGTAGCCTCACCAGTGCCCATCAATGCAGTCTCTGTAGTGTTCCTCAATGCAGCCTCACCAGTGCCCATGAATGTAGCCTCACCACCTGTGCCCATGAATGCAGTCTCCCCACCTGTGCCCATGAATGCAGCCTCACCACCTGTGCCCATGAATGCAGCCTCACCACCTGTGCCCACGAATGCAGGCCCACCACCTGTGTCTATGAATGCAGCCTCACCACCTGTGCACAGGAATGCAGCCTTGCCACCTGTGCCCATAATGCAGTCTCACCATCAGTGTACATGAATGCAGCCTCACCACCTGTGTCAATGAATGCAGCCTCAGCACCTGTGCCCATAATGCAGCCTCACCACCTGTGCCCATAATGCAGCCTCACCACCAGTGCCCCTCAATGCAGCCTGATCAGTGCATGGGGGTTAGAGAGGAGAGCGGTTGGATAACACAGATCTCCCACTGTTACACATGGCACTGCTATCATCATCATAGACGTCTTGCACAGCATTGGACCAGTGTGACGTCTGTCAAATGAGCCAGGAGGCGGGGCATCGGATGACAGCGGTCGGAGTGTAAGCGGGACATCCCCACTCTGTGCGGCGCTCACCCTCCCCCCTTACCCTCAGAGGCAATGCTGGGGCCCAGGTGGACCCAAAAAGATGAGGGGCCCGCAGGAGCCCTGAGAGAGTTTCAGCAGGTGGCGCTGGCGCCATGGCCCTCGGACCATGGCTGAACTGACCAACCGGTCAGTCCGCCCCTGGATGAGTGTGATAATTCTGGGGACATTAATGGGTATTGCATAGAAACAAACTGTGATATTTCAAATCAAGGGCATTAAAGGGCATTATCCAGGGACTTGTGTTGTGGTAAGGGATAACGTTTTTTTAGCAGGAGCTCTACCAATTAATACGTACAGACAGGGCTGGTGCAAGGTGTAAGTCTTCATAGGCGAAGGTGCATTTTGGTGCCCCTCCCCCTCCATAATGCAACCCCCCCACCCCCACTGTCCACAGCCACGCTGGAACCTCCTCACAGTGCAACAGTATTTGTGATGGGGTGTCACATGAAAAATGTTTCTTCAAATCCCATCAGGACAAATAACCCCCCTCCCCCAATCCCTCTCATAGCAAAAATCCTCTCCTCCAGGAGGTCCCTTCCAGCACAACCCCCCTCCCCCCATCCTTCCCAGCATAAATACTCTTCCTCCAAAATTCCCTACACCTCTCCTCAGTTCTGTCAGAAGTTCTTCTAACCAAATTGCTAGTGAGGTGCCTGGGGTCCCAGATGCCACAACTGTCCCCTCTGTAGCAGCCAGCATTTCTTTGATTTGGAGATGTAAGAGGATACTGTATGTGCTAGGGGGTACTTTGGGATGGGAGAGGACTTGTGCTACAAGGGGGGTTGGATAAAAAAATCTGACCACCCCCAGCAAAAATCCTCTCCCCTCCCAAAGTATCCCCTAGCACATACACTATCCTCTTACGTCCCCAAATCACTACAACTTGCCTCCCTACCCTGCAAGTCACATGTTTTATATTATTTACAGACCTCTGATTAGCGAGACATGCAGAGTGGTGTCCAACCTCCTCCCCCTCCTCCTCCTGTCTGTATACACTGTACAGGAAAACATCTGAGCTGAGGAGGAGAAGGGGGCTTCAGTCTGGTCTGCACTGTGTGCCGTCAGTGTGCTAGTGTCAGGCAGCAAGGGGGGAGAGGGAGAGACGCCGCTGCTGTGTGGGACCCGAAACGTCCCGCACAAGCTGCGAGGCAGGTGTCACTGTTGCCCACACCAGCGTGCCCCTGCCGGGGAAAGTCACTGGAACCAAGTGCCAGAACTTGTTTCAACACTGAGCTCTGCTCTGGGGTTCACATCAGTTCACACAGAGATTTCCTGGTACATTGTGTGTGTGAGCCAGGGTGGAGACACAAGGCTTTTTTTCACAGATGCTGTAATGCTTAACTGGGAATGGAGAGCAGTTCTTTTGCAGGAGCACTGCTGAGATGCATATAGTTATCATTGACAGTTTTAGGTACAGTGTGCTGCTACACTTGATCTTAGCCAAAAAGGCCAAAAAGTGATAGGTACAGACAGTGTGCTGCTGATCAGGGATGTGCAGAAAAGGACATTTTTTGAGTCTGAAAAATATAAAGTGAACTTTTATGTTCCCTGATACAGAAAATATATGATTTGTATTTAAACATACAAATTCAGCCTTCTAATTTCTCAGTACAGCTTTCCCATTCAGTTTATCACAGGACTGATACGGCTGTTTTGTACACCATACTGCTACTCTGTCCCCATGACAACCATCTTACACACTAGGGATACAGCAAAGCTACCATACTGGTGAGGTTTCATTAATTTATTATTGATTAAGTTCATCTCTAGAAATGTACATACAGCAATTGTGTCATCTGGTGTTTTTTAAATATTTTCTATCCCTTGAAACAATTAGAGATAATAAATACAGATGTCTTTCCAATATTTAGTTAGTATTGAGACATTTTAGCATTTTATGTGCAGCCTCACAGAGACCAAACATATCCTGACTTTACTACACAGAGCAGGTTCTCAGCTAGAAATGCATGTCATTCAGAGATAGGGGGTGATAGGGCAGGTGTTATTAATTTATTAACCACTTAAAGTCGATGTAAACTCGAAATAATTTTTTTTATGTCATAATGTATAGTATAAGATTTCCTATCATTTGAGCCCAGTCTTGCCACAAAGAGTTAACCCAGCTCTGAGTAATCCTCTTTTATTGTTCAGTGAGATAAAACTTGACAAACAGAGAAAAACTTTGTCAAATCCTCCCCCTTGCTGTGAGTGACAGGTGATTTACATATCTCATGCACTAGCCTAAGACACAGGCATTATTTTTTAATTCCCACCCCCACTCCTTTCTTTAGCAGTTCTGCAAGGATTGGCTGTTCCACACTTCAGCATTATTTGGCATGCTGAAGTCATGTGGTTACTTTTCTGTCTTTTCACTGGATGTTAGAGATCATAGCAGAAGTTATACACAGCAGAAAATGCATATTAACAAGGGAAGAGTAGAGGTGGGCGGGGAGTCTACTGACATAACGACTCCACCCACCGAGCTCCAGACAACAGACCCGTCCACAGAATCTGCAGTTTTTCGGGTCTCATAACAGACAGAGGGGAGACATTTGACAGGTAAAGATACATGCAGGAGGCATGTATATCCTTATAGATAAGCCCTATGGCAGTAGTTTAGAAAGGATGACATTGGGTTTACATCCACTTTAAGGACCAAGCCTCTTTTTGAGATTTGTTGTTTACAAGTTAAAAACTTTTTTTTTTTTGCTAGAAAATTACTTAGAACCCCCAAACATTATCTATATTTTTTTTCTAACACCCTAGAGAATAAAATGGCGGTCGTTGCAATACTTTCTGTCACACCGTATTTGCGCAGCGATCTTACAAGCGCACTTTTTTTTTAAAAAATACACTTTTTTTAATTAAAAAAAATAAGACAACAGTAAAGTTAGCCCAATTTTTTTATATTGTGAAAGACAATGTTACGCCGAGTAAATTGGTACCCAACATGTCACGCTTCAAAATTGCGCCTGCTTGTGGAATGGCGACAATCTTTTACCCTTAAAAATCTCCATAGGCGACATTTAAAAAATTCTACAGGTTGCATGTTTTGAGTTACATTGAAGCTCTAGGGCTAGAATTATTGCTCTCGCTCTACCGATCGCGGCGATACCTCACATGTGTGGTTTGAACACCGTTTTCATATGCGGGCTCTACTCACATATGCGTTTGCTTCTGCACGCGAGCTTGGCGGGACGGGGCGCGTTTAAAAAAAACATTTTTTTTTTCTTATTTAATTTATCTTTTATTTTTTATTTTTACACTGTTCTTTAAAAAAAAACAAAAAAAAAAAAACCACTTTTATTCCTATTACAAGGAATGTAAACATCCCTTGTAATAGAAAAAAAGCATGACAGGACCTCTTAAATATGAGATTTGGGGTCAAAAAGACCTCAGATCTCATATTTACACTAAAATGCAATAAAAAAATAAAAATAAAAATCTTTTTATTTTAAAAAAAAAATGGCCCTTTAAGAGCTATGGGCGGAAGTGACATTTTGACGTCGCTTCCGCCCTGCAATGATATGGAGACAGGTGGGGGCCATCTTCCCCTCACTCGTCTCCATGTCAGGCTAGGGAGAGGATCCAATCGTCTCCGCTGCTACCGACAGCTCTGGTAAGCGGCGGAGGGCACCGGAGCGCAGCGGGAGGGGTGCCCTCTCCCGCCGCTGATAAAAGTGATCTTGCGGCAAATCCGCCGCAGAGACCACTTTTATCTTGAAGCGGACCACCCGCTGAAGAAGAAGATACCGGGGTTATGGCAGCTATCTGCTGCCATAACAACGGTATTCCTCTTCACAGTACCGATGTATAACGACTATCTTAATACATTTTGGAGAACACCTGTGTACAAGTACTTGTCATGAAGCAGAGGTCATTTAAAGTTCAACACTTAAAAACGAAGACTTTCTAAATCTATGGAAAACACAGTATACATTATTAAAGATTAATAATTGTTGCTTTACTTATTGAATAATAATATTGATAAAACCACTACTTTATAATAATAATAATAATAATCAATAAAATATATGCAAATCAATATGAATAATATGAAATACATTGGCTAATATGAGATTCTACAACATTTTCCCCCTGTTGAGGCTTTACACAAGCCTCACAGCAATTACAATACAGATCACCCACCATGCCTCTCAGAGACCCCAACGCACTGACACTTATCACATAAATTATATATAAGAGGAGCAGGGAGAATGGGATTATCACAGTGCCAAATACAAATTAGAACACAGTTATTAGAAAATATATTTTTATTGACGTAGAAATCTAAAAAGTATATATAATTCATACATATACATCATATACAATTAGAAAAAATTATTATGCACACTACAATTATAAATATTGACCGTCACCAGAGATGTTGAAAGGTGGTCAATAGTCAATTCATCTAATATATAACTTTTCAGGGATGAGGTGCCGTATCTATTAGGACATTCCACCCACCACTTGTTTATCGCATAAATTGTCCAAAAAATAAAAATATATCAGTCCAATCAAAAACACACTGCATCTTCTTCTGTAACTGCAAAGTCCTTCTCCATATGTGGCACAGAAGACATAGTTGTCAGTCTCAGTGGCATCATGATCATTCTTGCCACAAACTTCTTGCAACAGGCAACAGTTACTCAGCAACATCACATCAAGTATAACAGGGAAGAGGAACAATCCGTTTAGCTAGTGAATGCAAGCCAAGTATGTGGTTCCAAGGACCATTCAGCAGACTCAGTCCTATAAGGCTCTGCCTTTTCCTGCATAGGTCTTTTCAGCTTAGCCAAGTGCTTGATGTTTCATGGAGAGATCTCCTTTTCAGCATCATTTGCTGGTTCAGTATCATAGCACAAGCTGCTTTGGATGCTGTAAGACACAAGTTCAGTGCATACATGTTCTGCAAAGGTACAAGACTCAGATGTTTCAATTCCCCCTTTATTGCATGAGATCCTTTCTTTGTAGCAATTAACTTTTGTAACAAGTTGCATCATGTCTTCTGCGATCACCCAATATTTGTCTGGATATAAAATACACTTCAAAATGATAGTTGTAAAAAAATAAAAATAAAAATAATAGTCAGTGTCAGGATACAATAGGTCTCTGGCAAGCACTTCAGGGCAACCTACAAAGCAATGGCTCCTACACTCTCATTTTATCTAATAACTTAATTTAGTGTGTTCCTTTTACTTCTACAACATCCGCTAAAATAACACACATGTATCTATATAGTTTTATCATAATACAATACTCTTAGAATATTAATAATAATTATGAGTAGGGATGAGCTTCGTGTTCGAGTCGAACCCATGTTCGACTCGAACATCGGCTGTTTGGTCGTTCGTCGAATTCCGAACGTTATGGGCCGTTCGCGCCAAATTCCTGTGGCGCGTCACGGCCCATAATTCACTGCGGCATCGCAGTGCATTGCTGGCTGATGATTGGCCAAGCATGCACTATGACTCGCATGTTTGGCCAATCACAGCATCGTCGGTAGAGAGAGCTGTAATTGACCAAAGCAAGGGTGGCTTTGGCCAATTATGGCTCAGGGGGTTTAGAATACGCAGCACACTATATAAGGCCGCCTGCACAGCGGCCTGTGTAGTGTGTTCCGGCGTGCTTAGATAAAGAGAGAGAGAGAGAGAGTGTCATTTCATTTGAGTTAGCTAGATTAGGCAGGACAGTCAGTGAGTTAGCTGCACTTACAGTGTATTTTGTATATATATGCATCCCAGGTGTTGCATATATATATATATATATATATATATATATATATATATATATATATATACACACTGTATTCAGTTTAGCTAGATCCATTCCTGTTATCTTCCTACTGACAGGCAGGCTTGTCTTGTTACAGTATTTACAGCTACCTGAAGAAAATTGCTGGTGTTCTTTTGATCCTATTAGTACACAGTCAGGCAGCTAGACTATTTACAGTTAGTGTAGTGCGTCCTGCTCACAGTGTTCAGCTAAAACTACAAGTTAGTGTAGTGAGACCTCTGCACCGTGTTCATCTAAAGCTACAAGTTAGTGTAGTGCGTCCTGCTCACAGTGTTCAGCTAAAACTACAAGTTAGTGTAGTGAGACCTCTGCACCGTGTTCATCTAAAGCTACAAGTTAGTGTAGTGCGTCCTGCTCACAGTGTTCAGCTAAAACTACAAGTTAGTGTAGTGAGACCTCTGCACCGTGTTCAGCTAAAACTACAAGTTAGTGTAGTGAGACCTCTGCACCGTGTTCATCTAAAGCTACAAGTTGGTGTAGTGCGTCCTGCTCACAGTGTTCAGCTAAAACTACAAGTTAGTGTAGTGAGACCTCTGCACAGTGTTCATCTAAAGCTACAAGTTAGTGTAGTGCGTCCTGCTCACAGTGTTTAGCTAAAACTACAAGTTATTTTTTTGCGAGCTCTGCACAGTGTTCACCTAAAGCTACCTGTAGAAGGTTGGTGGTGTTTTCTTGATCCTATCACTACCGCAGGCAGCTAAATAAGCTGCAAGTTATTTTTTTTGCGAGCTCTGCACAGTGTTCACCTAAAGATACCTGTAGAAGGTTGGTGGTGTTCTCATACTACAGGCAGGTAGTTGATTTTGCTAGCTGCAGTATCAGTGCATATATATATCCCAGCTTAGTGCAGCTACAGGCCATTAGTATGTCTGGAAGGCCAACAAGGAGAGGCAGACAGTCACAAGCCAATAAAAGGGGGCAAGCAGGCTCTGTGTCTAGTGCTGGTCGTGGAGACGGTGCATCCTCATCAGCACATGGCCGTGGGACACGCTTGGCCTTTTTTTCGGCAGCTGGCCGTGTTGAGCCGCAACATGCAGAAGACTTGGTCGAGCGGATGACCAAGCCCTCCTCATCCTCTCTCACCCATGCTCAGGGTACTTTGTCTGGCAAAGCAGCGGCCTCTTCCCTCGGCTCAATGTCATCAGTGACTCCTTCCCTAGCCCCACCATGTCCTCCTGAGGAGTCCCTCGAACTGTTTGACCACAGTGTTGGGTACATGCTCCAGGAGGATGCCCAGCATTTGGAAGGCTCTGATGATGATACTGAGCTAGATGAAGGCAGTAACATGAGCACGGATAGAGGGGGTACCCAAGAAGGACAGCAATCTGGCAGTCATGCTCCCCCTGCTGCAGCATACTGCCAGGTTTGCTCCAGTGATGAGGAGGGAGGGGATGATGCGGTCACTGACTCAACGTGGGTGCCTGATAGGAGAGAGGAGGAGGAGGAGGCGGCACATCACCAATGAGGCAGGAGACCCTCCAGGGACCAGCCTAAGGGCAGCACACTGACTGCATCACACCCCAAAGCTCCACATGTGCAGGGCGCTGCAGTCTCTGCGCGTTATTCAAAAAGTTCTTTGGTGTGGGCCTTTTTTGAGACTAGTGCATCAGATTGCACCGCTGCTATTTGCAACATATGTCTCAAGCGTATCTCGCATGGCCAAAACATCTCCCGCTTGGGTACCACATGCTTGACCAGACATATGTTGACCTGCCATGCAGTTCATTGGCAAGCATATCTAAAAAGACCCACACCAAAGAACAAAGAGGACCTCTCCTTGCTCCTCATCAGCTGAGATCTCCAACCCCACTATACCTTCAGTCCTCTCCGAGACCTGCACTGAGAGGAATGAAGGTGTAGAATTAGGTGTGTCACAGCCAAGTACTTGTGGGCAATCTGCTTTTGGTACACCGACGTCAGATTGTACCAGGCAAATTTCCCTGCCCCAGCTGCTGCACCGCCGAAAGAAGTTTGCTCCCAGCCATCCACATGCCCAGCGGTTGAATGCTAGCTTGGCAAAATTGCTAGCACTTCAACTGCTGCCTTTTTAGTTGGTAGACTCTGCCCCCTTCCGTGAGTTTGTGGAATGTGCGGTTCCTCAGTGGCAGGTACCCAAGCGCCACTTTTTCTCACGGAAGGCGATTCCGGCTCTCTCATGTAGAAGGCAATGTCCATGCCTCGCTGGACAGGGCGGTCAGCGGTAAGGTGCATATTACCGCTGACTTATGGTCCAGCAGGCATGGACAGAGACGTTACCTAAGTTTCACGGCGCATTGGGTGACTCTGCTGGCAGCTGGGAAGGATGCAGGACAAGGTGCAGTAGTGTTGGAGGTTGTTCCGCCACCACGCCTCCAAAATGCCACTACTAATGATTGTGACACACCTCTCTCCTCCACCCCCTCCTCTTCTTCTTCCTCCATGGCCTCTTCCTGTGCTTTGTCCTCGGAACCAGCGGTGCTCCGAGCCACACTGGGGCAGAGGTTCTGTCAGCTCTGCAGGGGCAGGTTCAGAGGTGGTTGACGCCACGCCAACTTAAGGCAGGAATGGTGGTTTGCGACAATGGCACCAACCTCCTCTCTGCCCTCCGACAGGAACAAATGACCCATGTGTCCTGTTTGGCTCACGTCCTTAACTTGGTGTTGCAGCAGTTCTTGGGCAGGTACCCGGGCTTACAGGATGTCCTGAGGCAGGCCAGGAAAGTCTGTGTGCATTTCCGGCGGTCATATAATGGCAGTGCTCGGCTGGCGGACCTCTAAAAGGAGTTTAACCTGCCCAAGAATCGCCTAATCTGTGACATGCCCACCAGGTGGAACTCATTGTTGGCCATGCTGCAGCAGCTGCACATGCAGCAGAGGGCCATCAATGAGTACCTGTGCGACTATGGCACCAGGAGAGGGTCAGGGGAGCTTGTTTTTTTTCCCCCATGCCAGTGGGCCATGATCAGGGATGCATGCACTGTCCTGTCACCATTTGAGGAGGCCATGAGGATGGTGAGCAGTGACAGTGCATGCATCAGTGACACTGTCCCCCTTGTCCACCTGTTGGAGCACACGCTGCGTGGAATAATGGACAGGGCACTTGAGGCAGAACAGAGGCAGGAAGAGGAGGACTACCTTAGCTCTCAATGCCCCCTTTATCCAGACAGTGTTCCTGCGTGCCGGCCGATCACACAGGAAGAGGACGAGGAGGAGGAGGAGGAGGAGGAGGAGGAGGAAGATTGTGTCAGTATGGAGGTGGAGACTGGCACTCAGCATCAGCAGCAGTCTTTAAGGGATCAGTCCCAAGAAACACATGGACTTGTACGTGGCTGGGAGGAGGTGGCTGCGGACCATGTCGTCCTTAGTGACCCAGAGGACTCCGGACTGAATGCCTCAGCAAACCTACGCTGCATGGCCTCCCTGATCCTGCAAAGCCTGCGTAAGGATCCTCATATTCGTGGTATCAAGGAGAAGGACCAATACTGGTTGGCAACCCTCCTTGATCCACGTTACGAGGGTAAGGTTGCGGACCTTATCTTGCCATCTCAGAGGGAGCAGAGGATGAAACATCTTCGGGAGGCCTTGCAGAATGGTTTGTGCAACGCGTTCCCAGAGACTGGGAGGTTACAAACTCCTATTTCTGGACAACATGTTGCTGAGGCTTCGGTCAGTCAAAGAAGGAGCGGTGGAGAAGGTGGCCGTCTGACCGATGCGTTCAGACAATTTTTTGGTCCGCAGCCCCAAGGTATGATCGGTTCCAGCAACCATCGCCAGCGTCTGTTTTACATGGTGCAGGAATACCTAGGGGCAAGATCTGACTTGGACACCTTTCCCACCGAAAATTCTCTGGGTTACTGGGTCTTGAGGATGGATCACTGGCCAGAGCTTGCACAGTAAGCAATTGAGCTACTGGCCTGTCCTGCATCCAGCGTTCTTTTAAAACGCACATTCGGTGCTGCTGGAGGCTTTGTAACCGATCACAGGGTGCGTCTGTCCACCGACTCAGTCGATCGACTGACCTTCATAAAAATGAATCAAACTTGGATCACCACCAGCTACCAAGCACCTGATGCTGATGTAACCGAATATTTTTTTTTGAATTCTCAGATCCCTTCAAAGACTGCCTATGCTGATGCTGAGTGACTATCCTGAGTAATTATCCTCTTCCTCCTCAATGATCACGCTGATAGCTTGCAAGAACATTTTTGGTTGTGGGCGTCACCACCAGTGCCTAAGGCCCAATTTTTCAGCCCCTGTTTAACCACTTCAGCCCCGGAAGGATTTACCCCCTTTCTGACCAGAGCACTTTATACAATTTGGCACTGCGTCGCTTTAACTGCTAATTGCGCGGTCATGCAATGCTGTACCCAAACAAAATTTGCGTCCTTTTCTTCCCACAAATAGAGCTTTCTTTTTATGGTATTTGATCACCTCTGCCGTTTTTATTTTTTGCGCTATAAACGGAAAAAGACCGAAAATTTTGAAAAAAAATGATATTTTCTACTTTTTGTTATAAAAAAAAATCCAATAAACTCAATTTTAGTCATACATTTAGGCCAAAATGTATTCGGCCACATGTCTTTGGTAAAAAAAAAATGGCAATAAGCATATATTTATTGGTTTGCGCAAAAGTTATAGCGTCTACAAACTAGGGTACATTTTCTGGAATTTACACAGCTTTTAGTTTATGACTGCCTATGTCATTTCATGAGGTGCTAAAATGGCAGGGCAGTACAAAACCCCCCCAAATGACCCCATTTTGGAAAGTAGACACCCCAAGGAAATTGCTGAGAGGCATGTTGAACCCATTGAATATTTTTTTTTTTGTCCCAAGTGATTGAATAATGACAAAAAAAAAAAAATTACAAAAAGTTGTCACTAAATGATATATTGCTCACACAGGCCATGGGCATATGTGGAATTGCACCCCAAAATACATTCAGCTGCTTCTCCTGAGTACGGGGATACCACATGTGTGGGACTTTTTGGGAGCCTAGCCGCGTACGGGGCCCTGAAAACCAAGCACCGCCTTCAGGATTTCAAAGGGCATAAATTTTTGATTTCACTCCTCACTACCTATCACAGATTTGAAGGCCATAAAATGCCAAGATGGCACAAAACCCCCCCAAATGACCCCATTTTGGAAAGTAGACACCCCAAGCTATTTGCTGAGAGGCATGTTGAGTCCATGGAATATTTTATTTTTTGACACAAGTTGGGGAATGTGACAATTTTTTTTTTTTTTTAAATCTCAGATCCCTTCAAAGACTGCCTATGCTGATGCTGAGTGACTATCCTGAGTAATTATCCTCTTCCTCCTCAATGATCATGCTGATAGCTTGCAAGAACATTTTTGGTTCTGGGCATCACCACCAGTGCCTAATGCCGCGTACACACGGTCGTACTTTTCGTCTACAAAAGTCGGACAGCCTTTCCGACAGACTTCCGGCAGACTTTCGGTGGACTTGCGGCGGACTTGCGGCCTACTTTCTAACGACCGGACTTGCCTACACACGACCACACAAAAGTCGGTCGGATTCGTACGTGATGACGTACACCGGACTAAAATAAGGAAGTTCATAGCCAGTAGCCAATAGGTGCCCTAGCGTGGCTTTTTGTCCGTCGGACTAGCACACAGACGAGCGGATTTCGGGGTCCGTCGTAGTTACGAAGTAAAGTTTTAAAGCATGTTTCAAATCTAAAGTACGTCGGATTTGAGGCTAAAAAAGTCGGTTGAAAGTCCGGAGAAGCCCACACACGATCGGATTACCAGCCAGCTTTAGTCCATCAGCGTCCGTTGGACTTTTGTAGACGAAAAGTAGGACCGTGTGTACGCGGCATTAGGCCCAATTTTTCAGCCCCTGTTTAACCACTTCAGCCCCGGAAGGATTTACCCCCTTCCTGACCAGAGCACTTTTTACAATTTGGCACTGCGTTGCTTTAACTGCTAATTGCGTGGTCATGCAATGCTGTACCCAAACGAAATTTGCGTTCTTTTCTTCCCACAAATAGAGCTTTCTTTTGATGGTATTTGATCACCTCTGCCGATTTTATTTTTTGCGCTATAAACGGAAAAAGACCGAAAATTTTGAAAAAAAATGATATTTTCTACTTTTTGTTATAAAAAAAATCCAATAAACTCAATTTTAGTCATACATTTAGGCCAAAATGTATTCGGCCACATGTCTTTGGTAAAAAAAAATGTCAATAAGCGTATATTTATTGGTTTGCGCAAAAGTTATAGCGTCTATAAACTAGGGTACATTTTCTGGAATTTACACAGCTTTTAGTTTATGACTGCCTATGTCATTTCATGAGGTGCTAAAATGGCAGGGCAGTACAAAACCCCCCCAAATGACCCCATTTTGGAAAGTAGACACCCCAAGGAAATTGCTGAGAGGCATGTTGAACCCATTGAATATTTTTTTTTTTGTCCCAAGTGATTGAATAATGACAAAAAAAAAAAAAATTACAAAAAGTTGTCACTAAATGATATATTGCTCACACAGGCCATGGGCATATGTGGAATTGCACCCCAAAATACATTCAGCTGCTTCTCCTGAGTACGGGGATACCACATGTGTGGGACTTTTTGGGAGCCTAGCCGCGTACAGGGCTCCGAAAACCAAGCACCACCTTCAGGATTTCAAAGGGCATAAATTTTTGATTTCACTCCTCACTACCTATCACAGATTTGAAGGCCATAAAATGCCAAGATGGCACAAAACCCCCCCAAATGACCCCATTTTGGAAAGTAGACACCCCCAGCTATTTGCTGAGAGGCATGTTGAGTCCATGGAATATTTTATTTTTTGACACAAGTTGCGGGAATGTGACAATATTTTTTTTTTTTGCACAAAGTTGTCACTAAATGATATATTGCTCACACAGGCCATGGGCATATGTGGAATTACACCCCAAAATACATTCAGCTGATTCTCCTGAGTATGGGGATACCACATGTGTGGGACTTTTTGGTAGCCTTGCCGCGTACGGGGCCCCGAAAACCAAGCACCGCCTTCAGGATTTCTAAGGGCATACATTTTTTATTTCACTCCTTACTACCTATCACAGTTTTAAAGGCCATAAAATGCCAAGATGGCACAAACCCCCCCAAATGACCCCATTTTGGAAAGTAGACACCCCAAGCTATTTGCTGAGAGGCATGTTGAGTCCATGGAATATTTTATATTTTGACACAAGTTGCGGGAAAGTGAAATTTTTTTTTTTTTTGCACAAAGTTGTCACTAAATGATATATTGCTCAAACATGCCATGGGCATATGTGGAATTACACCCCAAAATACATTCTGCTGCTTCTCCTGAGTACGGGGATACCACATGTGTGGGACTTTTTGGAAGCCTAGCCGTGTACGGGGCCCCGAAAACCAAGCACCGCCTTCAGGATTTCTAAGAGCGTTAATTTTTGATTTCACTCCTCACTACCCATCACAGTTTTGAAGGCCATAAAATGCCAAGATAGCACAAAACCCCCCAAAATGACCCCATTTTGGAAAGTAGACACCCCAAGCTATTTGCTGAGAGGCATGGTGAGTATTTTGCAGCTCTCATTTGTTTTTGAAAATGAAGAAAGACAAGAAAAACATATTTTTTTTTCTTTTTTCAATTTTCAAAAGTTTGTGACAAAAAGTGAGGTCTGCAAAATACTCACTATACCTCTCAGCAAATAGCTTTGGGTGTCTATTTTCCAAAATGGGGTCATTTGCGGGGGGGGGGGGGGTTGTGCCATCTGGGCATTCCATGGCCTCCGAAACTGTGATAGGCAGTGAAGAGTGAAATCAAAAATTTACGCCCTTAGAAAGCCTGAAGGCGGTGCTTGGTTTTCGGGGTCCTGTACGCGGCTAGGCTCCCAAAAAGTCTCACACATGTGGTATCCCCGTACTCAGGAGAAGCAACAGAATGCATTTTGGGGTGTAATTTCACATATTCCCATGGCATGTTTGAGCAATATATCATTTAGTGACAACTTTGTGCAAAAAAAAAAAAAAATTTGTCTCTTTCCTGCAACTTGTGTCACAATATAAAATATTCCATGGACTCGACATGCCTCTCAGCAAATAGCTTGGGGTGTCTACTTTCCAAAATGGGGTCATTTGGGGGGGTTTTGAACTCTCCTGGCATTTTATGCACAACATTTAGAAGCTTATGTCACACATCACCCACTCTTCTAACCACTTGAAGACAAAGCCCTTTGACACTTTTTGTTTACATGAAAAAATTATTTTTTTTTGCAAGAAAATTACTTTGAACCCCCAAACATTATATATTTTTTTAAAGCAAATGCCCTACAGATTAAAATGTTGGGTGTTTCATTTTTTTTTCACACAGTATTTGCGCAGCGATTTTTCAAACGCATTTTTTGGGGAAAAAACACACTTTTTAAAATTGTAATGCACTAAAACACACTATATTGCCCAAATGTTTGATGAAATAAAAAAGATGATCTTAGGCCGAGTACATGGATACCAAACATGACATGCTTTAAAATTGCGCACAAACGTGCAGTGGCGACAAACTAAATACATTTTTAAAAGCCTTTAAAAGCCTTTACAGGTTACCACTTTAGATTTACAGAGGAGGTCTACTGCTAAAATTACTGCCCTCGATCTGACCTTCGCGGTGATACCTCACATGCATGGGGCAATTGCTGTTTACATTTGACGCCAGACCGACGCTTGCGTTCGCCTTTGCGCGAGAGCAGGGGGGGACAGGGGTGCTTTTTTTTTTTTTCTTTATTAATTTTGATTTTTTATCTTATTTTTAAACTGTTCCTTTCATTTTTATTTTTTTTTTATCATTTTTATTGTTATCTCAGGGAATGCGGCAGACCCTCAGGGACCCTAGATCTCTCCTCTGCCCTCAAAGCATCTGACCACACCAAGATCGGTGTGATAAAATGCTTTCCCAATTTCCCAATGGCACTGTTTACATCCGGCGAAATCTAAGTCATGAAATGCTCGTAGCTTCCGGTTTCTTAGGCCATAGAGATGATTGGAGCCATTCTGGTCTCTGATCAGCTCTATGGTCAGCTGGCCGAATCACCGACTGCATTCTCAGGTTCCCTGTTGGGACAGGAGAGCCAGAGAAAAACATGGAAGACGGTGGGGGGGGGGTAAATCCCTCCCACTGCTTGTAAAAGCAGTCTAGAGGCTAATTAGCCGCTAGGATTGCTTTTACATGAAAGCCGACTGCTGGCTGAAAAGAATGATACCAAGATGATACCTAAACCTGCAGGCATCATTCTGGTATAACCACTCAAAGTCCAGCAACATACCAGTACGTTGCTGGTCCTTGTATTGTAAACCTTTTTTTCATGCAGCCTGTGGGCTGAACGAAAAAAAGATATTGATCGGTGGGTATGCCCACCATTAGAATACCTCCCTTCATCCGCCCACTTCTAATGATGGGCATACATGCACCATTTATATATGCCGAAGCATGGGGGCATCCTCCCGCAAAAGGCAGGAGCAAATTGCTTCTCCACCCACTGCTGCCCCCATGCTTCGGCATATATGCTGAAGTATGTAACTGTGGTGGTGAAATCACCTCCGACAGCGCTGGAGTCACGGCTTTATATATCATGGGAGCAAACGCTGTTGCTGTCAAGATAAATAAATCCGCCCTGCTACTGAATGGCGTACCTGCTAAGCAAATGATGGTTAACAAAAAAACAAAGTAACATTACAGTATAACAGTAATACTTACCATACCTGCAAAGCAAATACAAAAAAAAAAATAGTAAAAAATAAAACATTCAATGCAACCTGTGCCTACCTAAATTATATATATGCCGAAGCATGGGGGCATCCTCCCGCAAAAGGCAGGAGCAAATTGCTCCTCCACCCACTGCTGCCCCCACGCTTCGGCATATATGCTGAAGTATGTAACTGTGGTGGTGAAATCACCTCCGACAGCGCTGGAGTCACGGCTTTATATATCGTGGGAGCAAACGCTGTTACTGTCAAGATAAATAAATCCGCTCTGCAGCTGAATGGCGTACCTGAAAACAAAAAAGTGGTTAAAAATAAAAAAACAAAGTATAAAAAAATTGCATACCTATAAAGCAAACATGATAACAACATAACAATAAAACATTGCAGTATGGAATACAATAAAAAAGAGCAGAACAATAGAGAGAGAATAGAGAGAGAGAACAATAAAACGACAACTATTTTTGTTTTTTTTTATTTTATATATTTTTTTTTTTTTAACACTTTTTTTAGTAACTTTAACTTTTAACTATAACTGTACCAGGTTTGGGTCTCTCAAAATGCGATGGCATCTTGGGAGACCCTGTGGAAGTGTGTCCTAGTCTGTGCAGTGCTGTACCCTACGCTAATACTCCACTAGTGTATCGTAGCGTTCAAAACATTCACCAATGCATAGACCAGGATTGTCAGGACAGGAGGGACAACAATACCGGGTGTCACGCCTAAATCCGCGCTTGCTGCAGACACGACATCTTTTTTGGGGGACTCGTTGGGTAGGGGTACTCTGGAGGACATAAGGAAAATGCCTCCCATGCAGCCGGCTTACTGCATTTGGATTGGGAAGGTGAGGTGGAGCACCATCTGGAAACAGAAGGGCTCTGACTATCTCTTCCTGGAATTTAAGGAAGGATCCAGTCCGTCCTGAAGTTCTGTATAGCACATGAGCATTCAGCAAAGCCAATTGAAATAAATAAACAGACACTTTTTTGTA
Source organism: Lithobates septentrionalis (assembly GCA_037952835.1). Lineage (NCBI taxonomy): Eukaryota > Metazoa > Chordata > Amphibia > Anura > Ranidae > Lithobates > Lithobates septentrionalis. The sequence goes on from JBBDGP010000828.1 coordinate 3,913,792, forward strand.
CCAGCGTCTGGCCTTACGGGCAATTAGGTACGGTGCCAACAACTGGTCGTTGAGGTCCACCCCTCCCATATTAAGGTTGTATTCGTGGACACAGAGGGGTTTCTCCACAACACCAGTCGCCGTAGTAATTTGGGTCGTCGTGTCTGCATGAAGGGAGGTAAGAATGAAAACATTCTTATTGTCCCTCCACTTCATAGCGAGCAAATTATTATACTTCAAGCACGCTCTCTCCCCCAGCCTAAGACGGGACTCTACAAGCCGCTGGGGAAAGCCCCGGCGATTAGATCGCACGGTGCCACATGCTCCAATCTGATGATCAAACAAGTGACTAAAAAGTGGCATGCTTGTATAATAATTGTCCACGTACAAGTGGTACCCCTTTCCGAATAAGGGTGACACCAAGTCCCACACTATCTTGCCAGCGCTTCCTATGTAGTCAGGGCAGTTTATCGGCTCTACGTGACTATCTTTGCCCTCGTAAACCATAAATCTACATGTATAGCCTGTGGCCCTGTCACAGAGCTTATACATCTTGACCCCGTATCTGGCACGCTTGCTGGGAAGGTACTGTTTGAATGACATGCGGCCAGAAAATTTAATCAGGGACTCATCAACGCAGACAACTTGATGGGGAGTAAACAAGTCTGCAAAACACTGGTTGAAGTGGTTTACGAGGGGCCGAATTTTGTAGAGCCGATCGTATCCAGGGTCTTCACGAGGACGACAGAGTTCATTGTCGTTGAAGTGCATGAACAGCAAAATCTGCTTGTATCGTGCCCTGGTCATGGAGGCAGAGAACACGGGCATATGGTGAATTGGGTCAGTGGACCAATATGACCGCAACTCACTCTTTTTAGTTATGCCCATGTTGAGGGAAAGGCCCAGAAAGGTCTTAAATTCGGAAACCGTAATTGGTCTCAAATCTCTGGCAAGGGAGGACTGGGGAATAGTGGCGATGTGTTGACCAGCGTACAAATTGCTTTGGTCCACAATAGATCTATAGAGATCTTCGGTGAAAAACAGCAAATAAAAATCCAGTGGCGTAAAGTCAACTGTTTCCACCTGAATTCCGGGTTGGCCAGTGAAAGGGGGAAGTACGGGTGCTGCAGAAGTGGTGGGTACCCAATTCGGATTGTCGAATGCAGCAGGAAGGGCACTATGGGCACGACGGGCCTGTGTTCGTCTTCTTCTTGGTGGCAGCGGGACACTACTTGTGCTTGCCACCTCGCCAGCTTTAACTGCACTTATGGGACTCGCCACGTCACCAAGTGTTACTGCAGTGCTGGATGTACGACCAGGGTGTACTAGGCCGCTGGTGCTTGCCAGTTCACCAGAAGGAGTAGCGGCACTAGTACGTCTCTGCTCCATACGAGAGCCCTGCGGTTCTTGCACTTCAAGGACAGAAGAAGTTCGGGGTCTGGTACGCCTGACCCTAGCAGGGACCACAACTCCGTCATCAGAGCTATCTGTCATGGAGCCGCTGTCCTCTACAGGTTCGTATTCTGAGCCTGAACTTGACAGATGAGTGACTTCCTCTTCACTATCTGTCATGCTCAGAAACGTGTAGGCCTCTTCACTAGTGTACCTTCGATTTGCCATTTTGGGCTCTAAATTTAGAGGTACACTAGTGAGACTCACAGGCAAAAAAGCTCCTGACTGTTAGCGACTGATTCAAAACGCTACCAAAAAACTGTTAGCGATCGCAGGGATCAGGCCTGACTCTGCGAACGCTGCAGTTATGTGTGCTTAGTGTTTTGTAAGTGTCAGTTATCGATCGATACTGCACTTGGGTGGGCTGGGCTGGGCTGGGCCGAGGGGCAAAACGCAGGTGCTAGCAGGTATCTGGGCTGATCCCGCTAACACTGTGTTTATGGGAACAATAAACTGCTGGGGAGTATAGATCTGATATCGATCCGTTCAGATATTATAGCACTAAGGGAGGTGTATGCTGCGTGCGTGGGTTTTAGCGGTACTGGCGCTAACCTGATGCTGCCTGGGGCGACGCAGACCTTATCTGATCGTAAAAACTTAACTTATATCACCGCCGGGCAATTAGGGGGTTAAACCTTTATAAGGTAATAAACGGCGGGTGCCCTAAAACTATAATAAACTATAATAAACTACAAAAAACAAACTAGCTAACCAGCGTCACCCGTAACACTTATACGGTGATCGCTGGTGAAAGGGTTAACTAGGGGGCAATCAGGGGGTTAAAACCTTTAGCAGGTAGTATATGGGGGTCCCTGTCGCTATAAAACACTGACAGCGAACCTATATACTTACCTCCCTAACTAGCGTCACCTGTGTCAGTAATACAGCGATCAGAAAAACGATCGCTTAGCGACACTGGCGACAGGGGGTAATCAAGGGGTTAACCTTTATTAGGGGGGGTTAGGGGGGTACCCTGGACCTAAAGGGGGGTACCCTAGACCTAAAGGGGGCTAACCAAACTGCCCTAACACTTATAACTGTCACAAACTGACACCAATGCAAAAAAAAAAACTGCTATTGGTGTCAGAGTGACAGGGGGTACAGGGGGGTGATCGGGGGGTGATGGGGGGTGAAAAGTGTGCCTGCGTGTTCTACTGTAAGTGTAGTGTTGGTGCACTTACTTGGATGTCTTCTCTCTTCTGCGCCGGGACGAAAAGACCGGCTCGAGGAGGGATGACATCACTTCCTTTCCCTCTGTTTACATTACAGAGGGAAAGGAAGCGTTTTCATTCGCCAGGAGTGATCGGGAGGGGGTGGCCAACAATGGATGGCCTCCCCCTCACCTCTCATCGCCCGCGAACAAGAGCCGACCGCCTATGGCACCGGGGGGGGTCCGATCGGACCCCCCACCCGCGGGAGGCAGATCACGTATGGGTACGTGATTCTGCCTGCCCGTGCCATTCTGCCGCAGTATATCTGCGTTAGGCGGTCGGCAAGTGGTTAACAGGGGCGTGTAATTACAATTTTTGATGCAATACTTTGCAGCAGGGCTCCTTCCTGCGTTCCAACTAGAGTATCTGTGAGGGGTTGCAGTGTTGTGGCACCAGCACCAGTGCCTAAGGCCTAATTTTTCAGCCCCTGTTCAACAGGGGCATGTAATTACAATTCTTGATCTAATATCTCACAGCAGGGCCCATTTCTGCGCCCACCAAGAGCGAGTGAGGAGTTACAGTGTTGTGGCACCAGCACCACCACCACCACCAAAGGCCCAATTTTTCTGCCCTTGTTCAACAGGGCCATGTAATTACAATTCTTGATCTAATATTTCACAGCAGGGCCCGTTTCTGCGCCCACCAAGAGCGAGTGAGGACTTACAGTGTTGTGGCACCAGCACCACCACCAAAGGCCCAATTTTTCTGCCCTTGTTCAACAGGGGCATGTAATTACAATTCTTGATCTAATATTTCACAGCAGGGCCCTGTGAGGGCTTACAGTGTTGTGGCCACAACAACACCTAAGGCCCAAATTTCTGCTGAGTATATAGGGCAGGCCCCTACTTTCAAACATCTAACTTACAAACGACTCCTACTTGCAAACGGAAGGAGACAACAGGAAGTGAGATGAAATCTACCCCTAGGAAGGGAAATTCTCTCCTGTAAGAGTTAATATGGGAAAAACTTTTCTCCTTTCCACTGATGCTTTATAACCAATCCTTGTTTCACAAAAAAACCCAAATTTTCAAAAAAACATTTGTCATTGGGAGGTGATATCTTCTGAAGAGGAGCACAGACAGCAAAACAAATGTCATAGGGGTGATAACCCTTCCCTATGTTTTCCAAAAAGCTTAAAATAGATTTTTTGGCTGAAGCTAAACACGTTAAAAATGTACCAGTTCAAAATTACAAACAGATTCTACTTAACAACAAACCTACAGTCCCTGTCTTGTTTGCACCGCCTGTATACTGCTGTTCAGAGTACAGAGCCTGTATACTGCTGTTTCCTTTTTTAATTTGGGTGCGGGGTTCCCCTTAATATCCATACAAGACCCAAAGGGCCTGGTAATGGACTGGGGGGTACCCATGCCGTTTGGCTCACTGATTTTCATCCATATTGCCAGGACCCGACATTACATTAAAGCCGCAAGCAATTTTAAATGACTTTTATTCCTTTAAAAATGACATTTTGTGCAGGGACTGTTCTAAGCACGGGAAACACGCGCCACTTTACAGGTATACTATAGACACCCCCCAGGTACAATATTTAAAGGAATATTTCACTTTTTTTTTTTTTTTACTTTAAGCATTATTAAAATCACTGCTCCCGAAAAAACGGCTGTTTTTAAAAGTTTTTTCTGCATTGATACATGTCCCCTGGGACAGGACCCGGGTCCCCAAACCCTTTTTAGGACAATACCATTCAAATTAGCCTTTAAAATGAGCACTTTTGATTTCGAACGTTTGAGTCCCATAGACGTCATTGGGGTTCTAACGTTCGTGCAAATTTTCGGTCCGTTCGCAGGTTCTGGTGCGAACCGAACCGGGGGGTGTTTGGCTCATCCCTAATTATCAGTATAAATACCCTGAAGTACATATTTTCAGTACAAAGTATTTTATATAGACTATTCTTTTACATTTCCCAACCTATACTATTTCCCATATAATAATTGTAAAATTCTTATAATTTCTTAATCTTGACTCCACCTATCAGTCACTATTACCCTGGTCATGTCATACTGTCAATATAGTCAGTCCAGCTATTTTATTAGTTTTAATTTTGTAGTCTTCCCACAAAGTTTGCTAAACCCAAAACCATTTCACTTTTGTCCATCCCTGCACATACTATACTGCAGAATATTATACAACAGTCAGCATGGGTCTCTTGTGTCAGTCACTGCTATATTGTCCAAGTTAGTAGCCTACCACTCCTATGTCTCAAAACATGAATTATAAAACAATATCAAGATAAATATCATAACGTATCTTATAAAGCATCAATATCTTACATTCTTATCGAAAATGTCATACTCATTACATTACACCCCCCCCCCCCTTTTTTTTTATTTCAAAAAATGATAAAACTATTTGTTTATAATTTGATTGAACATTTACTCAAAGTGGAACTCTACTCATAAAAATGTGGTAAAATGAGGTTCATTAGCAAGAAAAATACATTCCACATTAATTATTATGCTACCATTTTACTGAAGCCCAGAACCTTTGATTAGCAGTAGAATTTCAGGCTGTCAGCAGACTGGCCTCTAGATTTTAATAAGTGCAAAAAAATAGAGCACAACTGAGCCTGTGTGGAGCAGGGTGGAACAGTGGATTTTAAACAGTATAGGCACTTATTTTTTACTGTGCTTCATAGCTACACCTGCAAAAGGGTTCAGCCTCAAGTGATCCAGCAGGAATTAAGTTTCTGACCAAAGTTCCACTTTAAGGTGTTCACACTAATAATACTTATAACATATATAACAAACAAAACAACAGTAAGTCTCTTCATACAAAGTATCAGATTTAATTAATTAGAATTGTCCATTACTGAAATACTTCCAATGTCTTTGTCTGCAACAGTCTCTTGTATGTATTCCACTTGCACTTATGTAAATAACACTCCTGCTAATCTCACTCAGACTGTGACTACTATAGAAACTGAAAATGTCACTGTCACAAATGTGGATTCAAATGGACACTTGAATTGTGAATTCTTCCACTTCCTTTTATGATCTTTAATGTACTTGCAGTCATCAAGAGTTACTGACATATATTCCTTTAGTGGCTTTGATTGGAACAAGAGATCACATTTAAAACAAGGATCTGTTTAGAAACAAAACTACACTAATTTGGTTAATTATTTTAAACACATGTACATTTTATCTCCCACTGTACAGCATGAAGTCTAAGCAACTATCATTTGCCTCTAGAACGCCTAAACTTAGTGACAAATCTATCCAAAGTTTCATATGGCACAGTAAATTGTATGTAATTTGGTCTACAACAGCCCATACAACCTATCCTCCAATAAATATGAGTGTGAACACAAGGTTCTATTGTCTATGCCAAGCATAGAGCAGAATGGAACTGATTTTTCATAAAAATGGGTACAATTATCTGATATCAGTGCTGTATACACCCCAATCCTGGGTAAAACTTCCCAAATCAGACACTTAGCTGTTGTCCAGTAAATTTGCATGACCATATGAAAAACTTTGATTTACTTTAAAAAGGAGCAGACATTTATTAAAGTATATCTATATCTACAGCTTTGTTCTTTCATTGCAATAAAGTATATATGCAGGCACACAAAATAGACTTTGTAGAACTACATTTTGTGAAACTACATTGTGATTGTTCATAATTAAAAAGAAATCAAAATAAAATTACACGGTCACTTGCACAGTCTGTTAAATCTAAAGAGGTTAAAAAAATGTGCATTACTATGTCCCTACTTGAAAGAAGAAAATAAAACCTGAAAACATTAATCAGTGTTACTATCAATGATGAAACAATGCCTAGATCAACAGCCTACAAACTTAAAGTGGGGTTCCACCCAAAAAAAAAAAAAACTACATGAAAAATTAAAAAAAAAAAATACAAAAAAACATTTGGATATTTTTTTTTTACTTACCTCTAAATGCCTGTTGCTAGGTGGTCCCTCGTAGTCTGTCTCTTCCAGTGCCTGGGCTGGTGACATCACTTCCCCCTCGGCACAGGAAGGGCTCAGCTCTGCTCCCTCCCTCCTGTCAATCATCTGGGACCCATAACAGGTCCCAGGTGACTGAGCGGCCAATCACGGCGCGTGGCACCGCTCGCGCATGCGCAGTGGGTGCCAGGCTGTGAAGCCACAGCCCGGCGCCCACAGTTGCAATGCCGGCGCCGCTGAATGGAGGGGGAGACGAGCGGGGCTTCGATCCCCCGCATCGCTGGACCCTGGGACAGGTAAGTGTCCAATTAAAAGTCAGCAGCTGCAGTATTTTAGCTGCTGACTTTTAATTTTTTTTTTTTTTACTGGACCTCGGGTGGAACTCCTCTTTAAGATATCTAAATATTTGAGTATACTATCACCAGCAACAAATACCACTGTTTATGAGCGAAAAAAAGCTTCACATTTTTTTAAGACACAGTTTCAGTTGTCAGTAAAACTTTCTAAATGTAAGATTAAAATGTATCATATGTCCTTTACAGGGGCCATAAGTAAATAGAATGTCATTACAGTTTATTTAATTACATTTGACACATTAGCACATTGTGCTCATGCCTCCATAAAACATTTTTTCCCACATCAATAAATGTAACCCTTATAATTGGTGACCAAAAACAAGCCACATATCTGGGATAAGGCTAACCCAATGTTTAATGAAGTAACAAAACTATAGATTGATCCCGCACTACATATATATACACATACTCCTTGTACAATAAGTATTATACTTAATTGATTGCTTGCAGAATTACATTGCATGCTATTACTATGTATGATCCCCAAAAATCCCAATTTTAATATAATGTTATTCAGGAGAGCCCCTCCTAAAATATGTCTCATGTATATTGCACCCATAGTTTCCAGATCTTTCAAAATGTTAATAGTTAACTAGAGTTTCCTTAAGAATAATTATATACATATTTTATTGTTAATTAGATCATATTAATGCAGAGTGACCCTAATCCAAAAACTGACTTTGCCACCTACAGTAGCATAACTAGGAACTTGAATAATAAAAAAATCAAAAGGAGTGAAATTTTTCAAAGTATACCTTTACATTTTTTTATTTTACTTTACTTTTACCTCATCTACCTGTCAGGACTTACCTCTCCTGACATTTCTAAACTCATGAGTAATATTTTACACCACAATTTTTATGTTCAATGTTATACAAAACAAAGGTACCTTTTTCTACTAGGAACTAGGAACTACATATTAGTACTCATCCTAAAAAAATATTTACCTTAGGCTTTCCAGGGATCTGATAACCCCAAAGCCTCCTCCTGATTGATTACAAATCCAGGAAACCAACATGCATGTTAACGCAGGTTCTCCAGGGGTCTTTAAGTCCCCAAAACCTCATCCAGACAAAATTTTGAAGTCAAGGTAAACAACATGCATGTTACACAGGTTCTCCAGGGGTATTTGATTCCCCAAAACCTCATCCAGACAAAATTTTGCAGTCAAGGTAAACAACATGCATGTGAAACCTAGGTTTACATAGAGAGTAATTAACCCTCTTCAGGGGTACCCCTTCGGAAAAGAAAGAATTGAAAGAAAAGAAAAAGAAAAAATAATAATACATTTTCTACCCAGGGTATCTCATCCTGTACAATGTACTTTAAGGCACCTACAGTTGAGAAAACCCAACCTGCCATCACAAAGATCTGCCTGGTGGACAGCGATACCCCAACAACAACCACCTGCCCCTCCTAGCGCCAGAAAAACATGGCACAACACAATGCAGAACTAATAATAGGTGTATGCTAACCTGATATAAATTGCGCAAAATTGTGTTGAGCTCAGTGCCTCACCAGCATGGAGTTAGGCAAGATCGGAGTTGAGGTTATGCTGTCCCCGTATGGGCCACCAAATTAAGTAGAATAGTAAAGTATCAAACCAGGCAGAACTTCAGCAATGCAGGTTTATTAACAGCTGATAACATACAGGTTTATGTTCAAAGTATTACAAGATACAGGTCTAATTTATACAGTTTCTTACAATGCAAGCATATTAGATATAGGTATTCTTATCCTCTAACCAAATTGAAACAATTGTGAATTGTTCTCCCCTTGAACCAGAATGGGTCTTTTCTGCCAATTCTTGGGAACCCGGTTCCCTGATAGGGACCAGTCAATCGGCCGGTGGTCTGGTCCCCTCACAGAGTTCTGGGTTCCAGCTCGACCAAGTTTGTGAGGGAAATTCACCTGAGACCACATTCTGGAACAAGTTAAGAAGTCTTCTCAGACTTGTATGAGGAGACAAGTTAGGACAGATACTTGCCCATTGGCTCTGACCTTGCAATAGGGCAGCAAACACAGAGTTCAGCCTTATGAGCTCCTATCTGACTTGTCTGTCCAACAATTGTAGAGCTTGCATTTATATACCCTTTTACAAATCTTATCTTAACCATCTCTCTTACATATGATTGGTCGCTAAGATCTACGTCAATGTAACTAACCATAAATCTGACACCTGTTCTACAACCAGATAAACTTAATTATTCCCAAAATTCCTATATGTTCATTAAAGTGATTTATAACTGGTTTTGTCCAATTAAAAACACATGTGTAGAGACAGTCTGGCACCCAGCTGTGTTATCAAACTCTCCTCATCTTGATAAGATTTAACTTAACTTCAAGGATTACAGATTTATGACTTTTGGAAGAATAAACTTTCAATAACCCCACCAGATTTGTTATATGTTTCACTATATGTATGTATTTTAACAGTTTTAATGAGCGCACAAGCAGACCTTTGTTTGACCCTGTCAAACTTAATATATTGTACTGTACATAACTTTAATTATTTCTAAACCACCTGTTTTCTTATCTTTATCTGTCTGATTTATATGAATTTCAAAGACTCGAGACAATTCTATATAACTTGAATCTATTCTAATGAACTTTCACCCAGTAGACTATCTTAATACATTTTTGAGAACACCTGTGTACAAGTACTTGTCATGAAGCAGAGGTCATTTAAAGTTCAACACTTAAAAATGAAGACTTTCTAAATCTATGGAAAACACAGTATACATTATTAAAGATTAATAATTGTTGCTTTACTTATTGAATAATAATATTGATAAAACCACTACTATATAATAATAATAATAATAATAATAATAATAATAATAATAATCAATAAAATATATGCAAATCAATATGAATAATATGAAATACATTGGCTAATATTAGATTCTACAACACTCTGTGCAAAACCACTGCAGAGAGCAGGTAAGTATGACATGTCTGTTATTTAAAAAAAAACAAAGCTTTGGTATTACTTTAAAGCCCAAGAGAATAATACATCAGACTGGATTTACTTTTACTTCAACAACCAAAGACCAGGTGAACTTTGCTAAGTACTTTTTACTTAAGTTAAAAATGGCAAATAAAATGCGGTAAAATAATGAATGCGGTAAATCAGATGTGAAAGTTCAATTCACTAAGAATTTAGCGTTAAATAACAAATGCGATTTTTTGGTAATTACCTCATTTTCTCATGCGGTAATTTATGTGTCAGTGGTTAAGGGTTGTTTAAGGTCATTTTCTTATAATATTTTACTTTTTAACATGTTTATTATTTTTCTTTAGCAAAAAAAATATTTTTTAATCTGCCATTTTTTACAGTACTCTGTATTTGAAGGCATTGAAATTTGAACTAGAGTACCTTCTCAAATTTATGTCTCCTCATGGTTGGTAATCCAAGCTTCTTTACTAAATCCATCATGCCATACAATCATAAAAATGTGTTGTTTTTTTTAAATGTATGGCCTACTAGAGTTGTTGAAGGTGCTCTTTTCTATGTTTTTGGCCCAATTCTGTGCTGCTGCTTATGTTTATATTGTAGAAACTGGACTGATTTTTTTTTTTAAAACAAAAAAAATTGTGTATGTGTAATTTACAGTTGTGCTCATAAGTTTACATACCCTGGCAGAATATGATTTCTTGGCCATTTGTCAGAGAATATGTTTGGCGTATTGTAAGCGGGATATTTTGTGGCATTTGCGTAAAGAGCCTGAGAATATAAAGAGCCTCGTCCACAAATACCACAAAAGACTTCAAGCTGCCACTGATGTTAAAGGGGGCAAAACACGGTATTAACCTCCCTGACGGTATTCCTGAGTGTGGCCCGGGGTGGATTTTCAGCACGAAAAGCGGTAACCCCGAGCCACACTCAGGATTGTGGAGCAAAATATTACAGCGCACACATGCAAAAAAGACATTTACCTCCAGCAAGGCTAGTTTAAAACACCTAAACATTTTCAAAAAAACATTATCAAAAAATATGGGGATTTGGTAACATCATATTGCTATATGGTGCTAAGCCCACTTACTGCGACAAAGTACCCCATGATTAGTGGGTCCTACACTATCCATAGATTGGGAGATCCTGCTTCTCTGAACCATGAGAGCAATACACTCTTCTATATGGGAGAATCTTGAGGTCTCCACCCATGACACAAGTGGACACTAATGAGAGGTAGTTAATGAGGGAGTGGGGGGCTCCTCACCCAGAAGGATTTGGTCAGAATCCATACAATAGACAAACAAGATATTTGGGGGGGCACACCCTAAAAGATGCATTAAAGATGGTGCAGCCATAAGACCATACAGCAGAGCAAAATATTACAGCGCACACATGCAAAAAAGACATTTACCTCCAGCAAGGCTAGTTTAAAACACCTAAACATTTTCAAAAAAACATTATCAAAAAATATGGGGATTTGGTCACACCATAATGCTATATGGTGCTAAGCCCACTTACTGTGACAAAGTACCCCATGTTTTTTTACACTCGGGATTGTATCGCAGGATCCAGGTACAGCAAACTTACCTTGTCCCCAGGATCCTGCAATGTCTCCCCGCTGTGTGTGCGAGCTGTGTCCTCCGCACAATCTATCACAGAGCCGAGCTCCATTCCCTGCGAGCGATGCGACGCATGGGGACGGAGAACGGCGCCAAATTCAAAAAGTAAAAAACACAATACATATACAGTACACAGTAATCTTACAGATTACATTGCTGTATGAAATCATTTCACATCCCCTTTGTCCTTAGTGGTTTGTCCAGTGCCCTGCATGCAATTTTATATTATAAATACTGTTCTTCCTGCCTGGAAACTGGAGATTGTCCATAGCAACCAAAAGTGCCCCTTTCCATCAAAAGTGGTTTTAGACCATCTAGAAAACAGTGATAATAAATTTGAATCACTTGCAGAATTGAGCGATAGAGATTTGTGGGGAAATCTATCATCAAACACTGAAAGTAATGACAGCGACAATTCTGCAACTGAGCAAATTTCAGTGTTTTTGATTTGATTACATTATTGAATAATTATTATTATTATTATTATTATATTATTTGTTATAATTATTTATAGTTATTTATTATATTATAATTTATGATTTCTTTTTTCAAACTTTATCATACCCGGGATGTCTACTAGACTCTTGTTTGGACAGATTAAAGTGAATTATTCCTAACAATTACAGGCCTTCAATATAAAACGGCAAATTTCCATGCAAAATAATTGTATCGCTTTCAGCATCAAAAATCTGAAATAATCATACCGCCAGGGAGGTTAAGAACTGGGGTATGTAAACTTTTGATCAGGGTCATTTGGGTAGTTTCTGTTGTGATTATGATTTAAAAAGAGTAAACACAGTTAATTCATAATAAATGGCTTCAGCCAAACACTAACCATGAGTAAAAGAAATGTTTTTGTGTTATCATTCATATTCTCTAAAAAAATCGCCAAGAAATCATAAATTCTGCCAGGGTATGTCAGGCCATGTAAACTTATGAGCTAAACTGTATAATGCCAAATTTTGTGTATCCACTGCTGGTAGAACAGTGTCAACTTTTTGTGGGTCATTCTGTAGGTGGAATTAGATACCTCTCTAAGGGTAGTATTGCACCCCTTTCTGTGGGTGTTCTGTGGGTTGAATTAGGCTTTTGTGGGTGGAATGCCCTTTTCTGAGGATTTGAATAGGCCTCTCTTTCTGGTACTGCACTGGTTACCACCACCAAAAGGGTGGTGTTAAATTTCGCACCTTTTTTTAGTTCCAGGTTTGTTTGTTAACCACTTAAAGTGGTTGTAAACTTTTAAGTTACACTTTAGGTCATTGCAATCTACATTGATAAGGCTACTGATCAGTGCCTGTGAAACTTCACTTACTTTTACAGTCTTCTCACAATCCGTCCTGCAATGTTTGACGACGTCGCCGGCACATGCGCAGTCCAACGTTTTCAGGGCACGCTATGTGTGCCGTTTCTGTATTATCAGCATGCCGGTTCATTCATTTTCTCTGTAAACGGCACAGCATGGAAGCCTCACAGTAGCTTCCTGGTTCTCCCCTTGTGACTGTGCGAGATGTCACACAGGGAGAGTGAACCAGGACATCACAGAGACTTCCATACCTCTATGGAAGTCATTGGTAGCTATGAATGGCGTAGCTCAGTTGCTGTAGTAATGGCGATTAAAATAGAGGTTTGGATTACACACGATCGCGCATGTGAAAGATTTCGGCAGGGGAACAAAGGAAGGGCGGAAATGACATCCACGCAAGACACAGAAAACACTAGTAAAGATGGAGCTGCCAATTCCCGGAAGAAGATAAATTTTATCAAAGTAAAAAAAGGTAATTGCAGAGCAGTTTTTAATTACGTTTTAATAAGGCATGTAAATGCATAGTTCTATAATGATATTTAAAAAAAAACAGAAAAAGAAAACCGTGTTTACTTCCTCTTTAACCACTTCAATACCGGGCACTTTTGTCCCTTCCTGCCCAGGCCAATTTTAAGCTTTCAGCACTGTCACACTTTGAATGACAATTGCGCGGTCATGCCACACTGTACCCAAACAAATGTTTCATCATTTTGTTCCCACAAATGGAGCTTTCTTTTGGTGGTATTTGATCACTGCTGGCATTTTTATTTTTTGCGCAACAAATAAAAAAAGACAGAAAATTTTGAAAAAAAAAGTTTCTTTGTTTCTGTTATATAAATGTTGTAAATAAATGTTTTCTCCTTCACTGATAAGCACTGATGAGGCTGCACTAATGGACACTGATAAGGTGGCACTGATGGGCACTGATAAGGTGGCATCAATGAGTTGGCACTGATAGGTGGCACAGATGGGCACTGATAGGCGGCACTGAAAGGTGGCACTGGTATGCAGCACTGATGGGCATTGATAGGTGGCACTGATGGGCACTAATGGGCACTGACAGGCGGCTCTGATGGGTACTCATGGGTGGCATTGATGGGTGGCACGGGTGGGCACTGTTTGGCACTGATAGGTAGGCACTGATAGGCATGGATGGGCACTAATAGGTGGCACCGATGGACACTGATGGGTGGTACTGATGGACACTGATAGATGGCACTGCTGGGCATCACTGATGAGGGGACATTGCCAGGCACTGACTGACTGGCACTGACTGGCAATAGGTGTGGGCACTGATTGGCATTGTTTGAGCACTTACTGGCATCCCTGGCGGTCTAGGGTGGCATCCCTGGTGATCCATCTGTTGTGGTGGTCCTGGTGGTGTCCCTGGTGATCCAGAGTGGGCATCCGCGGGGGGGGGGGCTGCGCTGATAAACAATCAGTACAGACCCCCCTGTCAGGAGAGCCGCCGTTCGGCTCTCCTCTACTCGCGTCTTTCAGACGCGAGTGAGAAAAAGCCGATCAACGGCTCTTCCTGTTTACATTGTGATCAGCCGTGATTGGACACGGCTGATCACGTGGTAAAGAGCCTCCGTCAGAGGCTCTTTACCGAGATCAGTGTAGCAGCGTGTCAGACTGACACACCACCCCACCGATCGCCGTGATGCACGCCCCCACAGGCGGGCAGCGGCTGTTATCCTGCTGGACATCATATGACGCCCAGTCAGGATAACTGAACCACCACCCGGCTGTCATTCTGCTATAGGCCGGGCGGGAAGTGGTTAAGGACCGGAAGATTTGCCCCCTTAATGACTACGCCATTTTTTGCGATATGGCACTGCGTCACTTTAACTGACAATTGCGCAGTCATGCAACGCTGTACCCAAACAAAATTGATTTAATTTTTTCCCACAAATAGGGCTTTCTTTTGGTGGTGCTTGATCACCTCTACAGTTTTTATTTTTTGCGCTATAAACAAATAAAGAGTGACAATTTTGAAAAAAAAAAAAAGAATACTTTTTACTTTTTGCTGTAATAAATATCCCAAATGAAAAAAGAAAACCAAATTTCTTCATCAGTTTAGGCCAATATGTATTCTTCTACATATTTTTGGTAAAAAAAAAAAAAGTGCAATAAGCGTATATTGATTGGTTTGCGCAAAAGTTATAGCATCCGCAAAATAGGGGAAATATTTATGGCATTTTTAATATATTTTTTAATTCTTACTAGTAATGGTAGTGATCTGTGATTTTTAGCAGGACTGCGACATTGCGGTGGACAGATCAGATACTTTTGACACTTTTTTGGGACCAGTGACATTTATACAGTGATCAAAGCTAAAAAATAGCCACTGATTACTGTATAAATGTCACTAGCAGGGAAGGGGTTAATACTAAAGGGCGATCAAGGGGTTAAGTGTGTTCCCTGGGAGGAATTGCTAACTGTATGGGGGCTGGGCTGACTGGAGGAGGAGAGAGATCGTTGTTCCTAATCAATAGGAACAGACGATTTCTCTTTCCTCCCCTGACAGAACGGGGATCTGTTTGTTTACACTGACAGATCCCCATTCTGCCTGTCTCTGGAGTGATCGCAGGTGGCCGGCGGACATCGAGTTCTCCGTACCTGCTGGTTGGCTCCCCCGCTCGGGAATGGGCATGCGCACATGCCCACAAATCGCTGTGTACGTGCCCGACATACAATGACAGCAATTCGTGCAGGGGAGCCAGCTTGCCGCAGTACAACTGCGGCGGGCGGTCCGTAACTAATTAATTGGACTGATTATCTCATGATTATTTGCGGTATTTGCCAACAATTGTTTTTTATTCATTGTTTAACGCAAAATCATTATTTTTTGTGTGATGCACTTAACCTATCACATGTGATAATTTATGCAAATGATTAACATGATATCCTTATCTCATACGGTAAACGTTAGTAAATCAACCCCTGACTCTCTTTTATTTTATTGTTGCTTAACCTCCCTGGCGGTATGATTATTTCAGATTTTTGATGCAGGCCTGAAAATCTTAGGAACTACACACTTAAATTTGTCCAAACAAGAGTCTAGTAGACATCCTGGGTATGATAATGTTTGAAACACAAAATCATAAATTATAATTTAATAAATAACTATAAATAATTATAACAAATAATAATATAATAATAATAATAATAAAAAAAATTCAATAATGTAATCAAATCAAAAACACCGAAATTTGCTCAGTTGCAGAATTGTCGCTGTCATTACTTTCAGTGTTTGATGATAGATTTCCCCACAAATCTCTATCGCTCAATTCTGCAAGTGATTCTAATTTATTATCGCTGTTTTCTAGATGGTCTAAAACCACTTTTGATGTAAAGGGGCACTTTTGGTTGCTATGGACAATCTCCAGTTTCCAGGCAGGAAGAACAGTATTTATAATATATAATTGCATGCAGGGCACTGGACAAACCACTAAGGACAAAGGGGATGTGAAATGATTTCATACAGCAATGTAATCTGTAAGATTACAGTGTACTGTATATGTATTGTGTTTTTTACTTTTTGAATTTGGCGCCGTTCTCCGTCCCCATGCGTCGCATCGCTCGCAGGGAACGGAGCTCGGCTCTGTGATAGATCGTGCGGAGGACACAGCTCGCATACACAGCGGGGAGACATTGCAGGATCCTGGGGACAAGGTAAGTTTGCTGTACCTGGATCCTGCGATACAATCCCGAGTGTAAAAAAACATGGGGTACTTTGTCACAGTAAGTGGGCTTAGCACCATATAGCATTATGGTGTGACCAAATCCCCATATTTTTTGATAATGTTTTTTTGAAAATGTTTAGGTGTTTTAAACTAGCCTTGCTGGAGGTAAACGTCTTTTTTGCATGTGTGCACTGTAATATTTTGCTCTGCTGTATGGTCTTATGGCTGCACCATCTTTAATGCATCTTTTAGGGTGTGCCCCCCAAATATCTTGTTTGTCTATTGTATGGATTCTGACCAAATCCTTCTGGGTGAGGAGCCCCCCACTCCCTCATTAAGTACCTCTCATTAGTGTCCACTTGTGTTATGGGTGGAGACCTCAAGATTCTCCCATATAGAAGAGTGTATTGCTCTCATGGTTCAGAGAAGCAGGATCTCCCAATCTATGGATAGTGTAGGACCCACTAATCATGGGGTACTTTGTCGCAGTAAGTGGGCTTAGCACCATATAGCAATTCGATGTTACCAAATCCCTATATTTTTTGATAATGTTTTTTTGAAAATGTTTAGGTGTTTTAAACTAGCCATGCTGGAGGTAAATGTCTTTTTTGCATGCGCTGTAATATTTTGCTCCACAATCCCGAGTGTGGCTCGGGGTTACCGCTTTTGGTGCTGAAAATTCCTGATTTCCCCACGAATCACTATCGCTCAATTCTGCAAAGTGATTCTAATTTATTATCGCTGTTTTCTAGCTGGTCTAAAACCGCTTTTGATGTAAAGGGACGGTTTTGGTTGCTATGGACAATCTCCAGTTTCCAGGCAGAAAGAACAGTATTTATAATATAAAACTGCATGCAGGGCACTGAACAAACCACTAGGGACAACAGGGATGTGAAATAATTTGAACACGGCTCTCACACACAGCGGGGAGACATCGGAGGATCCTGGGGACAAGGTAAGTAACTGTACCTGGATCCTGCAATGCGATCCTGAGTGTGGCTCTGGCTTACCGCTTTTGGTACTGAAAATTCACCCCGAGCCACACTCGGGATCACCGCCAGGGAGGTTAATGTCTGGTGTTTAAACTGGCAGCCCCTGAAGCCAGGCGGGCTATTTAAACCAGGCTGACACACAGAAACATTGCTGTCTGATCTACAGCGTTCCAGTGTATACCCTGCTATCTGAACCTGTTCCTGTGTATTACCCGGCTTGCCTCTGACTATCCCAGCTGTCTGCCTGCATCTGACCCTGGCCTGTCTTGACGTTGCTCCTGCCTGCTCCTCTGGTCCTTCTGCTGCCCACCTGATACTGACCCAGCTTGTTCCAGTGACCCTGCTTCTGCCTTTGCCTTGTTCCAGTACTCCTATCTGTGTATGACCCGGCTTGTCTGACCCTTCTGAGTCCCAGTCTAGTGGGAATCTCCTTCCAGTCAGTTCCAGTCTCCAGTCTGCTGCACCTGCCTGCTGTTCCAGGCTGTTCCAGTCTCCAGTCTGCTGCTCCAGTCTTCAGTCTGCTGCACCTGCCTGATGTTCCAGTCTGCTGACCTCCCTGCACAGTGCCATCTGGAATTCGGAACTGTCCTCCTTGCTGTTGATCCTGCCAGGCACTCGTGCTACTCTACACTCCTGTGCCTTCTGTTTACTCTATCAGGGGCCTCAAGTCAGAGACATAAGAGAGGCCTTCCTCTGCAGTTCGGGCTCATCTACTAGGTACGTGACAGCTTCTCTGTTGCCTCCTGTCCTCCAAATAACTTACAGGAAATCACACATCAAAAATATCCTCGCCCCGAGCAATTTACAGAGTTCCAATAAAAGGCCCTTGTTTAATATTAGGGCTTATTTTCATGACAGGGTCGGCATCTTTCAGTGTCGGAAATGAGACTGTCTTACTTGCCAATTTATAACCCACGATCGATCTGAGTTTGCTATTAATAAGGGTACCATTATTCACATCAAGCAATTTATCACTTGCTCCACTGACTTTGTTATTTATATATCCTATGTAGGGATGAGCTTCGAGTTCATCGGCTGTTTGCCAGTTCTCCGAACAGCGAACAATTTGGGGTGTTCGCGGCAAATTCGAAAGTCCCAGTGTCATTAGACCAATGCAAGCCAACAACAGTGTTTCTTATCACTGCCACACCAGTTCCAGTGTTGCCTTACCACTATAAGCCAGAAACAGTGTTCCTGATCACTTCCACACCGGTCCCAGTGTCACCAGAGCAGTGCAGTCAAGCAACAGTGTTCCTGATTGTCACCAGACCAGTCCCAGTTTCAACAGACTGGTGTAAGGCAGCAACAGTGTACTCGATCACTGTTACACCAGGCCCAGTATTGCCAGACTAATGCAAGCCAGCAACCGTGTTCTTGATCGCTGCCAAACCAGTTCCAGCCTCACCAGCCCATTGTAAGCCAGAAACAGTGTACCTCATCACTGCCACACCAGTCCAAGTGTCACCACACCAGTGCAGCCAGCAGCAGTGTTCCTGATTGCAGGCACGTGTCCCAGTGTTACCAGACAATGTAAGCCTGTAACAGTGTGGCGAGGTTTGTTTGGCTTAGTACAGGGATTGCTACAGGTAATTCTACACTAAACTATAGTGCCTGGGTTCTCATACAGAGGTGAGCATTACTGTGCGTTATTTTCAATATATAATCCATATTTTCAATACATTCTTTGGTCGACCACGGCAGGGCCTGTTCTGAGCGGAACCTGTCCTGTTAAACCGCTGTATGGTCTTGGCCACCATGCTGCTGCACAGTTTCAGTCTCTTGGCAATCTTCTTATAGCCTAGGCCATCTTTATGTAGAGCAGCAATTCTTTTTTTCAGATCTTTAGAGAGTCTTTGCTATGGGGCGCCATGTTGAACGTCCAGTGACCATTATGAGAGAGAGAGCAATAACACCAAATTTAACACACCTGCCTCCCTTTTCACACCGGAGACCTTGTAACACTAACGAGTCGCATGACGCTGGGGAGATAAAATGGCTAATTGGGCCCAATTCTGACATTTTTCCTTAGGGGTGTACTCCCTTTTGTTGCCAGCGGTTTAGACATTAATGACTGTGTGTTGAGTTATTTTGGGGGGACAGCAAATTGACACTGTTATACAAGCTGTAGACTCACTACTTTACATTGTAGAAAAGTGTAATTTCTTCAGTGAAGATCAAATAAAATATTTACAAAAATGTGAGGGGTGTACTCACTTTTGTGAGATACTGTGTATATATATATATATATATACACATTTTTCACTCTGTTATATTGCAGCCATTTGCTAAAATCATTTAAGTTCATTTTTTTCCTCATTAATGTACACACAGCACCCCATATTGACAGAAAAACACAGAATTGTTGACATTTTCGCAGATTTATTAAAAAAGAAAAACTGAAATATCACATGGTCCTAAATATTCAGACCCTTTACTCAGTATTTAGTAGAAGCACCCTTTTGATCTAATACAGCCATGAGTCTTTTGGGGAAAGATGCAACAAGTTTTTCACACCTGGATTTGGGGATCCTCTGCCATTCCTCCTTGCAGATCCTCTCCAGTTCTGTCAGGTTGGATGGTAAACATTGGTGGACAGCCATTTTTAGGTCTCTCCAGAGTTGCTCAATTGGGTTTAAGTCAGGGCTCTGGCTGGGCCATTCAAGAACAGTCACGGAGTTGTTGTGAAGCCACTGCTTCGTTATTTTTGCTGTGTGCTTAGGGTCATTGTCTTGTTGGAGGGTAAACCTTCGGCCCAGTCTGAGGTCCTGAGCACTCTGGAGAAGGTTTTCGTCCAGGACATCCCTGTACTTGGCCGCATTCATCTTTCCCTCGATTGCAACCAGTCATCTTGTCCC
Source organism: Lithobates septentrionalis (assembly GCA_037952835.1). NCBI lineage: Eukaryota > Metazoa > Chordata > Amphibia > Anura > Ranidae > Lithobates > Lithobates septentrionalis. The sequence goes on from JBBDGP010000828.1 coordinate 3,934,138, forward strand.
TGCAGCTGAAAAACACCCCCACAGCATGATGCTGCCACCACCATGCTTCACTGTTAGGACTGTATTGGACAGGTGATGAGCAGTGCCTGTTTTTCTCCACACATACTACTTAGAATTAAGGCCAACAAGTTCTATCTTGGTCTTATCAGACCAGAGAATCTTATTTCTCACCATCTTGGAGTCCTTCAGGTGTTTTTTAGCAAAATCCATGTGGGCTGTCATGTGTCTTGCACTGAGGAGAGGCTTCCGTCGGGCCACTCTGCCATAAAGCCCCGACTGGTGGAGGGCTGCAGTGATTTTTGACTTTCTACAACTTTCTCCCATCTCCCGACTGCATCTCTGGATTCTTTACCTCTCTCACCAAGGCTCTTCTCCCCCGATAGCTCAGTTTGGCCGGACGGCCAGCTCTAGGAAGGGTTCTGGTCATCCCAAACGTCTTCCATTTAAGGATTATGGAGGCCACTGTGCTCTTAGGAACCTTAAGTGCAGCAGAATTTTTTTGTAACCTTGGCCAGATCTGTGCCTTGCCACAATTCTGTCTCTGAGCTCTTCAGGCAGTTCCTTTGACCTCATGATTCTCATTTGCTCTGACATGCACTGTGAGCTGTAAGGTCTTATATAGACAGGTGTGTGGCTTTCCTAATCAAGTCCAATCAGTATAATCAAACACAGCTGGACTCAAAAGAAGGTGTAGAACCATCTCAGGGATGATCAGAAGAAATGGACAGCACCTGAGTTAAATATATGAGTGTCACAGCAAAGGGTCTGAATACTTAGGACCATGTGATATTTCAGTTTTTCTTTTTTAATAAATCTGCAAAAATGTCAACAATTCTGTCTTTTTCTGTCAATGTGGGGTGCTGTGTGTACATTAATGGTGGGAAAAAAATGAACTTAAATGATTTTAGCAAATGGCTGCAATATAACAAAGAGTGAAAAATGTAAGGGGTTCTGAATACTTTCTGTCCCCGCTGTATATATATGGTTGAAGTTGTTGTGCTTACTGTCTTTATATGTTGCAATATATGGATTATATGATTTTAGTCATGTATGTTATTGTGATAATCCTTTTGTGATACTCAACCAAATCAACTTGTTACAGTGCATACAGCACTGGGACTACATTTTTTCTACATGTTTCATAAAATTGATTCACTTCCTCAGGAAAATATGATCAGAGAAAAATCTACAATGCACATTAAAATAAATAAAAGAAAATGATTTGTTTGCAAGGTTTTATAGTAGAAACTAAGAGAAACTGTTTTTTTTCCCTAATTTTCAGTCTCTTTTCCTTTATATTGTAAAAAATAAAAAACCCAATGATGATTGAACATCACCAAAAGAAAGTTCTATCTGTCTCAAAAAAATTATATAAAATTAATTTGGTTACAGTGTTGCATGACCGAGCAATCAGCGCAAAAAATAATTCCTAAATAACTTAAAAACGAATGCAGCTAGCACAAAAAGATCATCACATAATCGAAATAAAATGCATAAGGTAAGGTGCAGCGCAAGAACAGGTAAATTAAAATGCAATGATAAATGCAGTATTAAAAAAGCAATCACAAAAAAGTCCAACAAGAGAGGGGAAGAGGAATAAAAGTCCTAGCAAGCACCAAGAGGATTCCATGTGACAGTTGCACAATTCGAGGAAGATAATGGTGACAGACCCTCCACCTTCAGAACAACCGCTTCGCTCACCTTAAGGACTGGACCACTGAATTAACAGCTGGTCAAATAGGCAGGTCCCTTCCTATGGTAAATGATCCAGGCAAAGACAGGAACTCCAGTAGATTCCCCGGAATATACAAAAAAAAGGTGAAGCAAAAACAACTCTAAGTGCTCACTGTTGATCAATTACAAAGCAGCTTTATTTTAAAAATGGTTACTCACAAACAGCTGTTTAAAAAGCGTAATTTCCATCACAGATGGCTGAGTGGCGTGTAAGATGCAGGTTGGCAGCGGATGATGTCAGCGCGTAGCTCCTCCCCCGTACGCGTTATGTTCATAGAACTTCGTCAGCAGGGCGGAGCCTAACGAACGTCCCCCGTCCTCCTTAAAACCATATCCATCGTCATGGAAACCATGATGCGAATGGGCGATGCTAAGCCTTCCCCTCTCACATGGAACGGCGTGCGCTTCTGCATGCACCTGGACTCTCTGTGGATGTCCATGTTGGATTTGGGCAACATTGCTGTCAGGGAAATGGCCGTGTTGTGGGCAATTTCGCCAGTAACCGCCATGGTTGCGCCAAATGAGTTTCTGTGCGCCTGCGCGCACGCAGATGTGCGACAGCCAGACCATGGCAGTCTGCGTGCGGCAGTGCGCGCACACGCACGCGCACGCCCTGATACTGTGGGCACACCCCCCCGGCCTATTTAAACCCGCCACTGACACTTGCAGTTTGCTGGATTATCAAACAGCTTCCTGTGTTCCTGTGCCTTGTATACTCTAAAGACCCCTGGTTTGATCTCTGCTTGACTTGACCGGTGTTCCTGTTGATCTCCTCGCTCTGACCCCGGCTTGGCTGACTACTCTCCGATCCTCTGCCCTCTGTGTATGACCCGGCTTGTTCCTGTACCTCTCTCGGACTGTCTTTTGGTATCTGATCCCTGGCCTGGCTGTGGACCCTGTTCCTGGTTTACCCTGCTGTTGCTACTCAAGGCTTTTTTCCACACGGCTACCACAACGCACTCTAGCTACTTACAGCCAACCAGAAAGCTTGCAGTATCCCTGGCAGCCCGTGCACCTTTGGGCATCGCATCCCCTGTATTAAATCCAGGGAAGCGCTGCACTCAGCAGCAAGGGACGCCCTCTCAGCAACCCGGCCTCACACTACAAACCTGACAATTGCCAGTCCTGCGATGGCCATGTCCCTGACAGTGCTCCCCCCAAGGGGCAGCCTACAGATGCCTAAACTAGCCCATCTCTCTGGATACTTGTTGCAGAAGTTCTGTAACAGTCTAGGGGTATGTATGTTTCCTGCGGGTTCCCAGGAATTTTCCTCTGAAGAATACTTCTTGCATTTAACAAGACATTGAGTTTGCCTACCTCTCTTTTGGCAGTCCAGGATGGCTTCCATTTCATATTCCGTGTCATTACCTATAGTGACTGGTGAGGGTGGCAACTCTTCTCTTCCTGGGAATGGGCTTGGCACCTCTGGTTTCAATAAGGAGACGTGGAACACCGGGTGGATCTAGTAGGAAACTGGCAAAGCAAGTTCAAAAGCCACGGGGTTCACTTCTCTTTTAATCTCGAATGGTCCCACAAACTTTGGTCCTAGATTCCTGGAAGGACAAGAGAGTTTAAGGTTAATAGAGGACAGCCATACCTTGTCCCCCACCTTATAGATGGGGTTCCCTCTCCTTCTCTTGTCATATTGCCCTAATGAAGTCCTCTTGAGCCTTCTGCATGGTTTCTTGGAGGACTTAGTAATTAGTTTGAAAGAAAATTAGTGATACTAAAACTAAAGCGCTTTTTGGATTCTGTTGATAAAATAATTAAAAATTGTGATAATTGTGAGTTTATGTGGTGATTTAAAATTCCTGGGTCAAAATATTATGTATTAATATTTCACTCAAATGTGCTTCCACATGCACAAACAAAATAGGATATTGTGTATAAAGCTGCACCTTTAATTAGTGCTCTGATACCACTACTATGAAATTGTGATTAAAAAGTGCATTGAATACGCTGCTATAATTGTGCTAAAAAAAAATTAAATTAAATTATATAGTTGTGCTAATATTACTTAATTATTAAACTTATCGTGAATGAATCTGGGCAGATATAATCCATAAAAACAACCATGCAGTAGTCCTAAGGAAATAACAGGTCCACATACTGCATTATGAATATAAAAATCTGGTATGGAACACAGATGAGGCAAAGGAATCTCAGGTCAGATGATTATCTCCTTTATAGATGGAGTTCAACATATGTTGCGATTGCACTCTCTATGTGCTCACTGATTGTGTTGGTAATCCGCTGTTAATCATCTCCGGTGTTATATTTTAATCATGCAATCAAAACAGAAAAACATTGTTTGCGCAATGACCTTTTCACTATCTTCTTGGCAATAAACTAGATACACACACTTGTATCAATCTGATATAATAGCGCATAGAACAGTCAGCCATCCACCAATGATCTCCTCATCGCACTGAGCTGCGAGTAACATTACGGCACTATGGATGATGTCCCTTGGCTCCTCCCGACGCGTTGCGTCACATGTCACATGACTTTATCAAGGGTAGCCATGTGACGGTCAGGTTCCATACTTATAGCGTGCCGGTTGCCATAGCAACTTCGGTGGTTGGTGAAACATCATACTGGATCTGCGTTTTTACTTTATTATGTTACTTAAAACAACTCGTATCGCATAAAACACTGATCAAAGATAAGAACCCTATCTTATGAATTAAAATTAGAATTAACCTCAAATATAATATTGCTTTGTTCCGCATGTAGTTTGGTATTGCATAACTCCCTCTAGTGGTAGAACATATGGTTACAATTAGTTCCAGAATTATACATAAGTAATACTTGAATGCTGCTCCTTCTACATTGTCCTTACATGCAAATACATATTGAAGCTGCTGATACATGCAACTAAATATTAAAACTGCTAGTATGTAAATATACAAACAATTAAATTTATAATACAAATAATTAAATTAATAGTAATATAATAAAGTAAAAGCGCAGATCCACTATATAATTGAATTACATTTTTTTTAGCACAATTATAGCAGCGTATTCAGCGCACTTTTTAATCACAATTTCATTAGTTTGAAAGAAACTTATCCTGTCTTGAACGGCTGATACTGGAGATTCAGGAATGGTGTTGGATAGGAATGAAGGGTGAAAGCCGTAGTTAGCCCAGAAGAGTGACTGATTGGTGGCCGTATGTATGGAGTTGTATGCAAACTCAGGGCAAGGCAGCAAAGAGGCCCAGTCATCTTGGGAAAATGAGCAGAAGCACCGCAGATATTGCTCCAGGGTCTGATTTGTTCTCTCCATCTGGCCGTTACTCTGAGGAGAGACATACCTCAATTGACAGGATCTTGCAAAGGTTCCTCCAAAATCTAGAGGTGAATTGTACCCCTCTATCAGAGACGATGTTATCGGGTAGTCCATGAAATCTGACTATTTCTTTGATAAAGATTTTTGCCGTTTCCATGTCGGAAGGTGTACCGAGCATGGGCAGGAAGTGAGCCATTTTTGAAAGTCGGTCAACTACCACCAAGATAGTCGTGAAATTCTCTGATGGAGGAAGATCAACTATAAAGTCCATATAAATATGTTTCTACGGTTGCTTTGGGATTGGTAAAGGCCTTAGCAAATCCCAAGACTTGGTATTGGAACCTTTGTTGCGCTGGCATATCAGACATGAGTTTATGTATTTCCTGCAATCTGATTTTAGGGAGGGCCACCTGAGGTATCGCTAAACGAGGTTGATTGTCTTCCGAAACCCGAAATGCTCGGCAAGTTGGAGATCATGAAACTTTTTCAGGGCTTGCAATATGACTTCTTGGGGAACACAAATTTTGTCCTGGTGCCACAAGAATCTTTTGTGATTTCTTAAGACTGAGATTTCTGGCTCTGTGCATTGGAGAGAGACTTGTTTAATAGATGCCCTTAGGTCTGGTTGAATTAACAAAAATATTTGCGTAGACAGTATTGTACCAGGAGTAGGGATGAGCCGAACACCCCCCCCCCCCCGTTCAGTTCGCACCAGAACATGCGGACAGGCAAAAAATTCAGCAGAACACACAAACACAGTTAAAGTCACCGTTAAAATATTGTTCACAAAGTGCTGGAATGTGGCTGAAGCATTACAGAGTCCAAACAGCATTACTAGATATTCAAAGTGTCTGAAACGTGTTCGGAATGCCGTCTTCCACTTGTTCCCCTCACGAATGCGAACCAGTTTAGACAAGACTTGAGCAGAACAGAATCGTTGGAAGAGCTCTGGGATAAGAGGGAGTGGGTAGCGATTTTTGATGGTAATTTTATTCAGCTCTCTGTAATCTACACAAGGTCTTAATGATTTATCCTTTTTCTCAACAAAGAAAATGCCAGCACCTGTAGGAGATGAAGAAGTAGGGATAAACCCCTTTTGCAGGTTTCCGTCACTATATTGTCATAAAGTCTCAAGTTCAGTTTCTGATAGGGGAAAAATACGACCAAATGGAATTTCAGAACCTGGGAGCAATTTAATAGGACAGTCGTAGGGACGATGAGGTGGAAGGGCGTCAGCTCCTTTTTTGTCAAACACGTCCCAAAATTCTTGGTAGGCAGGTGGTATATGTTGATTGGCACTGGAGACAGGTTGTAGGATCAAACAGCTAGTACAGTCTCTAGAAGTAGGAGCAAGGCATTGCTGCTGGCAATATGTAGATGAGAACAGGACTTCATTGTTGAGCCAGTCAACAGAAAACATTGTTTTGAAACTAGGATGTGGTTTTACTTTTTTAATTCCTATTTAAATTATCTGATAGTCTGTCTTTTTGATATAGTGGACGATCGCAATATGCTGGCTAAACTGTCCTGTTAGTGCAAGAACTGCGACCTTAGGTGGATAAGAAAGAATTTGCATTTGTGGTAATATTTTATTTATTATTATTTATTTATTTTATTTATTTTATTTATTTTATTTGAGCATGTTCAAATGTATTACATTCTTCTATTTGCTAAAGCCTGGTGTATTTTAAACAATTGTTTTTTGTTTTTGTTTTTAGAAAATGTATTTTTCTTTTTCTTTTTTTTATCCTTTTTGCATCTCAGTGCTGCAGTTCCCCTGAAGCTTCTTCACAGCCACTTCCTGTTTACATGTATACTCTTTAGTGTCAGATGCATGTCATTGCGCAGGACTGGTCTACTGATGGTGAAAACAGAACATGCCTGAAAAATGTTCATTGGCATAAACACTAAGGTTCCATGTACACATGATCATAGGCGAAATTGCCACGATTCCGCCCTGCAATTTTAAATGGCTGCAAAAATACTTCTAATGGCACCCCAATCGCGCCATGACTTTGTCGTAAATGGCGCTCAACAAATAACAGCAAAATTGTGGCGTGATTGGGGTGCCATTAGAAGTAATGGCATTGCAAACGCATCCCACGTTTTGCTGCCAATCAAAATTGCGGGGCGGAATCGTGACTATTCCGCCCGCAAACATGTGTGCATGGAACATTATAGTTTCCATCGTAAGCACATGTGACAGAGTGACAATGCAGTAGCACAGCTTGGAGACATAGACATGGTATTGTCAACCTCTAACATGAAGTGATGAGATCACATGTACATTCAACTTTGTATATATATAGTTACATACTTACGATGAAAAAAGACACAAATCCATCTGGTTCAACTAAAAATAAATAAATAAATAAATAATAATAATATAATCCCATATACACAATCCTTCACCCACAGTTGATCCAAAGGAAGGCAAAAAACCCCAGCAAAGCATTCTCCAATTTGTTACAGCAGGGGAAAAAATTCGTTCCTAATCCCCACAAGAGGCCAATCAGATTTTCCCTGGATCAACTTTACCTATGTATGTTAATACCCAGTTATATTATGTACATTTAGGAAAGAATCCAGGCCTTTTTTAAAGCAATCTACTGAGCTGACCAGAACCACCTCTGGAGGGAGTCTATTCCACATTTTCACAGCGCTTACTGTGAAGAAAACTTTCCGTATTTGGAGATGAAATCTTTTTTCCTCTAGACATAAAGAGTGCCCCCTTGTCCTCTGTGATGACCTTAAAGTGAATAACCCAACACCAAGTTCACTATATGGACCATTTATGTATTTGTACATGTTGATCATATCCCCCCTTAATCTCCTCTTCTCGAAATCAGATTCAGATTCAGTTCCTCTAATCTTTCCTCATATTTGACATCCTTTTGAGGACCTGTGCTCAAAACTGAACTGCATATTCCAGATACGGTCTTACTAATAACTTATACAGGTGCAAAATGATATCTCTCTCTCTTTATTACCTAGGCCATGTACTTTTATTGATTATGTATACTGATGACATTTTTTTTGTTTGGCAGAGTTCTGGGGAACAGTTGCTATCATTCCATCAGTACCTAAACTCATGTGTATTTGCCATTTCTTTTATTTTGGACTATGACAGTGACAGCTGGTGCTCCTTTTATTTGGGGGGGCAAACAAACCCCCCATTAGGTCTGCACTTACCCCATCCACGTTGCGGCTTCCACGCCATCTCTTCCCAGCTAATCCAGTTTTAAGACCCGCTTCCTGTCCTGACTGACCGGGAGGAGAAGCCGGAAGACAATAGTGAATACTGTATTGATTTGCTAATGTCACAAGTGGGTGGCAACATTTTTGAAGTCAATTAGAGTCTCAGGATCTAATCATGTGCTTATAAAAAAAAAGCTTTGTTAAAATCTATGTGTCTGGTGCCCCACATGGAGATTGGGGGACGGAGCATGGAGATTAGGGGGACGATGCCCCTTATGGACCATCCATCACTGGAATATGATATGATGCAAATACACTTTTTGGATGTAGTGATTCATCTGCAGAATGGAAAGATATAAACGAATCTATTCCATAAACCTATAGATAAAAACAACTATCTTTAAGCCAATAGCTTCCATCCTACTTTGCTGAAAAGTGGACTACTTTGCAACCAGTTCTGTCATGCAAGGTGGGTTTTGTCTGTACCAATAAACAATTTAAGAAAAGAGCAGAAGAAATAAAGATGTCAGAAATCATTTCCTCCAGATGAAGTCACGTGGGAGGTGGTGTAACTAGTAGAGGTGGAGCCTGGCGGTGGAATCCTGTCGCAAAAAGTGAGATAGACCTGATGGATTTTGTATCAATGTTATTATATTCTTAAATAAAAGTGAGTTGAATATTATCTGGGGTGGTGAGGTTCTGTTTTTAATCCCCCTGGTACTGCACTATCGGAAGCATTTCTGTTTTTATTTGTCGCTGTGAAACTACCGGCAAAAACTGAGGGGCCTAAGTTGAACCAGCTCACTGGGAGGTCATTCTATTTGCTGTGGAGCTTTATCTATCTAGAGGGACCATAAGGAACTACCCGGGACCACTGTGGAGCATTCCCCATAGGAGAGGTGCACTGTGTGCAAAAGTGTGTTTGAGCCCCGGCTGGGTCTTGCAGTGAGGTGAGCGAGCATTGCACACAGTGGTGGGAGCACTGTTGTTGGTAGAGCAGTGAAGCACGTGGAAACAGCCTTTCTTTCTTGTATTTCATTACATTACATCATTAGCAGAAGTATTGTCAAACTTATTTGGACGTTTTTCATTGAGCACTATTCACCTGTATTTATATATGGATGTTTATCATTGATTACTATTTTTCCTATGTTGATTTTTATATTTATTATTGGAGCTTATTATATATGCAGCGCTGTCACATTCACTTTATTATCTTCTTTTTCTTGTGGGAACACTTAGGTGACAGCAGCAGCATTCATTCACTTTTTCAGTAGTTTCTCTTTAGTGTTTTGCCCCGTACACACGATCGGACATTCCGACAACAAAATCCATGGATTTTTTTCCGATGGATCTTGGCTCAAACTTGTCTTGCATACACATGGTCACACAAATCTTGACGGAAATTCCGAGCGTCAAGAACGCGGTGAAGTACAACACGTACAACGATCCAAGAAAAATGATGTTCAATAGCCAGTGCGGCTCTTCTGCTTGATTCCGAGCATGCGTGAGACTTTGTGCGTCGGAATTGTGTACACACGATCGGAATCACCGACAACGGATTTTGTTGTCAGCAAATTTGAGAACCAGCTCTCAAATTTTGTGTGACGGAAATTCCGATGGAAAATGTCCGATGGAGCCTACACACGGTCGGAATTTCCGACAAAAAGCTCCCATCGAACATTTTCCGTCAGAAAATCCGACCGTGTCTACGGGGTATTAGTGTATTGATTAGCAGCACGCAACTACCTTTCTATTTAAGAAATAAAGCTTGTTTTTCAAGCTAAAAGTTACTCCAGAAAGAACTTAGAAGAGACACTGGACAAGACTAGAACACAAGATAGGCACTCTAATGGCATTCGTGTTATGTTCACTTTTTCCGCACATTCAAGGTTTGTCTATTCTGTTATTTTCAAGCATTGGCAAGTACTGTCCATCAATGACAGCGTTTCCAGCCTCTTCCCTGGCCCTCCCTTTGCTAGTGTAGCACCCCTTCCATGGGCTGGCTAAATTTAGTGTATGGTTTTGCTGTAACCAGCTGAGCTGCAATTTACTTTTTGTAATAATGTAGGAGGGCCAATCCCTGGGTTCGGAATAGTTATCTGACCCTAGTCAATTCTTGGGGGGCTGGCCCAGAACAAGTGGCTGGGAAGAAGATAAATATTTTGGGAGGATCACCTCCCCTAGGGCTTTTCCCCTGGGAGGGGCCTGCATGCAATGTGTGCAAAAGAGTTACTGCTACTAGGACTCAGCTTGTGCTATGAGCTGCGGGCCTCAAGAAACTTGCCTGTGGAAGCTCGGCTAGAGAGATGGGTGTCTTTTTATCTGAGGCTCCAGGTGTGGAAGTACAGTCAGGTCCATAAATATTGGGACATCGACACAATTCTAATCTTTTTCGCTCTATACACCACCACAATGGATTTGAAATTAAACGAACAAGATATGCTTTAACTGCAGACTTTCAGCTCTAATCTTAAGGGTATTTACATCCAAATCAGGTGAACGGTGTAGGAATTACAACAGTTTGTATATGTGCCTCCCACTTTTTAAGGGACCAAAGGTAATGGGACAATTGGCTGCTCAGCTGTTCCATGGCCAGGTGTGTGTTATTCCCTCATTATCCCATTTACAAGGAACAGATAAAAGGTCCAGAGTTAATTTCAAGTGTGCTATTTGCATTTGGAATCTGTTGCTGTCAACTCTCAATATGAGATCCAAAGAGCTGTCACAATCAGTGAAGCAAGCCATCATTAGGCTGAAAAAACAAAACAAACCCATCAGAGAGATAGCAAAAACATTAGGTGTGGCCAAATCAACTGTTTGGAACATCCTTAAAAAGGAAGGAACGCACCGGTGAGCTCAGCAACACCAAAAAACACTGAAGACCACGGAAAACAACTGTGGTGGATGACCGAAGAATTCTTTCCCTGTTGAAGAAAACACCCTTCACAACAGTTGGCCAGAGAATAAAATGGCGGTCATTGCAATACTTTCTGTCACACCGTATTTGCGCAGCGGACTTACAAGCGCACTTTTTTGGGAAAAAATACTTTTTTAATTAAAAAATAAGAAAACAGTAAAGTTAGCCCAATTTTTTTTATATTGTGAAAGATAATGTTACGCCGAGTAAATTGATTCCCAACATGTCACGCTTCAAAATTACGTCCGCTCGTGGAATGGCAACAAACTTTTACCCTTTAAAATCTCCATAGGCAACGTTTAAAAAGAGTGAATACGGAGGGTTCACCACAAGATGTAAACCATTGGTTAGTCTCAAAAACAGGAAGGCCAGATTAAAGTTTGCCAAACAACATCTAAAAAAGCCTTCACAGTTCTGGAACAACATCCTATGGACAGATGAGACCAAGATCAACTTGTACCAGAGTGATGGGAAGAGAAGAGTATGGAGAAGGAAAGGAACTGTTAATGATCCAAAGCATACCACCTCATCAGTGAAGCATGGTGGTGGTAGTGTCATGGCGTGGGCATGTATGGTTGCCATGATGTGACTGCTGACAAAAGTAGCAGGATGAATTCTGAACTGTTTCAGGCAATATTATCTGCTCATATTCAGCAAAATGCTTCAGAACTCATTGGATGGCGCTTCAGTAGTACAATGATCCAAAGCATACTGTGAAAGCAACCAAAGAGTTTTTTAAGGGAAAGAAGTGGAATTTTATGCAATGACCAAGTCAATCACCTGACCTGAATCTGATTAAGCATGCATTTCACTTGCTGAAGACAAAACTGAAGGGAAAATGCCCCAAGAACAAGCAGGAACTGAAGACAGTTGCAGTAGAGGCCTGGCAGAGCATCACCAGGGATGAAATCCAGCATCTGGTGATGTCTATGTGTTCCAGACTTCAGGCTGTAATTGACTGCAAAGGATTTGCAACCAAGTATTAAAAAGTGAAAGTTTGATGGATGATTGTTAATCTTTCCCATTACTTTTGGTCCCTTAAAAAGTGGGAGGCACATATACAAACTGTTATAATTCCTACACCGTTCACCTGATTTGGATGTAAATACTATCAAATTAAAGCTGAAAGTCTGCAGTTAAAGCACATTGTGTTTGTTTCATTTCAAATCCGTTGTGGTGGTGTATAGAGCCAAAAAGATTAGAATTGTGTCGATGTCCCAATATTTATGGACCTGACTGTACTTCTTGCAGGTGAGAGGCCAGAAGTTGCTGCAAAAGAATGTGATTGCTCGCGTAGGGTATCAGATTGAGGAGCCCTCTCTTTTGAGTCTGCTACTATATGTCCTACTATTGCTGGAACCAGTGTTGATTTTGACATCAAATTTCGAGTTCATTTTAATTATAGTCTTTTGACTAAAATGGCATTTTAGTTTTAGTTGTATTTTAGTCATCTGAGTTGTTTAGTCGTATTTTAGTGGACTAAAATCTCCAGTACATTTTAGTCAACTAAGATCGAATGGGTTTAGTTAAATGTTAATGCATTATTTCTTTAGAACTGCCAAACATTATATACTCCTGGAGTAAAAATCTAATAACATGTTTATTATTTATGGTATTAGGGTTTGGACAGGTTTGAACATGTACTTCAGTCAAAGATTTAGTCATTGTGATCAATAGATTTCGTTTTAGTCATAGTATTTTGACTAAAATGCCATTTTAATTTTAGTGGTATTTTAGTCTTTTGACTAAAAAAATGTCATTTTAGTTTTATTCGTATTTTAGTCATCTAAATTGTTTTCGTTTTAGTCATATTTTAGTCGACTAAAATAGTATTAATTTAGTAGACTAAAATATTTTATTCAATGAAATTAACACTGGCTAAAACAAGGATTATTCAGGAAGCTGCACCTTCATCCCTCCTCCCTGCGTTTGTTCAAGAAACCTCAACCTCATATCTCCTCCCTGCGTTTATTCAAGATCTGCAATAAACGTTATCATTATCGCTACAGTAGCATACAAAAGTTCCAACAACCTGCACAGATTTTTCCACATTAAAATGCAGTAGATAAAAGTGGTCAGACATTTGATATCAGACAACTCTATAAATGTGCTACATCCAATGTAATACCATAGAAACTTGCTTCTGTAGCATTTGGTATGTTCCTCCTGTCTTCCGTTCCTGTTTAGTTATATATACTGTAGTACAGTCCTAGTTATCCATTTCCTGACTTTTTCCATGTTCTCTCAGTTACTAGGCTGGGAGGATCACTGTCTTTTACACACCAAGAGATTGGAAAAACATCCTTTGCAATGTACTCTTAAGCCTCGTACACACGATCGGATTTTCTGCGGACAAAACCTTGGACTTTTGTCCGAAGGGCGCTGGCCTCAAACCTGTCTTGCATACAAACGGCACACAATTGTCGGCCAACAAACACGAATGTAGTGATGTACTACGTGGTATTTCAGCTCTTTAGCGCCACCCTTTGGGCTCCTTCTGCTAATTTTGTGTTAGTAGAAGCTTGGTGAGTGTTGATTTGTACTTTTCATTTCTCGCTTTTCATTTCGCACTTTTCATTTCGCGCTATTCATTTTGTGCTTATTGGAGGAGATAATGTGTTATTTATTATTGGCCTTGTAGTTATTGCTTTGACCCAAGTCCAGTCCAGGAACAGGAGGAGGAGGATTTTTTGGACCAAAAATTGGTTGCTTTATTAATCGTGACCAATTATGTCATATGCCGTTGCTGCGGGAGCTCCAGGAGAATAATCCAGACGATTTTCAGAATTATCCCAGGATGACAGACCCTTGCTTTCACCAACTCTTGGCATTGTTGACCCCCTGTATTAAGAAGCAGGACACATGCATGAGGCTTTATTTTATTTTTTAGTTGAATAATGCTTTGATTTGTTATATTTTCTATATTTTTGGATGCATAGAATGCACTTTTAGGTTAGGTTCTATTGTCAGATAGCATGTTTAATTTTATTTGTTTTCTTTTTTTAATGCACAATAAAAAAATTGTGGAGAATAATACTTGGCTAGGCGTTTTACTTCAAATGACAATTTGGGAGTAGGCAGCTACATTTTAAAAAATACAATATAAAATTAACAAGGGACACCAATATAGTTGTATCTTTGATCTTAAAAACTACGGTTTAATGGTGTTGTAGTAACTTGCACCAAAAAAAAATAACAAGTATAATAATATTATTCTTAATAGCACTAGAAAAAAAAAGCCTTTGAAAATTTGTTGCCATAACTCCATCAGTATCACCAGAAAAGCAGCTTCATTATTATCCCATTAAAGAAGAAGAGAATGTGCGCTGCATTTCGAAAATTCATAATTTGCCACGTCACGAATGTTAATTCTCCGTTACGAACGCTAGTAACTTGGGCTTTTGTCCGACGGACTTGTGTACTCACGCTCGGAAAATCCGACAACAGACATTTGTCCGCGGAAAATTTTAAAGCCTGCCATCCAACATTTGTCCGTAAAAAATACGACAACAATTGTCCGGTGGAGCATGCAAACGGTCGGATTTTCCACCAACATCCTGTCATCACACATTTCCCGCCAGAAAATCTGATCGTGTGTACGAGGCTTTAGAAGTAAAATTGTGTTGGATTCAACATTCTAGTCATATTGGAGAGTTTGGCTGTCTGTGGAGACTGCTGAATCAGAAGGTGACTATATTATCTGAACAGATCGAGATATTTGGAGGTATGTCAATGCAGAAAGTGGCAATTAAAACAGAACAGTAAAAAAACAGATTTCAAAGCCTTTAACCATTTGCCTACACCCCCTTCCTGCCCAGGCCAATTTTCAGCTTTTAGTGCTCTTATGCCCCGTACACACGGTCGGACTTTGTTCGGACATTCCGACAACAAAATCCTAGGATTTTTTCAGACGGATGTTGGCTCAAACTTGTCTTGCATACACACGGTCACACAAAGTTGTCGGAAAATCCGATCGTTCTAAACGCGGTGACGTAAAACGCGTACGTCGGGACTATAAACGGGGCAGTGGCCAATAGCTTACATCTCTTTATTTATTCTGAGCATGCGTGGCACTTTGTGCGTCGGATTTGTGTACACACGATCGGAATTTCCGACAACGGATTTTGTTGTCAGAAAGTTTTATATCCTGCTCTCAAACTTTGTGGTTCGGAAAATCCGATGGAAAATGTGTGATGAAGCCCACACACGGTCGGAATTTCCGACAACAAGGTCCTATCACACATTTTCCGTCGGAAAATCCGACCGTGTGTACGGGGCATTACAATTTGAATGACAATTACTCAGTCACACAACACTGTACCAATATGAAATTTGCATCATCTTTTCCACACAAATAGAGCTTTATTTTGATGGTATTTAATCACTAGTGGGTTTTTAATTTTTTGTGCTATAAATAAAAAAATACCGATAACTTGGTAAGAAAATGCCTTTTTCTTTGTTTCTGTCATGAAACTTAGCAAATTAGTAATTTTTCTTCATAATTTTTTCCCAAAATTTATACTGCTACATATCTTCGATAAAAAATAACCCTAATTAGTGTAAATTATTTGGTCTTTGTGAAAGTTATAGCGCTAGTTCACACCAGATGCAGTTCCATGCACTTTTTTTCTGCACTAAAAATGCATGCAGTGTTTTCCATGTATTTCAATGGCTCTACTTCACACCAGTGCAGTCAACTTCCAGTGCAGAAAAAAAGTAGAGCGTGCTGCAATTTTTATGCACAGAACTGTACTGGAACCTAGCAAATTGTATCAAAAATGCACTGGAACTGCGTGTGGTGTGAACTGTAAGCAAAAACTGATCCAGAACGTATGAGTGCATTTTTGTGTGAACTGGCCCTAAAAATGCACGCATAGTGTTTTCCATGTATTCCAATGGCTCTAGTTCACACTAAGGATGGGCTGAACGGACCTCTGTTTGGTTCGCACCAGAACTTTCGAACACTGCAAAAGTTGGGACCCGAATAACGAACCCCATTAAAGTCAATGGCACCTGAATGTCAAAAATCAAAAGTGCCCATTTTGAAGGCTTATATGCAAGTAATTGGGCATACAATGGTTATAGGGGTCAGGGTCCTGCCCTGGGGGACATGTATCAATAAAAAAAAGTTTGCGAAAAAGTCATTTTTAAATGCGCAGTGATTTTTTCATTTTTAAAGTGAAAGCATAAACATCAAAATTTCCTTCTAATATAGTGCCTGGGGGGTCCCCTTAGTTTACTTGTAAAGTGGCAGATCTGTACCATGTCTAGAATCTGCTGAAGCAATAATTGCATTTATAAAGCCTAAAAAAATGACATTTTGACTGCAAGCTGCCTTTATTTTGCTCAGCAACCGCCGGGGAGCCAGTGTGTATGATGAGGCCACAGTGTAGTGCACTGGGAACAAGATTAGAGATTTTTTGGATACATTCTGGTGTCACTTTGACTTTGTATAGAAGTAACGGGTGCGTAAAAATTGGTCTTTGGGTGTCGGTGGTGCCTTCCCACCATAACCCTATAGAGGTACTTTTGATGAAAGCAAGAATTGGCCTTGCTGTAAATAATTGCAATGATATGCTCCTGTCAAACAGGTGCAGAAAAACTGGTCTTTGGGTGTCGGTGGTGCCTTCCCACCATAACCCTATAGAGGTACGCTTGATGAAAGCAAGAATTGGCCTTGCTGTAAATAATTGCAATGATATGCACCTGTCAAACAGGTGCAGAAAAATTACTCTTTGGGTGTCAGTGGCGCCTTCCCACCGTAACCGTATAGAGGTGCTCTTGATGGAGGCAAAAGAAATTGCAATGATATGCACCTAACAAACAGGTGCTGAAAAATTGGTCTTTGGGTGTTAACTGTGCCTTTGAAACCTATACCAAAAACATTCTTCCAGATGAAATGATTGAACACCCTCAAAGCTAGGCAGCCTCGAAGTCCTGCAGAGTTTCCACAATCACAAAAGACTTCATCAGTGACATCGGCATCAGGGGTTTCATAGCTGGTAATCCAGGACTGATTCATTTTTATAAAAGTCAAACGGTCCACGGAGTCTGTGGACAGACGCGTTCTATGATCAGTAATGAATCCTGCAGCCCAACAACTCAATAGCATACTGGGCAAGTTCTGGCCAGTGGTCTATTCTCATGACCCAGTAAGTCAGTGGGCTGTCAGCTGGAAAGCTCTCCATCTCTGTTTTGGCCCCAAGGTAATCGTCCACCATGTGATGCAGATGCTGCCGAGGGGACGTGGAAGCTGACAGCCCTGGGCGGCAAAGACTAAAAAAAATTCCGAAATGCCTCACTTAGGCGGACGCCTTCTCCAACGCTCCTCTCTTGACCAACAGAAGACTCAAAACTACGTTTACCATGACACTGGAACCTACTGGAGTGAGGAAAAATGTTCAATAAAATCCTCTATAACGTGTCCTCAAGAGATTTTTTCTTCTGCACTCTCTGTGGGGACGGGATGAGTTCTGAGACCTTCCCCTTATAACGGCGGTCAAGGAGGGTTGCCAACCAGTAATCATCCTTCTCATTTATGCCACGTATTATTGTGTCCTTTTGCAGGCTTTGAAGCATGAGGTTGCTCATGCGCCTCAAATTTGCAGAGGCTTGAGAAGCAGACTCCTCGAGGTCATTCAGGATGACAGCATCTGGAACTTACTCCTCCCTGCCACGTACTACGCCCAAGGGTCCTGGGGTTGGAAAGCCATCGCTTACAGATTGACTCACGTCTTCCTCTTCTTCAAAGTCTATGAAAGTGCCAGAATCCTCATCCTCCTCTCCTCTCTCCTCCTGTGTGTTCTGTGACATAGGAATGATGATGTCTAGATAAAGTAGGCATTGAGAGGAAAGGAAGTCGTCCTCTTCCTCCTGCTGCTCTGCCTCCAGTGCCCTGTCCATAATGCCACGCAGAGTCTGCTCCAGCAGGAACAAACAGGGATTGTATCACTGATGCATGCACTGTCAAGGCTCACTATCCTTGTGGCCTGCTCAAATAGTGACAATACAGTGCATGCATCCTTAATGATCAGCCATTGGCGTGGAGAAAAAAAGCAGAGGTGGCCTGAGCCTGTTGTCGTGCCATACTCTCACAGGTGCTCATTGATGGCCCTCTGCTGCATGTATAGCCGCTGCAGCATTACCAAAGTCAAGTTCCACCTGGTGGGCATGTCACAAATCAGGCGGTTTACAGGCAGGTGTAATTACTGCTGAATTTCAGCCAACCATGCACTGGCTGTGTATGACCGCCTGAAATGGCTACAGACTCTTCTGGCCAATCTTTCAACCCTGGGTACGTATTTAGGAAATGCTGCACCACCAAATTGGGGACATGTGCCAGGCATGGCACATGTGTCAACTTTACCTGTCTAAGGGCGGACAGGAGGTTTGAGCCATTATTGCACACCACCATTCCAGGCTCCAGCTGGTATGGTGTGAGCCACCTCTGAGCTTGTCCCTGCAGAGCTGCAAGAATCTCTGCTCCGGCATGGTTCCTGTCCCCTAAACACACCAGCACCAAGCCCTGTCCTGCATCCTGTCGAGTTGCAGGCAGCATTAGCCAGTGTGCTGTGAACAAAATATATCGTCCCTGCCCATGCTGGCTGAACCACTTGTCAGCTGTAAGGGGGATTTTATGGCTGACTGCCTTGCCCAACGATGCCAGAACATTCCCTTCCACGTGATGGTAGAGAGATGGAATGGCATTACTTGAAAAGTAGTAGCGACTGGGAACCTGTCATTGTGGTACAGCACATTGTGCGAATTCACGGAAGGGGGCAGAATCCACCAGGCTGAAAGGCAGAAGTTGGGGAGCCAACAGCTTTGACAAGCTTGCATTTAGATGCTGGGTATGTGGGTGGCAGGAACTGTATTTTTTTCCTGCTGCAGCAGATGGGGCAGAGAAATTTGCTGGCTACAGTCTACAGTTGGTGGTGTGCTGCTGGCAGATGTGCTGCTAGAACCTGGGACACCCTGTGCTGTACCATCATCCGTCAGTGGAGGCTGCTGAGAGGTAATGACTCCATATAGCAGGGGCAGACTGAAGTGGGTAAGGAGGAGGAGGGACAGATGCCCCCTTTGTGTGGTTTTTAGGTGCTCTTGCCAACGGGCTAAGTGGTTTGACGTTAAATGCCTTGTTAAGCATGTGGTATCCAAATGGCTGGTGTTTTTGCCACGTTTGATGTGCCTGAGACACAGTTTGCAGATAGCAACAGTGCGATCTGCTGCAGATGTGCTGAAAAAGGCCCAGACAGCTGAGCTTTGGGGAGTGGGCCGGGAGATAACAGCTGCAGAATGTGATGGAATAGGGTGGCTGCTCTCTACTTTCTTTCTTTCTTTCTTGATGTCGGCCTCCTTGGGGTTGTGCCACCTCACCTTCAGTTTCCTCCTCTGCTCTATCTGGCAACCAAATCGGATCAGTGAACTCATCATCATCATCTCCATCTCCTCTATATTCATTATCATGATTACCACTGGAGACAACTTGGCAATACGCTGCGGCTGGGGGAACATGAATGCCAATTTGTCTACCAGTGTTCTCCCCTCTCTCTAGACTCATGTTCCTGTCATCCTCAACCTCAGAACCAACATCTGAATCCAGTAATGGCTGGGCATCATCAAGGAGTGGCTGACACTGTGGTCAAATAACTCAGCTGACTCCTCCATGGCTGATGCTAAACTGGCAGTAACGCACAGAGAACTATATGGCGTTAAACTAGCAGTAACGCACACAGAACTATATGGCGTTAAACTGGCAGTAACGCACACAGAACTATATGAAGTTAAACTGGCAGTAACGCACACAGAACTGTATGGAGTCCAAGCGGTAGGCAGAAGCCTAGTTGATAAAACAAGCCAGGGTCAGTTCACGTAGAAGGCAGTGGAATGGTTATTTGAGTTAGCATGGAAAATGGTCAGCACAGATGATGAAAAAGGGGAAATGGTTAAAACTATGGGCTAATATTTTAGGGATGTGTAATAAAGTCTGAAGCATTCACCAATGCAAAGGCCAGATTGGGATGGACACTGGAGACAAAAGGTAGCTGGTATCTCTTCGAAATCCTCTTTTGCTGCTTACGCGACATCTTTTTTGACATCTTCAGCCTGCTTCAGATGGTGGAATGTTGTCCGGGAAGCAGGGCTTATATAGTCGGCTAACAGCAGCAGAGCAAAGGTTTTCTGGGGGGTCCTTGTTTATAAATGAGGGATGTGACAACTTCTTCAATTAATTTTAGGAAGTGGGTGGGGCTTTCCATGGATTTGGTGTAGATTATGTATGCATTATAAATGGCCAAATTTATCAGATAAATTGCTACTTTCTTGTACCAGAAATGGGACCTCCTTATTGACAAATAGGGCTGAAGTATTTGTTCATTGAAATCCACCCCCTCCATGTAGAGATTGTATTCTTGGACACATGTTGGCTTTTCAATGGGACCTCGTCTTCTTTGAACCTCAACTGTAGTGTCATCATGGATGGTGGACATCATGTACACATTCTTTCTATCCTTCCACCTCACCTTCCACTTTGTTGCTTTTCCCCTCCTTCGCAGTTTTTTGTTCACTAGAGATTGTGGGAATCCCTTCATGTTTATTCTGGATGTTCCGCAGGCCAGGGTTTTTGTGGAAGTATATGTGTTTGAAAAGGGGCAGGCTGGTGTAATAATTATCCAGGTATAAATAATAACCTTTGTTCGACAGAAGAAAGTTGAGGTGGATTGAATTGGGGGTGGGCCAACATCCCAATAGTGGATAAAGAAAGCAAGGTTCCCCCTTGTGGGACTTTGAGGGCTATGGCAGTTTTATGACACCAAAAAGTACAATAGTATATGGAAAAATTTAAAGGAAATTTTTTTATTCGTAATACGTTATACGTAATAAAAAAGTAATTAACATCAAAACAAGCAAAAGAAGAACGTGGCTGTGTAAGTTACAAGTCAACATCACAATAGTGGCTATACACTGCTGAAGGTCCTGGACCACCGTGATGCAGAGACGGAGTCCTGGAACCAAATATATGATAACCTTTGTTCAGCAGTGGGTATGCCAGGTCCCATACAATTTTTCCAGTTGTGCCCATGTAGGCCGGACAATCAGGGGGCTGGAGCTGGGAATCTCTTCCTTCATATATGTGGAGCACATACAGATATCCTGTGACTCTCTCGCAAAGCTTATAAAATTTTACTCTGTATCTGGCCCTTTTGCTAGGAATATATTGTTTTATTCCTAGCCGGTCCGAAAAGGATACCAGGGACTCATCTACACATATACAGTGCCTTGCGAAAGTATTCGGCCCCCTTGAACTTTTCAACCTTTTGCCACATTTCAGGCTTCAAACATAAAAGATATAAATTTTTTATTTTTGTGAAGAATCACCAACAAGTGGGACACAATTGTGAAGTGGAACGAAATCTATTGGATTGTTGAAACTTTTTTAACTAATAAAAAAATAAAAAGTGGGGCGTGCAAAATTATTCGGCCCCCTTGCGTTAATACTTTGTAGAGCCACCTTTTGCTGCGATTACAGCTGCAAGTCGCTTGGGGTATGTCTCTATCAGTTTTGCACATCGAGAGACTGAAATTCTTGCCCATTCTTCCTTGCAAAATAGCTCGAGCTCAGTGAGGTTGGATGGAGAGCGTTTGTGAACAGCAGTTTTCAGCTCTTTCCACAGATTCTCGATTGGATTCAGGTCTGGACTTTGACTTGGCTATTCTAACACCTGGATACGTTTATTTGTGAACCATTCCTTTGTAGATTTTGCTGTATGTTTGGGATTATTGTCTTGTTGGAAGATAAATCTCCGTCCCAGTTTCAGGTCTTTTGCAGACTCCAACAGGTTTTCATCCAGAATGGTCCTGTATTTGGCTGCATCCATCTTCCCCTCAATTTTAACCATCTTCCCTGTCCCTGCTGAAGAAAAGCAGGCCCAAACCATGATGCTGCCACCACCATGTTTGACAGTGGGGATGGTGTGTTGAGGGTGATGAGCTTTGTTGCTTTTACGCCAAACATATCGTTTTGCATTGTGGCCAAAAAGTTCGATTTTGGTTTCATCGGACCAGAGCACCTTCTTCCACATGTTTGGTGTGTCTCCCAGTTGGCTTGTGGCAAACTTTAGACAAGACTTTTTATGGATATCTTTGAGAAATGTCTTTCTTCTTGCCACTCTTCCATAAAGGCCAGATTTGTGCAGTGTACGACTGATTGTTGTCCTATGGACAGACTCTCCCACCTCAGCTGTAGTTCTATGCAGTTCATCCAGAGTGATCATGGGCCTCTTGGCTGCATCTCTGATTAGTCTTCTCCTTGTCTGAGCTGAAAGTTTAGAGGGACAGCCAGGTCTTGGTAGATTTGCAGTGGTCTGATACTCCTTCCATTTCAAAATGATCGCTTGCACAGTGCTCCTTGGGAAATCTTTTTGTATCCAAATCCGGCTTTAAACTTCTCCACAACAGTATTACGGACCTGCCTGGTGTGTTCCTTGGTCTTCATGATGCTCTCTGCGCTTTCAACAGAACCCTGAGACTATCACAGAGCAGGTACATTTATACAGAGACTTGATTACACACAGGTGGATTCTATTTATCACCATCAGTCATTTAGGACAACATTGGATCATTCAGAGATCCTCGCTGAACTTCTTTTTTGCACGCACCACTTTTCAGTTTTTTATTTGCTAAAAAAGTTTAAAATATCCAGTAGATTTCGTTCCACTTCACAATTGTGTCCCACTTGTTGGTGATTCTTCACAAAAAATTAAAATTTTATATCTTTATGTTTGAAGCCTGAAATGTGGCAAAAGGCTGAAAAGTTCAAGGGGGCCGAATACTTTTGCAAGCACTGTATGTTGATCGGGGACATAGAGTTCTGCAAATCTTTGGGGAAAAAAATTTATGAGTGGGCAAATTTTGCATAATATATCATAATTTGGATGATTTCAGGGAGGACACTGGGTGTGGTCGCTGAAATGAAGGAAGCGCATAATCATCTCATATCAGGACCTGGACATTATGTAGAAAAAATGGGCATGGGGCTGGTGGACCAGTAGGCATGTGCTTCATTATTTTGTAAGCCCCTCCTCCAGAGTCAAATCTCTCCACTCAAACGGACGGGCATATGATGATTGGGGGTTGTTGGCAATATGCTGCTGGGCATATAGACTGGTCTGGTCCATGATAAATTGCAGCAAAGTGTCAGGCAAAAATAGATAAAAACAATCAATTTCTGTGAAATATGGGGTATTGGCGTGCACACCGGGCTGTGCGCTGAAAGGGGAAATATTCGCTGATCCTGAGTCGGAAGGCAGCCATGTTGGGTTGGCAAGACCATTTGGGAGGTATGTAGCGGCCCTGGCTTTTGGGGGACGTGACACTCCAGTGCTGGTAGTTGGGGGATTTGAAGTTCCTGCGATGGTACTCGGGCGTGATGCAGCAGCGCTGGTACTGGGCATTTGTTCCTGTGGTATTTCGCTGGTGGGAGCCCTGGTACTGGGCCTGGGCATTTTGTTCTTGGGGTCTATCGCTGGTGGCAGTGCTGGTACTGGGGCTGGGAATTTGATCCTGGGGTCTATTGCTGGCGGCTGCCTGGTTTCCAGAGCGCCGTGCCCTTTTAGGAGGGACCCATTCTTCCTCTGATTCATTTGCCGATCCACTAATATCGATCAGTTCAAATGCTGAATTTGATTCAGAATCGGAATCCTCTCCATCAGTCATGGAGAGGATCTGGATTGCCTCCTCACTGCTATAAACTTTATTGGACATTTTGCTGATGAGCTGTGCGACGGGTGGCAGGTGATGGTCACTGATGGGCTGTGCAACGGGTGGCAGGTTACGGTCACTAATTGGTGACAGGTAACGTTCACTGATAGTTGACAGGTGACGGTCACTGAAGGGTGACAGGTGACGGTCACTGATGGCAGTCTCTGATGGTGACTGATGGTGCACTTTATGGAACCAATAGGTGACAGATGAGGGTCATGGATGGATCACTGATATCGGTCACTGAAGCCGGTCACTGATCACGCGCATGCGCCATCTTCAAGTGGGCAGTACCACCTGTGATGCCCCATGGCTGTTCACCGTCGTCGCTGTGTCTCGGGGACACGCCGCCACCGAATGTGCAGGGCTGCGTGCACACGATCGCGCGCATGCCATTTGAATGGCCCGGTGGGCGGGCGGCAACTGGTTAAAGTGTCACTAAATCCACATTACAACCAAAAAAAAAAACTATCAACAAATGGTGTTTTACATGCTGTTCATACTCACTCTGAGATTTGTTTTCTGTATTCTAAAAAAAAAACTTGATTAATCCTGCTGCTCTCTATCTCCACCTTCTGTTCATGTCCCCAATTCAGCTAATGATTTTGCAGCTGTGGTGGCAACTCTGCACATGCTCAGTTTTTAGTGAGTTTTCTATGCTGCACATTTCCTCCCTATCACACCTGAGCAGTCCATGTGACTAAAGAGTCTCACATGTTGGCGTGTATACAGCAAACCACTTGCCGACCTGCCGCAGTATAATGACGGCAGCTGGTCGGCAAGTGGTTAAAGTGATTGTAAAGTCTCGTTTATTTAAAAAAATAAAAATAACAAACATGTTATACTTACCTCCTCTGTGCTGTTTGTTTTGCACAGAGCAGCCTGGATCCTCCTCTTCTTGGGTTCCTCTTCGATGCTCCTGGCCCCTTCCTCCTATCGAGTGCCCCCACAGTCAGCAGCTTTCTATGGGGGCACTGTAGACGAGTCACAGCTCCGTGTGTCCATTCAGACACGGACCCCCGACCCTTCCTCCTCTCTCCCCTGATTGGCTGACTGACTTGCTTTGTCTCAGCCAATCAGGAGGCGTGTCTCGGATGGTTTATACATTCGTGGACATCGCTGGAGAGGGATGGGGCTCAGGTAAGTTATTAGGGGGTGCTGGGGAGGCTACCACACACAGAAGGTTTTTTATCCTAATGCATAGAATGCATTAAGATAAAAAAACGTTCTGCCTTTACAACTCCTTTAAAAAAAATTATGGAACAATGAAGGCAGAAATGTCTGATGCAATAAATAACTGCTGCTGATAAAACATCAAATGATACAGAGCATTTTAATCGCACACTTGCAAAACTAGAAAGCTTCTAAAAGCTTTAAGAGACTATCAGAAACATGTACTTCTCTTCTATTGAGTATCAATACAGAAGATATTAAATGTCTTCACTTCTCTTAGCAAAGATACAATACATCACAAGTTATCACAAATATATGAAACTAGATATCATTGTTCAAAATTGACCAAAAGACACTAAGGCATTGATTTACTAAAGGCAAATAGGCTGCACACTTTGCAAGTGCAATTGCTCTCATTTTCCTTAGTAAATGTAATGTAGTGAATAAGGATGAGCCGAACACCCCCCCACCCCCCCTCCCCAAGTTCGGTTTGCACCAGAACTTGCGAACAGGCAAAAAATTCGGACGACCATACGAATACCATTAAAGTCTATGGGACACAAACATGAAAAACCAAAAGGGCTCATTTTTAAGGTTTATTTGCAAGTTATTGTCATAAAAAGTGTTTGGGGACCCGGTTCCTGCCCCAGGGGACATGTATCAATGCAAAAAAAAGTTTCAAAAACGTCTGTTTTTTCGGGAGCAGTGAGTTTAATAATGCTTAAAGTGAAACAATAAAAATGAAATATTTCTTTAAATATCATGCCTGGGGATGTCTATCGTATGCATGTAAAGTGGCACAGTTTTCCCGTGTTTAGAACAGTACCACAGAAAAAAAGTAGTTTAAAACTGATCGCAGCTGTAATGAATTGCCGGGTCTCGGCAATATAGATAAATCTCATTGACAAAAACGGCATGGGTCCCCCCCCCCCAGTCCATTACCAGGCCCTTCGGGTCTGGTATGAATATTAAGGGGAACCCCGAACCAAAAATTAAAACAAAAATTGCGTGGGGGTCCCCCCAAAATCCATACCAGACCCGATATTAAGGGGAACCCTGCGCCAATTTTTTTTAAAACATGGCGTAGGGGTCCCCCCAAAATCCAAACAAGACCCTTCAGGTCTGGTATGGATTTTAAGGAGAACCCTGCAACAAAATAAAAAAAATGGCTTAAGGGTCCCCAAAAATCCCCCCGCAGGAAAAGAGGGGGGGAATGACAGATTGCCCCCCCTCCTGAACCGTACTAGGACACATGCCCTCAAAATGGGGATGGTGCTTTGGAGTAGCCCCCTAAAGCATCTTGTCCCCATGTTGATGGGGACAAGGGACTCATCCCCACAACCCTTGCCCAGTGGTTGTGGGGGTCTGCGGGAGGGGGCTTATCGGTATCTGGAAGCCCCCTTTAACAAGGGGACCCCCAGGTCCCAGCCCCCCTATGTCAATTGATAACGGGTACATTGTACCCCTACCATTTCACAAAAAAAGTGCAAAAAATAGTAAAAAAGACAGGAGACACTTTGGGACAAGTTCTTTATTAAAAAATAAACAAATAAAAATGTCCCGCGATGTAGATCCATCTCACGTCGCCCGACGGACCGAAAAAAAAAAGCTGCAACAGCTCCGCCTCCATGGGAGGCTCCTGCCGAGCGACGCTTCTCGGTGACAGCTGTTATATAACTGAGGGCGGGACCACCCAGTGATGTAAGCAGAGTTCTCAGCATAGCTAGAGAACTCACCACGACATGTTCTCCTGCTTAGTTTGGTCAGTTTTGAATAGGGAAGCAGAGGGATTGCCAGGAACACCAGGGATTTTACACAAAGCAACACAAAAAGATCAGGATACTTTCTCATACAAATACATGGTACAGTAGTCACATATCAGGAATATGAAATGTTAGGGTAACAATATACTATGTACTTTGCAAGTGCAGTTAAACTCTCATTTTCCCCAGAGCTTAGTAAATGCAGTAAAGCTCTGCTGATTTCCATCATCCAATCAAGTGGAAGTAAAAATACTCTTTATTTTCCTTGCACCTGATTGGGTATTATTTACAAAGTGAAGCTTCACTACTAGGGATGGGCGAACGGTTTGGCCCAAGCATACGTTCGGGCCGAACTTTAGTTGTTCGGACATTCGGCGAACAACAAACATTATGCGGTGTTCGCGGCAAAGTTGAAAGCCACAGAACCCTGTTAAAATCTATGGGACACTAACATGAAAGACCAAAAGTGCTCATTTTAAAAGGCTTATATGCAATTTATTACCATAAAAAGTGTTTGGGGACCCGGGTCCTGCCCCAGGGGACATGTATCAATGCAAAAAAAAGTTTTAAAAACGGACATTTTTTCTGGAGCAGCGATCTTAATAATGCTTTAAGTGAAACAATAATAATGAAATATTCCTTTAAATATCATGCCTGGGGGTGTCTATAGTATGCGTGTAAAGTGGCGCAGTTTTAAAGTGGCGCGTTTAGAACAGTACCACAGCAAAATTACATTTCTAAAAGGAAAAAAAGTAATTTAAAACTGATGTAGCTGTAATGAATTGTCGGGTCTCAGCAATATAGATAAAACTAATTGAAAAAATGGCAATGCCCCCCCCCAGTCCATTACCAGGCCCTTTGGGTCTGGTATGAATATTAAGGGGAACCCCGGACCAAAAATTTAAAAAAAATTGCGTGGGGGTCCCCCCAAAATTCATACCAGGCCCTTCAGGTCTGGTATAGATATTAAGGGGAACCCTGCAGCAATTTTTTTTAAAAAAAATGCCGTGGGGCCCCCCCAAAATCCATCCTAGACCCTTAACCGAGCACTCAACCTGACAGGCTGCAGGAAAAGAGGGGGGACAAGAGAGCGCCCCCCCTCCTGAACCGTACCAGGCCACATGCCCTCAACATGGGGAGGGTGATTTGCTTCTGCTCCCCCAACTCTTATGCAGCTATGAACAGAGGGAATGTGATCACCTATAAAAAAAAAGGGGAAAAAAAGTATTTACAGTGGAACTTTGGATTACGAGCATAATCTGTTCCAGGAGAATGCTTGTGATCCAAAGCACTCGCATATCAAAGCGAGTTTCCCCATAGAGGTCAATGGAAACAAAGATAATTTGTTCCGCATTGACTTCTATTAAATGCAATACCGCATGTGGCCAGAGGCGGGGGGGCGCCGGAGAGCCTTGGAAAAACTCGGGGACAGCTCGGCTGAACTCGGAAAGCCTCGGAAACACTTGAGAACTGAGTATTTCCGAGTGTTTCCGAGTATTTCCGAGTCATTCCAAGTATTTCTGAATGGCTCTGAACCGTTCCGAGTGTCCCCGGCACCCCCGTACCTCTGGCCAAATGCGGTACTGCACTTCCCATTAGCTTGAATTCTGCTAGTTTTGCGAGACAACACTCGTAAACCGTGTAAGAGTTTCAAAAAAAAAAAATTGCTTGTCTTTCAAAAAGCCTTTCATATCTATTTTAAACTGAATGGGTTGTTTTACAAGGTGATCGTTTACAATGACTTTAAGTAAATCTGTGGGTGGGTACAGCATGGTGCGATGGCAATAACATACACAGTCCCAGTGCATTTAAATAACATATATTGAAATAATGCAAAGACAGTTCCCAAACACCCAGTGGGAAAGCAGCCAGCCGGGACCACTCACAGTTCCAACAGCCTGTAGAAAACAGGTTTCAGCCAAACTGACAGCATCTGTAGAGAGGGGCAGAATGCAGCCTGGCCATCTTGAGCCTAAGCAGGCAGATGTCCAGAGAGGTTGTGAACCCTATGCTTTCTCTCCTCATCTTTCCCTGCTGCAAATTCTGTCCCTACCAGACAGGGTATCTGTCTCTACTCTACCAAGTCACAAATGTGTGTCAAACCTGCGAGCCAGGACCTTAAAAATGCTCTGCCTGACCCAACATGGCTGCCAGTGACCCAGGATATCAGCGAGGAACCATGTTCCTCTTGACTTTCTCTTTAACTTCATTGCTGCTATGGAATCGTGCCACCTGCAGCGGAGAAAGTAGACTGCACCTGCCTACACATCAACCCCTATAAGATTTTCTGGATCATTCCACACTTTGCAAACATGTTATAAGGGCTCATGCAAATGAAGCAAAAGGTGTAAGCTCGCTGCATAAAGAAGGAAGCAGTCGTTAGGACACACGTTGCTGAGGTACAGGCACAAGCTGCTCAAGCCTGCCCACAGGCAGAAGCGCATGCAATGTAGGCCAAGCAGACTTGGAAGTCCTTATGAAAGAGGGAGGAAGCAGCAGATATAGTAAGGGTAAAAGTTTTAGACAACCTGCTGCTGGTAGTATATTATACAGTGGCAGTCTCTATGTCTTAAGCCAGAGCAGCAAATTCCTGGTTAAAGTTCATGCTATTGATTACACTGACATTCCTTTAGAGCAGCCTTTTTCAACCAGGGTGCCTTTAGGTTTCTTCAGGGGTGCCTTGGCAAAATGCCTAAAAATTGCTCAAAAATTGTAAATCAAGCCTGCCTTTTAGTTAGCCAAAACCACAAGTTTTAATTGGGAAGCATTACAACTTTCTAGCCGCTGGCGTCCTAACAACCAATAATGTAATTGGCTGATAAGAAGGATGCTGGATGCTGGATGCCTGAAAAGCATCCTTGTTTGGCCTTCCCCTGCACCTCGCCATCAGCACTGGGTTCATATTAGCTGAGGGAGAGAAACTGAGGAAGAAGAGAAACATTTGGGATATTAGTCAGTACCAGTGTGCAAAGGTGTATTTTATTTGGAAGAAATAATCACCTCTAAGGTTGGGTGTCCTACCTGTGTGGATGTTGCTATTAACTATTATTTTCGTTTTTTACATTTTAGATTCGGGTGCCTCGAGATTGTGCATCATTTTAAAGGATGCCTTGACTGAAAAAAGGTTGAAAAACACTGCTTTAGAGTGTCAGCCTCTTGAGACTACACATGCATGTGACATGTCTGTTGTTCACTCTGTCCATCAAGCTGCAACTTCAAGCAAGACAAGACCATCCAAGCCACAGACTAAAGAAAGACAGGCCATCAATCCAGATGTCAGCACTCAAGCCAAATCAGCACCACCTTCTACGAGGAATTGGGCTGCCATCTGGACAAAGGTAGGCTGGTGGATGTGGTGTATCTGGATTTTGCAAAAGCATTTGATACAGTCCTCCACAAACTGGCTACGGGGGCATGTCCAAAGGGTTGTAAGAAATAAGATATATTCTGACTGGTCTAGAGTGGTTAGTGGGGTATCCCAAGGCTCTGCCTTGGGACCAATTCTGTTTAATTTATTTAGAAATGATATAGAGGATGGGATAAATGGCTTGATCTCAGTGTTTGCTGCCGACACAAAAATATACAGGGCAATAACACAGCAGGATATATAAACTTTCCAAGAGGACCTGAATAAATTATTGGAATGGGCTACTGCATGGCAAATGAAGTTTAACATTGGTAAATGTAAGGTAATGCACTTGGGGGGTAAAAATATAAACGCAAGTTACTCTTTAGGGGGAGAACTCCTAGGGGCTTCCAGGATGGAGAAGGATCTAAGGGTCCTAGTAGAAGACAGACTGAGAAATAGCATGCAGTGTCAAGCAGGGGCTACCAAAGCCAACAGAATATTAGCATGCATTAAATAAGGAATTTACCCCAGAGATAAAACGATTATTTTGCCACTTTATAAAACTCTGGTTCGGCCGGATCTGTTCGGCCGGATCTGTTATGGTCACCAATCCTCAGAAAAGATGTGCTAGAGCTGGAGAGAGTTCAGAGAAGGGCAACTAAATTAATATGGGGTCTTGAGGACCTCAATTATGAGGAACGACTACAAGCACTAAATTTGTTCTCCCTGGAGAAGTGACGCTTGCGAGGAGATTTGAGAGCGATATACAAATACCTCTAAAGTGATCTCAGTGTAAGTATGAAACTTTTCAGTCCCAGGGATTGTAAGAGGACACAGGGCCACACGATGAGACTAGAAGAGTTTAACCAAAAGCTGCGTAGGGGGTTTTTCACTGTCAGGGCGGTAAGGATGTGGAACTCTCTTCCACAATCGGTGGTGTCAGCAGGAAGTATGGATGGTTTAAAAGACTCTTGGACATGCATCTTAGCGAAAACAATATAGGGGCATATGGGAAATGTTTTTTTTTTTTTACACACACACCTACACAGGTTGAACTGGATGGACTTTTGTCTTTATTCAACCATACCAACTTTGTAACTATGTAACCTCATCAGGTTGATAAGCTACATTAGAACAACAATACAGAGTCGCATCCTGCAATTGCAATGAACTGCAAATCCATTCCTGGTTTAAACGCCCTCACTTCTCCATATTACTTTGCAGATTCATGTTACACTGTCCACTTACAAGCACTGGGCTTCTAAAGTTTGAAGACTGGCCTGAGAATTACAGAAGGTGAAAGTCTACCTATAAGGCTGTCCTCAGTGACTTGAATATCTTGCCTGGTGAAGAATTTGGCATGTTGATAAAATGGCTAGACCTTCAATCCTCTGAGCGTGTAGGAAGACTAGGAGCCGTTGATATTGGCAACCCAGCTGTAGGATTTCATGTCACTTAGGTGTAGCTAGATAAGAGTCCAGTCCAGAAGCTATAGATGCTCTGTTCAAAAGGTTGCAAGACTATGGGGTTTATTTACTAAAGGCAGATCCACTTTGCACTGCAAGAGCACTTGGAAGTGCAGTCGCTGTAGATCTGAGGGAGACACTTGTAGTGCAAAGTGGATTTGCCTTTAATAAATCAACCTCTATGTCTAATTTATAAGAAACCACAAGAAACCCCAGCAACAATGCAAATAACCCCAGCAACAATGCAAATAACTCTTAAAACAATTAGGAATTTGCTTTAGGTGTTGTGCTTTTAAATCTTGCCAAGGACTGTAAAACTGTAATCAAATGTATAGAGCGTACCAAGCACTTGGTCTATTTCAACACTATCCTACAGATTCCCCTCCTCCCGCATTAGATTATGCCAGGAAGAGCCACGAACAGCCATTGTAATAGTCACGTCAAAGTGCAGTAAACTAAGTCATTAAGAAAATTTAGGAAAAATGTGTGCAAAAAAATGCAAAAATTCGGACATCTAATGGAAGATTAGTGCACTAGTTAGTCCTTCCCTGTCTTTTTCCATGTTCCCTCACTTAGCTTCTAGTCTTCATAGCGGACACTAAGCTGGGAGGATCATTGGGTTTCATTTTCTAAAACTGGAGAGTGCAAATTCTGGTGCAGCTGTGCATGGTAGCCAATCGGCTTCTAACTTCAGCTTGTTCAAACAAGCTTTGACAAAAAAAAAAAAACCTGGAAGCTGATTGGTTTTTATGCAGAGCTGCACCAGATTTTGCACTCTCCAGTTTTAGTAAATCAACCCCATTGTCTTTTTACACTTTAAGAGACTGGAAAAACATGCTTTGTAAAGTATAATTGAATTGGATTCAACTTCCGCATCTTATTGGAGAGTTTAGCTGTTTGTGAAGGGTGCAGAATCAGAAGGTGACTATATTTGCTGAACAACATCTCTGAAGGTATGTTAATGCATTAAGCAGCAATTAAAACAGAACACTCATCTACCTTCTAAAATGCCCATGTGCAATAAAATATGTTGGTTAGACTACCCATGAATTCTTAATGGCCACCATAGCAATATCCATGATTTTGAATTTACCTCACCTGGAACCATAACATTTCACGGCTTTGTTTTTTTGGAAAGTATGTCCAGCAAATAGAGGAGGAAGCTTTTCTGATAGATTGTCACTACATGAACCTCACTGGATTCATAGGACAAAACCTTTTACCACAGGAATATTAATGTGGCGTGTGGTCTTTAGGTATTTTTATAAATCTTTTTGGTCAGAAGGTCTGTTGTTTTATCATGTGACTATTGCATATGTGCTGTTTTCAGTATTTCATATCTATATTACTGCCCACAAAGACTTAAGAAAGGGGTCTTAGCCCCTCAAAACATTGGGCTTTTTAGACCTAATATTTGTCACACTGCCTGACTAATTTACCTTTTGGGTTATTATCTTTGGTATGTTTCATTTTGTCATCATTTTGTATATAATGTACTCTGTGCTGCCATTTTGTTTGGTATGCTTTACTGATAGTTTTTATGTTGATATTTATTATCTGTTATTCCATCTGTATAATCAATTTATTTTTATATTTATGTTGCACATTATAATTCTAGTGGGTGTGCTTACCCTATTTAAGGTATAGTTGCCACTTCCTGATGCCTGTAATAAAAGTTAATGGAAACACTTCTCAAACACATTCAAAATGCTTGTCAAATGCTTCCAAAAGCCCATTTAGAATTTGAAAAAGCATTTGAGAAAAGTTTGATGATTATTTTATATAATTCTGAAAGGTTAACATACAGTGTCTAGCTGCTCACAAGAGTCATACATGTGTAGCACAGGGTTGCTATTAATGTTATTATGTTGCATAGTTCATTGTTTCTTAAGTAAGGGTTTGGCTCCCTCTAGTGACCACTAAAACTTTATCAGGATCTTTCTTTCATTTGAGAAGAAAACAATTATGCATTGTGGGATATGTAGTGTGATGAGGAAGTGACTCATGTTGTTAAATCAGTATGGGAACTACTAGACCCCCAATGCCAAGTCACAGACCCACAATGCCAAGTCACAGAACAGCCTGCTGGGTAAACAGATTAAAGGACAGGAGTGGCCGGCTTTTGCTCTATCAGGACGCCATTCAACAACCAGCAGGAGGTCTGTGTGTATGACCTGGGCTGAGAGATTGCGGCCTATGGGGCGGAGCAAGATCGCCAGCCTCTGAGGGACTTCAGAGTATAGCCCTGCCAGCTTAACAAGCGGATCGGTGTGCAGTGCCAGGAAATCTGGAAGTTTTTCTTGCATCTCAGCCATCCGGAGGAGTGGTACAGAGCGGCGGCGCCATCTTTTCATCAGACTGAGACATCAGAAGGGGAGGCTGGATGGAGCCTCACAGCCTCTGAGTCTATTGTGGTGAGAGGGCACCTGCCCGTTTTAGTAAAGTGTACTGTTTGCTGAGCGAGTTACTTTACAGACTGGTGGTGAGACTTGTAGTTCCACAGAGGTGATTCTACTTATTCACAAGCTACATGAAGCTGTGCCCTGGGGTTTGTTGTTACCTGTGCTGTATGGTCACTACTGTATTACACTCACACATAAGGAAGAAGTTACAAGTGCCATATTTCTCCAGTTACACAGTTATCAACGTACCATTTACTCTACAGTTTGCTTTCTCTCCTTTGCCCTGTTGGATTACAAATACTGCAGTTTAAATTACAGGCTAGCTGAAGATATCTGGAGTCAAGGAACTTTTATCATTTTCTGCAAAGCCTCATGAGTCTATTTTTGTAGTTTGAACACTCAATTTACAACCTAGGGGGAGCCCTTGAGTACAGGTTAAATATTGCATTGTATTATTGAATGTAAGTAACATTATATTGCAAATTGGTGTGTGTATTGAGGTTTCAGTGGGAAGGTGTTTAATATAGGTTTTGGAGAATATTGAACACTTGTCCCATTGTACACCTGTTTACATATACTCCCTAAGGTGATTATTGAATCCCCAGTTTTCATATGTATACTCATTGTTATCAACTGTCATATATTGTTTGTGTTTAATCACATTGAGTGACGGAACCCAGGGCTTCGGTAAATATACTTCATGGTTTATCATTACTGTGTTTTCTCTCTATTGCTGGGTCCCACACTAATATTACCAAGCAGGTGTGCCAGAGCGGTTAAGACCGTTCTTGGGGTTGAGGGGCAGGGTGCAAAACCAAACATACATTAAGTGGCTCCCTAGGGGGTAGTGCTACACATGCCTGTCTAACACTTGCATCACAAATGTACAGTGCCTTGCGAAAGTATTCGGCCCCCTTGAACTTTTCAACATTTTGCCACATTTCAGGCTTCAAACATAAAGATATAAAATTTTTATTTTTTGTAAAGAATCACCAACAAGTGGGACACAATTGTGAAGTGGAACGAAATCTAATGGATTGTTGAAACTTTTTTAACTAATAAAAAAATGAAAAGTGGGGCGTGCAAAATTATTCGGCCCCCTTGCGTTAATACTTTGTAGAGCCACCTTTTGCTGCGATTACAGCTGCAAGTCGCTTGGGGTATGTCTCTATCAGTTTTGCACATCGAGAGACTGAAATTCTTGCCCATTCTTCCTTGCAAAACAGCTCGAGCTCAGTGAGGTTGGATGGAGAGCGTTTGTGAACAGCAGTTTTCAGCTCTTTCCACAGATTCTCGATTGGATTCAGATCTGGACTTTGACTTGGCCATTCTAACACCTGGATACGTTTATTTGTGAACCATTCCTTTGTAGATTTTGCTGTATGTATGGGATCATTGTCTTGTTGGAAGATAAATCTCCGTCCCAGTTTCAGGTCTTTTGCAGACTCCAACAGGTTTTCATCCAGAATGGTCCTGTATTTGGCTGCATCCATCTTCCCCTCAATTTTACCCATCTTCCTTGTCCCTGCTGAAGAAAAGCAGGCCCAAACCATGATGCTGCCACCACCATGTTTGACAGTGGGGATGGTGTGTTGAGGGTGATGAGCTGTGTTGCTTTTACGCCAAACATATCATTTTGCATTGTGGCCAAAAAGTTAGATTTTGGATTCATCGGACCAGAGCACCTTCTTCCACATGTTTGGTGTGTCTCCCAGGTGGCTTGTGGCAAACTTTAGACGAGAATTTTTATGGATATCTTTGAGAAATGGCTTTCTTCTTGCCACTCTTCCATTAAGGCCAGATTTGTGCAGTGTACGACTGATTGTTGTCCTATGGACAGACTCTCCCACCTCAGCTGTAGTTCTCTGCAGTTCATCCAGAGTGATCATGGGCCTCTTGGCTGCATCTCTGATCAGTCTTCTCCTTGTCTGAGCTGAAAGTTTAGAGGGACACCCAGGTCTTGGTAGATTTGCAGTGGTCTGATACTCCTTCCATTTCAAAATGATCGCTTGCACAGTGCTCCTTGGGATGTTTAAAGCTTAGGAAATCTTTTTGTATCCAAATCCGGCTTTAACCTTCTCCACAACAGTATTACGGACCTGCCTGGTGTGTTCCTTGGTCTTCATGATGCTCTCTGCGCTTTCAACAGAACCCTGAGACTATCACAGAGCAGGTGCATTTATACAGAGACTTGATTACACACAGGTGGATTCTATTTATCACCATTAATCATTTAGGACAACATTGGATCATTCAGAGATCCTCGCTGAACTTCTGGAGTGAGTTTTCTGCACTGAAAGTAAAGGGGCCGAATAATTTTGCACGCACCACTTTTCAGTTTTTTATTTGCTAAAAAAGTTTAAAATATCCAATAGATTTCGTTCCACTTCACAATTGTGTCCCACTTGGTGATTCTTCACAAAAAATTTAAATTTTATATCTTTATGTTTGAAGCCTGAAATGTGGCAAAAGGTTGAAAAGTTCAAGGGGGCCGAATACTTTTGCAAGGCACTGTATGCTAACGTTTATTAAATGCTTGGGATGTTTGGTAAACTCTGATGTAAAATGCCAATGTGCACAAGCCCTATCAGAGCTCTCAGTAGACTTGAAGTCTTGCTTTGGCAATACTGCTACAGTGGCCGG
Source organism: Lithobates septentrionalis (assembly GCA_037952835.1). Taxonomy (NCBI): domain Eukaryota; kingdom Metazoa; phylum Chordata; class Amphibia; order Anura; family Ranidae; genus Lithobates; species Lithobates septentrionalis. The sequence goes on from JBBDGP010000828.1 coordinate 3,970,836, forward strand.
TGTGCTGTCAGATATGGCAAAAATATATTTGGGGGCACACCCTAAAATGCGTTTAGATTCAAGATGGTGCTGCTATAAGACCAACAAACAGTGCAAAACATATTACAGCGCACACATTCAAGAATGACATTTCCTGCAAGGCTTATTAGAAACACCTGAACATGTTCAAAAAAATACAGGGGTTTGGTCACACTATATGGTCATATAGTGCTAAGCCCACTTACTGCGACAAAGTACCCCGAATTAGTGGGTCCTACCCTAGTAATAGAATGGAAGATCCTGTGTCTCAACCATGGGAGCTGAACTCCTCTATGTGGGAGAACTGAAGGGGATTCCTCCTATGCACTGGTGGACACTAAATAAGAGGTAATGAAGAGGGGGAGGGGTGCTCCAGCCCAAAAAAACCTGGTCAGGGTCTATTACAATATACAAAAACATATGCAGGCCGAATATCCCTTGAGAAAGCAATTCAGCGAAACATGTCGGGCTAGTATGCGGTCATATCATCTGAAAAATATATTTGCGCTCTGTGTGACCACCGTAACTGTAAAAACACTGCGATACTTGTGAAATATGTGTTTTTCATATGTTTTTTAACCTTGAATGTACATTAAAAATTATATTTTTATCTTTTACTTCTCCTTTCTCTGGATCATTCTGCACCTTTAAAATCCCTTGCTCTTCCCTACTGTTACCCCAATTCTTAGTTTTAGAAGACTTATTCCACAGACATGTTGTGCAAGATCTCACGTAGTCCCTGCAATCTTGTATCAAATTTGGCCACCAGAAAGAACGAAGGGCTAACTTAGAGGTTTTATGTGCTCCGATATGCCCTGCCAGAGGATGATCATGGCACATGTAGAATACTGCTGTCCGTAATTGTTCTGGAATAAAGATCTGCTCACCATGGAAGTAGAGACCCTCTTTAAGCTGGAGGTGAAGTTCAAGAGGAGGAGGATGATCCAGGACTGGTGTCTTGACTTGGGAGACGAGATCAGTCTGTAACAAAAGAACATTTTTAGCAGGTAAGATGATACCAGGTTCAGAGAATACTTGGGTATCTTAGAACATGCGTGAGAGAGCATCTGGCTTCCCATTCTTGGATCCGGGCCGGTAGGTAATGTGGCAAGCAGAATCTTGCAAAAAAAGAGCGCCCATCTGGCCTGGCGGGGTCTTAATCTTTTGGCCGTTCTCAAGTATTCAAGATTTTTGTGATTGGTGAATACAAGAATAGGGTGTGCAGCCCCTTCAAGCAGGTAACGCCACTCTTCAAGGGCTGACTTAATGGTGAGTAATTCCCGATCACTGACATCGTAGTTCCTTTTAGGGGTAGTTAATTTCCTGGAGAAGAAGGCAACAGTGTGAAGCAAAGATTTTGTCCCTTGTCGCTGGGACAATATGGCTCCTACAGCAATTTCCGAGGCATCAACCTCAAGGACATAGGGTAGAGCAGGATCTGGGTGCTTCAGAATGGGAGCTGTTGTAAACAGGCCCTTCAGTTTCTCAAATGCTGTTTGAGTCTCTGAGGTTCATGAGAAGGTCAGGTGTAGTTTAGTCAATTGAGTGATAGGGGATATATTACTGGAAAAGTCTTTAATGAACTTCCTGTAAAAATTGGTGAACCCCACAAATCGCTGCACAGATTTTTTATCAGTGGGGACAGGCCAATCAAGTACTGCCGATACCTTGTGTGGATCCATGGAAATCCCATCTGCAGAGATAATGAGGCCCAAGAACTGGATGGTGCTTTTCTCGAACTCACGTTTTTCTGTCTTGGTATAAAGATGATGTTTCCTCAGTCTGCTTAATACCTTCTTTACATGGACCCGATGGTATTCTAGAGAAGTGGAAAAGATCAGGATGTCATCCAAATAAACAATAGTAAACAGATCAAGAAAGTCCCGAAACACATAGTTTACAAAATGCTGGAAGGTGGCTGGTGCATTACAAAATCCAAAGGGCATCACCAGGTACTCAAAGTGCCCAAACCAAGACCTAAAAGCTGTCTTCCACTCATCACCTTCCCTTATTCTGATCAAGTTGTAAGCTCCCCTTAGATCAAGCTTGGAAAATACACGGGCTTCCCGAAGTCTCTGGAACAACTCAGGGATAAGAGGCAAGGGGTACCGGTTCTTAATGGTCAACTTATTTAATTCCTGATAGTCAATACACGGTCGCAGAGAGTGATCCTTCTCAACAAAGAATTTTCCCGCACCAGCAGGGGATGAAGATGGCCGGATAAACCTCTTGTTGAGGTTTTCATTAATATATTTCTGCAGCTTCTCTAGTTCAAGTTTGGAGAGTGGGTAGATCCTGTCAAAGGGAATTTCTGCACCAGGTAAGAGTTTGATGGGACAGTCGTAAGGTCTGTGGGGAGGAAGAGTGTCAGCAATCTTTTTATTGAAAACGTCCAGGAAATCATGATAAACAGAAGGCACAATTTTCATTGTTTTAGAGTTCATATCAATGCAGAGGAAGGAAACTCCAGGACTGGGTATAAGAGGAAGGCAAAATTCTCTGCAGTAGTGAGAAGGAAAGGTCACCTCCCCCGTGGACCAGTTGATGAGGGGATTGTGCGCCTTCAACCAGGGCTGCCCAAGGATGACAGGAAATAGGGGGGAAGTGATGACATCCAACCGTAAGAGTTCCCAATGCCCAGAAGCTGTGAGGCACAGGATAGGTTCAGTCTCTGAGGTGACAGGTCCTGATTTGATGCTTGAACCATCTGCCAGGTGGAGCGTGAAACTGTTTCTTTTGGCACACAGGGGCAGATTATGTAGGGTTGCAAAGGAAGAGTCCACAAAACAGCTACAGGCCCCAGAGTCCACAATGGCTGAAACAGAGAGAGTTCTTCTCCTGTCTAACTGAAAAGAGACTGGCAGCAGGATGTGGTTCTGGCTGGAATTTAGAGCGGCAACTGCAGGAGGAGGAGATCTCCTACGATGTCTCCGGGAACAAGTCTGTAGGAAATGCCCCTCATCGCCACAGTAGAGACAAAGTTTATCATAGCGACATCGGGCCTGTTCTTCTTTAGACAGAGGAGGTCTTGGAAAACTGGAACAAGGAACTTTCTCGACATCAGATGCATCTTTAGGTGAGGCAGAGGCAGGTGGAGGGTCCACGGAGCAGACAGACATTAAATGAAGATTCCCGTTCTTTTTGAACTGCCTTTCACGCAGGCGGCGGTCGATTTGAATACAAAGAAGGATTAAGTCATTCAGAGAGGCGGGGGTTTCCACCCTGTCAAGCTCATCCTTGATGGCTTCAGATAGGCCAAGGCGAAATTGGAAGTGTAGGGCCGCGTTGTTCCATTCAGTATCAGTACTCCACAGGCGAAAGTCTGGCCTGGGGCCCTGTTGCAGGTGGCTTAATGAGGTTTCACCAGTCTGATGACGGAAAGGGTCAGCATATAGTTGGGCCATGGCAGCAAAAAAAGAGTTGACTGAAGCCAGGACAGGGTCATGCTGTTCCCGAAGCTGATATGCCCAGGCCTGGGGTTCTTCCAGTAACAGGGAAATGAGGAATCCCACCTTCACTTCTTCAGTAGGAAATGTGGGAGGAAGCAAGGAGAAATACAGCTCACAGGAATTCTGATTATGAACTTCCTAGGGTTTCCAGAAAAACTTTCAACAATGGTACCCTGGGCTCAGGAAGATAAGGCAGGACTGCTTGGTTGCAGGTCAAACTGGATGCACTCAGTAGTTGGTCATGGATGCGGGCTAAGTCCATATGCAACCCTTGCACTACATGGGAGAGTCTGACAAAGGGTTGATAGCAGAGAGACTTCCCTTTCAGACTCCATCCCTGGCTGACTGCTACTGTCACGTACCTGAAGGGAGACTGAATTGACGAGGTCGGCCTCTCTTGTATTTCCAGCCCAGGTCCTGCTGAGGATGGAACAGAAGGAGCCAAGGGTCAGGAGAAACACGAGTGCCTGTAGATGAAGACCCGGAGACCTGTTGCAGGGAGTCGCAGCTAGTTGCAGGACTGTAGTTGCAGAAGTTCTGAACCAAACAGGACACAGGAGCGAGGTCACAAGGGAAGCCGGGTTCGTTAACAGACAGGCAGCATGGTACCAGGACATCAGGCAAAAGCAAGTTCAGGTGAGAAGCCGGGATCAGGAGCCAGGGATCAAGTAAACACAGTCCAGATGCAGGGTCAAATGGAGAGCCGGGGGTCAAAGCCAGAAATCAGATAAGCAGGATCCAGAAGCAGGGTCAAACAAAGCCAAGGTCAGCAACGGGTATTCAGACAGGAAATCACAAGTTCAGGGTATCAGGAGCACAGCTGAAAGACCAGTCAGCACAGAATAGAGGTTAGTGCACTCCTTAAATAGGCTGTCTGGCACTAATTGGTACCAGGGATGTGCTCCTGCGTGTGCACGCTGATCGCCATGCACAAGGTCGCACGGGTGCTCGCAGTCGCCCATGTGCGCGTGAACACGCGCCAGATGATTACCACTGGTTTCCTTACAGCAGGACAGGGTTCAGTGTTGTTTTAGCTTGTTCCGCCACCACGCCTCCAAAATGCTAGAGGTGATTCTGACACAGCTCTCTCCTCCACCCCCTCTTCTTCTTCTTCCTCTATGGCCTCTTCTGCAGATTTGTCTCTATGGGGCTCCGTACGTGTTCAATGGGCTATGCAAGCAGTCAGGCTAAAAAATGTCATGCGGTGCTTGAGTTAGTCTGCCTAGGGGACAGGAGCCACACTGCACTGGGGCAGAGATTCTGTCAGCTCTGCAGGGGCAGGCTTAGAGGTGGTTGACGCCGCGTCAGCTTCAGTCAGGAATGGTTGTATGCAACAATGGCACCAACCTTCTCTCCGCCCTCTGACAGGGACACTTGACCCATGTTCCATGTTTGGCACACGCCCTGAATTTGGTGGTGCAGCAGTTCTTAAACATACAGGCTTACAGGATCTCCTGAGGCAGGCCAGAAAAGTTTGTGGTACTTTCCGCCAGTCATACAATGCCAGTGCTCGGCTGGCTGACATTCAGAGGGAATGCAACCTGTCCACCAACCGTCTCATTTGTGACATGCCCACCAGGTGGAACTCAATGTTGGCAATGCTGCAGTGGCTGCACACACAGAGGGCCATCAATGAGTACCTGTGCGGGTATGGCACCAGGACAGGGTCAGGGGAGCTTGGCTTCTTTTCGCCACGCCAGTGGCTACCGATCAAGAATGCATGCACTGTCCTGTCACCATTTGAGGAGGCCACAAGGATGGTGAGCATGCATCAGTGACACTGTCCCTCTAGTCTTCCTGCTGGAGCACATGCTTCGTGGAATCACGGACAGGGAACTTGAGGCAAAACAGCAAGAGGAAGAGGAGGACTTCCTTTCCTCTCAAGGCCCCCTTTATCCAGATAACATTCCTGCGGGCCCGCCAAACACACAGGAAGAAGAGGAGGAGGATGAGGATGAGGATTGTGTCAGCATGGATGTAGAGGATAACACTCAGCAGCAGACTTCAAGGGATGGTTTTCAGTCCGCAGAAACCCAAGGTGTTGTACGTGGCTGGGAGGAGGTAGTTACGAATCATGTGATCCTTAGTGACTCAGAGGACGCAGAATCAAATGCCTTTGCAAACTTACGCTGCATGACCTCCCTGATTCTGCAAAGCCTACCAAAGGACCCTAGGATTTGTGGTATCAAGGAGAGGGATCATTACTGGCTGGCAACCCTTCTTGATCCAAGTTACAAGGTAAGGTTGCGGAATTGATCCTGCCTTTGCAGAGGAAGCAGAGGATGAAATATCTTCAGGGGGCCTTGAAGAAAGGTTTGTGCAATGCATTTCCAGACCCTGGGAGGTTACAATTTCCTGGTGCTGGACAACGTGTTGCTGAGGCTTTGTTCAGTCAGAGGAAGAAGGGTGGAGAAGGTGGCCGGCTGACCGATGCCTTTAAACAATTTTTCAAACCTTAGTGCCAAGGCCTGATCGGTTCAAGCAACCATCACCAGCCTCTGCATTACATGGTGCAGGAATATCTAGGGGCAAGAGCAGACTTGGAGACCTTTCCAACAGAGCATCCACTGGGTTACTGGGTCTTGAGGATGGACCACTGGCCAGAACTTGCTCAATATGCAATTGAGCTACTGGCCTGTCCTGCATCCAGCATGCTTTCTGAATGCACATTCAGTGCTGCTGAAGGGTTTGAAACAGATCAAAGAGTGCGCCTGTCCACAGACTCCGTTGATAGGCTCACATTCATAAAAATAAATTAGTCTTGGATCAGCAGCTATCAAGCACCTGCTGGTGATGTAACTGATTGAATTTGCTATGGATGTGGGATCCCTTGAAGACTGCCTATGCTGACTATCCTATCCCTCCTCAATCTTGACGATGCTAGATTCCAACAATATTTGTTGTTTAGGGCACCACCCCTACCACCCAAGACCCAATTTTTCTGCCCCTGTTTAACAGGGGCATGTAGTTACACTTCTTTTTTTTCTTTTTTAATTATCTTTATTATAATTTTTAGGTGAGAACAAAACAATACAGAGCCTATTGGGCATACCCAGGCTCGATCACTACAACTACAAAACTAGATATAAGATGAGAAAAAAAAAGAGAGAAAAAAAAACACATAAACTACCTAAACCACTGTACGCTCGACCACCTGTGTAGAAAATTCAAAGCAATTCTCCAATTCCACATATATCCTACAAAGCTTAATTTAGATTCTTGTGAAATAAAGTGTACATTATAGATACATAATTGCATCCCCCCCCCCCTCCCCCTGACTATTGACCGAGCATCTCAGGGGTGTTATGAGATCGGAGATGCCACTTGGGTCATTCACGGTACTTAGCAGAACGTTACTAATCGTCCATCGAGTCTGCATTAGTGGACAGGGAATTAGTCCAAATATCCCATATTTTGTGGAATTTTTTGGCACATCCACGTGACAGGTAGGTAGCCTTGTATAGTGGTAGAGCCGCATTCACTAACCTCTTCCAAAAATTTAATGAGGGTGCGGATGAGGCCTTCCATCTGAGTACTATCGACTTACGGGCATAATAAAGTAGTAATCCTAGCAGGGTTCTAATAGTCCGGCTTGGGGCCAGGGGTTACACAAGTCCCAGCAGACATACCTCTACAGACAGTGGTACAGGAACAGTGGTGACAGTCAAAATAAAATTGGTTACCTCAACCCAAAAAATTTCGATCTGAGGACAGCTCCAAAATATGTGTATGAAATCCGCTGAAGATGAGTTGCATCTCCAGCAGGAAGGAGGAATAGATGGATATATTTTGTGTAGACGCACGGGCGTGTAATATACCCTATGTACTATTTTAAATTGCACTAACTTGTCTCTAGCTGATACTAGCTGTGAAAAGGGACACTCCCACAGTTCCTCCCAATCTTCTGTGTCTAGTGTAGGGAAATCGATCACCCACTTTGCCTTAAGGTTTTCTAATCCCGTGTGTACATTAGGGAGTAACGCTTTATATATGGTGGATAAGGGCTTAGTTAGAGTTTCGTCCCTGAGCAGAGTTTCCAGATTTGAGGTGTAAAAGGCCACTTGGGCATGCTCAAACTGGGTGTTGAAGGCGTGTCTAAGCTGCAGGAATCTAAACAAGTGAGAGTTGGGTAAATCATATTGTTGTTTCAACCCGTCAAAAGTCTGCATTCGGCCATCCAAACAGATCTGATTTAGATATTTGATGTCCTTGCATGCCCATATACTGGGGTCAGGAATGGACCCAAATTCTGACAATTGCGGGTTAAACCAAAGAGGGCTGTGCAGGGATATGTGTCCAGAAGGTATGGGGCGCATGGAATTTGCCACCGACCACGCTCGTATAACTGCTTTCATTGCCGTTGTAAGAGTAAAGTAAGTTCCGTAGCGCCTCGTATGACCCCAGATGTGCTGCTTCTAGAACCACTGCTGCATTGGACTCATCAGAGACCAGCCAGTTGTGGGCATGTGATAATAGAGCCGCCACGAAATAAGAATGGAGGTCAGGGCAAGCCAGGCCTCCCTCCCCCCAAGGTCGCTGTAGCACCGCCAGCCTAAATCTCGGCTGACCGGTTCCCCAGAGAAAAGATAATAGAATGGTATTTATCAGGCAAAATACTTTTTTTGGAATCCAGATAGGGGCGTGTCTGAGAACATAGAGAAAAGCGGGCAGTAGTTTCATCTTGAATAAATTAATCCTCCTAATTAGAGAGAGGGGGAGATGTGCCCAAGCCTTCAGTCTTGTCCCCATCATTTGTATCAGTGGTTCAAAGTTAAGGGTATAATAATCAGAGGTAGATGTGGAAATGTGGATACCTAGATATTTAATTTTGTCTGTCCATAATAAGGGAAGGTTGGGATCTGCTATGTCCTTTGCGGCTATATCTATCGGTAAGATTTGGGATTTTTCCCAGTTCACTTTGAGTCCCGAGCAACTATTGAAATTTGAAAGAATGGTCAGTGTCTCATGGAGGGATTGAGCAGGGTCATTCAAAAAAAGAATGAGATCATCTGCGTATAAAGCCACTTTCTCATGTATGGATCCCACCTGTATGCCCCTAACCCCCTCTGCCTGTCTTAAGGCCGAGGCAAGTGGTTCCATCACCAAGGCAAACAAAGCCGGTGACAGCGGACAACCTTGTCTCGTACCTCTTCCCACCGAAAAAGGTGCCGACAGAGCACCATTAAGTTTTATCTGCGCCGTTGGGTTCTTATACAAAATATCAATCCACCTACGGAATTCTTCTCCAAAACCCATAACCTCAAGAACCGAAGACATATAAAGGCCATGCCACCGAATCAAATGCCTTTTCAATATCTAGCGCAACCAATGCCCTCATGGAGGACTCAGTGGGGGGCAGCTGAAGATGTGTAAACACTCTACGTAAATTTATATCTGTTGATTTCCCTGGCATGAAACCAGTCTGGTCTATATTAATCAGGGATGGTAGAATCGTCCGCAGTCTGGTCGCTAGTATTTTTGTCAAGATCTTGAGGTCATAGTTTAGCAAGGAGATCGGCCTATATGTAGTACAGAGGGATATGTCTTTGCCGGGCTTAGGAATGAGGACTATGTGTGCCTGGTACATAGAAAGGGGCAAGGACATCTGCCTTTTACTTTCAGAGAAGACCTTCAACAGTTTTGGTGCAACTAAAGAGGCATACATTCTGTACCATTCACCCGGCAGGCCATCTGGTCCCGGTGTTTTTCCACTGGGGAACGAACAAATCACTGCCTCTATCTCCTCGGTGGTAAAATCCTTGTCTAAAAATTCAAGATCCTCCTGTGAAAGAGTGGGTAGGTGTAGGGAATGTAAAAACTCCCTACGCCGGTCCTCAGGCCAGCCAGGGACTGCTTCATATAATTTTTCATAAAAGGATCTGAATTCATCCAAAATTTGCTCAGGAGTAGAAAGCACCTGACCATCCGAACCACGTATTTCTGACACCACTGTCTGCATTTTAGAGTCCGCAACTAAATTTGCTAGGAGTTTGCTGTTCTTGTCTCCGGACTCAAAGATCCTCCCCGCCAGAGATTTTAAATCCAGATGTGTGGCCGATGCAAGATGTAGAGACAATGCTCTTCTTGCTTCAGCTAGCTGGCTGAAGTGATCCCGAGTCGGGGAACCAGAAAAAGCCTCTGCTGCCTTAGCCTCTCCCTCCTCAAGGGCCTGGACCTGACAGGACATCTCAGAACGAACCGTCTTGATAGCTGAAATGTATTCACCCCTGGTGTTGGCCTTAAAGACGTCCCAGACTACCTGTGCTGAGGTTGAGTTCTCATTGATCTCCCAATATTGCGGCAGTTTAGGAGAGACTTCCTCCTCCACCCTCGTGTCCTGTAACCATTTTGGTGCTAAACGCCAACAGTCTCGACTCCTGGTGTCAGACAACCCCAGGGTGACCTCTAAGGGCGCATGATCAGAGAGGCCCGCAGGTAAGTACGAGACCCCCCTCACCGCCGCCAGGGCACAGGTGTTGCCAAAGACCAGGTCGATCCTGGAGCCTGATTTATGAGTGATGGAGTGAAAGGAGTAAGCCCTAGTGGTTTGGTGCTTCCATCTCCAGATCTCAGTGTAATTAAGTGCTTGTGCCCATTGAAGTAGGTCCGGTGAAAACACCCTATTTGGGTTGGACGAGTCCAGAGATGGGTCCAGAATAGAATTAAAGTCCCCAACTATGTAAAGTCTGGAGAACTGTAATGTAGCTAAATGTTCATATAATTTGTAGAGGACCTGTTGGTTGAAAGGAGGAGGAATGTATACATTGACTAAAGCATAGACCACTGCTCTGATCTCCAGTAAGAGGATTATGAATCGGCCTTCCTGATCAGTTTGTAGATGTAGGACCTTATATGCAAGGGATTTGTTTAATAAGATGACCACTCCCCTGGCATAACTGGAGTACGTTGCATGAAATGCTTGCCGTACCCAGGGTCTACGTAGTGCCAGGATCTTATTCCCCAGGAGATGGGTCTCCTGCAGGAACAAGATATGGGATCTGTGATTATTCAGGTATTTGAACATTAATGCCCTTTTAACCTTATTATTAAGACCTCGTACATTCCATGTTATCAGTTTTAACTCCATGAAGGCACTAACAATTTATAATGCAGCATAATGATACCTACGTGTGTGGGATCAGCCCCCTTGGGACCAAGGGAGAATGCAAAGAGGAGAACAAATTTTACACTGGGCATGGTGAGAATTGATAGAACACATGTATATATATATATATATATATATATATATATATATATATATATATATATATATATATATATATATATATATATATATATATACACACACACACACACACACACACACACATCAGTCAGTGGATATAGAGCGTACAAAAAAATAAATAAACAAAAACAGTAACCTGTAAACTCCCTACTGACCATGAAATACCCCTAACAGAGAAAAAAAGAAAAAAAAAGAACTATGGCCAGTTTAATACCCAAAAACCTGAACTCAAAACTCTTAGAACTTCAGACTTCTGTGAAAAGTTCCAAAGTGCGGCGATTCAGTGCCGCTGATGCCTCTTCAATTGGCGTAAAGAAAAACTGGGGGGGGGTAGATACTGTAGTGAGGTGTGTCCAACAAGGTAGCTCCGGGGTAGAAGAATGTAGAAGTACTGCATGTCTCGTCCTGAACTAGAGGAATCTCTAGTGATCAATGGCTCTTGCAAGAGAAAAATCATAATCAGGTGTAGATTAAACATACCAGCTCCCAGGGTTAGGTTGTTCTCCCACCCAGAATAACAGGTAAGTCCTGCATGGGGGTTCAGGAGTCAATTAGCAACAAATTTAGGTGATAAGACCCAAGGGGGCTATACAACAGACTGATAACTGGACAAAATCCCCACGAGCCCGGATCCGGAAGGGAGATAGAATTATTATGAAAACTGTCGGGGAGCCACTTGTAGTAAGGGATAATATCTGGTGCTCACCCCAGGTTGTTTAGCCAGTCATCTGCATCAGCCGGAGAGTCGAAGAACCTGACCGAGCCATTGTGAGGGATCCGGAGACGACTGGGGTACATCATACTGTATTTATTGTCCTTTTTGCGTAGGCGTCTACGGACGTCATTAAAGGACTTCCTCTTGCGCTGTAGGTCAGCTGAAAAATCCGGAAATAGGACTGCGGAATTGCCATACTGGAGCGAAGGATGTTTGCGAGTGTCACGTACCTGATCGGAGTCTGAAGTGACGAGGCCGGCCTCCCTTGTATCTCCAACCCGGGTCCCGCTGAGAGTGGGAACAGAGGGACCCCAAGGAAAGGAGGAACACGAGTGCCTGTAGAAGTAACCCAGGAATCTTGAGGCAGATGATGCGACTTTAGGTAGGCAGGAAGTCGCAGCAGATCGCAGGAGCCGAGATGCAGGAACTTGACAGGCAGCTTGGAGCCAGACAGGAGACAGGAGCGGAGTCACGGGAATAGCCGGGTTCGGAAGAAATCAGGAACCAGTGAATCAGGATATGGGAGAGTCCAGAGGCAAGGTCAGGGGAGCCAAGGTTCAGCAACGGATATCAAGCAGGCAGGTAACACAGGATACAGATACAGGAACAGCTGAAGATCAGTCAGCACCTGTCACAGTCAGTGTGTCCTTTAAATAGGCCGTCTGGCGCCAAAGGGCCGCGCGGACGCGCTCCCGCAGGCACGCCCGTTCCTTTGCGCACGCGCATTGGCACGTCTGCGATCCGAAGCGACCTTCCCGAACGCATGCGTGCGTGAAGAGTCCTTTATGAACGTGTGTACCCACGAGTGAACCCGGGACGCAACAGTTCTTACAGCGAGCTGCGGAAAGGATCCTGTCTCAGTCCCTGAAGTTGAGGAAGCGAACCAAGAAGGGTCGGGGATTCGCACCAGGGATAATGCGTCCCGTGGGTACACGGTGGGCACGCTCGACGACATAGGTCGGGGAGATATCTGCGAGGCCTAGCAGACTTTTGAAGAATTCTTCCGTGAACTCCGCTGGTCTGTCACCTTCCTCCCGCTCCGGGAGACCCAGGACTCGAACATTGTTGCGTCTCGCCCTGTTTTCTGCGTCATCGGCTTTGGCGACAAGCGATTGTACTGTGCGTTGCAATTCTGCTATGATAGTGGAGTGGGTAGCTGTAAGATCTTCAGTGGCAGAAATTCTGGTTTCCGATTCAGTCAGCCTGCCCCTAATTTTATCCAGGTCATTTACATTCTTCAGCTAGTCGGTCTATTCTCACCAGCATGGAGGTTTTGCTTTGTTCAATGGCGGCCAGGATCAATGCGGTGCTGTCCTGGGAGGGTGGGGCAGGGAGAGCCGCACTCGGCAAAGCTCGTGCTCCATGGCTAATTCGGTTAGCAGTTCCTGCAGCCTCCCTATGAGAGAAGAGTCAGGCTGTGTAGCCGGTACAGGGGCCGAGCGGCCTGGTGTGGATGAATTTTTGGGCCGTTGCTTAGGGCCCATGAAGCTGAAGGCAAGAGGTTGATAAAATGGAGCTGGGTAATAGTCAGCCTGCAGTGTATAATCAGAATGAGGGGAGGGAGAGGGCACCCCCACAGCCACACAGCAGCCAGTCAGTCACTGATATAGTGTTCACCACTTGGGTATTTTCCAGGGCAGCAGTGCGGTACAGATTTTAAGATCCCAGTCCCAACAGAGGGTAGACTTCAGAGCCCAGTGCAGTGGTCAGAAGGGTACTACAGGTATGCCGCAGGTATTAAGTCCCAGAAGTCCGCAGCGCAGAGAGGTGGGCAGTAGTCGCCAGCAGCCCCCCCCGTGTAACTTGCTAATAGTGACAATCCAGTGAGAAGGGCCGATCGTGGGCACTATGCAGGAGAGGCCCAGGTAGCCAGGATGAAGGCAGAGGGGTGAATAAGGATGCTGGGCCCCAGGACTCCTCAGCCAGCCCACGTATGGCAGCCACCACCAGCTAACTGAGCCGTTTTTCTGCAGGATGGTGAAGGGATGGTGGGATGTGTGAGCGCAGCAGTGTCCCTGCTCCCGATTACAAAGTAGGCCGGCTGCGGCGCTCCTCCTGCGCCGGCCGGCGGCGTAGAAAAGTGCGGTGGCCTGGAGGCTTCACCAGGCCGCACTAGGCCGCGGCCGACGATTAAAACGGCCCCACGGACCATCTGGATCTGACAAACACCTGGGGGGGTAGGCCGGATGATAAGGAGTTCCCCTACCTCTCCACCAGGCCAGGAACAGCTTCCTCCAGCTTGCTGTGACCCGGGAAAATGGCGGCGGCGGCTGTGGATGATCAGTGGATTCCCAGAAGATCACGGGCCCGAGACCTGCAATATAGGCACAGGGAGCAGCAGATGATGTAGGAGAAGCCTACAGGCAGTTATTTTGGCTTTTTATAGAAGTTGATGGCACAGATGGCTGAGGATGGTGTTCAGGATACCCGGCGCTCCTCTCCAACACGTCCGCCGCCGCTCACATCCGGACACGCCCCCCCGTAGTTACATTTCTTGATATAATATTTCACAGCAGGGCCCGTTCCTGCGCCCAACAAAAGTGACTATGAGGGCTTACAGTTTTCTGGTACCACCAACACCTAAGGCCCAATTTTCTGCAGAGTATATAGGGCAGGCCGTATAGTATATATACTGCTGTTCAGAGTATATAGTGCCCGGGGGCCTGGGGGACCCCCACGTCATTTTTTTTAAATTTGGGTGCGCCTTATTATACATACCAGACCTAAAGGGCCTGGTGTGGATTTTGGGGGTGACATTCAAGCAAATTTTTTTGGTATCTTTATCTATATTGCCGGGATCTGACAATACATTACAGCCGCAAGCAGTTTTTAAATGACCTTTTTTCCTTTAGAACACAAACACTTTTTATGGCAATAACTTGCATATAAGTCTTTAAAATTAGCACTTTTGATTTTTCACGTTTGTGTCCCATAGACTTTACCGGTGTTCGCTTGTTGAAACAAATTTTTTGCCTGTTCGCAAGTTCTGCTGCGAACCAAACCGGGGGGTGTTTGGCTCATCCCTAATTGTAACTAGTATTGCATTTACAAAACAATGTGAATATTTGTGAATTGTGATTAAAAACGATTGTTCTACAAACATATAGATGCTTACATAGAAACACCAGTGAACAAATAAATAAATCCAAAAATAAAAGCAAAAAACAAATAATTAAAAAATTATCAATTCATGCTTGTATATGTTAAAATATATAGTGTTATACTGCGCTAATGTTCAAAAATGGTGAAATCTAAATTGTAAAACAGCAGCCAGCACCAAAATGGACAACTTGTGCAAAAGTAATAGGTAAAAAACAGTGCAGTGCTAATTATGAATACATGGATGTGCAAAAATAGTGATATAAGGTGAATCATAAAAACAATCTGTGGCAGAAATACAAATCTGTACAGAAAAGAAAATATATCAGTCATTAGTGAACTAAAAAAGTCCAAAAATAAAATGAATACGTTCGTGAAGGTGTATTAGATAATTGCGTGATCCAAATTGTGATGATCAAACACCTAGAGAGGAAGAATCACCACCGTGAAGAAATCTGCCACCAAATGGAATATAAGGAGGTTTACCAGAACATATGGACCCAATTCAGCTTATACCAAATGGGTCAATAAAGGCAATGGTGTCTCAATATCTGGATATAGATGCTCCACTCCAATCACCTTTAAACGGACTGTATGTTACTAGGGAGATTGCCAACCATCACCGAAACCGATGTAGCAATATATGTTAATATACAGGGCCTTTCAAAGAAAGAGATGGAATCCTCTCATCAATACTCCATTAGTATATAAACCCAGGGAGAGAAGGTAGAAGACTTGTCATAGTGTAAAACCATCAATAGAAAAATGTATTAAAACATAGACCACTCACATTTCAGTATACATCAAAGCATGAGATGGACAATTCATGGCAAACCAGGAGAAACAAACTGTAATGGTATAGTGGAGTAACCTATCAGAGGATAACAGTGAGTGGGTAACAAAATACACTCTCTGTTATGAATGGGCCTCTTATATTAGTAACGCACAAGCTTTGGCAGTATTCATGAGTTGTTAAACTTGTTTAACAAATTAATCTGTGAAACCTCTCGTGCTTACTTATAAAATCTATACAGTCATAAAAGCAATCTGCAGCACACAAAGTGACCAACTTTCTACATATTATGATTGTAACTAGTACCGCGTTTACAAAATAATCTAAAGATTTGTGAATTGTGATTAAAAACGATTGTTCTACAAACATATAAATGCTTAGATAAAAACAACACCAGTGAACAAATAAATAAATCCAAAAACAAAAAATAAAAAACAAAAAAAATTAAAAATGATCAATTCACGCTTGTATATGTGCAATAATATGATAAGTCCCAAGAAACAAAAAACAAGGTGAAAAACTGTAGACATACTTCACATAAGACTTCACCACCAAATGCACTGTGTACGTAAAATGGGTCCACCACCTTAGAGCGTAAGATGACTGCTCACCTTTTACCAAGTCATAGACCCTTAACCACTTGCTTACTGGGCACTTAAACCCCCCTCCTGCCCAGACCAATTTTCAGCTTTCAGTGCTCTCACACTTTGAATGACAATTACTCAGTCATGCAACACTGTACCCAAACAATTTTTTTGTCCTTTTTTTCATACAAATAGAGCTTTCATTTGGTGGTATTTGATCACCTCTGGGTTTTTTAATTTTTGCGCTATAAATGAAAAAAGACCGAAAATTTTGAAAAAAAATGCTTTTTTCTTCGTTTCTGTGATAAAATTTTGCAAATTAGCAATTTTTATTCATAAATGTTGGCCACAATTTATACTGCTACATATCTTTGGTAAAAATAACCCAAATTAGTGGATATTATGTGGTCTGTGTGAAATTTATAGAGTCTACAAGCTATGGTAAAAATCATAAAAAAATGATCACATCTGATCACACCTGATCACACCTGATGTACTGAGGCCCATCTCCTTTCTTGAGACCATAACAAGCCAGGAAAGTACAAATGCCCCCCAAATGACCCCTTTTTGGAAAGTAGACATTCCAGGGTATTTAGTAAGAGGCATGGTGAGTTATTTGAAGTTGTCATTTTTTCCCACAATTCTTTGCAAATTAAGGGTTTTTTTTATTTTTTTTATTTTTTTCAGAAAATTGTCATTGTAATAGCTTATTTCTCTCACATAGAATGTGCATACCACAAATGACACCACAAAATACATTCGGCTACTCCTCCTGAGTATTACAATACCACATGTGTGGGACTTTTTCACTAACTGGCCACATACAGAGGCCCAACATGCAGGGAGCATCATCAGGTGTTCAAGGAGCATAAATTACCCATCTAACTTGTTGACTACCTATTACACTTTTGAAGGCCCTAGAGCACCAGGACAATGGAAACGCCCACAAAATGACCCCATTTTGGAAAGCTAACACCCCAATGTATAATCTATGAGGCATAATGAGTCTTTTGAACGGTTCATTTTTTTCCAGAAGTTTTTGGAAAATGTGGAAAAATGTGGAAAAATATGAAAACGCATTTTTTTTTACACAAAGTTGTCCGTTTATAAGATATTTCCAACACATAGCATTTACATAGCAAAAATAACACCCCGAAATACATTCTGCTACTCCTCCTGAGTAAAACGATACCACATGTGTGAGACTTTTACACAGCCTGACCACATACAGAGGCCTAACATTGAAGTAGCACCTTCAGGTGTTCTAGGAGCATAAATTACACATCTCATTTCTCACCCACCTATTACACTTTTGAAGGTCCTGGAGCACCAGGACAATGTAAACGCCCACAAAATGACCCCATTTTGGAAAGCTAACACCCCAACGTATAATCTATGAGGCATAATGAGTCTTTTGAACGGTTCATTTTTTTCCAGAAGTTTTTGGAATATGTGGGAAAAAAAATGAAAACGCATTTTTTTTTTACACAAAGTTGTCCGTTTATAGGATATTTCCAACACATAGCATTTACATAGCAAAAATGACACCCCAAAATACATTGTGGCACTCCTTCTGAGTATGGCAATACCACATGTGTGAGACCTTTACACAGCTTGGCCACATACAGAGATCCAACATGAAAGGAACACCATCAGGTGTTCCAGGGACACATAGCATGCATATACCAAGAATTACACCCCAAAATACATTATGCTGAGCAAAGAGAAACAAAAGATTACCTGTGGTTTTAGTAGTATAGTTGTCCCCAGGAGGATAGCACTGGTCCAGGCAGCAGGCAGGGACTTGGTCAGCAACAGCGAACACAATTTTTCAGGCAGCAGGCAGAAATACTGTCCATAGTCAGTACAGGCAGCAGGCAGGGATGCTGTCCATAGGTCAGTGCAGTGCAGGGTCAGTGCAGGCAGAGATTGTCAGCAGTGCCAAAATATTGGTCTTGGTAGTAGGCAGGAACAAGGTCCATGTGCTGTGGTCAGTGCGACAAACAGAGGCATGACAGCAGTAACTCCTACAGGCAGCAGGCAGAAGTAGGGCCTCGTTCAGGACAGAATGGGGACAGGGGTAGAGGCTTCTCCCACCCAAATCTCTTTGAAGCCTCCGAGTCTCCAGACCCTAATCTAGGAATGAGAAAACAAAGAAAATTGTTTTCTTCATCCAGAAAAACTATTCTGGAGCCCCTCACATATGTGAGACCCCTGTGTTGAATCCCACTAGTCCAGTTGCAGGGTACAAGATCAGTCCAAGAGGCAGGCAAGAGGCATGGTCAAACAGTCCAAGGTCAGTTCCAGATCAGGCAAAGGTATGTACAGAATCGTTAGGCAGAAGCATGGTCGAATAACAGTCCAGGGTCAGTTCCATATCAGGCAGAGGTATGTACAGAATCGTTAGGCAGAAGCATGGTCAAAAAAACAGTCCAGGGTCAGTTCCAGATGAGGCAGCGGTATGTACAAAATCGGCAGGCAGAAGCATGGTCAAATAACAAGCCAGGGTCAGTTACAGAGCAGGCAGTGGCATAAGGGGTGTGAAGGCAGGAACTGAGGATTACGGTTACCATACTTCACTAATAATTTAGTGAAGTATGGTAACGGCGGAAGCATTCACCTATACAGAGGCCTGGTTCGGAAGGACATTCTGCACAATAATAAGATGTGTCTCTTCTGACTCCTGCTCTGGTACACACCTTACATCTTTTTTGGCGTCTTTGGCCTGTTGGTCTGGGAGGGAGTTTATCTGGAAAGTGGCGCTCGGAGAGTCGACTAACAACATCTGATCGGATGTTTACTGGTGGGCCGTTCGGGAATATAAGGGCAGTGTAAATTTCCTCCAGGTAGCCAAGGAAGCATTGGGGGTTTTGGGTGGATTTGCGGTAAATGATATAGGAGTTGTATATGGCCAATTGAAAAAAATAAATCGCTACTTTTTTGTACCAGTGGTATGTCCTTCTTGAGGCAAGATATGGTTCCAACATTTGATCGTTAAAGTCGACTCCCCCCATAAACAAATTGTATTGATGGATGCATGTGGGTTTCTGGATGGGGCCATTCCTTCTGGGGATTTCCACATAGGTGTTGTTGTGGATGGAAGACAACATATACACATCCCTTCTGTCCCTCCACTTCACTGCCAGAATCTCTTTGTTACGCAGACATGCCGTTTCTCCTTTTCTCAACTTCTTATTAACAAGACTTTGAGGAAAGCCCTTCCGATTTTTTTCACGGTGACACATGCTGGCGTCTTCTTCCGATGAAGGTTGGTGGTATCCTTTGTCGAGTAGGGGGTATATGAGGTCCCAAACAACTTTCCCGCTGGTTCCCAAGTAGTCCGGGCAATTAGGAGGCTGCAGCTGGGTGTCCTTCCCTTCGTACACCATGAAGGAATATGTGTACCCTGTGGCTCGGTCACATAGTTTGTACACCTTCACCCCATAGCGGGCCCTTTTGCTGGGGATATATTGCTTAATTTTAAGCCTGCCGCTAAATTTCACAAGGGACTCATCTACACATATTTGTTGGTCCGGGGTGAACAGCTGGGGGAATACTTCGGAAAAATAATTTAATATTGGGCGAATTTTGTAAAGCCTGTCAAAATTTGGATCAGTTCGGGGAGGGCACTGGGTATTGTCGCTGAAATGTAGGAACCTCATTATCATCAGATACCTGGTTCTGGGCATTACCGCGGAGAAGAGCGGCATGTGGTGGAGGGGGTGGGTTGACCAATAGGAACGGAATTCGTTTTTTTGAGTGAGCCCCATATTCAATGTTAGGCCCAAAAAAACCTTGAACTCCTCCACTGTCAGGTCTCTCCACTCATAGGGACGGGCATAATATGATGTGGGATTTTGCAAAATAAATTGCTGTGCATACAGGTTGCACTGGGCCACAATTGACGCCAACATGTCCTCCGTAAAAATTAAATTAAAAAAATTAATTGGGGTGAAATTCCCTGTATCCACCTGGACTCCTGGCTGGGCCGTGAAAGGGGGAACGCTAGCTTCTCCTGAATTGGGAGGAAGCCACAAGGGGTTCTGAAGTGCAAAGGGAAGGCTGGCATGGGACCTAACCCTTTGGGGCTGGGGTGACACCCCACTGGTACTTGGCCTTTCTTGCCGAGGCACTGCGGTGCTAGTGGATGCCACTGCGATGCTGGCGGATGCCACTGCGGTGCTGGCGGATGCCACTGCGGTGCTGGCGGATGCCACTGCGGTGCTGGCGGATGCCACTGCCTCCTCACTAGAACGCCTTCGTTTGGCGGGCCGAGTTTCTTCCTTCGAGTCTGTAAGTGTTTCACTACTGAGCACTGGCTCGTAATTTACGTCAGAATCCGAATTGGAGAGGGAATCTGAAAAAGAGAGCTCCGCGTTGCTCTCGTCAGCCGTAGAAAGAATTTGGTATGCCTCCTCGGCGGAAAAGCTTTTTTTGGACATGGCTGCTGGTGGTTTATGAGATTGCACAGCTGTGTGCTAAGCCTGCACTGATGAGGTGGCACTAATTGATGGCACAGATGTGCACTGATGAGGCGGCACAGGTGGGCACTGATGGGCACTGATGAGGTGGCACAAATGGGCACTGAGGCAGCAGATGAGCACTGAGGAAGCAGCACAGATGTGCACAGATTTACACTAATGAGGCGGCACAGGTGGGCACAGATATGCACTGATGTGGCACAGGTGAGGTGGCACAGATGGGCACTGATGAAGCGGCACAGATGGGCACTGATGAAGCGGCACAGATGGGCACTGATGAAGCGGCACAGATGGGCACTGATAAGGCAGCACAGATGTGCACTGAAGCGACAGATGGGCACTGATGAGGTGGCACAGATGGGCACTGAGGAGATGGCACAGATGGGCACTGAGGAGGTGGCACAGATGGGCACTGAGGAGGTGGCACAGATGCGCACTGATTGCACAAATGCGCACTGATTGCACAGATACGCACTGCACAGACGGGCACTGATGGGCACAGACGGGCACTGATGGGCACAATCGGGCACTGATGGGCACAGACGGGCACTGATGATGCACTGATGGCACTGATGTGCACAGGTGGGCACAGATGGCACTATATTGGTGTCACTGTGGGCAGTGTTGGGCACTTTTTGGGCACACTTTGCTGTTTTACTACTCACAGAATCTCTCTCTCCTCACACGCTGTCTCTGTGTGAGGAGAGAGAGAGCCGGCGATGAGAGATGATCTCAATTGTTTACCTTTTAGATCATCTCTCATTGGAGGCGGCGATCGCGCTGTAAACGGCCGCTGTGATTGGCCGTTTACAGCGATCTGTGATTGGCTGTGTCCAAGGGACACGGCCAACACAGATTTTCCCCGAGGCGCGCTCACGAGAGCGCGCTGGGAATGAGGAAAGGGGACGACGTCAATGGACGTAGTCCCGGTTTTTCAGATCCGCGCTGTTGCCGTCATTTGGCAATGGCCCGGATCTGAGCAGGTTAAAAATTAAAGGTCAACATGCTTGTTGTTCTCTTTAAATAAGTAAAACCATGGTGGCCTTGGAATCAAAATTGGAAGACACCCCGTCCAGTGAAAATAATCCACCACCTAAGAATAAAATGGCTGCTCACCTTAAAACATGGACCCTTCAATTAAAGGTCAAATGCACGTACCGGTATGTTCCTCTATAAATAGAGGATCAGCTGACAGGCTCACTACCACAGCTTCTCTTCTTCCTTGGGGCCAACAACAGGGATACAGCTCATAATATCTGTAGAAAACCCAGCCCAGTTTTGAAAAGTGCCGAACAAATGTGGATGTTTGCAGCTATCGCAACCAATTCTGTTTAATATACTTAGAACTGTGAACAGGTGGTTAATAAGGACCAAAAATAGGTGTTTTATCATGTTCCAGCGCCCTTACTAAAGGGTAGAATTGACAGTGTTTGCAGGGAGAGATAGTTGTGCTATACAGTGCTACAGTAAGTAGTCATATAGAACCCAGATAGCAAGGATAACTTGGTTCAAAGAAAAGCTCCACCGGTGAAAAACAAACAAGTAAGCAATTGGTGACAGACCCTCCACCTCTGGTAGAGGTGGAGGGTCTGTCACCAATTGCTTACTTTTGTTTGTTTTTCACCAGTGGAGCTTTTCTTTGAATCTTCTGAGATTTTAGTCCAACAGCTATAATAAGGACTTTCACTGGACTTTATGATATTACTATTTATTGTTCTGTGATCATATTGTTCATTGCGCTGCACTTCTTACTATATCTATTTCTCTTTTGGTTTTTAGGGAAAAATCTTTAGTGTTCAGCTTGCATTTTTTAAGGGGGGTGTTGTTTATTTTTGCGCTGATTGCATTTTATAATTTTACAGCAAGGATTACTTGCCACAAATTTGCTGAATTGTAAGTCTTGTTAACTTGCTGCACATTTTCACTGGGAAGTTGTACACTTGCAGAGCACTTGAAGCACAAGTTCTAGTTGACACGTTTTCAATTTGTAACAAATTTATGCAGCAAGTCTCTAGCAAGTGCAAAGTTGCAGTGGTGAGTCTACCACTGTGGTGGGATAACTATTGCACAACATAACTGAATCAGAACTGGAAGCAGACTTGCAGATTGCTTGCAAAGAAAGTTCATCTGGAGTCATGCAATGCAGACTTCCTGCCATTGTGTAACAAACTTGTGAAGCGTGAAAAGTCTAGCAATAGCTAAGCAATCGTTTTCAAACTTGCAGATAAATTGCTTGCTTTCTGGGAAGTACCGCCCAACACATTAGTGTAAATTGCAAGGTGATGGGCTCTTTATTTATATGGAACTCCCTTTCCAACCTGTTTACAGTGCATAGACCCAATAGACACCCTTTGTGTGCGTGTGTGTGTCAACAACAACTTCAGTTGCTGTTAGCTGCTGGACCCCCTTGAAGTCTTTTTTTGTGTTATATTTTATTTACTTTTATTGAACATGTAAGTATTTATAAATTAATTAATTTTACTTTTAGCTAGGTTTAACCTCCCTGGCGGTATGATTATTTCAGATTTTAGGTGCTGAAAGCGGTACCATTATTTTGCACAGAAATTTGGCGTTTTATATTGTAGGCCTGTAATTCTTAGGAATAGTTCACTTAAATCTGTCCACCAAGAGTCTAGTAGATATCCCGGGTATGATGAAGTTTGAAAAATGAAATAAAAAATTATAATATAATAAATAACTATAAATAATTATAACAAATAATAATATAATAATAATAAAAATTATATAATAATGTAATCAAATCAAAAACACTGAAATTTGCTCAGTTGCAGAATTGTAGCTTTTGTTACTTTTAGTGTTTGATGATGGATCTCCTCACAAATCACTATCGCTCAATTCTGCAAGTGATTATAATTTATTATCGCTTTTTTCTAGCTGGTCTAAAACCACTTTTGATGTAAAGAGACAGTTTTGGTTGCTATGGACAATCTCCAGTTTCCTGGCAGAAAGAACAGTTTTATATATATAAAACTGCATGCAGGACACTGGGCAGACCACTAGGGACAAAAGGGATGTGTAGTTATTTGATACAGTACTGTAATCTGTAAGATTACAGTATGCTGTATCTGTACTGTGTGTTTCACTTTTGAATTTGCTGCCGAACTCCGTCCCCGTGCGTCGCAATGCTCGCAGGGAACGGAGCTCGGCACTGTGAATCGAGCGAGACACAGCGGCTCGCCGATCACAGCGGGGAGACATCGCAGGATCCAGGGGACAAGGTAAGTAAACTCTTCCTGGATCCTGCGATGCAAGCCCGAGTCTGGCTCGGGGATACTGCTTTTGGTATGAAAAATCCACCCCGAGCCAGACTCGGGAATACCGCCAGGGGGGTTAAAAGGCCCTTTCCCACGGGCTTTCCGATCAGGTCTATCTGTCAGTTTTTCATAAGGACCTGATCAGAAGCTTCATGCAGCTCTAGACTGGCTGATATAAATGGTTCGGTGTCCGTTTACACCTGACTGTGTCTGAGTCTGTCCGGGTCCTGAAGAAAAAATGGAAATGTATGCAGTCCTAACCTTGATGGATCGGAGGTAGCCCATTTACATCTGTTTGCCCATATAGGTAACACAGATCTGCCCATGTCTGCCAGACACAAACTGAACAGATACAAGAAAAAAAAAAATGACATCCATCCCATTCAGCTCCAATTCAGCAGGGGATTGGCTAACCAATCCCCTGCTGATCGGAGCGGGCCTCATTAATGGTGACAAAATAAAGAAAAGGTCTTTTTACAACTGTACTTCCAGTGGGCTTATATATGTTGCCAGTTGTCCTTGACCATTAATATATGTTGGGAAAATGATTAGACAGCTAAGGTGACGTGACCTGCAACATGTAAATTATATACTTCTGAAGAAGGATAAACCAGTAGTGAGGCCTTTCTGGGATAAACATGGGGCTAAACACAATGGGCTAACATTTTCAGTTGTGCAGGACATTAAATTAGGACAAAGAAAGGGCGATTTGGATAGTATGCTGCTGAGAGCTGAAGCCAGGAGGATTTTTAGTTCAGGATCTAAGGCACCTTCAGGGCTTAATGAAGGTTTTACATTTCTGCCATTTATACATGAATACATTGATTATGCTTGCTGTAGTCTGTTTCTTTCTATATGCATCTGTTCTGGAGATTTCCTAATAAACAAAGTTATATATTTGAAACAGTTCAACATTGGTAATAGGATGCAAATAAAATTGGCAGTATGAATCTAAACACATATGGTACAATTGATTCAATAAATAGTTGTTTGCCAATTGACCACAGGGGGGAGCTCTCTTAATATGATGAAGCTCCTGTCTGAACTAGACATGTGCGCGTCAATAAATTCGTTTTGTTTCGCTCCGTTTCGTATTAGCCGTTAATTCGTATTTCGTAAATCGTGTTCGAAATTCAATTTGTATTAGTACGAAATACAAATTTTCGTTAGGTTCGTTAACTTTTCGTAACAATTACGAGAGTTCGTTATGATGAATTTAAAAAGCAAAAAATTATTTTCTCAATATGTCAGTCGTCATTATGCTCATTATGAGGGGCTCTCACCATCCCTGTGCTGGGCTGACTTCCTCCTGGGGCTGTACCCCTGCTGTTTTGTATGTAATTATGCTTAGCTTATGATAGATTGTAACCGGAGATTGTCATGTAGGTCTGCAGGTGCTTAGAAAGGTTAAGATCTTACTGCAAGTTAGCAGTGAGAGAGACACACTCCCTGGTCTTGGTATTTGTGTGTCCTAGAGGCACAGGCAGAGGGAGGTTCTTTCTGCACCACAGACTGAGCCGTGGTGACGCCCGGAGGGTTGCTATAGCAACGAAACACTACAAATTAGCTTAGAGGGATCAGCCCACCCATATACTGAGGAAGGCCTGTGATTGGCCGATACACGTCTAGAAGGGAGGAGCTGATAGTCACGTTAAGCCAGGCACTGTGGATGTGGACACAGCGGTGCTACTCTGGAGGTTTTTATATGATTTTCAAAGTTTTTATCTTGTAAGTGCAACTTGTCTGTTTGGGGGCTTTGAATAAATTTGTACACGGAGAACACTATGGTCTCTATAATTATTATGTCCTGAACTCATGGAATCTTGAGCCAAGCTTGGGGGGTTATTTGTTTCTTTGGATGTTAATGAGTTGAGCTACCATTAAGAAAATAGCCATCTGGATTACCCACCATTGATTGGGAAGAGGAAGTGAGAGCAAAGAGCTTGTGGGGAGATCCGCATATGAGTTTTGACTCATCTAGGAGGGGAGCGTGCATATTTACTGGTGGTGGTGTGCACTCCTTTTGAGGATGAACAATCACTGTGGTGGAATTGTGTGGATACACTGATCACAAGAAGAGTTTTTCATGTTTCATTTTTTCATTTTATGGACTAATAATTTATATGTAGGATATATTTATTTTAGAGATTTGCACTTTATATTTATATATATTTTTACACCTAGCGCTACATTTATTTATTTACTATCTCCCCTGCTGTGCTCATTATAAGGGGCTCCCACCATCCCTGTGCTGTGCGGACTTCCTGCTGGGCCTGTACCCCTGCTGTGCTCATTATAAGGGTTTCTCACCAACCCTGTGCTATGCTGACTTCCTGGTTTGGTCCCCTGATGTGCTCATTATGATGGAGCTCCCACCATCCCTGTGCTGTGCTGACTTCCTGTGTTTGTACCCCAGCTGTGCTCATTATGAGGGGGCTCCCACCATCCCTGTGCTGACTTCCTGGGTTTGTACCCCTGCTGTGCTCATTATGAGGGGCTTCCACCATCCCTGTGCTGTGCTGACTTCCTGGGTTTGCACCTAGCACAGCACATTGATGGTGGGAGCCCCCTCATAATGAGCACAGCAGGGTACAAACCCAGGAAGTCAGCAAGGCACAGGGATGGTGGGAGCCCCTCATATTGAGCACAGCAGGGGTACAAACCCAGGAAGTCAGCACGGCACAGGGATGGTGGGAGCCCCCTCATAATGAGCACAGCAGGGTACAAACCCAGGAAGTCAGCACGGCACAGGGATGGTGGGAGCCCCCTCATAATGAGCACAGCAGGGGTACAGCCCCAGGAAGTCAGCACAGCACAGGGATGGTGGGAGCCCCTCATAATGAGCACAGTAGGGGTACAGCCCCAGGAAGTCAGCACAGCACAGGGATGGTGGGAGCCCCTCATAATGAGCACAGTAGGGGGTACAAACCCAGGAAGTCAGCACAGCACAGGGATGGTGGGAACCCCTCATAATTAGCACAGCAGGGGTACAGCCTCAGGAGGAAGTCAGCACAGCACAGGGATGGTGGGAGCCCCTCATAATGAGCACAGCAGGGGTACAGCCCCAGGAGGAAGTTCCTCCTGGGGCTGTACCCCTGCTGTGCTCATTATGAGGGGCTCCCACTATTCCTGTGCTGTGCTGACTTCCTCCTAGGGCTGTACCCCTGCTGTGCTCATTATGAGGGGCTCCCTCCATCCCTGTGCTGTGCTGACTTCCTGGGTTTGTACCACTGCTGTGCTCATTATGAGGGAGCTCCCACCATCCTTGTGCTGTGCTCATTATGAGGGGCTCCCACCATCCCTGTGCTGTGCTGACTTCCTGGGTTTTTAACTTCATCATAACGAATAATTGTAATTATTATGACAATAATAAAATGATATTAACGAACATTCTTATTTTGTCCGATTCTGAAATTCCCATCGACTACCAGTACCGGTCTCCAACTCCCATATTAAAAAAGGTAATTTTCCCAACCCTTACTCAGCAGCAAAAGAAAACTTCTGATTGGTCAACAAAACACCAGTCACGTTTCCGTTGTAATGGAATTTGGATCCGAAATTCGTCAATGAAATTTCGTATACAATTCGGAAGCATAGAAATGCTTCCGAATGAACGAATTTTAGGAAATTCGTACGAAACGAACCGCACATGTCTAGTCTGACCTGGCTTCCTGTTTGCCCCCTAGTGGTGACTAAAATATATAAATAAGGGTTATAGATGGTAGCCGCCTTCATTGCACATGTTGTTTTGTGTTTGAGCCAACTTTTTTTTAAATGACACCTTTTTCACTACTGATGAAGCCTTTTTATGGGTGAAACGTTGAGTTTTGGGTTTGGGTTGTTCACTTTTTGATGTGCTTTATATTATCAGGGGATGCGGGGTAAAATTGAAAAATAATCTGGTGTGGAAGGCACTTATTATTATGACCAGTTTTTGGACATAATTAAGGGAATATTTCTCCTCATGGAAAGTTTTTTAATATTCCTACCGGATTTTTTCCCTGTATCCACCTGCAGGTTAATGATTTTTTAATTTTTGCCAACATATATGACATTTAGCTATGTATGAATACAAGTTATATTTAAGGACTTGGGTGGGTTCTGTGCGTAGAGAGATTGACGCACAGCTCTCGCATTGATTTGTCAGTTGTGATTCCCACACAGTAGCTTGTAATTCATTTTGTTTTGGATAGTCAGGTGAATTTATTGGTATATAGTACAAACTACATTTTTCCTGGTAATCTAACCCAAATAAAAAAAATCGTACCTTACACTATTACCATCTCCTGCCACCATTACCAGTTCCTGCTGACTCTGCTTGCCTGCCTCCATTAAAAGCTTCTGGCCTGTCACCATTTTCACCTCCCAACACCTTTGCTGGGCTGCTATCATTACCTGCTCCTGCCACCTCTATTGGTCTGACACCATTACAAACTCCTGTCACCTTTCCTGGTCTGCCGCTATCACCAGCTTATGCCAAGAATATAAGAAAATATGTAGGATAGATTTTTTACCCACAGGACTGAGAAAGTCGTAACAGTTAAGCGAGTCTGGAGGACTGGGAGAGCTGAGGTGACTAGGCGGGTCCAGGGAACTGAAGGAATCTGTAAGTCTTGGAGGAGTGAGAGAGTCAAGGGTGCCAGGAGATCCCCTATTGAGAATCCAGGAGTGGGCCCATGCAGCAGGGTGCTGTAACTGTGGGTTGCATGAACCAGGTGTACAAAAACATAATTGGAGGCACACCCTAAAATGCATTTAAATTCAAGATGGTGCTGCTATAGGACCAGCAAACAGTACAAAACAAATTACAGCGTAAACACATTCAAGAATGACATTTATCCTGCAAGGCTAGTTAAAAACACCTGAACATATTCAAAAAAATACGGGGGTTTGGTCACACTATATGGTCATATAGTGCTAAGCCCACTTACTGCGACAAAGTACTCCGAATTAGTGGGTCCTACCCTAGTAATAGAATGAAAGATCCTGCGTCTCAACCATGGGAGCCAAACTCCTCTATGTGGGAGAACTGAAGGGATTCCTCCTATGCACTGGTGACCGGTAATAAGGAGGGGGAGGGGTGCTCCAGCCCAAAAAAAACCTGGTCAGGGTCTATTACAATATACAAAAACATATTTGGGGGGCACACCCTAAAATGCATTTAAATTCAAGATGGTGCTGCTATAAGACCAACAAACAGTACAAAACAGATTACAGCGCACACATTCAAGAATTGCATTTTTTTGGTCTGGAGCACCCCTCCCCTTCCTCATTACCTCTTTATTAGTGGTCACCAGTGCATAGGAGGAATCCCTTCAGTTCTCCCACATAGAGGAGTTTGGCTCCCATGGTTAAGAGGCAGGATCTTTCATTCTATTAGGGTATGACCCACTAATTTGGGGGACTTTGTTGCAGTAAGTGGGCTTAGCACTATATGACCATATAGTGTGACCAAACGCCCTGTATTTTTTTTTTAATATGTTCAGGTGTTTTTAACTTGTCTTGCAGGATAAATATCATTCTTGAATGTGTATACTCTAAAACAAGAAAGAAAACCTGCTTTGTCTTTTCTTCCCACACTGTGAGCTGCTTACATATTCTCCTGCAAATGTACAATATTTGTGGATATTGTCTCTGAAATGTTATACTCTAGGTTTTCTTTCATGATAAAAATTGCCTTGCCTCTCCTATTTAAGTTGTGACTTAATCAAGTTGCTTACAGTGCCCTGCAAAAGTATTCACCCCCCTTGGCTTTTTACCGATTTTGTTACATTACAGCCTTTAGTTCAATGTTTTTTTAAATCTGAATGATATGTAATGGATCAGAACACAATAGTCTAAGTTGGTGAAGTAAAATTAAAAAAATATATACATAAAACTATTTTTCAGAAATAAAAAACTGATAATTGGCATGTGCGTATGTATTCTCCCCCTTTGTTATGAAGCCCATAAAAAGCTCTTGTGCCAACTACCAACTACCTTCAGAAGTCACATAATTAGTGAAATGATGCCCACCTGTGTGCAATCAAAGTGTCCCATTTTCTGTCATTACATGTACACACTTTTTTTTGAAAGTCCCCAGAGGCTGCAACACCTATGCAAGAGGAACCACTAACCAAACACTGCCATGAAGACCAAGGAACTCTCCAAACAAGTAAGGGACAATGTTGTTGAGAAGTACAAGTCAGGGTTAGGTTAGAAAAAATATCCAAATCTTTGATGATTCCTAGGAGCACCATCAAATCTTTCATAACCAAATGGAAAGAACATGGCACAACAGCAAACCTGCCAAGAGACGGCCGCACACAAAAACTCATGGACTGGGCAAGGAGGGCACTAATCAGAGAGGCAGCACAGAGACCTTAGGTAACCCTGGAGGAGCTGCAGAGACTGGAGTATCTGTACATAGGACGACAATAAGCCATATGCTCCATAGAGTTGGGCTTTATGGCAGAGTTGCCAGAAAAAAAGCCATTACTTTCAGCAAAAACAAAATGGCACGTTTTGAGTTTGCGAAAAGGCATGTGGGAGACTTCCAAAATGTATCGAGGAAGGAGCTCTGGTCTGATGAGACTAAAATTGAACTTTTTGGCCATCAAAGAAAACGCTATGTCTGGCGCAAACCCAACACATCACATCACCCAAAGAACACCATCCCCACAGTGAAACATGGTGGTGGCAGCATCATGCTGTGGGGATGCTTTTCAGCAGTCGGGACTGGGAAACTGGTCAGAGTTCAGGGAAAGATGGATGGTGCTAAATACAGGGATATTCTTGAGCAAAACCTGCACCACTCTGTGTGTGTGATTTGAAGCTAGGATGAAGGTTCACCTTCCAGCAGGACAATGACCCCAAACACACTGCTAAAGCAACACTTGAGTGGTTTAAGGGGAAACATGTAAATGTGTTGGAATGGCCTAGTCAAAGCCCAAACCTCAATTCAATAGAAAATCTGTGGTCAGACTTAAAGATTGCTGTTCACAAGCGCAAACCATCCAACTTGAAGTAGCTGGAGCAGTTTTGCAAAGAGGAATGGGCAAAAATCCCAGTGGTAAGATGTGGCAAGCTCATAGAGACTTATCCAAAGCGACTTGGAGTTGTGATAGCAGCAAAAGGTGGCTCTACATAGTATTGACTTTAGGGGGTGAATAGTTATGCACATTGACCTTTTCTGTTATTTTGTCTTATTTGTTGTTTGCTTCACATTAAAAAAAAAAAATCTTCAGAGTTGTGGGCATGTTCTGTAAATTGCATGATGAAAATCCTCAAACAATCCATGTTAATTCCAGGTTGTGAGGCAACAAAACACGAAAAATGTCAAGGGGGTGAATACTTTTGCAAGGCACTGTATGTACTGTGCAACAACTGTACAGTATTTCTTGCTATTGTCTCTGAGACAATATACTCTAATTTTCCTTTAATAATTAAACCTGCCCTGTCTATTCCCTTTACATTGTGGCCTAATCAAGCTGCTTAAAAACTGTGCAGCTACTGTACAATAGTTGTGGCTAGTGTCTCTATTTTGTCTGTTTTTTATTTCTTTATAAAAACTGATTTATCTCTTTGTCTCACAGCAAGGCTTAGTCAAGCTGCTTCCATACTCTCCAGTGAATGTAAAATGTTTGTGGCTATTGTCTATTGACCATAAATCCTGACCTCTACACTAAAACTCTTATTCCTTCACCATACTTTAAAAAATAACCCTTAAAGCGGCATTATTTTTAAAAAAATAAAAATATAATATATTGCAGCTTTCTAAACCTTAAATGTGTTGTCTGCATTTCTTTTCTTGTTTTATTTTATTTTCACTTGGTTATCTGGCCAGTAAGTCTGTTATTTTTTAACTTTCTTTAACGGACCAAGCTGTCCAGCAAAAGTGGCAGTCGGGGGATTGACCTGTCTAAGGCGTCTGGATGGAGAAACAACGGAGACACCTTTGAACAACAGCATTGTCAATCTATAGAGAGGGTAGTATTATGCCGCGTACACACGGTCGGACTTTCCGGCATACTTGGTCCGGCGGACCAGAGTGTGCCGGACAATCCGCCCGTGTGTGGGCGGCGGCGGACTTTTCCGGCGGACTTTTTCCCAAAAGCCCGCCGGACCTAGATTTGAAACAAGCTTTAAATCTTTCCGTCGGACTCAGTTTCGGGCGGAAAGTCCGCTCGTGTGTGTGCTGGTCCGACGGAAAGCCCGCTCGTGTGTAGGCTGGTCCGACAGACCAAATACGACACGAGGGCAGGGTATTGCATCTCGCGCTCGCTGCAATAGGAAAAACAAATCTTCCTATTGCGGCGAGCGCGGGGCATACCAGGCCCTTAGGTCTGGTATGGATTATAAAGGGAACCCCGCTACGCCGAAAAAAACGGCGTGGGGTCCCCCTAAAATCCATACCAGACCCCGATCCGAGCACGCAGCCTGGCCGGTCAGGAAAGGGGGTGGGGACGAGCGAGCGCCCCCCCTCCTGAACCGTACCAGGCCGCATGCCCTCAACATGGGGGGGGTGGGTGCTTTGGGGGAGGGGGCGCCCTGCGGGCCCCCCCACCTCAAAGCACCTTGTCCCCATGTTGATGAGGACAAGGGCCTCTTCCCGACAACCCTGGCCGTTGGTTGTCGGGGTCTGCGGGCGGGGGCTTATCGGAATCTGGGAGACCCCTTTAATAAGGGGGCCCCCAGATCCCGGCCCCCCCACCCTATGTAAATGAGTATGGGGTACATGGTACCCCTACCCATTTACCTAGGAAAAAAGTGTAAGTAATAAAACACACTACACAGGTTTTTAAAATATTTTATTAAACAGCTCCGGGGGGGGATCTTCCTCCGGCTTCGGGGGTCTTCTTCCGGCTTCGGGGGTCCCTCCGCTTCATCTTCTCCCGGCGTCCGGTTGGTTCTTCTCCGCTCTCTACTCCCGGTGTCCCAGGTCTTCGGCCGGCTCCTCTGCTGTGTTCAGGTAGCTCTCTTGCCAGCAGAGGTCCGGACTTCTGAGCTGCTGGGCTTCTTGTCTTCTCTTCTCTTCTCTTCCCCCAGATGTTGACACGACGCTCTCTCCGGCTGGACTGGTCTCCGAGGGCTGCGTTGTGACTTATATAGGCGGAGACCCCGCCCCCATATGATGTCACAGTCCCTGGGCATGCTGGGACTGTGACGTTTTAGGGGGCGTGGTCGACCACGCCCCCTAAAACGTCACAGTCCCAGCATGCCCAGGGACTGTGACATCATATGGGGGCGGGGTCTCCGCCTATATAAGTCACAACGCAGCCCTCGGAGACCAGTCCAGCCGGAGAGAGCGTCGTGTCAACATCTGGGGGAAGAGAAGAGAAGACAAGAAGCCCAGCAGCTCAGAAGTCCGGACCTCTGCTGGCAAGAGAGCTACCTGAACACAGCAGAGGAGCCGGCCGAAGACCTGGGACACCGGGAGAAGAGAGCGGAGAAGAACCAACCGGACGCCGGGAGAAGATGAAGCGGAGGGACCCCCGAAGCCGGAAGAAGACCCCCGAAGCCGGAGGAAGATCCCCATCCCCGGAGCTGTTTAATAAAATATTTTAAAAACCTGTGTAGTGTGTTTTATTACTTACAATTTTTCCCTAGGTGAAGGGGTAGGGGGACCATGTACCCCATACTCATTCACATAGGGTGGGGTGCCGGGATCTGGGGGCCCCCTTATTAAAGGGGGCTCCCAGATTCCGATAAGCCCCCCCGCCCGCAGACCCCGACAACCAACGGCCAGGGTTGTCGGGAAGAGGCCCTTGTCCTCATCAACATGGGGACAAGGTGCTTTGAGGTGGGGGGGGGCCGCAGGGCGCCCCCCTCCCCCAAAGCACCCACCCCCCCATGTTGAGGGCATGCGGCCTGGTACGGTTCAGGAGGGGGGGGCGCTCGCTCGTCCCCACCCCCTTTCCTGACCGGCCAGGCTGCGTGCTCGGATCGGGGTCTGGTATGGATTTTAGGGGGGACCCCACGCCGTTTTTTCGGCGTAGCGGGGTTCCCTTTATAATCCATACCAGACCTAAGGGCCTGGTATGCCCCGCAACGGGGCTCGCAAGGTGTCAATCTCGCCGATAAAAGCGGCAAGATTGACATCCTTTGCTAGTCCCGTCGCACCTGAGTCACGTTCAAAATGAACGGACTTGGCCGTGTGTGGGCAAGTCCGTTCATTCTGAAAGTCCGCCGGAACTCCGGCGAAAGTCCGTCGGAAAGACGGGCGGACTTAGCCCGC
Organism: Lithobates septentrionalis; assembly: GCA_037952835.1. NCBI lineage: Eukaryota > Metazoa > Chordata > Amphibia > Anura > Ranidae > Lithobates > Lithobates septentrionalis. Next base: position 4,004,712 of record JBBDGP010000828.1, read on the forward strand.
CGGAAAGTCCCGGCGTGTGTGGGCAAGTCCGTCCGTTTTAAAGTCCGGCGCACCTGGCGGACAAAGTCCGTCGGAAAGTGTGCCGGACCAAGTATGCCGGAAAGTCCGACCGTGTGTACGCGGCATTAGATGCACTAGCATGTTTAGATGGACTTTACATAAGTGACTAAAAAATAATGCTAACTCTCTTTAATCAGTTATAACTAAAAAAAAAAAAAATGTCTTCCTTTCGGGATAAAGGTTTTAAATAAATGAATAAAAGCTAACCATTGTAATGCCCCGTAGACACGGTCGGATTTTCCGATGGAAAATGTCCGATCGGAGCGTGTTGTCGGAAATTCCGACCGTGTGTGGGCTCCATCGGACATTTTCCATCGGATTTTCCGACACACAAAGTTGGAGAGCAGGAGATAAAATTTTCCGACAACAAAATCCGTTGTCGGAAATTCCGATCGTGTGTACACAAATCCGACGGACAAAGTGCCACGCATGCTCAGAATAAATAAAGAGATGAAAGCTATTGACCTTTTCCCTGTTTATAGTCCTGACGTACGTGTTTTACGTCACCGCGTTTAGAACGATCGGATTTTCCGACAACTTTGTGCGACCGTGTGTAGACAAAACAAGTTTGAGCCAACATCCATCGGAAAAATTCCTAGGATTTTGTTGTCGGAATGTCCGAACAAAGTCCGACCGTGTGTACGCCCTATAAGCGTGAAAGTGTGAGAATGCCCTCTTCCAGCTTCTATTTCAGCTTATACAAAGGCTTCCCAAGGAACTACAGGCTCTTCTAGTATACTATTTCAGAGGAAAACCTCTCCCCAATCAGTGAATCCCAAGAACACAAAAGGGATCAATCAATTATTTATTTTCAGAATGCTGGAGTGGGGCAGCCACGTTGTCCAAGATGGAGCTGGAGTGGGAGCACCACAGTGATACTAAACAAGCTGAACACACGGACTCTCCCAAATCATTTCAGAGATTTGTGAGTGTATCAGCTCCCCCTGCCTCCCCTTACTCACTTGAATCTCAAGACAGAGACTCGGACATTGCTAATATCATAGAAGACCAGGATCTTAAATCACACATATAGAGGTTAATTTACTAAAGGCATATAGACTGTGCACTTTGCAAAGTGCAATTGCCCTCTGCAAGTGCAGTTGCTCCAGAGCTAAGTAAATGAGCTAAAGCTTCACTTTGCAAAGAATACTCAATCGCATGCAATGAAAATGTAAAAAAATTGCCTTTTTTCTTGCACATGATTGGATGATGGAATTCAGCAGAGCTTTTCCTCATTTACTAAGCTCTGGAGAAAGTGCCCTCGCAGAGGGCAACTGCACTTTGCAAAGTGCACAGTCTATTTTCCTTTAGTAAATCAACCCCATAGTCTCTTCCCACTAATGAGGACTTGGAGAGGTTTACTTGTAGATTGGAGAAAGCTTTCAAACAAGATATTGAGAAGCTGAAAAGTGAGACAATTCACAATAGGATTGAAACTTTAAAGACCAAACTTAAGGAGGCAATTCCCTCTATTGCTTTATTGAAAGTGAATGGCTGGCTTGAATGTCTGGTCCATGACCATCAGATTGAGCCCCTTCAATTTCAGCTGGACTATGGAAACTGCAGTAGGAGAGCTAATATTCATAATTATAAGAGGCCACTTCAGGGAATTGTCAAGGAGATTTTAGCTCATGAGCCACCTGACTGCATTGAATTAAATAGCAGAGCCCATAGAGTGCTGAGACTACTAGCCCAGGACCCCAAGAAACTATGGGACATTACATGCAAATTGTATAAATACATTATAAGGGAACACATAATGCAGCAAATGTGTAAAAAAAAATTCCCTATTTTGATTTTGATGGGACCCATTTATATTTTTACCAAACTTGTCCAGGTGCATGCTTATACAATGTAGAGCCTCCTCGTGGATGTTCTCTGTGCCACAGTAATGCCTTACATATGGGGGTACCCTTTCAGTCTTTAGATGCAAAGAGATAGTACATTGGTTACTCTGATACTGACTCTTTACTGATAAAGATGACCTGCCTCACTTTCTCTCCCAACTAAATCTTTCACCAGTTGACATATAAGACTGGTGATTTTCTGCTGACATCTTGGTCCCCCAATGACCCAACCCTTATAGAAAGCGTACACAAGTCGTACATATAACAGCATGGGAGCTTCTAAATCTATCATGCAATTTGCCTTGACTCCAAGAGATTAATGCCTTTATCAGAATGGTGCTTCTTCTTACCTGCTCTGCAATGTTTACCTCATCACCCCATGTGCCTCTATCTTCTAGTAGCCTAGATGGGTTCACAAAAGCATACTGCATAAAATGTTGTTTTTAAATCAATTACTAAGGGTGCCTATATCCCCATAGAAGCACTCATTTCGCACATCACTGTTCTACCGAAAGAAAGTAAGGATCATACCTTGCTTCAAAACTATCATCCCATATCCTTGGCTAACACCAATGAAAAAAATATTATCAAAAATTTTAGCCAACAGGATTAAATATCTCCTACCAGAAATGATACACTCTGATCAGACAGGGTTCATCATGGGCAAGGAGATGAGAGACAACTCCATCACAATGATTCGGCTTTCACCCTATCACTTGCTTTCCACTGATGCAGAAAAGACATTTGACAAGGTGGATTGAACCTTCTTGCTGTTGAGTAAATTGGGTCTAGGACCCCATATACTCAGATAAAATACAGCTCTATATGAAATTCCTGAGGCTCAAATTAGGGTAAACAGTATCCTCTCTATATCATTTCTAATCGGGAATGGATTGAGAGCGTGATGCCTGCTTTCTATTCGCCTTAATCTTGTAGGCTCTACTATCAAATCCTAATATTAACGTGATTTTTATTGGCACGATAGAGCATAAACTCTTGGCTTATGTGGACAGAATCTTGTTTTAACGTTGAAGACCCACAGATTTTGCTGCCTAATATATTGGAATAAAAAACATGCAGCGCTCAGAAGGTACATATAAAAACAATTTATATCTGTGAGGAAGTGCTAAAGAGAAAAGCTATACCCATAAAATAAAGTGACAGGTAAAAATCAAATGTGTAACCATATTTTGGAAAAAGTCCATAGGTGTAAAGTGGATCATTTGTTAGTCCCAAACGCACATGAGGGTTCGTGGACGTAAATGGTGTCGTGCCTCCACGTAAAGTGGGGACTGGGGAGGACTCTGTATAAGGAGACACTCTGCACATGCGTCTTCAAATTTCACAGTGGGAACTGTAATCGGTAGAAATGGATATCCTTACCGGAAAAGGTGGACACAGTCACCATATAGTGGAGTGTCATACAGGCTTGGGGGATACACTGATCCCAAAGGTATCCGGCTGGAGGAGTCCTGACGGGGAGTCGCATCCAGGATCAGAGTCGCCGGACGGTGGTAAGGGGATTCCCGGTCTCTCAGGGTCTCTCTCTCGGATGGAAGAGGTTTGGAAATGGAAATGGTTGGGGCTCAGCAAGGTCCCGTTCATGAGGGGAGATAAGAAAAAAATCCTCCACATAGGGCATGAATCAATTAAAAAAAGCTTTATTTAAAAGCTGAAAAAGTGCTAAACAGTGCACTCCAATAAGTAAAATGTGATCACAAGAAATGAAATAAAATCGCGTGGTAACAGGGCATTTAACGGCGTGAGCAACCCGACATGTTTCGGAGCATCGTCCTTCTACTGGGGCATAAGCCTAAATGCCTGTACCACGCTTACATTTATGCACAAATAATTAAACAGAATAGTGAGCAGCTGTGTGAGACCTGGATGTCCACATATTGCATAGGATCTGGGAGGTCTCATAGGCAATTAAATGGAGATCCTCAGCTGCTGGAACGAACAGCTCCCTTTGTCTGACCCAGCAGCTGACAAAAGACCTGCATTGCTGACACTTAGATTCACTGTGAAGTGAATATCCAATCCGGGTGCTCTGTGCGGAGTCATGTGACAGCGTCACTGCGCGTGATGTCATCGCGCACCGGACGCCGCGCTCCAAGCCTCCTTTGCACTCCAGGAAGAGAGGGACCAGCTGGTGGAGTCATCACATCCACAGACGTCCCAGGAGACTAATGAGACACGTCAGTCCTGTGCGCTCCAGTGCGCTTGACCTCCGGTGTCCCCACTCAGGGGAATAGAGCCTTTTAATGTTACAAAGAGGAGAACAGACATATAAATACATATAACCAAAAAAGAAGAACCAGCTAAAATCAAACATAAATATAGTACATGTGTCTGTCAGTATGATTGTAAGTCTGTATATTGGAAAACATACAAAATAGAATAAAAGATAATTAAAACTTTCAAGTTTGAATGCCTGTTAGGTGATATCAGACCCTATTAGGTGGTCCTATATGTCTGTTTTCCTCTTTGTAACATTAAAAGGCTCTATTCCCCTGAGTGGGGACACCGGAGGTCAAGCGCACTGGAGCGCACAGGACTGACGTGTCTCATTAGTCTCCTGGGACCTCTGTGGATGTGATCTCCATTTAATTATTTGTGCATAAATGTAAGCGTGGTACAGGCATTTAGGCTTATGCCCCAGTAGAAGGACGATGCTCCGAAACATGTCGGGTTGCTCACGCCGTTAAATGCCCTGTTACCACGCGATTTTATTTCATTTCTTGTGATCACATTTTACTTATTGGAGTGCACTGTTTAGCACTTTTTCATCTTTTAAATAAAGCTTTTTTTAACTGATTCATGCCCTATGTGGAGGATTTTTTTCTTATCTCCCCTCATGAACGGGACCTTGCTGAGCCCCAACCATTTCCATTTCCAAACCTCTTCCATCTGAGAGAGAGACCCTGAGAGACCGGGAATCCCCTTACCACCGTCCGGCGACTCTGATCCTGGATGCGACTCCCCGTCAGGACTCCTCCAGCCGGATACCTTTTGGGATCAGTGTATCCCCCAAGCCTGTATGACACTCCACTATATGGTGACTGTGTCCACCTTTTCCGGTAAGGATATCCATTTCTACCGATTACAGTTCCCACTGTGAAATTTGAAGACGCATGTGCAGAGTGTGTCCTTATACAGAGTCCTCCCCAGTCCCCACTTTACGTGGAGGCACGACACCATTTACGTCCACGAACCCTCATGTGCGTTTGGGACTAACAGATGATCCACTTTACACCTATGGACTTTTTCCATAATATGGTTACACATTTGATTTTTACCTGTCACTTTATTTTATGGGTATAGCTTTTCTCTTTAGCACTTCCTCACAGATATAAATTGTTTTTATATGTACCTTCTGAGC